>JACRUU010000011.1:11414730-11557230 GCA_030449085.1 Kryptopterus vitreolus | reverse complement strand
ATTGTGATGCCAGATGCCAAGTGGCCTTGCATGAGTGCAGTTTCAAAAGATTTGGCCTCACTCATCACATTGTTAGGCCATAGTGGTGATTTCTCCCCTTGTTGCTATTCGTCTATCAGTTGCCCTCTGACTCATGGCCAATTTTCCCTCTCTGGTATCTCGGCAATAAACAGAAAGCTTTCGCAGCTGCCCATGTTTTCCCCTTTGTCATCTTAAGAGAACTTTTTGTTTAACATTCCTCTTTCATCAGTAAAACCTAGAGATCTGTGGTTTCAGCCTTCAATCAACCAACTTTTGTCTCTCTACGCATTTTCCTAATTATTGGAATGTTTAGGTGGCAGTGGTTACTCTGAACCACATATCCTTCTCTTAGATTCTGTTTCCGAAATGCTTTTTATGGCTTGCGTATCATGATTGCACGTTACTGTGTGTTCTCACTCTAAAGCAGGCATAACATGGCTTCTCGGTGTCAGTATAGGCAGTTAAGTGCCATAGCATGTCCAATTTCTAAAAGAAAATTTTGGCCATATGAAGCAGTGAGTAACAGGATTTCTTTCCCTCTCAGAAAGACATGCACCACATGTCCATAGCTTAACAAGAGGTTCACACAAAGTTATTGAGTCTTGACAGAGCATGCCAGCAAGTCTTTAAGATCTTTGCTCTTAACAGGTGTTATGTATTGAGCCAGTTATTACACTTAAATCTAAACCCCAAAAAATGAAAACTGTCTAATACAATGTTCACGACATGGTACATTATAAACATAATTTAATGCCCCAGTCAGGAAGTGCGACTTACAACTTAATAGGACATTTGAAGAGTCAAGATGGGGGAGCCCTGATGGTCTGGAGTGCTAAAAGTTTACATTAGCGATTTATAGACTGGCAGGGAATTCTTGGTCTTTTTCCTCTTTATTTCAACTGATTCTTATTATAATGTCAAATAGATAAGATGCAAAGAGAAGACATCCGTGTTGACTAAAAGCACCACTACCATGGAAAATGTAGAGCATGTAAGCACACAGCTACAATTCTCACAGTTCTGATTATCACATTGAATACAACCCCACTGGTGTATAAAATTGGGTTAATTATTTTCTTAAATTATTCCCCTTTTAGCATTTCCTCCGGGTTAACAAAGAGGCTGTGTTACTCTTAGACATTCCAGTGCCAGGAAGGAAACGTGTCTCTTGTATAAGAATACCCTCAGTGAGTCTGGTGCAGGTACACTCACTGGCATTCTCACAAAGATCTCTTGTTGATGTCAACATACATATATCTGTCATGTAATCATTATTCCAGGATCTGTAGCATTAGCACCGTTACTGAATTGCTTACCTGACTTTCTACTTTTGTTTTATTTTCAAAGTATTTAGAAGTGTCATTTTGGATAAAAAAAAAAAAAAGTTGAAGAAAAATATTGTATAGCTGTTTTGTCAGGTTTATAATGATCAAATTTATAATAATAATGTTTTTAATGCTTTTAAGAAAACAGATTCTTATAAGGATCTATTGACTTTATATACATTGCATGCTTTATATACATTGTATGGCTAAACAATGTTCAGACACCAGACCAGAACACTAATATTTTATCACATTTAATCTGTTATAATAACCTCCATTTTTAAATGAAGGTTTTCTGATAGGTTTGGGTTTTGTTCTCATACGCCCACAAGAGCATTACTGAGGTCAGGCACTGATGTCTGTTTAGAAGGCCTGGGGCACAGTGTGCATTTCAGTTCATCAATGTGTTCAGTGGGGTTGAGGTCAGGCCTCTGGTCAAGCCAATTGAATTCTTCTGCACCAGCCTTAGTACATCTTGGTTTTCACCGAGCTTCTTTGTCCTTAGGGGTGTTGTCATGGCGGACCAGGTTTGGGATCTGTGTCTGTGTAAATTGTAAGACTACAGCATACAACCAGTTTTGGAGAACCAGAGATAGTAGAGCTTGAGGGTCAGGTGTGAACAAAATTTTGGATATTCAATAAATATTTAAATGTATTTTTAAATTGTTGTATAATATGTTTGGAGAATAAGCAACTTTTTTTCTAATAACACACATTTGTGATTTCTGATTGCACTCATCACAAGATAAAACCTTGCTTGTCCTCATGCATAATTTGATATAATTGCCTGACAAAGGGTTAATGGGCCAAAACAACTCAATTTAAAAAGTCAATATTTTTGGTTTTCATCATTAGAGTTGTGGACACACTGCTAAGAACAGTGCACTCTATATAATATACCATCTGGACTGAGTGCAGACAAACGCCTTTGTTCAAATAAGATGTTTATTTTTCTGAGCGTGATGCCATTAATATCAGCCTTCAGAATGACAGATTATCATCACTAGTTAATCAGGGTTATTAGGAGATAAATATCTGTAATTTAATCTGTACAGTAATTTCTTTTACATACGATTTACAATTGTATGTGATTAGGTAATTAGCTTAGATCTCACCAGATCACAGTCCTGTAGAGTTCAGAATGTCTGCTGTTTGAAGATTACAGCAGTTAAGGCTCGTTTTTGCGCCTTTTGTGAATGAAAGTCATTTCTTGCCGAAAACAAGACGAACAGCATGTTGTAGAAGACTTGAAAGGGGCTATCTTTTGGAAAGTCCCACTAGTCTCCCTTTCTCAGTTGGAATTCAAATGTTGCACAATGACTGCATACAAGGGAAATAAATGCTGTACATTAAAATTCAGTAGAAAAACTATGTGCAGTTGATAAAATAAAGCCTGGTTCTGATCAGACATATTTAAACAACTATCAAGGATCTCTTTGTTACTTTTGCATGCTCTCACCCCAAGGCAAGTCTTGGTTTCAACATTCTAAAGTTATACTCCTTTATTTACAAAGTAATTTGTCGGTTAGTGTTAATTTCCTAAATGCGACATAAAAGGAACACATTGCGGAGAGGAGGGGAGAGAAAATTTCGAGAAGAAAATCATAAAAACAGTCGAGAATCAGGCAAATTGCTTCCATGTGTGCCCTGCTGCTGAGCCAAGCAATGCATACTTGTTCCTGACCCTTCGAGCAGCAACCGATTCTGTTTGAAAGGCACTGTTCTTTAATGAAGGCCTAATTTTTATTGCCACTCCATTGACTTCAAAGCAGTTCAGGTTGCCAAACATAATTCCGCTGGAGGTATTTTCAGGTGCACTGCAAATAGTTCTTAAATAATTTCCCCATTAGGTGAGTTCTCCTTGAGTGCTGCACTTTCAGGAGTGAATGTTTTGACTGTTTGGTCTCCAGGCCTCTCTCTGGCCCTCCTCTTGGAGAGTCAAATGCCACTTAGCGGCTCTGTGACTTTTCAGCTGCCCCTTTGAGGAGGCTGCAGAGTCTCCCTTGTCAGTCATGCACCAAAAGGCTACAGTGAAAAGCTAACATTAGAGGATTAGTGAATTAAAATAAATCCAACCCAAGGAGGCTAATGGTCACTGCCTTATTGCTCATGACCAGACTGCCACTATGAATTCTTAGTGGTTCTCAAAGGGGTAGCAGATTGAAATCCAACACTAAGTTGCGTGTGCTGTGATTCAGGCACATTGGAGTTTTGAAGGCACATTGGAGTAGGTCCACACTTCCCCAAGTGAAATGATGTAGCGGCTTTACTCAATTTCCTTTGTGTGAGAAATTAGTGCAGGATGCAGCAGAGTAAGAGTTGATGAGCATGTGCCTGTTAGTCACAAGATAGGCAAGAGGCAAGATAGATTAAACAAATATTCATATATAATATTTATCATAACATATGTTAATAATATTAAAAATGCGTATTTCATTTTCTCAGGATTTTGATCCAGGCAATAAAGTTTTAATTTAATACAAACTAACAATAAAAGTAGCAATGCCATCAAAGCACATGTGTTTTACATTAACCACATTCTTAATGAATTATGTGTACCTTGGGCATCAATGACTCGGCTTAGGAAGCAATTAAATTGTTTTGCCTTAGTTAAATGCTTTATAGACAAAATCATAAATATGTGTGTAAACATAAACACATATATATATATATATATATATATATATATATATATATATATATATATATATATATCAACAATAATCCAGTGTGTGTATATGTTTTATCTTGTATAACAGAATGTTCTTTAATTAAATTCATTAACCATAACAATCAACTGGCTTTTAGTAAAGTGACTGATTTATATTGTAGTCAAACGCTATTGCCAAAATCTTATATATATATATATATATATATATATATATATATATATATATATATATATATGCTAACACTTTCAATTTTTTTTTGAATTCAAGCTTCAATTTTTCTCAAATTGTCAGACTGGAACCATCATTACCTCATCATGTGACCTAGACGACCCATTTACACCTTAAAATAATAACATTTAAATAAAGCTGTTATAAGTGTGTTTTTATTTTTGTTGTTGTTCAGATTGTTGCATACGTCACATTTTAAGCCTCTCCTATGTAAAGAGCATATTAAATGTAGATGTAATGTGACATGAGGGAAGCATCCAAAATCGCATAAGCTCTCATAAATTGTTTGGGTCATGAGAGGTCAAAAGACCTCCACCAGACCCAGGTCTCTTCCACTGAATGTGGATATTTCTCATCATTCCCAATAAACATTACCCTTTAATTCCCGATAAATAGAAACGGAAAATCTCTCAATTCTGTAGACTTTGTGGTGCCAATATGGGATGAAATCCGTTCAGTGGTTTCTAACTGAGCCCTCAGTGCAGTGCAGTGAAGCAGCACTGAAGCAGCACTGTTTTAGAGACGGGCTTTGTTTGTACACGTCAGCCTCATGTTTAAGATCAGATCAATAACTCGAGACTGATGTTCTCCATGATTCATGGCTGCAGCTAACCCAATTTCTTTGGACAAACAAATCTTAATTAATGACTTTGTTGTGAGAAGAAAAAGAACCATCGGTATCTGTTAAACACGCTCATAGGTCAGGTTAATAAGTTCTCTCTGTAAACAGTGTGTTCTTTATGGGCTCTGTGTTGGGTTTCCTTGCCTCCTTTGGGTGTCGTCAGTGTCAGCTCTTTGCTCTCGCGTCCTAGCAAGCTACTTCTGCTCCCCTGTGAGATCGTTGAAGCCCTTGGCGCCATTTCTTTTAAGACAGCTACAGGAAATGAGAGCTTGACCCCTACTTCAAGAGGAATTAGGGCCATCTGAGCATTTTGGTCAGTGGGAAAGCATTTATCTTTCCTGCAGCCGACGGAATTGTTTTGTCAGACATTTGAAGTGTATGGATATGCAGTTTGTTTTCAGCTCTGATCTTAATCCGTACCAGAGAAACTTGGAATGTTCCCAGATGTTCTAAGTGCTAAATTCTATGGCAAATTCCTTGTATTCCGTGGCTTAATATAAATCTTAAACACTCAACAAAGACACAAGATGGCACAAGATTGTCAAAAGGTTCTTGTTTCTATTATACAGTATATAAGCAAAGTGTTGGAAACTGCCTTGTTATCATAAATCATATTTCAGGATGATATTCGGGCCCGAGGGAAATTTTAAGGACCTACGTTTAAGGGTCTTTGATATGCCTATAGGTAATTTGAAAAGATCATTCATGTAGCAGCTGCACTTCACTAACTAAAGTATGTCTTCCAGATTTTCTAATCTCTCTCATAAATAATCACACAGCAAGACATGCAATTAGATTACTCTCCAATGTCCTGGCATTATGTATAGAGAAAAAAAAACCTTTAAAACCTTGGGGTTTTCTTCAACTATCCAGGCTATAGTGTAATTGCTCTCTAGTGACTTTGATACTAGTTTAAAGCTGGAAGCCCACTTCTTATTACTGGGCCTTTTATGAGTATGAGCACAGATGAGCTAATTTTAGATGGAAATATGAGAGACTTAAATCTGTGTAACCTTTTATGTCATTAATTTCTTCGGCCTTTATTCTTTTTATATCATTGCCTCTGAGATTTCTAAGTATCTGATTAATTTGGAGTATGTGTGATGTTTGTAGATAATGGCATTTTGGAGGATTTGGGTGAAAATGAAGCTATACATTATTGATAAGTCTTTCTTTGCAACACAGACATTTTCTTTTAAAGGTTGTTTTGGTACTTTTGATTTCTAGTGCATGAAGCTGTGACTGTGTGTAACTCTATTCCTTAAGGACAATTCACTGAGACTTTAGCCTTGAATATTCTACTGAAATTTGGTTCATGTGAAATGATTTTTACTGTGGAAAAGTTCTCGTTTTTTCTTCGTAGCATCTACAACATAACCACAGATAATATTTTCTAAAAAACACAAATTGGAGGCATATTTTAGTGAAAGGCATGCCTTCTCATACCCATGCCTTTGTTTCTTCTTCGACCGACAAAGATGGCTGCGTAAAGAGCTTTTCCCCTAGTGAGAGAAATTGCATCGACCTACTCGATCTATTGCTTCCATATGTAAGCAGTTATCTTTCTTGCAAATGGAAATGAGTCTCAAAATTGCAACAAATGGGTCCATGCCACTGAATGCAGATGTTCCCCCTTTTCGCACAGAGTACACATGCCTGATCAAATTAACTTTAAGCCCTCTGTCGACAGAACAGACATCCCTTTTAAAGCTTCCACTTGCCCCAATTTGCTTGGACTTGGGCCTAGGTGCATCTCATGGTGCAGTAAATAAGTTCTGATCGTATAAAACACCTGGTGAGCAGTCTTCCCACAAGGCCTAAGTTGAGGTTCCTTCCACTGAGCGGCCCACCTAGTTCACCCCGTTCCTGTGGCTGGTTGAATACAGAGGGATTGAAGAAAACCACCTGTTGGTAAAAGAGGAGAGGGATGAAAGCAGTCAGCTGGGTGGAAAGAGGCCATGGGGATCCCAACAGGTGCTTCCTCCATTTAGAAGTGGGAATGCAGAGCTGTAATATATGGAAATGGGCACAGGAACTCTCTCATGTTAGCTTTTTCAGTGCAAAGTATAATGAGAATGTTGTAGAAAGCAGCCCTGAAGATAATTTGCTAAATTGGTTAAATGTTGCTTAAAGCCTTGTGTGTTTTAATGGCCTCAATTCAAACCATGTCGCTGGTTAAAATAACTTGAAAATGCTCCTTAAATTGTAGATTTTTACCTTACAGCGATTCTTTAATAAAGTTGCTTGATTTATTTGAAACTACTCTGAAGCAGTAAATCAAATCAGGCCACCATATAGCAAGGACGTAGTTGATTGTGGAGCTAAGCGTAATCCTTGTTCTGTTATTATTTCAAATCTTGCCTGCATCCCAATGAAATGTCAGATTACCTAAATGAACCCGTTTCCTACAACAGCCATCATTCATCCTCATGACCTGCTACACAGGAAGTATCTGCTCTTTTTCTAGTTCACCAGAGTTGCAACACAGATCACCTCCCTAACATGCCCTCAATCTAGTTCTAACAGCATGTAAGCCGATCATTTATAAATCTGTCAGCCTAATATACACGCGCACACACAAAGGTTAGATGCATGTAGAAACCATGCAGAATTGGAACATACAGGTGCTAACTTATTTCACTTTGGGTTTTCCTGCCTGTGGTAATGAAGAGCAGACGAGGACTGCAGCTTTAATCAGGCCTGGAGTGGCCAGCCTGGAGATTTGCAGCGTGCTGAAAGGCATGCCTTCCACATGGGGTTGATTAGGGGTTGGAGTAAAATCAGTTAGGAACAATTGTTTTGCCATACTCCTTCCTCCAGTGAAATAACTTACAAACCTAGTGAAAGATGGTTGACCATAAAGCAGTGTTGTACTAGAAAGCCTCCACCCAAATCTGAGACCAGAATGCATTCCTTATGCATGTTGCTCTCATGTTGGTATTTAGACACACTGGGCAGCATCTTCTCTTTCAGTGATCATGTTTTTATTTAAAGTGAATGTTTGAATTTTGGGTGTTTGTTTCACTGATTAATAATAAAACTATACAAATCATAAGAACTGATTTCCTGAATGTATTGTCATGCAGGATAGTGCTTAATCTAGGTTTATCTGAGATCTTTTTTAAAAAGAAATTTATTTTGGACATAAATATTACTCTATGTCTGTAATTTTAAAGTATTAACAGTTCTCCCCTCTCTAAACATCATAATGACTGGTGAATGGTTGGAACTCACTTAAGCCGGTATTAAACATCAGCATAAGTACACATTTGATGGATAGAGGAAGCACATTCAATATGAGATGTAATACATCACGGTGCTGTTCAACAAATCAGTGCTGTTTGTGGTGGTTGATCATCTTTTGTAAACATATGGAGTCCATGTGGCGAATGAAAACTCATAAACACAGTGGCTTAATTCTATTTGACTTCTTTATGGTTTGCATCTTTATTGCCTGTCTGAATATATGGCTCTGCTAAATGTGTGACTAACGTGTCAACATTGGCGCAATTACTCTTGTTTATTCATTTAGAATAAACATGCACAGCTGAAGCAAACTGGATATATAAATAGCAATTTATAAATTCGACTTTCAGCTTTAAATGCAGAATACAGAAAGGGAGGGGAGGGGGTAAGAAGAAAACCACTGTCATTCTTGATATTCACTTGTAAAAATTATGTGTTTCCTCAATGCTCCGTGCCTCTGCAAGGTCAATGCTTTTCTCCCCAACTCACACTGTTGCATACCAAATAGTCTCTGGGCATTCCTGTTTACTTCCAAAGGCATAACACAAACCCCACCTTGCCATGCCATTGCATGTTTTTGCATTTAACAGAGGTGCTTTTAAAACACAGTTGAACTTGTAATCGGGTGTTTGCAGTTTTGCAAAACTTGCTACGCACCTTGGCAGTGAACTTTTTATGGCGAACGAGGAGGGGAAAAGTGCATAATTCCATGGTAATAAAGCCCACGAAGAGATTTTAAATTTAATCTAGTCGGCCGTAGCACAGAGTGAACTTTGGAAGGTCATCGGCAAGTAAATGGAAGGCATCATTTCGCATAAAACTTCCCACCTGATTTGTGACAACACCCCTTAGCATGTCTCACTGCTGACAAGTGGGCATCAGCTCCTATTACTGCTGCCCACGTCATGGGTGTCAGGCAGCTTTTCAAACCAGCAGGCTTGCCGGGCCAAATGAAAGCCGGTGACAGACACGTTTACTGTCATAGGACGAAATGGTGCTCTGTGGGACCCAGACCCATTAGAACTAAGAAAACGGTGCAAGAAGAATAGTGGTGGGAGGAAAAAAAAAAGACACTGTATTTTTGTAGAATTTGTGTAGTCTTCTCAACAAGCCGCGGGACAATTAAGCTGCCTATTTTCTCTGCCCCTGCAGGCCTGGGTTTCGGCAGTTTAAACCATTTCAGAGACATCCCGCACCTGTAAAATTGCTGTAGTCCTCTGAATTACACAGGACTGGAGCAGGAGGGCGAGAGTATCACTGGCTTTAACCCCTGACCCGGGAACAGTTTTAGACTGTTTAAAATGGTAGCAGCGAAAGATACGGCTCTATTTATGATAACAAAATGCAATAAGGGTGAGGGAAATAGTTGTCATGTGGCTGTCTCTGCAGCTTTGAGTGAAAGTATTGTAGGCAGTGGGAACATAAACAAAACAGTTTTTATGTCTTCTGTGCAGGCCATTCACATGAGACATGGTTTATACTCCATTGATTTTCTAGTTGTCCTTCTCTAAACCGCTGTGCTATTCCCAGATGAAGTAAGCGTATGGGTTAAATAGAATCCGAGCATGCCTGTGCACTACCAGTAGGTGCAGCTGTAGTTCAACACAGAAGCAGAGTGAAGACTGGACCCAGGCACCTATATATATATATATATATATATATATATATATATATATATATATATATATATATATATATATATATATATATATATATATATATAGCTTGCTCCATCCGTGCAGAGAGAGAGAGAGAGACTACACAGCATTTAGTCTGATTATAAATTGCTTCCCTCATAATCCTGAACACAGACTCATTTGAACATGATCAAATACACTCACATGTGGCACACACAATGAAAACAATGCTTGATTAGCCAATCATAGATAAATAGTTTGCAACAAATAATGGCACAGCCTTATTTACGATGAGTGTGTGGATGCAGGATCTGTTTGGATGTTTTGGACTTGTTGTGTCTGTATCCAAGGTGAAGTTAACATGTGTCTAAGTATTGTTTGTTGTGTCTTCTGAGCATATGTTAGAGACCAAAGGATAAAATAAGACTGGAGTCTAGGTAACATTGTTTTAGGGTTTGCAGGATCCGGACTTCTCCAGTCCATTTATAATTCATTAACACAAGATTTATACACTTTGAATTCAAATACATTAAAACAAACAATTACTTCACAGTAACATTAGAATAATTCACTACATATGTTTTTTTTTTTTTAAGCCATTGTCGCATATGTATGTGTGTGTCAGGTGTAATGTGTGTGCGACTTGCACTCTCACTCGGCGAGAGGAAGTTGTGCAGAGGCCCACCAGGCTTCTGCAGCTGCATTTCCTGTGAGCTGTGTCTGCTGTGGCCCAGTCCTGTGCTTCTGCGAATACAGCCAGCTGCCTGGAGCTAGCAGGAGTGGGCCTAACTTCACACATGATTAATACCCCCATCACTTTCTAAATGCCTGCCTGCCTGCCCAGACAAGGCCAGTGTTTGCCTTTCAGAAATTTCACTCCATTTATGAGGGTGAAGCTTTCTCACTAGCACAGAAAAGAAACATTCTTTAATTTGATAATTAGACAGCGGCTTTTTTGGTGGGGGGGGAAAGAAAATGATTGGGCTCATTAGCTTTCATTAAGTTGGCTTAACATAGCCAAGTTCTTGATCTTCTTAATTATATTATTTTCATTATATTGTCAGGTTTCTAAGCACTTTTCGTTCCAACCTTATTATGTAAAACCAAATCAGCTTTGCTTGAGATTTTCACAACTTGTACATTTCCAAAGACAGAAATTACATTTCCTTATGCTTTTAAATTATAGCAATTTCTTGAGCCCATCTCTTTTTTTCTTTGATTAAAATATAAATTTTTCTAGGTATAAACATTTAGTTTATTTAGTTTAACATTTATTTCAGTACTGTAATGTCTTCCCCCGATTTGTTTATACCTACTTTATAAAGCTAAGTTAGGTTGTAATTTTAAGAACTATAAATATTATATAAAAAGCCATGAGCATTTTTAAAGTTTTATAAGCTTTATAGTGATCATTATAAGGCACAGTGTGGGTTTCACACACTAAATAAGAATGCACAAAGTCCTGCCTTGTCATAACTCTGCTAATTTACCAGAGTCCTCTGGATGAAAATTACTTTTACATGAAGCATTATTGCTTGTAAATGAAAGCTATTATTATTATTTTTGTTCTAAAAACACTGCTATAAATTGTCCTCGTGTAATGTCTTTGTTACATCATTTCACCATTATGCGATATAACTACAGGCCTTCTGTTTACCTACAGTACTCATTAGCTCGCTTTAACAGACAATGTTAATCCAAGTGTTATTTTCCTTTCCTTATTTTTTCAACTATCATATTACTTTGCATTTTAGTCGTGTACAAATTTGACCAAAACCTTCAAGAAATGGATGTCCAAAAAAGGATAGAATGTATTGTTTATGTCTTTACACATCCTACAAAGAAAAAAAAATCACAAAGAGATCATGTGTTCTGTGCCCACGTGCACAAGTTATTCTAAAAAAAGAATAAGAGGAATCGTGGAAAATAATTCCCTGGTTGAGCAGTGCTGCAGATACTGTATCTGTCCACTAATGAGCATATTGTTGTATTGTCTTTTTTGTTTTTTTTTGTTTTTACATAGAGACAATCTATTGTAATTCACTGTAGCACTTGAAGGAGCTGCTGTTAGCAACCCATGGCTAGTTTATCTTGCTCTGGTGTGATTCTAAGCCCCTGAGGAGAGTCTAAGCCTTTCATAGTGAGGAGAGTCAACACGACTTTGTGCAAAGGGCCACCTGCTGATGAAGGCCTGGCCTTTGTGTGGTGGTCTGTATAGGGTGAACGGATTCAATTTTCTATATCCCAGAGGAGCAAAGCCTTCAGGGGGGACAAGCTGTCCCCTGTCTGACCATCAAATGTAGGAGCAGGGCAGAGGTAGAGGGCAGGGGCAATGACACTCTGTATCTGTAGAATACAGCTTAGAACCTGGGGCCATATTGTAGAACCATCTTGTCTGAATTCCTAAAATAGAATTTGAGATGTTTTTTCTTTACATATAAATTTTATACAAGGATTTATATTACAACCAAGTCTTCACTTGACATGCCTCTTAGCCAAAGGTAAGGAATAACCCTCAACTGTTGTGTTGTTATATCTCTTTCATATGTTCATAATTTATCACCATCTTGTCTACTCCATAGTGCAATAATTATATATTATATATATGCTGCTGCTATCTGAGAGGTACCAAATAAATTTCGATGTATCACTACAATGACAATAAAGTCTCTTTACTATACTCTCTCTATTTATTTTCCTTATTTTTTTCCTTTGTCTTGAATATGTTAAGCCAAGATGTTAAAAATACATCTTGTAATATGCCAAGACAAGAAATCTTCTCTTCCACAAACAACACATATTACTTATCATATCAGACAATTATTCCACACCTCCACAGTTTTTATAAATGTAGTGTCTGGTTTTTTTACACCAGTAAAAAATGGTAAACAGTAAATGAGATGGTCTTACAACAAGTTATCATTATAGAAACAAATGTTAAGTACAATGGCCTTAGATGTAAAACCCATAGAAAAATGGAAAACACAACTGTGATAATCCATGTGGGAGATTCTGACATATTAGGACAATTGGCCAATCCTTAATTCTTATATGGATTTACTCCCGTACTGGATCCTCGTTCTTATTCTCTAAAATCATATAATATCAGTTCTATAAGCTCCATTAAGCTTTCCTTAACATTTTATGCCAGGTGATCAAATACAGTGCATTTAATTCAATAAACAATAATGCAAAACTACATGTGCATTTCCCACTCCTGCATGTTATATTATATTATTTTACACCTACTTTCAATTTATTTTAAAAAAATGTATTACATTTAAGACATTTAAGATATTTGTTTTGTTAATATTTACTTCTCTGCTATGCACTGGTTCAGTAGATAAATAGGGAGCTAGTAGTTTGTCAAATATGAACAAGCGAGAAGGAGAACTGTCATCTGTCCATCAATGATTTCACCCTGTCAGCCAGATGATCCTCATGAAACATTCCTTGGCAGATAACTGACAGCAGACCTGTGACCTTCACCTGACTGTGCTGTGCCATCAAATAAAAGCACATTTTAGGGGCTTGGCAGTGCCCTCTGTGTAATGTCAATAGTCTTGATCTATGACTGTACTGACACCTGTCTTGCCACATCCATTTGCGTCTGGGTTTGCCACACTCCTCTCATGTACTTTCAACTTCATTAGACAGCTGAAGTCCAGGATCACCTGCTTTTCCATCAGAAATGTGATGGATTGATGGAGCTGTCGGCAGTGTTGTATAACAGTTCACACTCCTTGTTGTCTGGTTAATTTAAACTGCTACAGCAACTCAGTGGCTGCTGTAAGATTTGCAGTCTGGTGTTATTACAGTCTTTCTTACGTAGATTGTAAACACACTTGATAGTATAAAAATATACTAAAAAGATGCTTTTATGATAGTTAGTAGAACACTGTAGTAGCATTAAACACTATTACGTTATCTGAACACTACAATACAATTATTATTGTTATTATTACACAAAGAAGTACAACAATACTTCCCATCGATTTAAAACTGAAAGTGGAAGGCAAATGAGTTGGCTAAGTGGTCTTTTTTTCTTTTTTTTTATAAACCTAATCCTCTATTCTCGTGACTGTAAGCTTTGTGTTGGCTGCCGTAACGGCAAGTCTTGTGCAAGTGTGATCAATTTAGTGGTGTATTAAATTAAGGAAAAGTATCCAGGAAATTTTTTTCAAGCAAGCTATGTTTAACCGTACACTTCCACAGGCTGTACTGACAAGCATTTTTAAAAAGACTGCCATAGAAACAATTCAGTGCCTGTCTATATGTTTTAGAATGGTCTCTCACACAGAAAGCCCCTAACTGTCAGAACATTTTTATATTTAACAATTTAACAAAAAAAAAAAAACAGTGTAGATAATTTATAGAGGTTAGCTTTTTCTTTGCTTATGTGGTAGCCGAAAAAAAAAAAGCTCCAAGGTGTCTTCTCGAGCTTGAGGATATTAAACTAATAGAGAAAAGAATGCAGAGAATCGAATTTGTTATTTTTCATTTTTTTATTTTTTGTACAAGGCCAGCAAATGCGGTGGCTTGAACATGTAATTTATTTGTTGATATTTTTTTTTCATATTGCTTATTCCTTGGCTCATTCTAAAGGGTGTCCCTGAACTGCGCCATTGTTTTGTTGCCCTTGATCTATTCTCGCCCTTTATTTATTCATCTTCATTGTTACACATGGCTTTCAGCTCCACCGCCTGCTGATATCCAAATGCTGAGGGCAATCTCGCTGACCAGCCAGGTCACTGGCAGAACGTGCAGGCTAAATGAGAATTTTAGCGAACCAACACAATCAGGCCGCAATTAGATTCCTCTTTCATGATCTTAAAAGGAAATGCAAAGGAGATTAGATAAAGCTTGGGCCATAAGGCTCATTTATCCTGCTTGGCGCTAAGTGTCTAGAGATGGCTAAATGCTTTAATTCCCTACTTGTGGAGAGCTCCTCAGGCCAACTTCAGCTATTGCTGAAGTACACTAACAGTATTAGCGCATAACAAGGTATAAATAAGGCGCTGAGCTTATCTCCTGAAAGTTTGCCTCTGTGAGTGAATTCCTGAACACCGATGCTCTCTCTCTCTCTCTCTCTCTCTCTCTCTCTCTTTGGTCTCTCTCTCTATGTGTGTGTCTGTGTGTTCTGTTTTAAGTGCCACTCTGTTGTTAAGTAGGCATGGCAGTTTTTGAACGCACTGAGAAAGTGTAGCTGCTGTGCCAGCATTTTTGATTTGGAGATCGGCTCTGGCGTATTGCAGGCAACCCAGTCGACTTATCTAACTGCCTCTAATGGACATGTTGGAATTAGAACAGGCAGAAAACGTCTTAAGTGGGAACCTTTGCGAGACAGCTGCTTGCTAGTTCACAAGAATACCAATAAATGGCAACTACATAACTTCCCTTAATCAGATTGGAGCAATCAGCTTGAAAAATTTTCCCATATGGCGTGGTGAGAGGGAGAGAGGACTGAGGGTTACTGCAAGGACACAGGCCACTCCAAGGTTACCGTGTCTGGCTACAATTAACAGCTTGCAGGAGAAACTGGTAGGATGCTTCGGGGAACTTTTGCATCCCATTCAGTGGTAATTATTATTATGTGCAGAGATTACGCGTTGCAAAAACAAACACGTGAATCTCTTTTGATTGTTTACTCCTGCAATTTCCCTGTCGGAAATCATAGTGACGTTAAAATATAATCAAAATTTGAATATATTTCTTTTCACTTTCTCTCTTTCTTTGCTTTATTTCTGATAATCAAGTCAGATGAATATCTACCTTGCTAATAGAAGCTTTGGACAGGCGAAATCAGTTTAAGAGCAATGAGCTTTATCTTATCTAAGAAGAACTTATCTCGCAATTTGTCCATCAGTCATCAGCTTTCAGCCTTATATAGTGTGAACATTTCCATCTCCTCGAGCAGTGATTAGTTTACTAATAATAACAACTGTCTATTTCCTAGAAGTGCTTTATTTTTATTCTACCATAATAAATGTGAATTAGTGACCAGTAAATTTTCTTGTTTGAGAGTGTAAAGCAGTTAATCCTAACCTATTCTTAAATATATAAAAATATAAATGAACTAACATCCTTTTTAGGAATACATAAACCTTGTTACATTACATAATTTTCATTTTAACATTCCTGAATATGAAAGCATGCAACAAATCAATATTGCCTGCCAGTGGATGTTAAACTAAACCCAACTAAAGTAGGACTATTTATGCTAATTAGCTAATTAAATGGCAGACACTCAAGAAAGCTCTCTAATGCTGACAGCCTGTGTACTTGTGTTTAGTTTGATTCCTGTGGACGGGAACTTTTGGCAAGAATGTCTGTTGGAGCCAAAAAAAAAAGTTTGAAAGAAAACTAGAGAAAATTGTTCTTTGAATATAGCCCAAGACAAACAGTCACCTCCTGGGTCATTTTACCCCTGAGTCTACAGCAAGATTTCAATAGACCAGTTCTTCAAACCATGTGTATTTTTCTGTGAAATCTCCTTCAACTCATCTGTATCAAAGTAGAAATTAGAGTTTGCTTAACACATTGTTATTGTTTGTTTGTTGTTCTATGTTTACAGAGCCATTACAGCACATTGTTTACCAGCACATGCTTCACCATAAACATCACGTCTACCAGTTTAGGAAGTGTGTTTAAAGATTGTACACATTCGACCGTCAGCGTGTGTGTGTTTATATCCGTCGTGTGGAGCTTCAGAGCCGAGCTTTCTTTTTTGGTCAAACGTACCAAATTCTGTGAAAACTGAAGATGATATAATTGAAATGCAATATTAGTTATAACAGTAATAAGCATAATGGCTGTTTTAGATCCCAAACTATTATGCAGGCAAACAGCTCCCATCAGCTTTAATCCATGTTTCATTCTTCCAGCTCATAGTGAAAAATCCAGATGTGGCCATTGCTATCACCCCTGGATGGTTCCTGCCTCAAAATTTATATCCAACACATGCTCACAGCTGCACTGCTTCAGAACTTTCCCTCCTCAGGCAGAAGCAGGCCAGTTTCAGAATTGATGAACTCTGCTGGAACCTTTGTGTGACTGAAACGTGAACAAAAGCTCCGCCGCTCGGATTAGAGCAATTCAGTCTATTTTACAATCGTGCATTACAGACATGCTGTGGATTCGGAACTCCCCGACTCCATCATTAATACATGAGACTATTTCCCAGCACGTTTCATGAAAGGGAAAGCAGCTCAAGGTCTACTGAAGTGCAGAGCAGACCACAACGGAGAAAATTTCTCCTGTGGATGTCAGGAGGAAGAGGCCATTTAAATAGCAATACACGTAACAGTCCTAAATCAATACAACTCATCAATATAAGTCAGATTTGTTTTAATTTATGTGAAATGCTTACAGATGGACCTCGGGGAGCACCGGCGGTTTGGCTATCTGAACTCTGCCGCTGACACATGCGCCAGTGTTATTTTTATTCCTATTCTCATTGTACACACAAAGCTCATACAAATAAAAACAAGAAATCAATGTAACCTACAATTTTGCAGAACTGATTTAAGTGGCAGAGGCAGGCCAAATCCAATAGTGCCACCAGAGCTGACAAGCTTGACATGTGTCTTACCATGTTGGCCGTCAATTATGCATGGCCCAGTGTTTCCATGGCTCTTAATTGAATCACAGCATCTCAGAGTTGTTATTTTTAATTTGTTGCATTTGATTTGTGACACAAGCACCAGGGTGTCATGAATTATGCAGATAGAGACTTTAATTGTGGATGGTATTAAAACAAAACTAATTGCAAATGATAAAAAAAAATGTATCTGCAGATGGTTTGCCCTTGTACAAGCATACTGCCTGGGATATATATATATTATATATATATATATATATATATATATATATATATATATATATATATATATATATAACACATTTGTTCTTGAGAGTGTGCTTTAACTACATATATTAACCTGCTTAAAAATAATTTAGCAGATGGTCTGCTATTAGTAAACTCTTGCTGTTAAGTGCGCTGCTGTGAAAACACGTACTGATTTGGTCTGTGTTTAATTTTTTTTTTTAAGTCAGGGGCATTTTGAACGGAATTAAATGCTACAATTTTATATCGAAGCAACGTGATTCTTAAGGTTTATTGATCTTTTTTTAATGGATTTTGATCAGTACCATTGTCAGATTGTTTGACTCTGTTATCAACAAAATGGGTTTTGGTGGAGAAATACATTCTGATTATTACATTACATTACCAGCGTAGAAATACCTCCCTTTGATGAAATACATAAAATATCTATTAAAGATAAAAGATATATTAAAGACTCTTTTTAATGGAGAAAATGGGTTTGACTGAAATGCTGACTGCAATACAGACAATATTGCAGAGCTTCAGATATGAGAGATGCGGGTTTGGTTTGGCAGTGTTAACCTTTCCAAAATAAATAAATAAATAAGTTTGATCATTCACATTTTTAAACATGTTTGTAAAGAATTTGTGAAAATAGGTGAATTGTTTATAGTCATAAATTTATATACTGATATTTACTGCTGAAATCTGTTATTTAAAAAAAATGCTTTGCTGTTATCTTTTTTTAGAGAGTCTAAATAGCTCAGTTAAGCCTGTGGGTAAAACGTAGTACCTGACAAGGTTTGGTATAAATGCTCATGTCTTTTAAACCTGCATTGCTTTAGAGATGTCTGGAACTCATTTTCTCTGCTGCAAGAGAAGAAAAGACTTGCTTTCATGAATGTTAAATGAATTCAATAGGACATCTTAACTTTCTTTTCTTTCTTTATTTTTTTTTTTGTCAAACCGAAACAGTTAAAAAGAGCCCCACAGGCACTTACATTCTGCAACTGTACACTATACTTTAGCAGTTACTGTAATCCAAATAATAATAATAATTTAAAAAAACATGACTGAAATCCTCTTCTTTTATAGGCAATGTAGACAGGTGATGGGCAGCTGTTATAGTCTTCTCTGAACTTGTATTTCTTATATTCTTCTGACCTCTGTACTGTTTCTGTTTCCCGTAAATATTTTAATATACTCTACTAGTATGTTGTTTAGTAGCTTCCTTTTATCTTTTTAATGCTGTTCTTTTTTTTTTCATTATCATCATGAAAAGGAACACGATTGTGTTAGAAGAGTTTTGATATGAATCCCGGTAGACTATAGAGACTCTTTAGTAAATTGATCGGAATTGGCTCTTCTCCCTGTTCCAGGTTTGACATACAACAAGGGAACTGGCAGCACTGATAGCATCCATTACTGTGGCGCGGATTAATCCACAACTGAAATGACACACTAATCATATGATAGAAATGTTATGGAGCATTTACAACATATTCTGCCTTGTTTTAGCATTATCATCCATGTATATGGAGAGAAGATGAGGCAGGGATAATAGATCTCACACTGCTTCTAAAGTCTACCTGTCAGGTAATGTTGTTTTGCCCAGCACTAAAAAGCTTTCCCAATTCTGTATGCATGTTAAGCTTAGCGTGACGCGCCCTGCCAATTTAAGGAGTCCATCTTAGCATAAAAGTCTCCTCCAATAAGGCCTCTCAGCCTGGCACTGTCCATATGATAAAGTAGCTTGCTAAATTTCAAGAGCATTCTCTGGAATGGTTGCAGATTCTTGTCTACTGAAATGACAATTAGAGTCACTTTCCACACAAGTTAGGTCAGATGTCCTCTGTCAGCCCCTGGGAGAAGGATATGTCCTCAGACAGAGACTAATCTGGCTCCCGTTCCGATTGCATTGCCCCCTCATGATCTACTCATTGACCACTCCAAATGTGAGATGGGAGATAGACGTTTCGGTGCTGTTAGGGGTGGGAGGGGGGTCTTTGCGCTATACATTGCTTTCCATTTTCTGGAATGGACCTGTCACTAAGCCAGGCATCTCTCTCTCTCTCACACACACACTCTCTCTCTCTCTCTCTCACACACACACACACACACACACACACACACACACACACACTCTCTCTCTCTCTCTTATCGTCCACTCAAATATTCTCTCTATTCACTTTCAGTATCTGTTCTATGCTAAAAGTTCTATAATAACCACTAGTTATGTAAGCATAAGCACCCAGATGGGCTTGCTGAAAATTGCTTTGCTTAGCATGTCTTATTAAGTGTGGTTGCTGTATATCTCTCCACAACAAGCTGGGGGCTTGCCTGTCTCAGTGATGAATCTATAGTACCCAATTAAACAGCAATGGATTGTCTTGAATACAGCAAATGTCAAATGAACTGTGATTATATGTAGCATTTTTAATGTACTGCAGTGCCCATTTTATCCACTATTGCATCAGATTTAAAAAAAAAAAAAAGCAAAACACAAAAAGCACACACTCTGAACCAGTGGCAGAACTAAACTCCTGTTATACAGATCTTCCTCGTGGTTTGTGCACCCCTTACTCTGCTACCACCATCACTCCATTTCATTTCGTATCCCCCCCCCCCCATCCCCCCCCCCCCCCCCCCCCCCCCCCCCCCCCCAAAAAGAAATGATGTGGTTCTGTGGTATGTCAATTGGTAAAAGATTTACTAAAAGCTAGAATGATTGATTGATGTGGCTTGGAATAAGGGATAAAAAGTAAACAGTTGAATTTTATTTTATCATTTTTTGCAGAAGTATCGCCCCAGTGCAGGCTTGTCGTGCACTATCACAGCTTTTCAGTAATTGCTGTCAGTCAGAGGCATAAAGGCAGCAGTTTTGTGGCTGCTCAGTTGTAGTGTTTCTGTGGCTCATCTTGGATTTGGCTTTTCCCTGCCTCCTGAGACTCTCCTCATCTCTTTTTTGCCTTGTTTACCTCTCATTGTCAGCAGTAAACATGTTCAGGGAAGAATTAAATGCCAAAGAGAGCTATCAGACACAGAACAGCAGCCACTATAATTGAGATGATTATGTGCTGAATGCCAGCAATAATTTGGGTTTGAGCTCAACATCCAAAAGAAATAATATTTGCAAAAACTAAGCTGGAATAGGATGCATTATTTTTTTTTCCTCCCATGAAAAACGAAGTAAAAAAAAAAAAACAAAACAATAAGAGCAAGATGAACTTTGACATTTTCTTTTTCTTTTTCTGCCGTGCCACCTGCTTGCCACATTTGTTAGAAATGTGACGCCATCATTTATGTATATTTATTTTTTAGGGTTTGTAGCTGCAAGTCATCTTTGCACAAACCACGGAGCTCTAATTGACTTCTAAAATGAACTTGTAAGTTCTTGCCAGCTCATTCACATTTTGTATGCAGCCAAGCCTGGCAAGTATAAAATAATTGCATACGTGTGCTCTGCCATGTCTGTGTGTGTGTGTGTGTGTGTGTGTGTGTGTGTGTGTGTGTGTGTGTGTGTGTGTGTGTGTGTGTGTGTGTGTGTGTGTGTGTGTGTGTGGTGACATGTTGTGTCAGAGGTAGGCAATGGGGTTAAACACTCGTGATTGGATCAGGGCGTCTCTCTAACACATGGCTTACCTGCTGCCTAAAAAGTGTTTAATCTCCATCTTAGTGATAAGTATTGGGATTTATTCAAAAAGTGGTAGCCAGTGGGCCTAAATCCCTTTTCATGGTACAAAGCTGCAGGAAATTGCTCGCATTAGGGAGATATTGGTGTGAAAAGCTCTCGTGGCACTACATTGAGCTGTTATTGATCTCATGCACATTTCTTTTTACTCTTTTTTTTATTGTGGTATTTAAGCAAAGTTACAAAAGAACCATGTATTACAAATATTGAAATATGAATTATATATATATATATAGCTATATATATATATATATTTTTTTTTTATATATATATATATATATATATATATATATACATACATTTTATGTGTACATACACATATGTATACACACACACGCACACACACACACACACACACACACACACACACATATATATATATATATATATATATATATATATATATATATATATATATATATATATATATATATATATACTATATATATATATATTCTCCTGGATTTAACTATGTTAAATTCTCAGTGCTTACTGTATAATTATTAATATAAAACAGTGATAATTTTTTAACCGTATCAAACATTTGACAGGTTTTCTAATAAAAAGCTATACAACATAATTATTGTGTTGAATAAGCCTTAAAACTTAATCAAATCCACACTCCATTCTTAAAAACAATACATCCTGTTTGTCTGGAATCAGAAGAGTCTTCGAGGAAAAAAACAAAAAGCTATTATAAATACATTGCATTTTTTACAAGCTAAAGTGTTATTGTTTTAAGTTAAAATAAAACAGCAGTGGCAGCAGTGGAATACTTTTTTTCTAAGTATACGTATGTATGTGTATAATATAGCTCGGTTAATACTACAAACATGCAAACATTTTTATATTTGGGGGAAGTGAAGTATTCTGAAACACAGAGTTCATTCAGAATATGAGACACAGAATATCTCCTTGTGGGTCACTTTAGTGAAAAGTTCCATATTTAATTTTCTTAAATTCTAATATATAAAAACTATCATTTCAATATCGTAATTATGCCCATATTCATAAAGGATGTAATGAATAAGCAAACCTGACAGTTATTATTTTTACAAATGTAACTTTTTAAGATCTTTTATTATTATTATTATTTTGCATTTCTATGTGTATGCTGGCTTTTCTCACAGTGTTAAAAGAATGAAATAAAAAAAGCACATGTTCTGCATCTGTTGTCACAGATTAGCAAAAAAAATTCTCCTGGTTTGGCAGGGGTGTAATTAATTTAAAATACTGGGATTTCCTAAGTTTTAAATTAAAATGGCATACCGATGCATTCAGACTGCCATGGGGAGATTAAAAAGTTTTATTGAGAGGAAACAAAAACAAAACCTTATTATTGTTTAATTAGCACATTAAAATTAGCTGCAAGTTTTTTGAACGCCGTAGGCACACAAGTTGTTTGGCTTGGCATGCACCCACTTCATTTCAGGCTATAGTTTCCTCATTTTATGCAGCCTATAATCTTAGATGACATTTCTGTGTTTACAGGCCAAGGCCTTTGGAGAAGACGGAGAAGACAGGTCACGTGATCGCATTGGTTTTCTTACATTTGGAAATATTTTAATTGCTAAGTGCTGACCCCTACTTACATTAATGAGGAGCTCGAGAAATTTTGACCTTGTGGTGTGCATGAATCAATACGAAGTTAATAAAGCCAAGTTCATTGCTGCCTAACGCAAAACAAACCTGATTTGTTTACTTACCTAGGCCCTGGATATGTCAGGCCCATTATGAAATGATTTATAGACCACCGCCCAATGAAATTGTTTAAAGCAGATTAGGTGCAGGGACCGATCAGCACTAATATGACAAGCTGATGCCACATGACAGGTAACCAAGCAAACAAGTTCCTGAAATTCAGATTGAATTAGAATCCTAATAATCCTACAGGGAGTCGGAGATTAAATCAGAGGGAGGGAAAGAGGGTGTGAACTCCACGCCCCAAAGCAAGCATACACAAGCTTGCTTGGAAATGGGCGACAGGTGTGTTTGTAGGTGTGTGTGTGTGTGTGTGTGTGTGTGTGTGTGTGTGTGTTTATTAATCACAGACATTCCCTTTTAAAAGGCAGAAACAGAAGACATTATTGTTCTATGGACTAGCCATTGCTTTGTTTCATTCCAAAGACCTTCAGGAAAATATTTCAAATTTACACAAAATACTTGCAGAGAAGTGTCTCGGTGCAAAGACGGGTCATTTTAATGTAGACGCGTATTAGCATTGCACTTCGTATTGCTGTACAAAAGGCATTTATTGACCCATTTTTCATAAAGGCAGTGGCCCCTATCAAAATGATAAAGGACTTTAGTGATAAAGTCAATATTCTCTTTGAAGAAAGCAGGTTTTTCTGCTGCGTGTGGAATATAATTGCGCTATAAAAAGAAAATGGTTAAATTTTTATCTTCAGTAATATTGTTCATGATTGTTTACAAATTCCCTTATTCACTGATTTGTTTTTTTTTTTCTCCCCCTCACGTTTTTAGAGCTTTCCTCTTTATTTGAAAATAATGAATATAAATGAGGGTTTGCACTATTCCCGGACACATTAAGGAAATTGTATACAAATTAGAATATGAATGTCTAAGCAAGGTGCATTATGTGGACATTTGAATATGCATGATAAATATTACATTATGGCAGCAACGGCAAGCAAATCTGTTTCACATTTTTAATATGTTTTTCCCCTACAAAAAAAAAAACATGATTAAAACTTCCTGTGTTCTCATTTTCATCCAAGTTTGACCCAAATGATACAATCAACCACTTTTTCTGTCTTAGTAATTAGGTTATTTACACACACCTAATTGTGTAAGTATGTAATTAGGGTTAATCAGAAGTACTATTTTTGTAATGCATGCAGTATTTGGAGTATTTTATGTATTTAGTCTCCTGATCTGTGGCATGGGTACTGTTCACTGTCAGAACGAGTCACAGAAAAATTTAGGCATAGAAATTAACCACATTTCTTCAATTACACTGGATAAAAACTTTGTTTACCTCCAAGTGAGAAGACAGTGGTAGGTAAATTGAAAAAAAGATTAGTGAAAAAAAAATACATTTATAATAAATTTGATGTCTCATGACTGCAGCCACACTAGCATGAATAAGGAGCATTTAAGAGTCCCATAAAAGAGAAATAAATGAAAAACATTGGTAAAATAGAGTACATACCCACACAGGAGAATCAGTTTCTGCGTTTATAAGCCTTGTAAACAGAGGACACAATTGTGTGGATAACAGAAAGATGAAGAGAAATACCTATGCTGGAGACATATTTACATAGAATAGTGGTTTTATGGTGACATGCATCAATGCTGGAACTATAACACAGACTTTAAAAAGTCAGTATTTTTAATTTTGATTTTATTAACACAATATGAAACCTTCAATTGTGACTACTGCAAACAGTTTCACGTGTAAAAATTTCTCTTCTTTTGTTGTCATATTGCTTGACTGGCTGTTTAATATTATAGTATGCAATTTTGACCAAACTGTTTCTAATAAGGAGCCTGCAGCGCCAGACCTGCACCTCTAATGACGGGTTTGTAGCGAGAAAAATCACAGGACAAGGTGATCCATGCACACCTTCTAATCCCCCCACTCAATCACTTACTTACTCACTCACTCACTCACCAGCTCAGTCTATCCAGCTTTGATGTGTTTTGCGTTTCATGTCTTCATGACTTCAAGAGCGGAGACACAGTCAGAACAAGGCGGGGAAGACCGGATGGGGGGGTTTGTCTTTATAACCCGTTTTAATCATGCTAATTAACGGATAATGGGCTCGGTAATGAGCAGTAGGGGGCACGTCAGATTCATATGATTAGCTACGGGTTATCCGAGCGCTGGAGCCTCGTGGCAGCAGGCATGCAACACACAAAAGAGGCCAGCAGCAAATTTCACATTATAAGCAGCCCGGAGTTCAGTTTTAGAGCTCATCATGGCAGTGGCATGTCGAGTGAGCCCAGCGCTCATGTGGGAATGGGAAGTCCATTATGGCTGTAGGGAGCCTGAATGAGTTACAGTTCTACCTCTGCAGGAAATTAGTCCGTTATCAATTATCAATTAGACCGCACCATGCTGTATTAAGCAGGTGGTATTTTTTATTATTATTATTATTTCAAAGGTACTGCCAATACATGTGGAGCACATTGCATGTTCTCTTACTCGTTCCAGTTCCACAAGATGTTTCTCTCACACTGATTTTCCCTTCCACTATAAGGGATTACATATTATACCAGTGGAAAGAAACCCTGTGGTGATAATCATAGTAGACTCTTGGCAAGAAAGAAACAATCATCTTTCTGCAGGCTTAAGATAACAATCTCATAAAGGGCTCACAATGGCATCATGAGTAGATCTGTATTTGATGGTCGTTACGACCAAATGTATTTATAACATTCTTATAATAAAGTGGGCAAATTTTATGGACTTGTAGTTCTACTTGAAGTAATAATACTTTCCAATAGTAATAATATGCCTATCCTTTTACACTTTATGACATCTATCATAGCCATGAGTGTAAATAAAAATGTATTTCTGGTATGTCTATGCACAGTGTACAAGGCCACTAAACAACGTATAGTTTTTACGAGAATATTTTGTGTTTATTACAATGCTGGAGCGCTGCATTACACCACTAGTCGGCCATTAACCTTCAGTCATGCAGAAATCCTGTTTTGTCTGCTACGAATTAAGTTGGCCCTTCAAGAAGATCAATGTGTTCATGTTTATGAATCCAGATCGGTTGCCAGATGTGATTTCTGACAAGGTTATTAACAAAAAAAAAAAAAAAAAAAAAAAAAAGCAAAAGACGTCATGTATTATATCTGACATTATTATTCAAACCCGGTCATTAATTGCAGCACTTTATTTCAGAAAATCCTGGCAGTTGGACTTTTGTAAGATTCCATTCTTCCGAATTTAAGCATAATGGACGCTAAAAATGGGGAAAGAAATACAGCAGTCTTGATTTGACATGAACACCGAATCAATTGCATTTTGAAAGAGAAATGAAATGCATGTTGAAGAAATCGATTACTAAAGTATAGTGTTAAAAAAGCAAACAAATAAAACAGGCCTATGGAGAGATGTGCTGATGCCAGTGTTGACATAGCACGGTCCTGTACCAGCTCTGAAGTCCGTCAGCAGCGAATGAGCAAAGGACACCACAGAGATATTAATTGGCAGGCAACCCACGGACTAAGCTGCCTGCCACAGCAGCACACCTGACAGTCCGCAAACTTGTCTGTCTCTCAGTCATGTCCTCTCCATCCTGCTTCATTACTTATTGATTTACAAATCAATAACATCTTTCAGAGAGCCAGTTGCTTGAAATCGGATAAAGGTGAGAAAAAGACAGAGGCTGTAGAGGTTAAAAGTGAGCAAAGACCTTTTAGTTACTGTTTAACTGATTCCAGGAAACAGGATACCTTTCACAGATAAAAGATGACACCGAGACATGCAGCCATTTGTCCCTTCCTTGACAATTGATTGAGTTTCGCTACTATGCCATTATGACTATTAAAATGTATCTGTACCAAAAGGAAGCCACGTTTGTTAATGGTCTGTTCAGAAGAAGCTATTCTTTTTTAAACCCATGGGGATCTGTTGAGATTCTCATTAGGCTGGTCTCATTGTTACCACTAAGAGAAAAAAAAAGTGTTGAATTTGCCTGTGATAGTGAGAAGCAGAACAAAAAAAACTCCCATCCAGGTTCCAATCAGCAGCTCATGAAGGCGCCAGCGCAGGTCTTAATCAGTCAGTTCTTAATAGAGCCGCTCTTTAAAACTATTATTAACCTCATCTGTCTAGATTAAGAACTAATAGTCCCCTTTCTGTGTATTGTCTTTGTAGCAGCTGGTAATGTACATATATATTAATCCACTCTCGTCTGCAAGATTGTGTTGCACGCTGAACAGCGGTGCCCTTCACAAGCGAGGCAGACACAGGTTAGGAAGCCACTAATTAAATGTCAGACTTGACAGATTAAAATTATGAAATTTAAAATCGGCAAGTAGCTCTTTGTCATTGTCAAATTAAAAGGCCGGTGTGATGAGGAGCTGGAGATGGGACACTTTAATGGATTGAAAGGGAATGTGCTTTAGCAGTCCTGCTTATTGTGAAAAAAAGGAAAAAAAGATTTTCCAGCTTCAAAGGTACTGAGCTGCACGTTCAATTCCTTGCTTAGCTAGGCTGTGACACAGGTGCCATTTGTATGGTGCCGCGCTTTTCCAGACCACACAATTTAACAATGGTATTAATCATTGCCTGAGCAAGGACTGATACAGGGTCCAAACCAAACGCTGATCATTTTAATACACAATTGAAATATAGTATAAAAAAACAACAACTCCTGTTTAGATATTCCTCTATAGGCTAGCTAATTCATTTTATTGCTGTTGAATTAAAATAAAGCAATTTATGCAGATAGTGTTTGTTATATTCACTGGTGGTAAATGATACTAAGACAGATTGTTTTCAATAATTCTCAATAATCACCAACATGAACTAAAATGATTAAAGGTTTTAAGATTCCTGCCATAAATTCTTTATTAAGTCTCCAAAGTCAGAATGATTCCATGCCATATCATTACGAAGGACACTCCTTCATAGGGGTCAGTCTATGAGAAAAGACCTAATGAACCTCTAGAGCAAAAAAGGGAGTTTCGAAAAAAGACTCTTCGGTAAATTAGGACTGCTGGTTCAAAGGGTTTGCTAACCCATAGAAAACAAAGTCTAGATGCATTTGGGTTTGCCCGAGTTGAATATACAGCTTTCGATAATGTATTGAACGAAGCAGATCCAGCCTTAGAGCAGCAACATTCGCCACGGATCAAGAAGCGACACACACTCAAGGTGACAAGATCCAATTAAATGTAATTACGCCGGCTGCATATTCATTCTAACTGACAATTTCTATTAAGGAACCACGTGGACTTAAAGCAGGAAACCAGCGATAAATTATAGCAGTGTAATACGGTTGGAGTCTGTAGAATCCTGTGTTTCTAATTTGTAGTAATTAAGTTGGGTCGAGATGATTCAGAAAAAAAGTTCAAGTGGAAAATATAGGATCACAAAGTAAAAATGTTGCAAGAGGTACTTTATGTCCAGCTCATTTATGCCAAAAGGGGATGAGATATCACTATGATACATTATACATAATTCTACAATATAGTGCAATATACAGCATTTCATTTGTATAGCTTTAGAAATGGTGGCATGATAGGCTGTAGAGTGTCACTTTGTGCCACCTGTGTATGAATCAGATGCCTAATGGTTCTCTGGTTTATTCCCACCTCCCAAAACCATGTCATTGTTTTTGTGTTATAAGTCCCAGATAAACCTGGACAGGAATGAGGTTGTTAATTACTACAGATGGCTAAATGAATGAATGTGGGATGTTACATATTCAAAAATCTATAAAAGTTTCAAACAGATCTAAATAAACATCCTTCCTCCGTGTTTACTGTGACACTTTGCAACTTTATGGCAAATGTCAAAAATGTGCGATGCAAAATTCACAGGGGAAAGAACTCTTTCTTTGCTTTCTTTGCATCTAAACAAAATACACTCAACTGGATTGTCTTTTGAGTGTTTCAAGCCCCTCAATCATGTAGTCTTCATCTATTCCAAATTTGACATGACACAAGAGTTAGAGTCTAGTGTTCCAGATCGCTTTGTTGAGGTGAATGAGTGGCATAGTAACTGGTTAGCCTCAGGTGCTGTGCTTCATTCAGGTACCTAGTGTGCCTGGTGTATAAGGCATGGTTAACGACTTGCCCCGTGGTGCTGTGCTGTGTTCTCAAAGTGCACTCATCATTTGTTTTCTACCACAATGACATGGAAAAGAAAAGTGGCTGTCTGCCTACGATGTCACAAAGGAAGTCTGAAAGTACTTGCAGTCCAGTGCTGTCTCCAAGATTCTTTTGCATTTTTCTGCTTTGACTTGCATGATTATATTAACTCATGGCATTGAGCTGTAAATTGGTAAGAGTGCTGAAATATTAATATTATACCAGTTCTGTCAGGACACATAAAATGTTCAGAGCACAATATTTCATACCCAAGAGAAAAAGTTGCCGTATAGAGATTCTTCAACAAATGAACATGACCCTTAAGTACTCCAAGTATAATGTATGTAATATATGTGTATATATATTATATATATATATATATATATATATATATATATATATACACATATATATATATATATATATATATATATATATATATATATTATATATATATATTTTCTATATATATATATATATATATATATATATATAATAATGTTATAATTTATGTAATGATATATATATATATATATATATATCATATATATAGTTGTTGTGAAAAAAATTTATAATTTGAAATTTACATTGCATTGTGCTAGGCTGCATTTGATCGTCCCACATCTGTGCACTATAGTTACAGTATAAACATCTGCTTCAGAAGGTCACACGGGTCAGTGGTGACACCAGTGTGGGTTTTATTTACTCTGAGCTCAGGACAGCATACTCTTAATTGATGTATGCAAAATGTGCTCCAAATTAGCAGCGTGATGGATCTATTGATGGGCCATTCGGGCCTGTCTACTCATCTATGTCCGCGTCTCAGTTTCCCCCTTCCCCTTTTTCTTCCTGCTGTTACATCTCTCTCTCTCTCTCTCTCTCTCTCTCTCTCTCTCTCTCGCTCTCTCTCGCTCTCTCTTCCTTTCTTGCTCCTCTGGACTCATGTGGTCTAGGCTGAGCACCTTGCTCTGAATAGAAAATGAGGGGTTAGACACATACATGCACCTCTAGAACCTGTTGGATGTTCAGACACATGTCTCATTTGCGGTGCGTTACAAGACTGTGTCACGCTCAATTACCCGGTGTCAGAGTCCTCCCGAGAGCTACTAGGGACAAGTGGTTACTACCGCCACTGGTGCTGGTGCGCATGATTAAATCAGTGCAATCATTTGCATATATTAATGTTGGTATAATATGAAAGCAATGCTTATTCAGTTGTTTTAATAGATCTTTCAGTGGCTGACTTTGCATTGTTCTTCTCAATGATGCGTATTATGTCATCAAAACAAGTGGAGGGAGAGTGCAAGAGTGGGCTGTCAATTCATCACAGCAAACTTCATTTGAGAAAAACGCATCTAAACTACATTTTAGTTTGCATCATTTAATTTTAAATGGGAGCGGGGGGGGGTTGTATTTTTTTCTCTTGCGCTGTGTTATACACTGTGCTATTCCGACTGCGTAGGTAAGACAAGAGCAATTGCAGAAAGAAAAGGGTACAGCACACGCAGCAGTATGCTGAAGAGAACTAGACTGCGCTTAGGCTCATAAATAGCACAGCACATCCACTGCTGCTAATTGACTCACACAGGCATTAGCTGGATTAAGTTAGAGCCCAAAGTTCATTAAGCAGATAAATGCATCTCTTAGCCTGCTAAAGAGCTCCAGCACTAACTCAACCCACTGAAAACAGCACTTAACCTCAATGGGGCATAACTGGGATAAAAAAAAACATGCTGATTTTAATACTCTGTGGAAATTTAAGGACTATCACAGTTCACAGTTGCTGTATAATGAATATAAGTTACCCTGTTGTACCTGCACCAAAAAAATCATGTAAAAATAACACTGCATAATACCTCCATTCAAACAATATGTGTAATAATGTTCGCCTTCAGTGTTATGCAGTGAATTAGAAAAGGGCTATTTTCATTTTGAACCATTGCCTTGTGTAAAATGGCTGCTTTGGAGCTGTTATCCACAAGACCTTTGCTGTTTACGTTGCATAGAGATGTGGTGAATTGTCTTTTGGCGATGGAGCGCACAACAGTGGGAGCTCAGAAAGTGGTGGGGAGTGCTTTCATTGTGCCACTTAGACGACAAATTACCCAGACAATGGACCTCTAAAGTTGGCAGCTAATTCAATCGCTACTGTTGACTCCAGGCATTCGCTATGTTTGTCCCCAGTCGGAAATACTCCAAACTTCATCTGGGTGCAGTCAAACAAAATGAAAGGTAATATTCTTTATCTGCACTGGATAGCTTCAGATGAACTGCTCCAATATGAGTGTAAATAAGATTTAGTGATTCCATACTTCAGTTGGCCTCAACTCAAAGTGATTTGGATCAATATTGTCTGCCAGCCCAGCGGTGTGCGACAGGGCCTCTACGCCTCAAAATAAGAAGGCACTGGGGCTGTATTCAAATTTCGACAGTGTCAAATTAATTCCAGTGTTATCTGGAAATTCAATTAGAAAGGAAGCCCCTCTCCCACCTCCCTTTTGTGAGTACGAAAGTGTCTAACATCCTGATGTGACAAATTACAGTGCTCAGAGTGCATATCAAGCTGAAGTGTTGAGCCTTGCTAATCTTCCCTCTAATTCTCAATTACTGTAAAATGAAGCCATAAATCACAAGGACAGCCAGATCGATGGAAACATTGTTTTTGGAGTGATTGGCAGTCTCCCCAAAGGTTACTCTTTAAGTTGGTTTAAGGTTACCAGTCTCAGAGGGCTGGAAGCAGCATTGGAGGGGGGGCTGATGGGGGAGTGGGACGCATGGCAGCTTTGGTGGGTGGGGGTCGAACTCAATCTATATTATTCAAGAATCCCAGTCCTTTAGGGGATACAGCAGAGGGACAGCACCAATTTTTAGCCCATCAGCCATCCAATTTTTCTCCTTTTCATACCTGCTGTAGTAAATGAGAAACAAATTAAATTTCTCCCTACTATCTCCACAGAAACCATTTAAATCCTTTTTGGAAACTAAATTGTCCCCAGACAAATCGCCCCTGGTTCTATGAAAATATACTATGGTGGTGCAACTGAAATAAATTTGTGTCACTCCACATATGCCATTGCCTGTAATGCCATTCATTGGGGACTTTCAGAAAGGCTGGAGAGGGGAATAAAAGTAGGGCCACTTTTGGTGAAGAACAAAAGCAGGAAGAAACCTCTTCTGCATGCTTGCTTCCTCCCCTTTCTGCTGCCCGCCTCCCACTCACAGTGTTATTAATTTTGAACCAGAGTCTTCACATTCATGAGGCTGAGATTGAAATGTAAATGAGGCAAAGGGAGTGAACAGTCAGCAGTGGCCCTGGCCACACGGCCGGTGTCACAATCGCGTACAATACACACACCAGCAGTTATCATTCACGCAGATTAAGAGTGCAGAACATCAATCACTGCATCAGGGAAACAATGAATAAAATGGCCCAACAAGGGCGATGAAAAATTCCTGACACAGTTGCAGGTGTGCACAGGACTGTAGCTGAATGCTGGTGTCTGATTGCTACTATTTCTGCGGGACGCAGAGTATAAGAGTGGTAAGTGGAGTAGTAAAACCTAGGTCATCATGGATATTATCAGAACTATACATCGAATGGTGAAGGTTTTTTGACCGAAATGGCAAAGAACAAGTTGCAAACCTTTTATTTTAATGCTATAAAGTCACCATTTGTTTGATTTGTTTATTCTGAACTCCGTGGTTTGAAAAAAAAAGACAATTGACATTATCACTGACAGTTATTTCGCATATGATATTTTACTGTTGAAAAAGACTGGATTAAAAAAAAAGCCTTTTGACATTAATAAATAAAACTGGGTAGTCTGGGAGATCTTCCATTTATTGATGCTTTATGGACTGTGACGGTGAATATTTAAGGTTTATTGGTCAGGATTGGAGGATGTATGAATTGCTTGCACTGACACATGGTGGCTTATTACTGATGAAAGCTGGATATCTTTATGATGCCTCTGTGATATCTTACTTTATTCCTTTCCAAATTACTCCGCACGAGCTACCATGTCACCTCAGATTCATATCTAACCCAATCAGTTTGAATCACTTATGGCATCAAGTTGATAACGACTGCTAGAATCTCATTATCTTGAGCACCTCCACAGTCAATAATTTTTATTGTCTCCCTTTCCATTTTTTTCGTTTTTGTGCATTTTTCACTTTCGTCTTTTTTCTATTCACAACTAACATTCTGAAAGAAAAATAAAACAGAGTTTGTCTCTTTGCACACATATTAAATGATATGAACAGCATTAATGCTCCAGTATAGCCAGTAAATAAAGTGATATGAAAGAAGAAAATTATGGCTACCTCAGGAGCATCCAGGAAGAAAAAGCACTCTTAAATTGACAGTCTGACCAAAATAAATCCCCTAAGTTATTTTGATTACAAATACTATTTTTATTCATAGTATTTTAAAATGATGGGGGTTTAACATGTTTGTAGTGAAATCAAATTCTATTTGTCTTCCAGCTATAATTCAAATAGTCCAATAATGCAAAAAAAGACAGTGAGCAGCAGTTCTGTATGAGAAAAGGTCAGAGGTGAATGAGCAGATTGATTAAAGCTGACAGGAAGGCTACAGTAACAAAATTACCGCTCTTTACAACTTTGGTGAACAAAAAAAGCATGTTAAAAAAAACAACAGAGCAAAACTGTAGAAACAGTAAAACTACATTTGTGAGTTAAGTTGAAGAAAGAAATGTTATACTGTCAATAAATCTAACTCGACCATGTTTGAATCCCTCAGCCGTTTTAAGTATTATTGTTGGTAGCCATATGACTTCATTTTTGGACTATTTACAGTTTTATAATGGTGCATGTGGCAAGTCATAATAAACTGGCTCCAACAACATGACAATAAATTCAGCGCATAAGATTTATAAGATGATAAATCTGTAGCAATTATAGAATAGAATAGCCTTTATTTGTCACATATACATTACAGAACAATAAAATTCTTACTTCACATATCTAAGCTTTGTTTGGAAGCTTTATTTCGAAGCTGTTTGGAAGCGGGGGGTTTGGAAGCTGGGGCCATAATGCAACACCCCTGGCGCATAGAGGGTAAAGGGCCTTGCTCAAGGACCCAAGAGTGGCAGCTTGGCGATACTGGGACTCAAACCCAGCACCTTAGACCACTGAGCTACTCCCTCCCCAATTATATGAAATAATCATCCAAATACAGGAACAACATGATGTAGAGAGGCCCTGCCCACGATTAGTATGGTGACCCTGCTATAATGGCCAGATCATGCATATTAGCAATATTATTGTGTACCATACCAATGTGAATAAAATCAACCTGACCAGCCATGTCATGGAATGCACCGCCAATGAAATCCTGTTTTTGAGTTTTTTACCAGGAACCAAACAATTCAGCAGGGAGCACAGGGAGACATGCTGCATACTGACATTTGTGTCTCAATTTATCAAATTGCCACCTCACCGCAAAAGCCCTCATACAACTGTGTGCTTTCACTTGAGCCTTAACAAAAAGTCTTGCACACTTTTTGTACGTGCATTTCCGCGAGGCAAACCCACTGAAGTATATATATATATTCTCATATGCCATGTATCTCCAGCTAAGCCCATTATTAAAGCTGCTGGGTAAATTTCCGCGTCTGTTTTAGGGACCTCTGCTTCTTGCGTGTCATTTTTTAATTGACAGTCAATTTTTTAACTCGGCTATAAACATCATTCTGTTCAATCAGTGCCGGTATAGATCAAATAGCAGTGGGCTGCTACAGATGCCTTCAACCCCGACTTGTCTCGCTGCTTTCATACGGTTTAACACTGTGGCATGCTTTTTTTTTTTTTTTTAACAGGAGATGGCTGTCACTGTATTTTGTCAGCAAAACATAATGTTTCTTACATCCTGGCACTCAACGGGAACGACACGAATATACTGTGGTGCATACGCTGGTTGTAAATCACCCAGTGCAATGTAGTGGCAGCAGGTACCGAGAGCCGTGTGCTGTCATGTTCCCCCTGTGGAACACAGATTGGACAAAAGCCATCATGCTTTAATCAGCTTCCAAATAAATAGATACCCCCTACACAAAAGCACCGTGCCACCTAATGAAACAAAGTGAAAACGTGCAAAATCCTACTTGCTTTTTATTTGTTGCTGGGTCAAAGTTTATTTCTTTGGTAGGAATCTAAAAGACATTTTAAAGCTTGAATGTGGTCTGTTTTTATTTAGCCTGCTGAAATTGCTATTATTTGCTCTAGAATTTGAACATTGTATGTGTAAGATGATCATTTTCATTTTTGGCAACAAATTTCACAGCCTTGAATTTTTTCATTCTTTCATTCTGTCTTTATATTCTTCATATGTTCTTCAATCAAGCAGTGGTGAATGTCTTACATTTCTGTGGCTCTTGTTACGAGTGTTTATACTATCGAGACTACAATGAATTCGCAATATTTGAAGGCTGGACATGTGAAATGACTGCACCAGTACTGCACTGCATGTAGGATGGGCAATTATTTTGACTAAACCAAAGTGCTCTTCTTTGTACTTGAAATATTTAATATAAACACATGGCACAAACCGTATATTTTATGATAATCAGTGCTTGGCCTCCACAAAAGGGAAAGTAACTTTGCTGTGGTGCACTTGGGAGAACTGTGTATGGGTTTCTAGAGCCTCCTCGGTGGCTTTCACCCATATAATTTTGGGTATGGCTCCAAATCTAATAACTTTCCATCTCACATTAGGGACCATCTGCCTTAAGCAATAATCCTCATATAGTCAGCACCGTGCTCTCCTGTCCATGCTCCAAGCCCTTACACCACTCAGTCCTTTTGGGGGGGACAGATGTTCCCACTGCCCCAAAATAAAAAAAAATCGAGTTAAAGCTTTCTGCTAGAGCATTCACTCTGTTTTGCTGCAGTTGATTAGTGTTAACCAAATAAGAGAGACATTACTGACAGCAAGCTGCATGGAGCAGGGCAGCTCTTGAGACAGGGGCAGATGGCCTCGCCTGAGCTGCTGTAATGCAGTAAGACTTGTTGAGGAGTCGGCAGTATTGATTTCATTTCTGCTCTTAGATGCAACTACCATATCTACATGTGTCGGCAGTGATATGGGCAAGCGAGAAATCCAATAGCAGGGTCTAAAATGGAAGCGATTGCGTTGGTGGCTGTTAAGCCTGTCAATCCCATCTGTTTCCTAAATAAGCATCCTCCATTAAAAAAAAAAGAAAAAAAAAAAGTCTGTTCTGCGAGGTATTGTATCTGGAACCACTCTGGTAACCCCACGTCCAAGAAACACCTCGCTCTATTATCATTAATTAGCAAGCAATGTCTTGGAATTGGGTTTGTGGTCTTAAAATAGAGAGCTTAGAATGAGGATGCCCTCAGGTGAATATAGATTTGAGGTGCACACTGGATAACAGTGTCGTTTGATATTCTGTTGCTGAAGTGGTCATGGAGAGTAATGAGTTACATTTATCTTTATACACAGCAAGCAGTGAGTCAATGTAATACCAATGGTAATTACGTAGCAGTTATTACATTGCGAGTTGTGGCATGAGGTCTCAATGAACATATCCATCAGTTGACCATATTGATCGAATACTTTATACTGTCGCTTTTAATAAATAATTTCCCTCAATCCGGGGCGTACAAGGGTCTTGGAGTAGAGTTAAAGCTATCGGAATAACTCATCATACCATTTGACACATTTGTCTTTTGTTACCTTATATTGGAAGTAGTGTATCTTGTGTAGTGGATTATTAGTGTGTATGTTTGATAAATGTTCCATCCGTGATTGTTGCGGTTCCCGGGACAGCTCGCTAGCACTGATGTACTTATTAATAATAAATTGTCTCTGCAGAATGTGAGAATTCTTCCTCCCTTTACAGTTATTGTGTAAACAAAAGACTGTTTGCGTTATCCATCTTAATAGAAGACATTTTATTCAATAAAGATAACTTGGTGGAGAAAAATGAGATCTCTTAACTCTCTCACCCTCTTTTGCCCTCACTCCTTCTCCGTTTATCCCGTGACATTTCCTGTTTCTGTCAGACTGCCCTTGGTGCTGTGTCACAGTGAAGCTCAGCCTATCAAAGAGAATAACAGTAGTAAGGAACGTTTCCCTACAGCACTTTATTATCCCTATACAGATATACAGGCCTGCAAGATGTGAGGTTTTTAAATGTACCTATATCGGGAACAGTCGACGTCAGATGCAGAACAGTTAAGGCCATAATTGATCATTGGAAATGTTGTAAAGACACGTAATGTATTTATCCAATAATAATGAGTAATAATATTTCATAATAACAAAATATAGCCTTAATTTTTAAGTGTCTAAGTGTTTAAATGTTTTGCAAAAACTGCCTCTAATGTGGCTTTAGTCTTTTGTGTGTGTGTGTGTGTGTGTGTGTGTGTGTGTGTGTGTGTGTGTGTGTGTGTGTGTGTGTGTGTGTGTGTGTGTGTGTGTGTGTGTGTGTGTGTGTGTGTGTGTGTGTGTGTGTGTGTGGTGGCTGGTCACGTTGAGGGAATGTTTCTCCTTCACCTGAAGTTTTATAAAAATATGGTAAGTAGGTTTGTGCACTGCGGTCAGTGGACAGCGGTAAATTACCCTTGTAACAAAGTTAACATTGATTCTGATAGAAGTGCTTGTCCACATGTAACAACGATAACCTTTTAGTAGATTTAGAAAACAAATTTGACACCCATTAAAATAAGGAATGAGTTGGTCCCCTTCCAAAGGAAGTAAAAGAACCTACTTGGATGAGGTAGAGCCATTAATACCCCATGTTGCTCTTTTATGGCAACTCAGTAGGGGCCCTCAAGCAGCCCAGTCTAAAACTAAAATGACATAACAAATTACTCTGCAAAACATGAGGATACAATGGCTTATGGTTACTTACGGCGCCTATGAATAGCATATGGACACTCAGCAACTTTGTGCTCAGGGTCAACAGAGATTTAACAAATGCGACAGAATACTCTAAATAAGATGTAAAAACACTTGCTAAATTTCTGTAAAAGTAACAGTTGATAAAACGTTTTCTGAAAAAAAAACCAGTCTAATATTTTCACAATAAATGCAGACGCCACATACACAACTACACAGGTGACACTTTAGCATTATGTGGTAACATAATGCTACGAATCTTAATAAGCTGGGGCAATATGGGGCATGTTAAGTTATATTTCCCGCAAATAGTGACTTATGTCATCTAGTGCAGCCATTGAGTTAAAAGTAAAATATTTTTACAAGTTGAAGTGCTAAAGTGACATGTCTGTCAGAAAAAGTAGTTTGTCTTCTGCAGTTCAGTGAAAATATTATGAGAACTCAAAGACGAAGATGAGAGGCGAGTGATGGACAGTTCTGACATTCAGGGCCACTTAGGCAATTATTAACAGTTTTTGCCAGTCACCACACTTGACACAAACCAAACAGTGTACAGCAGTCTTGGGTTACATGGGGAGACTCATTTCTGCATGTGCTTGGTGATGCCCAGACTGCTGTGTTACATATATATATATATTATTTTGTTTACTTGTTTATTTTTTATTTATACCCATTTGGGCTTGTCCTATAACCAGTAAGCTGCTGTGATCGGTTTCATTATATCTTCATATTCTTTATCTGTTCTTCGATGAAGTAGCGGTAAATGTTTTACATTTCTGTGAGTTTCTTAGGTTGGGTGATTCATATTCTTATTTTTGCAATTAAAAATTCTGTTGATCGTTGGACCACAGTGCAAGTTAAATATTTCAAAGATGTCTATGCCTTACAGTAATGAGAATTGTGCATATTTGTGCATTGCTACACACACACACACACACACACACACATACATACCCTATATATATATATATATATATATATATATATATATATATATATATACCCTATTGTACAAAACTTGCAAGGAAAACAGCTTTGAATTGCAGCTGTTCATTAATGCTCGGCAAGTCTGTGATCAGTGTGGTGAAATGGCATGCAGGTGTGGTGCAAGACCATAGACGCTACTCACAGCAGATGGACTTCAGCCTGTCAACACTGGTTCCCAGGGAACACAGGATGAATGCAAAGAGGTCAGCCTCTGTAAAATCTTTACCATGGAGTTCATGTCATCCGAAGGAGACCTCAACTATGTTTTGTTAACTGTCCAACAATTTTGATGCACCCCTGACAGCACATTTCTTCCATGTAGACTGAAAGGTAATTGATGAAAATTGCTCATCGCTTTACAGTCTTGCCATTTAAAATCAAATGCTTAGACTTCTAGCTCTTCTACTATGTAGGGTAATTGTTTTCCAGATTGCCCACAGGGGCTCCACAAAAGCTCTAAGTATCCACATTCCTGTATAGGTTAATCTGAATTGAGTGTGGTTTTCAGAGAAAATCAAAACATCCTGATTTCCTGACAGGGCTGGTTTGGCATACAAGCCTCCCCCATTTTCAAGGGAGCTCATCTGCATTCTGATGAGTGTTACCAATAATTTGTTTCAGACAGACTCCAAATAAGTCCACACATATAACTGTCAGGTATACTTTTAAAGCTATTCTCTGACAGGACAAACAGTGAGTAAGCATGAGCTACAGACTGACAGTCACTGATATGTCTAACACTTAGAATATGTTCGGACGAAGCCTCAGGGGGCTTTGTGGTTTCTGCTTTGCTTGGATATTTTTTGGTTGCAGAATAAATGAATAGGTTTAATCTGTAAGGTAATTACAAGAAAAAAAGCCCTTTGTAATTAGAGACTAATGACAAGTTTTCTGCATGCTCTTGCCAAACAGCTGTTTTGGAAAGGTAGAACTCCAGCCCTTTAATTGTGTATATTCCAACATATGAAAGTAATTTAGTCTTGTTTAAGTGTCTACAAACAATTAGACTAAAATGTAAAGATGTCATTATGTACAACTTCTGAAACCCTCCCCCCCCTTCCTTCCTTGTGGGCCAGCAGAACAATTATTAACAATCTTCATCTGCAAGGTACACCTCATGAATTTTACATTGCCGCCTATCATTACCATAACTAGACTATCAAAGATATTCGAAGCCTTCAATATTCTTTTTGTTGACATTTTCTTTCAGATCTGTTGTCAAGGATCTGACCTTTGTCAGCAATTAAATATTCTCTTGAATATTTTGCTCCTCCTTTTGAGCAGGTCTGTACATTTACAAATGCATATGTGAGTGTGTGGAGAATAGGGAGTGGGTTTTTTTGAAAGAGCGCATCTTTCCATTTACACTGGCAGCACGGCACGGTTTTCTGTTATACGAAGGCTTTACCTATCCTCCCTCCTCCAGACATTACAGTTGTCACCAAACAAAATAACAGTATATGGACTGTCTATATGATACAGTAAAAAAAAACTAAACTTTTACATACCACTTAAATGTGTGTGTTTGTTTGTGTTTCAGGGGTTGTGTGAGCAGTTGGCTGGCTGGGTTTTATTCATTAGGCTTGGGGGGTTTGACGGACATCTCTGATATGGCAGCATAATTAGCATCTTCCGGCATGCTCTTCCCCTTGCTCTGTTCTTTAGCATGCTGATGTCCTGTGACGCCCGGAAACAAGCATGAATTCTATGTTATCATTTAGAAACTGGCAGCCAGTATTAACAGACTGTAATTATGTATTTCCAGGGACAAGATCAGTGGTAAGAACAAAGTATGCTGGAAAACACTGGGAAGACTATTGGGTTGTTTTGTACAAAATGTCCATCACACGCTAGGCAGGCCTGATGCTTTCTCCCCTCTCATTCTTTTCATTTTTTCCCCCTCTCCCTTAGTGCCTTGTTATTTTTTTCTGTCTTTCCAGGAAAATGATTGGCTTGTTAATGGCGCCAATAATGTTTTGTCAAAGTCTTTACTAGGCTGAATGCATTGTGCATGTTATCTTGTTCAAGAGTCTGGAAAAGGCTGGACATGTTTTTTCGCACTCATAATCCTTGCAACAATTATCCAGCAGACTGTTTCTTTGTGTGTGAGCCCAGTAGGGTGTACAGACGATTTCTATGTTGATATAACTGCATTAGGGCTCTTTTCCTCTTGCTGAACAGTTTGGTGAAATTTATACGAAGACGGTTGTACAAAGGGAGCAAACTCCCACACAGCCGCTGTTGCCATTACCCTCATTATTACATTACACCTAGCCAACCTCGATACATTTCTATCACCATGCTGCACTAATTCAAAGATAACACATACCATCCATCATTATGGTTGCTGATGTATTTATTTCTAGTAGCCTCTCATGTTAGAGTACCCGTATGTTGGCCTTGGTCCTAATGAAAGCATTGGGGTATAGAGAGTCAGCTTCCCATTGGAAAAGGGAATCTGCCCGCTGCATGAAAGACAGGGAGAAATGTTTCAGCATCATAGCACAGACTGTGCTTTATCTATGAATCTGCCTTTTTATCAATGCAGCATTATCTTTCATTATGCTTAAGGCTTTGTTAGGACAGAGTGATTGTACATTTAAATTGGCAATCACGACTTCCAAAAACTCTGTTTAAGAAGAAAGACATGATTATACTGCCTGAAGCTGTTGAATTTTGATTAGGATGAGGTCTTTATTATACCATGTGATTCTAATTATTTACTGCCATGTGAATTGCGCGCAGACGAACTGCAGCATGTAATATAAGAATTTGCGTAGATCAGTGAGAGAAGCTCACGATTTTGCATCAATTGAATTTCACTTACATTCAAATCCTGCCAATGTATTCAGAAGTCCAAGAATAAACATGTCTCTCCTATTAAATTAAACAAGATCAATAATATAGATTTACATGACCGTTCTTACATTGCAGAGCATTACTGAGCAATTGCTCTTATGTGTAGCACTGAGTGAGGATCACAGGGGCAAAACCACAGCACCGTAATTTGTTGATTATGAAATGATGATTATGCTGATTGCCATTTGGTAGATCTCAAATAAATGGTATCTCTCCTTCTAGTTTTTTTTTTTTCAAAAATACATTGCTTAGTTTTATCCCATTGCTGTGGAAGTGGTGACAACAGAAAGACGCTGTAATTGCAGTAGACTTCAAGTGCTTGCTGATTGCACAGGAAATGGTATTATTGCCGAGGCCTAACTGGAATCGGCTCCCTGTATTTAATTAATCCACAAAAACACAGACATGTCTGTGAAAGTTCCACAGAACCTCAATCTGAATGTAATTCATTCAAATTGTTGTTATTTTTCCTTATCACAGATAATGTGAGAGAAATTCATAGAATATCAGATCTAATTTCAGGTATGTGAAATCTCAAAGAATATAAAAGAAATCAAAATGAGTACTCAAACACTTGACCGGAATAAGTGCAACCGGCTGGCGTACTTTCTCCTACACGCATATTTTGAACTCACGGTATAGGGTTTGTGTTCCATGTGGTCTATATTTTGTGTACGCATTCAAGAGTGGACTTTTTTTGGCTAAATTCTATAAAGAAACCAACAATGTTTTATTAGTCAGTGCTTCATTTTTTTCTATGATATTCACAGATTAGGATGAAATAAATCTTGTGTTCTATAGACTCTTTTGTACTTTTGCCAGTTTGATGGACCATTTTGTTTGATTAAAAAGACTTTTTCAACATGACTAAGATAGTGCTATGTGGTTTAACTACAATGCAATGTGTTGGACAAACAATAAGAAATTAAATAAGAAATATTAAAAGAAATTCCTTGCAAAATGTACAGAAGGAGAGAAAAGGAGCCATTGGGCCAATCAGCATAAAGGTTCATGCTATAGAAAGTTCACAAATATATTATCTGATTAGAATTGTTCTCAAGCATCTGACCTTAGACAACAATTAAATATTTTGCTCCTTGTTTGAGTGAGTTCATATCTTTATATTTATACAGTGAGAAGAATAGTGAGTACATCTCTTTTGTTAAAGCATGCACCATAGCAAAGTGTTCCATTATGAACACATTTTATACATTTTTCCCAAGAAAAACAACATTGTATGGATTGCCCATATTATACAAAAATGGCATTTGCAAAAAAGATAGGCAGTGTGTATTTACTTGACATTTAATTGTCTTCCTTCCTTACACCATCTGCTGCAAAATTACACTACTTAGGCAGTATCACATAAGCTATAGCAAACAAGAGATGCTTCGTGAACCATGGCTCCCACGGGGATCTATAAAATCAACTTATTAGCTGGCCATAGGGATCTATTCCCGTGTATGTAATTTTGAAAGAGTCATGTCTTGAAGCAAACAGTGTAGGTAATAGCCGCTTCTTGTCTGGATCCTTGTTTTCTTGTCCTCGATTCAAAATATCTTTTCTTTAAGGCAGTGGCTTACTTCAAATACATAAGAGGATAAGATAAAACAAACTTTTCACTGATCTCTGGCATATTTCAGGAGACCAACCTGTAGCAGGCTGTGTGGTGATCTCAATAAGATCTATCAACTACAACAAAAGCAGATTTGTTTTCAAAATACATTATAAATGCCTGAATCTCTACCAAGAATTCATCTAATAATAGGAATCTTGCTTTCATTAAATATTATTATTAAACTCAAAGCATTTACCGCACATTATATTATAATAGCCAGGGCATTTACCTTTATTCTGATGACTTGCACTGAATGGACACTGTTTTGCATAATCTGGGCAATAGCTACTAGATAGTTTTAAACAAACCTTCAAATTGTCGTTAGTCATAGTGCACTGGTGTTTTGAGTTGTTTTTATAATATTGGAACAATGGGTCTGCTGCCTCAACAAACACATCTTTTATTATTCGTCCAGGTTGGATTGATTGTATTGTTTAATGATGATGTGACTCACTCGGAATAATGCCTCCATGGCTGCCTTTTCTTTTAGGCCTGGGCGAGTGAAAGTGCCTGCTAAGTGAATAAATGACATTTTAGTCCACCTTTCTTATTCCAGACTTATTTCTAGGCAGTAAAATAATTGTCATGATTTTACAAAGTTTTCCAAATTTTTCATCACGTTTCTTTTCTTTGGTAGCGGTACATGTTTAGCAGATCATGAAAATGCATTTTGAAACGAACATCATGTGGAAAAACAAGTCTTCCTCCCACTCCACATGGAAATGCTAAGACTTGATGATGGTTTTTTTTTTCAGATGGTTGGAATTTATTTTTGATTCATGGTCTAAGAATGAAGGTCATTTGTGTATCTACCAAATTCTGCCAGCTTCATAAAATTGTGGTCTGTTCTAGGAAGGCGCAACATCGACTATCTAGTTAGTTCTTAAGTCAAGTGAATAAACTAAGATCTCACCTGGCCGAAATGTTCTCAAGTGCAGCCAGACAGAAACTAAAGTCAAAGTCAAAGCAATTTATTGTCACATACACGATCATACCTGACGGTACAATATGCAGCGAAATTCTTGAGGCTGATAGATAAGTACAAGGAAGCAGGCCATGCAGCCATCGTACGACATCATAAAACGCGACCGAATAACATTGCTATATTTATTTACGTAACAATAATTTATTATTTTCGCTACAGTGTTTATTCATTTGTTATTATGAGAAATAGAATTATGTATAAAATGATTACATGACCTGTGATCTAGCAGCTTTGCTTTTGCAATGATTATGAACAGTCGATCCTGTTGTATGTATTGGCCACCCCGAGTCTCTGGCCATTGTGATATCCTGAAGAAATGTGCCGTGTATATCTCCTGCAGTAAGAGAGCTGCCTCTTCATATATGATTAGTGAGGAATGCATGATTGCATGAATGCATGAAAAAGGTTAAAACATTCATACAGTTTAATTCATGAAAAATGGTGAGCTGAAAAGAATATATCAGTGTCCTTTTGTTGTTTCTATTCCGTCAAGTAAGCGATTGTACTGCATTAGAAGAAGCATGTTTGTGAAGCATTATTTTATATATAGTCCTCGACATGCGTCGGAGATCCGTTCCTACAGCACAGGGCAACATGATTGGTGTTTCGTCCTTTCCTGAGCATTTTATTATATTTACTTTCACTTCCCTAAGAAAAAGAAACAACACAACGTGTTGTACAATAATCGCGAACAACGCCCTTATATATCGCTGCGTGACGCCGTATTCGGCCAACGAGTTCCCACGCAAACTTTGTTATTACGTCGCAAACAACGTACGGCGATATGTCGGAACAAAGACTCTCTTAATAAATTTGTGGGGCAAAACGTAACCCGAGGACTCAACGTTACGAATTTTTGTACTTCTCATTCTAAATCAGGTCTCATACAGGATGTGATAAATAAAAGTCAAAGAAGAGAACATTGTGCACAAGAAAAGGGTTCACATCTGATAGCAGTGAAATTGACATCCACTTCCTCTGTACAACTATATACGGTGGTGTTTTGTGATCATACTTATGATCATATCTTATGTCACCCAGAAAGGAATGGGCTCCTTTTGGAGTCTCATGTTACTCTATGTTGCAAGCTTTTTATGCCACTGTTGACTCCGGTTTGCTCATTAGGGATCTAAATCTATATACAGATTTCTGTAAAAGTGCTTTGTGACTATCTATTTTTAAAAACCCTTACTACTAAAATCTGTAGAGTAACTATGTTATATTGGGCCAGTAGCAAACGCGATGAGCGGAGAGCAATATTTGATCTTTTCTAGCCCCGGGTAAACACGATCAGAATTTGTGTTTTTTGTGAATTTGTGTTTTAGTATCAGACATCGTATTGTTTGAATCCCCAGTGGACAAATTACAATGCCTGGATGGTTATTATTACCCATAGAGCACAATAAATACAATGTACAATTAATCGAATCTAAGGACAATCTCGTGATCGCTAGTTAATGTGTAAAATTGTAATAATAAATAATAATAAATAACATACATCTATATTTGATTTAAAACTGTGAGTCCTCTTACTGTCCTGCTGACCGGTCATACTGTTGATAAGGTCACTTCTTATATTACAAGAAGGCAGATCACCATTAAATCCTTGTACTTTATTGGGACATGTATTACTTTTCACTTTGTGCTAAAGATTTTGTCAGTTATTGTGTATATGAGTACTGTTCAGTCAATAAACTCTTCAGTCATTTTCACATTTTACTTCTCAAGTGTCAGAGCCAAGACATGATAAATAAAGAATCTGCCTGTTAAAAGCTCACCTTACAGTATATACAGTATTTAATTGGAGGAAAAATAAGCATTTTTGTTTGTATATATAATGTTTTAATGTCAGCTATTTCTTTGTCAGGACGGTATCAGGCAGGCAATGTAAAATTGGCAGAAAGTAATATTTATGGAGTATCCGGTGATAAATTGCAGGATGCATTTAAGGCTTTTTATCGATGTTAGACATGCAAACGGATATTTCCTTCTAAGGGTTTTATCAATGAGCTTTTGTATTAACACTGGATGTGATGGCAAATACTGTTACCAGTGATGACTACTTGACTTAACAAGCACAACTCAATTTCCTACCAGACAATTCCCAGCAACCCATTCTGAGTAATCTGGTCCAGACTGCGCTATTCAAATTACAATTGAATTCATCTTTCATAGCTTCATCTAATATAGGCGTTTCTCTAGTCAAATCATCCTCTCTTAATGGGTTCATCAATATAATATATCAAGCCCTCAGGGGATGCAGCGTAAAATAAGCTAACAGGGAGAGATCTGTTTTCATAAACTTGTAGCAGATTATGTACCTATGACATTTATTAGCTTTACAAGGAGCCTGTAAAAACCAGGAAGTCTGTTATCACACACACACGCATACACACACACACACACACACACACACACACACACACCAAAGCTTATTCTCTGAATCTGCCCATGGTAAGGTTGAGCAAAATGCTCAGAGCTAAAATTTATTATGCATTGGGAAAGCTCTTCATGTCATCCCCATGGGTCTAGAGACATCAATATTCTCCAAGTGCACAAACTCACTCACTCACTCAACGTAATAGATTTCATTGTCCAGACATTAAAAAAGTAATATAATATGATGTAATAAAAATGTTCAAAAAAAAGGGTGAAATTCTACAGTGCCAATGTTTTAGCGAGGTAAGCAAAAATATGTAGAAATGTTATATAGCAACTAATAGAATTGAATGCAGTAATTAGCATTACGCGCACACAGACACATTTGGAGAAAAACAAATTTGCATAGAATAAATATTGTAATATTCAATTTCATATTGTTATTGATCTATTCACCATTGCAAGAACTACAAGCAACTAAGTGAGCTGAAACCAAACCAACAGGATATTTTTTTTACAGATATTGATTAATGTCAGCAATTGTAAAACATTTGGGAAATAGAGAAATGGGCTGTAATCTGAAAAGGTAATATTCCCTTTGGCTATGTATAGACCCATGTGCCCTTTGGCTTCAAAAAGGTAGCTCCAAGAGCGTCTGCGTGAGCTGTACCAAAGATGCAACCGCAGGTTCGACTAGCTTCACCAGAGCTAAGCTTCTATAATTCAGTTCCTGGCTAAAGGTCATGCTTTCACTTGACTTCGAGTAGACTCGTTCTCCTGTGCTAGGGGCCACTTTATCCCAGTATTTGTTACTTGTATTATTCAGAAATTTGCTTTTGCACAACACGCACAAGGAACAGTAATGATGTAAATGAGTCCCATCACTAATAATATTATCAGTGATGGAAGTCAGAATATTTAAAATGCTAATGGTGCTTGTTTGGGGACTTGTGCACCTTTTTCTCATGTGTGCAGAAAAAAGAATCTGTTTTGCTGAATTGGGCCAACTTAGAGCAAAAATAGACAGCTGGAGCAGTTGATCTCATTAGAGATTATGTGAAAGGGGTCCTTCAAATGAAATCATTTTTCTCTGAGGTGCCCCCAGCTAACTGTGATTAATTGTGTGTGTATTGGTTTGGTTTATTGCATTATTTTCTTATGACCCTTATCAATAATGCAGTGAAGTTATTGGCCCGTGTGTTTCCTATAGAAAGGTAAGGTTGACATAAAATGGTTATTACATTTTCTTCTTACTTTTGCTTTTTCTCAAACCCGTTTTATCTCTGCATTATTTTCATGAGGTTCGGTAACCTACAAAGCCTCCAACAGTTATAACACATATGATAGGAGCGTATATATAAATTCATAAAAATCGTGTACTTGTGAAAATATTAATCACAGAATATGTGTTCTCATTAACTCTATAGTCACACTTATAACATGATAATGACAGGCATATACATATTCATACAGGGATTTTTAGACGGTTCCAGCTTTCTTAATGAGTTCTATTTGGAACTTGTTTGGTAAATTCTTTATTTTACAGTTTTATAGCAAGTGTTTTTGGAGTGTATTTACAAGATCAGAAATTGGGCTTTCGTTAGGAAAATACTTTTATAGCCTGCATTCAGTAATTAAGCAGGAAAAAAGTTCTTCAAATGACTAGTTAAGTCTTTTCTAACAAGGTTTTTTTTATTATTACTTCTAACATTAATTAAGATATAACTGATAAAGAAACCCTGTATACGTTTGATTACAATGTTCTTCCTTTAAAAAGAAGATACCGGCTTTTCACTCCTTTCATGATGCAGTAGACCACCGGTCCTGTGGTAATGTCCTGTGTTAAAGCATTACAAATCCTATAATGTTTTTGATTGTGTATACGAACAATCAAATTTACTTTGTACATTTTAAATCTGGCAAATCACATGTGCGTACACAGCAGCTATTGCTGTGTTTAGCAAATCTAATGATTATTCGTTAGATTATGATTTTCTTTGCCTACATTTTGCTACTGATAATAACCAGCTCTAGTCAGTAATATATATTTCACCAAAGTCTGGAAATTGCAGACAGTCGTTTCCTTCAAATGCGCCTTATTTTAGGATCAAAGAGCTTGTGTTAGCATGGCTTCCAGCATTGCTGCCCTATGTAAATTGCAGCTGCAGACTGTTTCCTTTTTCATTTATAGTCATACTGTATCTGTGTAGCTTCGTCTGCTGAAAACAGAGTGACCCATATCTATTCTATTGTTAGACTGTATGATTATATACTCATTATTAAACAGTCATTTAATTAGGAATGTCTAAGGGACAAGTCCTGACTGATCTCAGAACAGCCTCAGATTTTGGTACCGTGGATTTTAAGAGACTCCGTCAAAATTCTGACCCATGAAATCAGCATAGGCCTAGTGCAGATTCATTTTCTGAGGCACAATTTGCCAAGCGAGAATCATTCCTTGAGAAGGCAATTGCTGAACTCATTGTTCACATTTATGGAGACAGTTTGAAAAGAGCCAATCTTTATAATATAGTGCATTATAGTAGTCATTAGAGGATGAGTCAGTTATGGCCATATACTGTAGTTGTTGACATGGTCAACATCAATCCTCCAAAAAGCTGTAATATTCTATTGACGGACAATTCATGTTAAGAGGCCCAGTGTTCCAGTAGAGTCATTTCCAACACCATTAGTATGGAAGCTGCAGTGGACACAAGGAAAACCATGTTTCATGTTAGTGATGCCAAAATCTGACCATCATAATCACCACCAATATTTATGGGTTGCACTTAAATAACTAGTTGGGTTTTTTTTTTATTCTAATAGGACTGTGCCTTAATATAGTCTGTAGCTAACATTTACACAAATAGATATGTAGTTCTTTATAGAGATGAGCAAAATATTTATCAAATGTAACAAAACAAAAAAGAAAGCTAAAAGTACACCACCAAAAATATACAGTTAGGTGTATCATTAGTTCTGCCCAATTGTTCTTTCATTTTCAGTCTCTTTTAAACAAACACTCTACTCTAAAATGGCAACCAATTTGGTTTATTCATCAGATTAATTAGCATAATTTGTTTCTTTTATTGAAATGCATTGTTTCGGGCATCCGTTAACTAAATCGTGTCCAATGGAAAGGTTATTCAATACACTACTCCACCATTTAATCAAGTTCCTTCAATACCAGTTTTACCAAGTCAATACCAAATTGAAGTCCCTTCAATATTTTTTCCAGGCAAACATTATTTCTGTTGTAAATTGTTGCTTGCACTTAATAATAGGCTATTTGCAAATATAAACCTATTTCTGTGTCCATTTAAGCTGCTGATTTATCTATTAAATTAACCTTCAGAAATCACTTGCTTGACAGTTGATTTAGTTTGTGTGAAGTCACTAAAGAACTAGTTAGAAGTGAAGTCATTAGTTCTATGAATATCAAAGCTATCAGGATACACCTGCAAAACATGACTGCACTTAATGTACATCTTCCTTTAAGTTGTTTAGTTGTTTGTTATTCACTGAAATTCATCCTTTTTCCAGAGGCCTAGATAATCTTCTTGGCTTTAGGTTATATTAATATTTGACTTTATGTGTCTACACCAGAGCAGATTGTTGAACCTGATTACACATTTTTAGCAGCGGTCCAGTATGCAGGCTACATTCGGACTACATACCGAAAATGCTACCAGACTATTAAAACATAATATAGACAGATTGGCCTTGAGGAGTTAGACAATAGCAGATTGCTTCCAAAGCCCTCAACTCCTAAATCTGAACCTTCAGACAAACAAGATTCATGTGGTAAACACAAATAATCAGAGAGCTCCTTTCTGGTACTATTCCCTGACTGTGATACACAGATGCTTCAAAATAGTTTCAATAGCTAACCACAGAGAAAACTGCTTTGGTTGACATCCAAAGTGAAACCCTTATAACAAAATCTTATTCTTATGAGTTTTATGCAGCTCCGAGATAACTGCATCTGTTGGGAAAAAGGAAAGTTGCTTAGCAGCACTGCTGACAGATTGTTGAGCATTTGCTTTTTTCACTGCCGAATGATGAAAACTTTACATGCTGTTACATGAACTGTACATTAAGTCGTCTCAGCACCACAGAATATTGTTCATAAACTTATCCTTCACCCAAAGTTTGTTTAAATTGTTCAATCGTTCTAATCTTGGGAAGTCAGGGTATATTTATTTACCATAAAACTTATATAAGTGTATAGTAAATTATGCACCAACTTTTTTGTTTGTCTTCATGTTGCTTTAAATTATAGTCTTGATGTTATGTTGTTTGTTCTAATTTACTTGGAGATAGACTATAAGGAACAAATGTTTTCAATAAAATATGTTTAATGAATAAACATCCTGGCTAGACTGCGTAAATTCATGAATAAGAAGCTTTAGGAAACCTGACAGAAGAGCTCCTGTTCAGAGTTATTGTAATTACACCCCCCCCCCCTTAGTTTTCCAAGGAATCATCAGAAATGAGATGCAGACATTGCAGGACATGTCAGGTGACTCAGTAAGACTCAGTCCATACTAATAGTCAAAGATTCAGAAGATTGTCATTCACTATCTAACAGCATAAAGTGTTAAACGGATGCTGTAAATGGAAACTAGATCCACACAATTCAAATACTGCAATATATTGTTGTTTCTAAATTAACTGTTAAAATAACCAAATCCCCTTAACATAAATAACTTTTAAAAACAGTGACAGAGAAAAACATTTTATAGACTAAAACTACTCTAGTAATAAAAATATATATATATATTTGAATTTGAAACAAAAACAATGAATACCGGAATGTTCTTCCATATTTTTTTATTTTATTGATAAGTTTTTAAAAAAAACTTTGAATTTAATGACAGTTTAATAACATTTTACATCAGGCAAGAACCTTTTAAAAGAAATGTTTGCAACGATGTTTCACAGAAGGGAAATACCAAAGAATTACCAATACAAAATTCAGATAAATGCAGCCTCTTATGTACAAAAAAACAACATCAGAAATGTAGTATTGCGCAGTAAATAAACTACAGTAACCCACCACATTGTGTTATAATTGCAGCTGGCTACAGTGATAGAGTGCTGAGCATGGATGAGCGATCTATTTCTCAGAGTTTAAGTAAAGTTTTTAATGTAATTTAAGTACATTAACTAATGCATCGACTGATTGATGGGCCAAGAAAAAGGGATAGGAATTTCTACAGGCACTACTACAGTGTTGCAATAAATGTGACAGAATAAAAAAATGACAAGTGCTAATTTATATATATATATATATATATATATAGATAATATATATATATATATTATAATCTATTGAAATCTATTGAAAAAAAATTTTTTTGTAATTCTTTTTCTGCTGTGTAAAATGTGGTATGGCAAATTATTACAAATGTAGCATAGAAACATCATTCTCAGGTTTTCAATTCTTACAGCAGCTCTTACAACATTTAATCTTATGATGTTCCTTTCGGTCTGAGTCAAAAATCTGTCACACCAGACTGTAGCCTATAGCGCTGTGGTGGCTTTTACACAAAAGGAAATTGCTCGCTAACAGTTTGAGCACATGGGTATGCATGCTTAAATTACATCATGGGACTAAGTCTCAGAAAGAGTTTTATGTCTAGCTGCACATTTCCAGAGCAAATTGAATTTAGATATGCATGAACATGCAGCCGAGTTTACCACAAAGACTGTAACCCTGTTCAACTGCAGCAAAAAGCGAGTTCAGCGAAAAACAGTGAACAGCTATACATTAGTCGAGTATTTTACTGTTTGTAATCAGTTCAGTTAATGGTGATAGAATGGTGCATAAAAAATGCAAGGTCTAATTGCAGTAGTTATTAATATATTTTGATAGGTAGGACTTGTGGGTTTTTGCTAGGTGATGCATTGTTCGTGTTTTTCCATGCATGGGTGTTTTGTATAATATAATCTTCATGTTCATTTATATTTTAAAATAAATCTTTGCAAAGGCCATGTATATAAGACCTTGCTGTAAGGCCAAGATGTAAATGATGTACATAATTTTACTAGCTTTAAATCTAATTGTGCTTTTTTTTATCGTTTATTCTCTATTACTGACCTATTGCCAAGCCAAACACTTAGTGCTTGAAAACATAATGTAACTGTGGCTCGCTAAGCTTTGATTGATGGCCGTAGCATGCTGCTAATTATTAGAGACCCCCCCCCCAAAAAAAAAAAAAGAATGCCACTTTATTCTGCTCAGTCCAGCAGGCCCCAGTTAAAAGTCAGAGCCTAAATGTGAGGCCTCTATCAGTCTATCTTGATGTATGAGTGCAGGCATGCAAATTAAACATGATACAACCTCTTAGAGGGCCTTTGCTCAAAAGGACGCCATTTGGACTAATTCCCCCTTATGATTAAGACAATAAGAGCACTATTCAGCATGCTATAATTACTCTGTGTACAGACATCTGGATTTGAGTTCCCAAGTGCAACTATCAAACAAAAGCCTGCTCATTTCAAATTGTATACAGAATTAGTGCAGTGACAGCGAGACTACTTCTGCTTTTGTCTTTGCTCTTTGCTAAATCCATGCCATTCACCGGGAACAGCTGTAAATTAGCGCACAGATTTACTAACAACAAACACAAGTAACAAAGTGGAGAAGCAAAATTCTGCATTTTAAAGAGTGCAAATGTGAATTAAAGATAAATCCAACCACTGCTTAGCAGGCAATCCAGCTGTAAACACTTTCATCATTTTTTGGTGCATTATTTCAGAAGTTTGAAGAATTCGAAGCTCCAGATCACATGTAATCAACTAAATGCTTATAAAAATGATACGTATCTGCTCTAAATACTTTGAACTGGTTGAAGTGTTGCTTCACTTGAGCATAATTTTTTTGTCTGAAAGATTTTTTTTTTAATGGAAACAAGATGTATTTTATTGGAACAGTTTTTACTTAAAAAAAAAAAGATATTAGTGACGCATAACACATTATAAACCTTATTACAAATATTTATAATTTTATTGATAGTTTACTTGTACAAGATGTACATTCTTTTTTTTCTTTTTTTTATGAAACAACAGAGAAAAAAAAATATAGAAACCCAATGGCAAATCATGTCTGGGCATGCTTTCATATGAAATGTCAGTTATGGGATACAACTAATTTTATGGAGCATCAAGAAAGTTCCAACACAAAGATTTGATCATGTTCTCCTTCGTCCCTGAAACGTTTGTAAACTCGGACACGCTACATTTTAGTCAAACAAATGTTTGGCAATCACATGTTTGTTTCAAACCGCTGCAAATGTTCGCTTTTAAAAAGTATAGAAAAATAATTGCAAAGCCATGTAAAAATGTACATGTGAAATTAGACCATTCAACATTTATAAACTTTCAGATAAAATAATAAATAAAAGAAACTTTGACCTCACTTTAAAAAACGGAAACATTCCTAAATACTCTAATGAAGTGAATAACAAAACCGTACCACAATGTATAATTTATTGTCAGAGGTAGACCTAACTAGGATCTACTAGCTCAAAGGCAGTTTATATCGAAACAAACAGAAATCTGTTACAAACAACAGGCTTGAAAAAAACAAAAAAAAAAAAACTGACATTTTCCTCATATGATTATATTTAGTTCCTTTAATGGCATTTGTGTCCATGTGATAGAAAATATGAATCACTGTTAAAAAGTGTAAAAAAAATTGTTTATTATTTTAAATGCTTCTGTAGATTTAAATCCATTCATTAGATTGCTCTAACTACTATTACTGAAGGATAGTCTTTGGTGGGCAATTTTTAGCCAGAAAATCCTATGATGCTAAATGAAATGCTGTAGATTTGTAGACAATTGATTCCTTTTTGCCTGGTCTACCTCGGTAATAGTGTCAAGATTAAAATGTACATGTGTGAAACTATGTTTAAGTATCATCACATGTGGGAAATTATGGCACAAATTATCATTATCAAGGGGAGAAAAATGTGTCTGTGAAAAACAACTAGGAACACATCGATATCAGTGCCAAAAGAAATTGTTCTTTGTTGATTAGCAAACATCAACTGCTATTTGTTTCTTCTTTTTTTTTTTTTTACTTTCATATTTACAGTATTGCACTTAACTGCACATAATTGCATTCAGTTAAACTGATGTTTCCTTAAAACCTTAAATTAGAAAATTGCAGTGACCCTATTATTATTTTGACATTTCAATATATTTTGACAATATCCAAATTTGACCCTCATATAGAAGTAGTATTTTCTTGCAAGAAGGTTTGTAAACACCTTGATACAAGACCTGAAGTGCAAAAGCTAGTGTCACTTCTATTCCCAATACATAAAGCAAAAGAAAAGAGAGAGCCAAAATGATGGGGGAAAAAAACAAAGCTATGAAAGTCCTTCAGACCCATGCCCAGAGGAAATATACAGGATATATATTTCACTATGTATAGTGTTTCCTCCACAAACTGCAAGAGAAATTACATTTTCGTGATTGTACCCTTAGTGTGAGCGCTGCTTCCGATCTCTGTCCATTGTGGATTTAAAAAATAAAAACTATATATAAACTAGGTGCGTGGTACTATGATAGAAGGTTGTCATAGCAGGGGTGAATGTCAGTTACAATGGAGGCCCTCCCCCTTAGAACTATCCTTCATTTTAACACATGCTCTTGACAGCAGCACAAGCACAGTGGGTGGAGACAAATATGGCCGTCGTATTTTTTGTTTTGTTTTCTTTCGTTTTTTTCACACTCTGTGTGGCTGACAATCCAAAACTTTTGAGTACTGAGCCTCTCATTCTGAGAGTACTGACCAAGTTCTAGCTTCCCTCAGTCACTCTGAGTCTGTCTTTTGCTTTGCTCATTTGCTAAGAGTCTCCACTCTTAATCGCTGGGTTTCAGACAGACATCCAGATATTTTTGTACGGTCCTGGGGCTGTGATCTGGGCCTGGAAAGGGCTGAGCCAGTGGCCTCCAAGCAGTCCTGCCTGTTGGGCGAAAAGTAAAAGGTGACTTCATTGGTATTTAATTACCTTTTTCTAAAAGTGGTGTGTTTTGGCAGCTGGTTTTTGTGACATTTTTTTTTAATGTTCTCTTTACCCCCAAGCCCCCCATGCTCTCGCGCTCTCTCTCTCTCTCTCTCTCTCACTCTCACTTTCTTTTCTCAGTATATTTTCTCTCTCTCTCTTTAGTTTTTATTTTGTTTTTGTTTAACTGTGAGTGTCATGGCCTTTTTCACAGGCGCAGTCTTGTGTGAGAAACAATTATCAGTTCAGAGCAGCAGAGACGCCCATGGGGGTCAGAGTCCAAGCGCCTCCGCATGTTTTCTTGCCTTGAGTCGCAGGTCAGCGATGCTGGAGTTCTTGCTGTTGCTCTTGGCAGCCGCGGCTACAGCAGCCGCTGCCGAGGCCGAGTCTGCCAGCGAGGCGATTGGTAGTCCAAATGGTGGAGGAGGGAACATCAGGTAAGGAGCATGAGCTGCCAGGTGGGGGTGCAGGTGAGGATGCGAGTGGGTCACCCCCTCCAACTGGAGCTGTGCTTGGACCTGTGACCCAAGAGGAAAACAAAAATGCTGCATTACTGTCTAGCAGGCGTGTCAGCCTGAGGAAAGTCATGGATCCAGTTTCAGGCTTGGACACATCATGCTTCCCTTTGCACTTCTCTAAAGGCTTTCACGAATCGCATGTTTTCACTGAAAATAGGCCAGGGCTAACTCGCACTTCTTTTTCATCCGAGTTAACATTGTTGAATTATGTAGTGCGCCCAGACAACTTAATAGTCGAAAGAATTTGAAAATCTCTGCACATTAGTATGATTCATGAAAATTTGCATCCATGCATGTGATCCTGCAGGAGCTGGTAATTCTAATTATGTATTCGGTTGCATGAATAAACAATTTTGCTCACAAATAAAAGGCTATAAATATTCATCCTGATGTATTCCTGGGCCAAAAAAAAAAGAAAAGAGCTACAAGTAGCCAGCATAAAATATAGAGTAGCCCATTTTCAACCATTATTTTAATATTATGTGGTGAAAATTATACACTGTCCATTTTTGTATTTATTTATTTATTTCCTCTTTGTTTTGTTCCACCCATGTATCTAATGAGTAAAAAAAAAAATACAAACCTTTTAAACCTTTGTAAAGATATTCAAATAAAACTAAGCAAATTTCAGGCTTGTTTATACTGTTTGTTTGGTTTTTTTTTTTGTTTTGTTTTTTTGGTTAGATTTATAAAACATAAATGAGCATCGGTGAACCCTTCTTGTTTTTTTTTCTTTTCTTCCTATTTTTTAATATCCCTGAGATATAGGCGTATTTGGTTGTGACGTGATCAAACGGACATCGCACTCTATTACATTACACCGCTGTTCATAACTCCCTAACACTCACTCATCTACTGACACACCGACTACAAGTGAGATGTAGCCTGAAGCATGCACGCTTCAATCAGTCACCCGGGTCAGTGAAGCACTATAACACCGCTCGTAACGTCTGGACAACAGGTGGCGGACATTTTGCTATAGAGTAGGTGGCGCCAGGTTTTTTTTCTTTTGTTCTGTTCTCTATCCGTGCTGCTGTTATGGTGTCAATATTCAGGTCTCACTCAGTCCTCCTGCCCTCCCAGTACCGCTCACAGCCAATATCCGTCTGCGCTCTATTTCTCCCCAGTGTAAGGTCTTTAATCTGGCCGCACCGTTAGCTTAATGAGCGCCGCTTCTTCTGCTGCTGCTTTTTCCCCTGCCTGCCTGACGCACTCACGCTTCCAAAACACACGCTGGATCAAATGTCTCCCGGTCTCTCTAATCTCACTCTCTTCTCATCGAGGCTCAGAGTTGAAAAGGACGCTTGGCTCTGACATGGCCCCCAGTTTGCGACCCCCGCAGCATACAAACCTTTCGACAAAGCGGTCCGCCATTAAGCTGAAAAGTCAGAGTGTTTAGCCCTTAAGCCAGCGTTGTGCCCTGCTGTTTGGTTTTGAATGCTCGAGCTGCCAACTGACTGATGAGATGTATCGGGGGGGGGCATTGAAACTGGAAACCTGTCCTGAACTTTACACACACAGGACCATAACCGGGCAGTGTGTCGTCCCTACCCGAAAAACCTGCATAACGCTTCTAAACAGTTCGTCTAAAATAAATAATCGTTCTGCATATGCACACGGGCGGTGATCTGCTATTTTTAGACCGTTTATTTTTAGGAGGACATAATCCATAGGCCCACAGAGGATCCGGAGGGCAAAGACATGTACAGAGCACGGATAAAACGATCGCTTTTAGAGGCCTGTTTGATTGTAGGCTTAATGTCACTGCATCTCAAAGCTATTGATTTCATTTATCAGTTTACAGCGGGTCTTGTTGAGAATGGAAAGAAATGGTTGTGAGGTTGGTACCTGTTGAAATGGCATTCTCAGGGCGCCCATGTTAACGTAGGGAGCGACTCTGCATGCGTCCAAGTGACTGGCGGAGCCCAAAATCACACCTGCACATATACAACACACAAAAATACACATGTTCGATACGTTCGTTTACAAGTTGGTAGAAGATGCTAGAATCTCACGATGCACAAAATGGACAATTAATAACTTTGACTCGTTTAAAAGGCTAACACTGCTTATACAAGGCTTTTTTAATATGTTTTTTGTATATATTTTTTTTTACAGTTTACCTTTGTGCATCTGATTTTCTTGTTTCCGACATTTTGCTCTTCTGTTCTGAAACCATACCTGAAACATAAATGGCATTAAATGAACTTGACTGACTTGTAGCCTAATCAGATTACATCAAAATATATTTAGCTGCGTTCCTAATCATGAATCCATATATGGTAATGGGCGTGTTTACTTATCTCTTGGATAAATAAATAAATAAAGATAGATAGATAGATAGATAGATAGATAGATAGATAGATAGATAGATAGATAGATAGATAGATTATTTGTTTTTATTTCGATTGAAATAAAGGTGTAAATCCCCAAACTGACAAAATAAGAATTCTCAAACGATGTCGAGGGCAAGGGTTAAAAAAAATTCTGAAATTATTGTCATGCATTTAATAATAATAATAGTAATAATAATAATAATAATAATAATAATAATAATAACAATAATAATAATAACAATAATAATTACATTGATGTAGGCCTGTATGTTAATGGTCGAAGAGAATGAGACATGTCAGTGTGACTTTTCGATATCATTATTATAATAAAATCCTAATTTAAGGATAGTCTTTATATTTTTTCCGTATCTGGTTTTAATATTCGTCTTTTTCCGGTGGCAAAATGAGTGATTTACGAGGCTATAAACAGCGCTGCTTAATAAAGCCTGTAGTCAAAACACAGAGACTACAGCTGTGCGAATTTAGCTAACACAGTTTCCGAGCGTTTTTTAAAACAGAATGAGGTTTCTGTGCATAAGTGTGGGTCATAAACGTGTGAATGGCATTTTCAATAATAAGAGGGACAAAGTCGGTGAAGTGGTCTAACGCAGCTGTGTTTTCGGAGTGATGTAGTATACATACACTGCTCAATACAGCATATCTAACGACATCATTTAATGACTATTACAATTTCAGGATTGGACGTACACAACGTCCAACCCAGCTTCCTGCAGTGCAATGCACTCTGAACAATTTTAGAAGAATGCTTCACGTGCAGTTTAATAATATGTGCCTTATGTGATATTGAAAACAAATCAATTTTCAGTTCGAGATCAATTTTAATTATCCATCAGTATGCTAAGAGAAGTGAATAACACTGGTTTAGACAGTTATTTCTTCATTAAGGATCACTCAATGATGCATTTCGCAAATACCCTAATCCGATTTCCTTTTGATTTTTATTAGAGACAGTGAATAATGACATTTAATTTAGCTCTGCACCAGGAACCGAAAGATATTAGTTGTAATTGAATTACTGCCTTCTCTTCACCAAGGTCTCATAACTTTCAATTAGATTTCTGACAGCTGCTCGGTGTGAGGTTTCTGTAGAACACTTCAGTAACAGGTTAATATCGGCTCTGAACCTCGTGCCTTACAATTTCAACACCGACGTTTAAGCTGAAATCAATTTTGTTCCCATGCTACGGGAGATATTGCGGGTCTGTTGTCTGGTATTCTGGTGCAAACACGACCCTGTGCCAAAGTATGTAAAGAACACGTTCATAAATGAAACGCCTTTTTATGTAAATATACCACAAAGTACTTACAGACTGGTTTACGTGAGCATGCTTAACATGATTTGGGCTATGCCCATAAAAGGACGATTTTTTTTTTTCTTTTAAATTGGCCAGACGGCCAAGCTGCCACTTTTTACTGGAGCAAAGCTGAGCCCCAGCCCTTGCCCAATTGGATTATTTCTAATACATTTTTATGGGAACAGTATATCAAGCCAATGGTAGATATTACAAAGATAACGCTGGAGAAAATGAGGTGTGTGACATAAGAAGGTGTCCCCTGCAGCAGCAGTTCAATCTCTTCATTAATTTTAATGATGTGGTTAGATCTTTCCGCAGCACATAAGCAAGTTTACCTCTGATCGCTGGTGCTGCTGGAACTGAAAGAGCCATTTCATATTCGCATTCACTTCCGCTGCTCAAACTAGCGCAGTGACAAATTACTTTTTTTAATTTAATCAACACCTGCATGGGTACGTTTGTTTCAAATGTCTCCTTTCTGCTGTACGAAAGATGCATTTTATAATTACTGAACAAAAATATATCAAGATTTCTTTATACTATATTATACGAGCATTGCTTATATACAATTTCTAGTTGATGGAAATGATCTGTACTGTTTAGGATTCTTTCAAAATATCAGTCTGTGCTACACTACATTTTATTACCCAATGCGTTTGATTACGATAAATGACCTGGGATTATTATTATTATTATTATTATTATTATTATTATTATTATTATTATTATTACTATTATTATTATTATAGTAATTGAACACGTTTCTCGTTTAGATTGTGTAATAGAAAATTATAACATCAAGTATTTTGTTGTTGCTATTATTATTCTTTTATTATTATTGTTATTGTTATCATTATCATTATCATTGTTAAAAGTAGTACTTTACTTACTGGTAGTATATTAGTCCAATAAACTATGCATTCATGAGGATTAGTATGTTTGTTCGTGAAGAACATAAGCCTTCAATAGGTTTGAATAACGGTGGTGCATATAAATCAATACGTGTGCTGAAGAGCCTTTTTTAATGTTCATCAGTTCCGTCAGGTTCTACGAATTATAAACGCATCTTATAGTAATAATATTGTCACAAGGTAATGCATAAAAACGTGTGCAATATGGATAGACTGACGCTCTGTGTAAGGTTGTTGTAGAAAAACTAGTCCTGAGAGGACATTTATTATAGTTCCATCTGGGGTTAGTGTTAATCGACCTGTTAAAAATAACCTCGGCCTGCTAAACGTTTCCACTGCGCATCGAGAATGTGTCTATGCCTAAAGGTCCATGTAACAGTGACATTTTGTTTCGGTCCCTAACAGCACTGGGACGAGCTCTTACCTGTACTCTGGCCTCGGAGAGTCCCAGTCTTTGGCTCAGCTCCTCTCGCATGAACGCGTCCGGGTAATGCGTCTCATCAAACAAGCGCTCCAGTTCGTTCAGCTGTTCTAAGGTAAAATTTGTCCTGCTCCGTCTCTGTTTGAGTTTACCCTGGGCGTCCTCGTCCTCCGATTTCACCTCTTCTTTCTTTTCTTTGCACTCATAAATCCCTAAAAAAAAAATAAAACAAAACTCATGACTACAACCAGCCTCGTACAAGGCGATGCTAAAACGGTTTAGCCTGTCAGTATGATACATATCCAGAGGATTGTCCTTCTGTTCCTTTATGCCACAACACAACAATCTGAGCAAAACATGCACTGCAACATGCACTTATCGCCAATAATATTGTGTAGATGATGTATAGAAGTGTAGAAAACTTGGACAGAATGAGAAAGTGTCCCTGGGCATATTATTACTAAACTATGTTAGGCATAACATTGAAAACACTTGTTTTATTATATCTATTTAAAATTCAATGAATTATGTCATGTTTAAATCGCTTGCATTAATATTCAATTTTAATATTTTATATTCTTATTCAAATGTAGAAAAAATGCTTTAAAATTGTATATTATTATTATTATTATTATTAGCACAAGCAACTAGCGTTGATATTATAAAATCATATACTACTCAAACTACTATAAACACTACTGTACAGAGCTCTCGACAAAATACAGCTGAGAAGTATCAGTTCTGATGCAATTCTGCGCCAAACAACATTTGCAATAATGAAACCGCACAAAATACACAATAACATAAAATAACATAATTTTATAACATAACATAAAAGATACGCTCTGACGCGTAAATGCAACAGAGGTGGTAATAATAATAACAATATAGGTAAAATATTATTATTATTATTATTATTATTATTATTATTATTATTATTATTATTATTATTATTATTATTATTATTATTATTATTATCGATATTATTAGGCCTACCCCCAAAACGACTCATACGTTTAGAAATATGTATTTGCTCTATGTGATATACAACCTTTTTCAGTGATGTAACATTTTATTTATCATTTTAAATGTCATTTTTATTTCAGTTCATTTAAGTCCACTGGTTTGTAAAGCAGGTTTAATTGCAAGTACCCCAATCCATACAGTTGATAGTCTCTGTTCAATATTATTTTAAAAGAATGTTTTTAGTAATTCATTTTTTTATGATGTAGTTGTATTTTGTAATGTTATAATAGTGACAGGCCCGTGGCCTAATACGTAGTTAAATACTAAGAAGATCCACAATTATTCACCGTAATTTTCTTAAACGTTTTTTTTAAATGCGCGTTTTAAAGTAAGGATTATATTTGCTGTACAGCCGTGTCAGGACAATCACAACATGTTCTTTCTAAACAATTCCTATGCATTTTCTATGCATTCCTCACTGACACGGGTACATTTTTTATGGATTATGTAGCTTCATCTTCGTTCACAAAAAAAACGTTAACACAAACTTAACGTTAGCAGTGGATATGTTCAGGCGCCAGTTCCTTCCGTAGAAAGCCGTGAACGTCTCTTACCGTCGTTCGCCCTGGCCACGTTAAACTCCTTCAGCTTGTCCTTGTCCAGCTCCACGTGTTCCTTGAATAGATGCACGGGACAGTGCGTGTTGCTGTCGGTAATGTCCTGCAGGCTGCTCTCCGAGTTTCCCAGCTCCCTGGCCCTCGCCAAGCCGCTCTCCAAAACTTCCCTGTATGTGATGCTCTCTTTGCTGCTCTCCTTGCTCTTCTGGTCGAAGGATTTCGACACGAACGCTGTGAGTTCTTCCATGGCTGAAGAAGAAGCGCTCCTGATGGCACAAATCCACTTTAAACGACCCTAACGCGCTGCTCACTGTCTCTCCCTCTCTCCCTCTCTCTCTCTCTCTCTCTCTCTCTCTCTCTCTCTCTCTGAATGTGTGTATGTGTGTGTGTGTGTGTGTGTGTGTGTGTGTGTGTGTGTGTGTGTGTGTGTGTGTGTGTGCGTGTATGTGTGTGAGCTCGATAGTAAACGCGCGGATGTTGGAAAAGGGGGTGTACGAGGAGGAGGAGGTTTAGATCACTCCGGTTGGTGTGTCTGTGTTTTTGGAGATCACACTATTTATACGGCGCTCACCTCGGCCCAGCCCCCACCGCCGTGTCCTGAGCAATTACAGGCTCCTCTCGCTTCTGAATTCAACTTTCAGCAGCTTTGCTCCAAATCAATGCCGCCGTGGAGCCCCTTAATATGATTACACTTCATTAAACATGCCTACGGTGTTGAGGAACCGGGGAGCCGTGTTTAATTAATTCCGCGATAATTTCATTAAGGCTATTAGGTGATATGAATGGTGCCATAACATGACCGGATTTGCCTGAACTCCCGGTGCTTTGACGCGTTTTAGGGACGAATTTTGGAAAATAGTTATGCCTATTGCAATGACTTAAAAATTCTAATTATCGCACGTTCACGCAGCCCATCTATATATTAAAAATAATAATAACATAGAACAACGGCAAAAATCGATTTATAGCAAATATGAATGGATTATTGGAGCAATCAATCACGATCGCTGATATATATTTCCATAATTGCATGAATCTAATTAAACTTGTGTTTTGTACATAAAGTTGCTTTTGATATAAAAATAAAATAAACGGAGCCCATGGCCGATTATAATAATAGTAATAACAACCCTGAAACTAAATACGGGGGGGGGGTGCAAATGTAACATTTATTGGATTAAAAAACTAATAAAAAAAAAACAAAACAAAAGTCATTGTCTCGTATGTTTTCTCCGATGCTTCCCAATAATATTTGCGTACTATTTTATTATAGTAAACGCAATTTAACAAAATATGTGTAACATGTGTGATCATATTATATGTGTAATCATATTGTGATGAATCTATATTGATTATTTATTATTTATTTGAAGTTATTTTGTTATGGTTTTTTTACTATTAGAATGTTTCCATGGTAACGGTCTTATACAAATCAGGATTTACACGGCGGTGTTTAGCTCTGAAATAAGGGGATCATAAATGCACAGTAATCGGGTAAAATCAGTGAAAATGTCGAATATTTTAAATACTACTACTATTATTACAACTTCTACTACTATAACTACTAATAAAAATGTATACAATAATGGTAATAATAATAATAGTAATAATACAATTATTATTAATTAAAAAATAATAATAATAATAAATGACCGAAACTAGAGCCAACACCTGGCCGCTAATGGCGTGTCTGATTGTATTAATCCTGGTACCGTTAAGTTACAAGCCATCACACACACCGCGATATTCTAACATGTGACCTTGGGCTTCGTGCTGCTGTATTTTTTTTCCTGCATTAATTAAGTGCTACTCACTCCGCGGTTGGAAGTTATTTGTGAGACATGACTTATAGAAAGGGTAACAGGCTACTGTGGGTCATTAATCATCACAATAAACACACACAACACACACACACACACACACACACATTATTTACAAAATCGATATATATATATATATATATACTATATATATATATATATATATATATATATATATATATATATATACTATAATGATAAATACACATTTTCTATTCTGTCGTTGAAATTAAATAAATTAAAATGTTAACTAAGACATTAAATGTTATTGCGATTAAGGTGTGCGCAATAACTTTTGCACTTATATATATTTATATATATAATATATATTTTTCCCCCAGAGGCATAAACTTTACCTGAATTTAATGTATATATATATGTATATATTTATTGAAAGTAAAAAAAGAAAACAAAGAATCTCTGTACAGTTTCCGTAGTATTTACTGCGGCATTTGTCGTTTATTAATAGAATTGTTTCAACAATTATCACCAGTGAATGTTACAGATGTATAACAGTACATGTGCAGAAAACCCACGTGGGTCTCCCAATCAGCAGCTGCCTCGGGCGTGTACAAGACAAATGTTTCTTATAGCGCGTTTTACACTAAGTGGCCATCCTTAAAGACGCACCATCCGTATTTTAAACTATGAGTTATCTGCAGACTGGGCTATAGGAACCAAGCGTGCCCTCCCTTTCCTTCTCAGTTCCTGACAAACACATTCCTAGGTGCAGTCTGTATGAGGCGGCTTAATGATTTATATACACATATATATGTATAAACTGGTGTTGGAGATAGAGTTTCATCATTGCTAATTATTTCACTGAATTTTTTGCTCAGTTATTAGATGATGAGAGGAAAAGAAAGGCCTATACTAAAGAGGGAAGAAACCATCTAGAGGAATCAGGATAAATGTCTACTTTAGTTCATCAATTTCGTGTGATATCCGTCTCCTTGTTTTTTTCGTATTTAAGTTCTGTAATTTAATTTCAGGTTCGTAAATGGCCATAGCACAAACAATTGAATGGTAATTAAGCTTTAAAAGGTTTCGGCTTGGAGGCGGACAGACTGTTAGATGGCGGTTCGTATCCTGACTGGAAATAAATCGTCAAATAATATTTAATTTTTATCGTTGAATAATAATATCGAGAGCAGGTTGAAATCTGAACCTATAGTCAGCGTGAATATAATAATAATATGATCATTCTTGTGTCTCCTAAAAGGCAAAAATAAGGGGTGTAGTTTGTGTTTATTGTTGTTGCTTTTTTTTGTTGTTGTTTAACATCACACTAGACATTATTTAGATTTTACATCCTCGGCGAATCAGCAACACCCCTATATTTTGTTTCAGGGCATACCAGTGAATCCCGGTGAGGTGCAGGTAGCGCAGCGGGGCTCGGCGTCTCTGCGGGATGCGGATGGATGAAGCGTTTGGGGACAATAATTCCCCATGTTTTATACGGTCATTATCTTATTCCTTTGGTGAATACGATTCCAATTTTCTCCGAATTAAACCCAATAAAATATTGACCCCTGCGGTCCTTTCTGAGGTCGCTGCATGTTGTGCAATTGGGACGCGATATGTATCGTTTGTTAATCACGTGATGTGTTTGCTGCTTTTGCAAGCAGAGGCAGAAATGTTTTTCTCTTTTCTTTTTTTTTTTTTCTTTCCATGACTGATCATCCTAGCTGATCTCAGAGGTACAGCAGCAGAACTGTTTGATACATTTCAAAACTATTTGCAGACTGGTTTTATATGTCAGATCAAGGCTGAGCCAACGTCCCTGACCAGTCTACGCAGCATACGCGTGTTTGTTTTGAATACTGAATCCTCGTTGTGTGTGTGCGTGTGTGTGCGAGTGTGTGTTTGCGTGCCTGCATTGTCGGGAAGCTCCAAACATTTCCGCGCACCTTTTCAACTGTAGAAGAGCATAAATATCTCTGACATTTATTATTATTATAAAACTTCGCGTTAACTAGTAGCTTTTGCAACTTTAGACTATTAGCAGCCAAAGCGCTGCGCGTTAAGTTGCTGGACGTTAACGGGACGCGGAGATGCGGCGTGTTTGGCGCACGTTGAGGTCCCGCTGTATAAGCGGTGGGTGGGTTTGGAGGGGTGGAGGAGACGCGTGCTGGCTGATGGCCATGTAATCTGTGAGCTAGTCATCAGTCCCTGTTGCATCAAGCCTGTCTTTAACTGGATGAGTGCGGTGGAGCTTCAAGCAGCCTTCATTCCTGCTCGGCTTTGGGATCTTGTTAGCGGCGAAAAAGAGGAGAGTCGGAGCTTTTTTTTTTTTTCTTTTTTGTGTGTGTGTGTGTGTGTGTGTGTGTGTGTGTGTGTGTGTGTGTGTGTGTATGTGTATGCAGCAACTCAATGCTAACTCTGACCAAATGTCAAGAACTTGATGGTTTCTGTAGATGAATCCCGTATGTGTGCAGGGCAGATTTCAGATTTCAAATTATGTTTCTTTGGCCTGACTTTCTGGCGTAATCTTTTTTTTTTTTTTTTTTTTTTTTGTTCACCTGATTAGTCCAAGATTTTAAAGTGGCACAGTGCACGGGGGTTTCCAGAAAACCAGACGCAATTGAGTGTTATGCACGAGCATGCGTGCATGTGAGATAATGATCAGTAGTTTACTCTAACAGCTTTCCACCATAATTAATAGTTCTCCTTCTTCTTCATGTTACAATCGCACTCTTGTTAAGAGGCGACACGTAGCTATTATCATACACTAGGAAAAAATAGTTGCCGATAAATGTGTAATCTGATTGTGAAGTCGCACTGAGACAGTAACTTTAGATTTGATGCTTTATATAAATGGATGCTTTATATAAATATTTATAGTATTAGTATTTATAGTATAGTATTTATAGTATCGTAATATTTATAATATTTCTAGTGTATTCTCAGGTCATTTCATTTGCATTATTTTAATTGATATTTAATTTTATTGCACTGTATCTGACGTACCACAGCGAGAGAGAGAGAGAGAGAGGAGAGGGAGAGGGAGAGAGAGAAGGAGACCCCTAGAGGATGTGTTTGTTTTGAATGTATTTTCCCCCTCTAACACTAACACTATCTGCCCACAGGGTAACGTTTCCAACTAGAAAGAGGCATGAAATTGACTTTACACCCAAAAATGTTTAGGCGATTTGCTGGAAAAACATAATAATCTGAACGCCTGCTCCACTTCTGATCTCTCAATGTTTTCCATCCTCTTCACCATTCTTACTACTAGAGAACTTTGTAGCCGTTGGTCCAGACCATTCATATACAACGTATACTGGTTAATTATAGGAATGGAGTTTAATCTTTCACACCATCTGGTTGTAAAATCGATTTTTTTTAACGTTTTCTTTCTCTTTCTTTTACGTTTCTTTTTCTTTTTGTTATATTATTTTTTACAATTTCTTATTTTAGTGTCTGTCATAAATGAGTGTTTATGTGTAAAAAAAAATAAATCAATCAAATCCAATAGGCTTTTAAGAATGTGTCAAACAAACACTTGGCTTATCTAGACACAATACAAGCAAGCAGACAGAGACATATGAAGACATTGCTGGTAGCCCATGTTTCTTTTATAGATTCTGTTATAGATTTTTCTTCCATGAATGTGATCCATTTTATTTCCCAGTGAATACATTACATGACATTCTATCAAATAAAAAAATAGACCAAGTACATTTGCAATATCGAAGCAAAGAACATTAAATGGATTTTGCAACGTCAAGGGTTTTTATTTGTATTCTAGCAGCATGTACCACTGCTAAATGGGAAATGAACAGACTAACAAGCGTATTGTATAGTTTAAACATTAATTAAATAATCTACCAGAATTCTACATTTATACAGAACTCTACAGTGAACAGAAAAATGAATTTCTATTAAAAATGTATGTAATTAATGTATATATTTAAATACATATATTTAAATAATTTAGTGTTTGGAAAAATCACACAATTTCTTCTTCCTGATGCAAAATAAAGTAGGACGTATTGGGGAGCCTGTTCATTTACATGCTGGTGTACTTAAAAAAAATGACTAATTAAGAGTCAAAATAAACTAATTTAAAATCATCATTTAAAAATTTGCTTTTGAATTGTATGTCATTAAAACACAATACGGAAATTGTTTTGTAACATTCTCCTTTAAAAGCTGTTATTATTAATATAGGCTGAAAATTCGTTTTTATTTTTTCATTTTGTGGATTCAGTTTGGGCAGGCCTCCCAAGACATATGAGAATCTATAGCAAATATTCAGATCTGATAAAGTATGACTCACAACGCAGCAACAATGTTTTATCTGTCACAGGTCAAAGGCCCGTGTAGCTTGCTAGATGAGACGTGACAGGGGAATTTCAGTAAGAGGATCTTTCCTGATGATATCAGAGTTAATAGCCCGGGACCCTAGGGAAATAAAATGGCTCAGCACAATAAGCTCAAATCAATACTATAAGAACAAGTTTATAAAAGATGCACAACGTAGTGTTTTAGCTCCTCATTGACAAATCAGCTTTATGCCTCTTTTTGCTCTCAGAAGTGTTCAGTGTTTGTGTCCGGGGTGAAAAGGACATGCTTGAGTGCTGATACTGATCAGTGCATGTGCAGAGTTGTTGTACGCAGAAAGCCTTTTCTACTAGTAGACGATTACGGAGCATCGATGACCCATGAATTATGATGTCAGAAAGTTCTTACTCAAAAGATGCCAGGAGGATTTGGAGTTAGTTCTACGACTTTAAATACAGAAGCAACATCATATGCAAAATAGACTACATGGTGCTCATAGTTCTTGTGGTAATTACAGATGTCTATGTTCGACTATGGTGAAAAGATAAATAAACATACACATTTGCTCGTGCCTCTATTGGTTGATTATGAGGTTATCCTCTCTTCCTGTAGTCTTACATAAAACACTCAGCTATTGCATGGCTAGAGAGTACGATCAATAAAAGCTTATGATCATTGCATCCTGCGGTCAAAACTGGAGACAGACACACTAGCCCTTGCCTCTAGCATACATTGATCTGGATAGGGTAGATCCGTTTCACGGTTGCATTGTTAACCAAACCAAAGTATATTTGCTTACTGTAAGCGTGTGGTTAAGTATACGCAATGTATTCCATTATTACAAGCAAATGGCTTGACTTGAAGACGGTGCACTCATTTTATATTAAGGCACACTGTTTTGAGACTGCCAAACACTTGCTATGAACGTGCCATTTAATGATTTTCCAAGCGGGGTGTTTTTTTTTTTTGTTGCCCAGCACTGGTTAGAGATGTGTGGCACATCCATTTGTTGAGAGTGATTTATTCAGTCATCTTAAGAAGCAGAAGTCACCGATCGGCAGGCTCATTAAGATTAATTAGTGCAGGGATGCGGAGTGGCAGGCCTGATTAAGAGCCACTGGAGATGGCTAACACTGCTGAGGTGAGGGCGAAAGGCTTCTCTCTTACCTTCTTTCTGCTCCACTCCCTCCTTTGCTTTTTCTCTCTCTTTCTCTCTCTCTCTCTCTCTCTCTCTCTCTCTCTCTCTCTCTCTCTCCCTAAGGCCTGTAAGTTTGAATGGTGGTGGGGGGGGGTTGCAGAGACCACCATCTGTAGACGTGCTCCTGAGTATCGTCACCAGTCACCCCATCTGTCATGCTGTGTTCCCCTGTCCCCCTGGGCTTAGCTATTCAGTCGCTGCTAGAACCAGTAGTGGACACAGGGTAGAAGCCTCGCTGACCCCTGAGGTAGAGTATAGATTAGGAACAGTTCAAATGAACACACATATATGCATTCTTCCTTGGCTAACTACAACCTTTATATATAGAGCTCTGCTGTATTAAAAAAAACACATAATCTTATAATTATATATTTTCTTAAAATACAGGAAAACACTGCTTTAATAACATAGTTATGTGTGTGTATGAGCACGCGCGTGTGTGTGTATGCCTTTGTGTGAGAGAGTGTGTCTGTGTGTGTGTACCTGGTTGCAACAAAAACAATCAGGAAGCACCCTCAGGCATTGCCTGTTGTTGAGTTCAGGCTCTGAAAATCCAAAAAGCTGGCTCTCATCTCCTACACGTCTCCTTTAGTTCCAGGCAAAACCCCACTGAGACCTGTACATGGCCACTGACTGCCAGAAGGCCCCAAAACAAGAGATGGACCACACAATCACGTTAAGCCTTAAAGGATATTATGTACTGCCTTCCAATCGGACCACCTGTCATTGCACATGCGTTTGCGCGTCCGAAGCAGCACTGGATGTGTCACATGACATGGCTTCATTTAAGGCGGTATGTGAAAATATGAACAACGACAAAAAAAATATACAGAAGCGGCAAAGATAAATTGATTTCTTTATTGTCACTATATTGCAGGTGCTAAGAGAAAAAAAAATCCGGACCAAGGTTTATCATTGGGATATTGAAGTTGGACCTTTTTTTTCTGTAATGCTAAAGTATAAAATCAGTATTTTTCTTAGGTTCATTTTAATAACCGTTCTAATAAAATCATCGAATAATTTACTTCCTAAATATCTACAAGGCTATTCTTTGAGACGTATTTAAGGTTGATACAAACAGACAATGGAGGATAAAGGCTCAGGGATTGAAGCAAAATAAAATAAAAAAAAAAGAAAGAAAAATTTGGTGACTATGAACAACAATTGATTCAGGCTCCATTTGTTTGATAGACCCGAGGTGAGCATGAATTTGAAGCGAGCTGGGGGTGCTGTCATACCAAATGTAAAATGTAACAAATCTTCGACAGAGCACCTAAACAATAGGGCTCTCACTAAACAAGGCCTTAATCTCTGGTGTGCATGCAATATCTTTTACTAGGCTCGCGTGCATAATCACAAAATATTGGCCACATTAGAAAAAAAGCCCTGTGATGCTGAAGAGAAAGAGAGAGAGAGAAAAAAAACATAAAGAAAGCGAGTGGCCTGAAGCACTGGAGCCATTTTCTATTCAAAAGTTGTTTTCCTGAAAATTAGGCAACTGACTAATGGTGTAAATGCTGTTAATTAGCTGTGCAGAAACCCAAGCAGGCTTTTCTGCCTGTAACTAATAAGAAATCAATTAGCTAATGAATTGGTCATTAAGTGAAAAGCTAATCTTAGTCAGGGCATTTTTTAATGATTTTGTCTATGATCCTGTCTAATTGCCGTTGTCATACAGAGCTCTCAGCTTTCAGCATGGCTAATGAAGCTTCATTAGATCATAACTGGCACTCTTGGAAGATTTAGAGGCAAACCTGCTTCCCAATTATTTTTAATTGCCAGACATTCACACAAACAAGTGCTGCACCTTGTGGAACAGGAGAGGAGATCAGGCTTAGCCAACATCTCCTTCATTACTTCATTTGAAACGATTAGAGACACGTTCAGGGTCGCTGTTTTTTTGCTGCTGGGTTTTTTTTTTTCTGGCTTTTTTTATTCCTAACGTAAAGACCCTCTATATTTCAAACCTGTGGGTTATTGTGCTCTTTGTCACTTTGATTACCATCCAGAAAGAAAGCTTGTTCCTTCCTACTACACACATGCACACACACACACGTATACAAAAGTACACAGAAAATGACTCACACATGGACCGTATGCATTGATGCATGAGTTCTTCGAAATGTGACAGCCAAGAAGAGAAGGAAAGACAGGCTACATTCCCAGCTATGTGTATTAAGACAAAATGGCTTTTTTTTTTTGCTTGTTTTAATTATTTCTTATCAGTGAATTGTGGCCAACAAATTCAATTTTCCCACTTTGAGGTTCAAATGCTAATAATCCAGTGAAGAGCTTCTTTCTGCACTGATCGAACAGGCTTTTCTTTGTTTGACCTTGTGAATTATCCAAAACTTGCTTGTTCAGAACTCCATAAAATACAGCTGGTGAAAAATGTATTTTGCTGGAAAAGAGACTTACCTCATTTTATCTAGTATATTAATTTTACATTAATTACTCTTTCGTACTTTAAACATGCTTACACATACGCTTTCATTTTATTATTTTGTAATTTCTCCATCATTTTTACGGTGAAATCATGAAGATAATTGTCCCATTTATTTTCCTCAGATTTATGTGACATCATATGTGAATGGTCTTGCCATTCTTTCCATATGTTCTGAAAAAAAAGTAGGAGGTGCTGAGTGCAAGCTAATTACTTTAGATGTATATACAATGGGTTTATTATGCTGTTTGAGAAGGAATCCAATGTCCAGCATCTTCTGCACCCTTCAACATTAGCAAATTCTACATTTACACATTTCTTGGGCAAGCAGTTTGGCAAATATGCATCCACTGGCTTGCCAAACTACCATGCCTTAGAGGCATTTATTTTCCTGGAAAATCAGTGTGTGCTGTAGAGAGAGAGAGAGAGAGAGAGAGAGAGAAGGGCTGGACTGACTTCACTGGGTGGCGTGGTTTTGATTGGGGGTGAATGAAACACCAGATGTCTATCAATATTTAGTAGTAAACATCACAAGCGTGCTTCACAATGTGGCAACTGGGTGTGTGGCATAGTAATTGTTATGGACAAAAATCTGGCAACACTTCACTAATACAGTCGATATGGTTGCAATGGAAATTCCTACTCATAGCTTAGACTTACAGTACATAACTCAGTCTGTTATGAATTCCATGGTGTTTGGAACGCTTATAAATGTTATCACTTACATTTCAAATGGATTTATAAAGCAGCTTTTACCAAAGTTAACTCTGACCACAAATTGATTTATCCAGTGAGCACTGACCATTCCCTTAGACGGTATGAAGACAAATGAGTCATGAGGAAAAGCATGGGTTATTTTGTCGTCTTGGTGCCATGTGACATGTGGAAAAGCTCCCCTGCATCACCTGGAACCTCTGACTAGAGCAGATGAGTCATCCAAATTGGCCCGAGCGAACGAAAGCAGACAAATTAAAAGTCTGTTTCATATTGCATTTTGCCCGAACTCAATAGACGAGGCCGAATTAAATTAGGACATGCATAATTTAGCTTTACGGTGTTGGGAAGAGCATATGTTAATTCGTCCAATCGAATAATTCAAAATGCACACAGTAGGGTTTGGGAGCTGCCAGTTCTGCAGGTGAGGGCTCAGCAGCATGTGTGTGTGTGTGTGTGTGTGTGTGTGTGTGTGTGTGGTGTGGGTGTGGGTGTGTGTGTGTGTGTGTGTGTGTCTGTGGGCTGTCTATTAATTTCACCATCTGATACGCAATCTCAAAGGAATCTAACAAACTATTTAAACTAGCTCCAATGTAAAGACAGGGAATTATAGCAGTAAATTTACACTTAAAAAAAGAAGTTTACAATTTTTCCATATTATAGGTTTTAAGGATCTGTTGCCACTGTTTAGCTTTCCTTAAAGGGAACAGGAGGCCCTATGGCCTAATACTCGCCTCACTCTATAGGGTTAGCGCTTAGTGTCTGGACATCTGGATGTAGTAAGAGACACACACACACACACACACACACATATATAGAGACCCATGTACACACACACATACATACAAACACACCCACACACACACCCACACCACACACCCACACACACACACACACCAGCAGGAACACTTAGCTAGAGAGAGCCCAGTCCTCCCTCTCAAGTATTATGTAAATTAAATTTGTTAATTCAGTGCCCCTGTCTCAGGAAAATCTGCCACCAACACCTGCCACTGTTTCAAGCGCAAGGACGCAGATTCACACTGACATGGTCTTCATTAAATAAACAAACCAGGTTCTCCATAACAGCATTTGGTGGAAGGCACCATCAATTCTTATACATTTAGATCACGGAAATTGGGACTGACACTGAGGAGCTCTATCCTCCTGTCTCCAAACACATGGGGTGAAAACAGGCTGTGAGTGTGTGTGAGTGTGTGTGTGTGTGTGTGTGTGTGTGTGTGTGTGTGTGTGTTTCTCTGTACACGGGTGCCTCCCTGCCTCTCAAACTGCTAAGACTAGGACGTGACTGATGTATATTTCAGCCACAGTTCCACAATCAAAGAAACTCTTGTGGCCTTCTGATGCATCATCTAAATTTCATAAAGACTCCAACGCCATGTGCCCTTCCATGGCAAAGTACCGCTGGCAAGTATAATGTCTATTTTCCTTTAACTCTGACACTTGCTCTTTGCGCCTGTCTATCTTCTTTCTCCTTCGCTTACATCCTCTTAACAGGATCAAGGATCAAATTCATGCGAGGCTGGCTCACAGGGGCAAAGAGGCAGTAGCGATGTAGAATGCCAGCATTCGGCAGCACATAGGTGTCAACCTCTTGGGGCATCGCTTTCGTACTTTCCGTTGAATTCTGCGATATTTGAATGGTCTTATACCCGGTTGCTGATAGGGAGAAAATAAACGAGGCAGGAGAGCTGGGAGCGCAAAGTTGGAAGCAGGCTTTATGTTTTCAAACCTGTTTTTTCCTCCGTGTTTCATGGTTAATTTATTGACACTGGATGTGGTTCCAATGAAAAGTTCTCATAAGTTTGAAGTTTTTACGAAGAGGAGAGAGGGCACACTTTTAAAACACACTGGGGTATTAGCACACTATTAACAAGAGCTAATGAAATGCGGCAATTCTGTAAAAGCCAACACAAGCAACTCTGCCCTTAAGGGAAACAGGGAGCGTTTGGCTTTTTGTTACATTGCCGCATATGTATGTTTTTACTCATACACACACACACACACACACACACACACACACACACACACACACACACACACACACACTTTCTCACACTGTGCATAAACTAAATAAACAACCAGGTGTAATTTCTGTTTTGTGAGAATTTCACCTGCATTGTCAAAGGCAGTGAATGTGTTCTTTAGTCAATAATTGACTACAGATTATTACAGTTCAGTTAAAAGTTAACTTGCATCCATTGTGAAATCACCAAAACCAATTTTACTACAGTTTACTCGTTTTGCTTTCATTAAATACACTACGCTGTACGAATTCAAATATGACACAACAGCTTTTGTGCGTCCCTTCTGTTCCGGACATACCATAATAATCGAAAATTGCATTTATTACACTGCTTTCAATCTGCATTGGAAAGAAACTTGAGAGCCTAATAACCCGTGCTTTCTACTGGAGCTAGAGTAATACAAGGCTACAGCATCAACAGATGGCTAAATCAATCAAATATCTCATAAGGCATCTCATGAACATGAGACCAAAAAAAACATAATGAAACAACTATAAGAGTTACCATAATAATACCAGCGTAGTGCCTGAACATTAGCAAGTGCAAACTGACAGAGTGAAGAGATTCCTTGTAAGAGTAAAAACCTTTGGAGTGTTTCGTTCCTTTTTGTGTTTCTTGTCTGTTTGTGGCTGTTGGGTATGGTTTAGAGATTGTGCCTCATTTGACTAGTTTTTGCTTGGTTTTTTTTTGTGTTTTTGTTTTTGCGGGATAAATGTGCAGTCGTGTCAGAAGCTGTGACAGGTTGAACAACATCCATTGTAATTAAAGGTCAAATGGCATGCAAACTAAACAAGGTGGACCATCAGTCGTTGTTGTGGTTTTGAATAGGGGGGAATTGCAGCATAACCGGGTGCATCAGCATTTGGCCATTTCCATAAATGCTCGCGGCTGTCTTGCTATTACTATTTTTAAATGCACTTGGGCTAAATGCCCTGTCACATCATTTGCGTTTTCGCCAAATGCGGCTACCATTTCCTAAAGGCCATATTCTAAAACAAATGCCCATTATCATGAAGTCTGCCTCAGCGAGTGAAACTTTGAGTCCTCGGTTGAGATCATTGACAGCTTGACGTGGCGAAGGTCAATTGAAATAACAGGTTTGCGCTTTATTATGAATTTAGCTCCTGTGTTTCACTTTGCAAGTGAGCTGGGAACATTGTGTCTGAGGGAAGGCAGGTAGCCGCCATCCACACGCGCTAATGAGAAGGTTATGCTAAACCACACATGGCAAAACTTGTGATTAAGATTAATATTTCCTGAATATTTTTAACCGGTCATACGTTGCATGCGGATCGGACGCAAGGTTTCGGCTGAGCAAGAAAGTATGTGTGGCATCGTTAATGTTGTGTACTCCACCATAACTTGATGTGACACATTATTTGATATGGTCTTTAAACACATGGCTATGTAACTAATTTAGGAAACTGTTAACATAATTTTCGGGTGATTTTTTTACATAAATCTGTTTAGAGATTTACTGCCTTTCAGGGTTAGATTTTTGGTAAATTCTTCAACTCCCATTACCAGTTAATGCAAAGCAGAACGCTTTAAGAACGCTTTTCCATACAGCACTAGGCACTTTCCCCTTGGCTATGCACTCCACTCGTCACATGGTCTAGTTCGAGGCATTGTCTGCACTTTCTGTGAATATCAATTCCTCACATCAGTTCTTATATAAAGCTGAGATCCTAAAAGTTCGTCTTCCGCCTAACACCCGCTCTAGTCCCACTCCCTTCTTAAGAAGCAGCCATGACGATGAACACACAAGAAGCAGCTGTCTCCTCCCTGTACCCAGGCCACAAACACATAAACATGCAGTTAAATATTCTGTACTGTAATCTGGTGTGTCACTCAGCCTCTACCTTTACAAAGGTTACATGCATTAATGTCAGTCAGAGGGAGTCCCAGAAGCAGGGCTCCCCATAGCCACCCCACTTTTAAAGGTGCAGCAGCACCGCACGTCACAGCCAGTATGAAGATACAAACAAGATGGCAAAGCGCATCAATCCGCCACTGCCTCCTGCCACTTTGATCTAATTCCACTCTTTGCTTTCTGATGCATGGAGCTGTCAGATTAAGGGCTGCTCAGGAGCATGCCGTGGCTGTTGAGCTTGACAGCCTGTGTGATGGATTACAGACAAAACAAAAGGGTTATCACCTTCACCACCAACATTTCTATCCTTTCCGAGAGCTAGGGGAAGAGAACACATCGTGCTCCGGGAGAACGCAATGTTGAAATTCTTCGCTACTTAAGCATTTCTTGGAAGAAGGCCCTTTGTACGGTAATGTATTTAGTATGTACGTACACAGCTGTATACTGGATGTCCAGTTCAAAAGTGAAAAGTGAGCACATTTTTTTTCCAATTTCCATTAAGAAATGTTACAGTGTTTTGGAGAGTAACAAATTTCATCGCACACTGGAATTAAGGAATTTCACTAAGACCCAAAATGGAGTAGTCGGTAGCATTGCTCCATCACACTTCAGTCTCGAGCTTTGGAATTTTTTTATTTTTTTTTTGCTCTATTCATCTTATCACCATAACTGCATAATCTTTTAAATTAAAATTTCCCTTTGATGTGAATCGGGGCATCTGAATCAGAATGTATTCCTGTATCACACTCAGAACAGGCTCTGAAAATAAGTGAAAGCAGTAAGACTTGACTAAATGGTTTCATTAGACAGTAGCGTAGCAACGTACAAAGACGCTAAAACGGCTTTTGTGCGTGCACCCTTCAAACCGCCGAGGGTTAGTAAACAGTGTTAGCAGCTTCAAATCACTTGAAAAATGAGGAATAATTTGGAAATGTTTGAGGTGACCTCACCAATTATGTAAGCATTCATTAGTGTGGAGGAGCAGCTTTCTTTTTGTCCTTGTCAAGATGAAACATATGTTATTCAAATCAAGTTTTGAAGAGGAACAAGCAGGGAGGAATTCGCATTCAGCGCAGTGTACCGAGTTTGAAAATACCCACAATGAATTCAAATGACAGAAGGAGATAATGAGAGCGTTTGATGTGACATGTTCACTGGGGAGATGTTACAAAGGCAGTCAACCTCGCTAAGCAACCACATTACAGGTCAGTTTACAACACACTCTCTTCCACACAGACACACAAGACGGTGCATTCTACCAGGCTTAATGATGTTAAAGTGGAACGAAAGCTGTGTACGACTCTTGTCTTCAGAGGGTCTGAGTGAAATCTGATGCTATGCGTGGATACCTCGATTTTGTGTTGATTTCTTTGCTAATATCATTAGTGTTCTGCTTGTTTATATAGAACAAGAAGTGTGACCCTATGTGGCATTTAGTTTTCAGTGTGTGTGTGTGTGTTTGTGTGCGAGTGGGCATGCATCTACATTACAGACCACAGGCTGTCTCTGGAAACAAGACTAATAAGCAACCCCCAGCAGTAAAACAGCCGTGTAGAATTGAGTGACAGATGTGAACTAATGCTGGGCTATGTTTATTCGAACTGATGGAGAAATCACAGCAAAGCATGTGAGGCATTACCACTGTACATAATGACAAACATAAGAAACATTACTTACTAATAATAGTGCCACAGTGCTTGTGTATCTCTCTCTTTCTCTCACACACAATGTTTGCTTTTCTCGTAATCCATTCTTCGCGAGAGTTCATAGAGGAATAATTGGATAGAAAAACAAATTCTGAAAATGTCCAAAAAGTGAAAATAATTTCAGTGCTAACTGAAAATATACCCATGTAAACACCCACATGTTAACACACACATGGAAACGGAACCATTTTCACATGTCTCTTCTCGAAAAACTATTGACTGACAAGGCAGTGACTTTTTCAAAGAGCATTTTTTTCCGAAATGCAGGCTATTATGCATTTAATAATTGTTGTGAAGCCAAGGAAAAAATCTTCCGCTGTACTCGGAATGGAACTCAGTAGTCGGTAAAGCCTCCAAGATTTACCCCTCCTTCCCTTATCGTAGGCTCTGCTGATTAGCACTGACGGGCCCTGGCATCTCTCCTGGGAACCAGACCAGGTCTCATGACTGGCTCTAGATAGAACGATCTAATGGGGTCACACTTTAAGTCAAGAGTCTATTAATAAGAATCAATAAATACGCCATAAGAGATGCAGAAGATGACAGCAGACACCAGAGAATTGTGACCAAAGGAGGTTGGGCTCAGAGATACACAGGTCCAGTAAGGTAAATCCATGTTCTCTGTCACGTGTGTGTGTGTGTGTGTGTGTGTGTGTGTGTGTGTGTGTGTGTGTGTGTGTGTGTGTGTGTGTGTGTGTGTGTGTGTGTGTGTGTAAGTGTATGTGTGTGTGTGTTCCACTGTAAGACTGCCAGACTAATATGAAAGAACAGAGCTCCTGTATTTGGAGGCCTTGTCTTTATGGTTTTATAGGCCCAATGCAATGTCTGCACATTATTTTTAGATCATTTTTGACACAATTCTTTGTACATTATGTGTAATTCACTATGCATTAATATGCTTTTCCTGCCAGGTTTCATAGTCTGGAAACATTCCTTATTTTTAGCGGTTATATGACTGTGGGCGTAGGCAGGCAGATTTGTTATTCTCTCACACCAATCTGAAGTTCGGCCAGATCTGGAAGGACAGGAAGGAAATCTTCATCTTCATACTAAATAGTATCCTATAAATCAATATATAAATCCGATTAAAGGGACATCACAATATATGTAATTGATTGTAAAAAAAAGTTAGCTCCATCTCATTCGAGTATAAACTTTTTTTTAAATATAACAATTTAATAAATTTAATGGGAGGTAAAAAGCATTATTCAGTGACCCAGTTGTGTGGGAAGAGGGGTGCTGTTTATTTCACTGGGCTTTCAGTGAAAAACAAAAAACAAAACAAAAAAACACAGGCCCACCTGATGCATGCCCTTCCCACAATGCCCATAGGAGCCCTGGGCAAATGTTCACTTCCCCTTTAAAACCCTTTAACAGTGTGATAAAACTAGCAGTATGGTTATGACTGTGGGAAGTGCTCTGACGGAGACTCTCTTAAGCGGATAAATAGTTATCAAGCAATATTTAATTATTCCTCAATGAAGTATAAATTCCAATAATACATTACTTTTTTTTTTTACCCTGGCAGATGTGTGCAAATTAGCGTCTTGCTAGAAAATCTTACTCCAAACAGAGCTCTTTATGTGCCGCCAATTTTGGGAAAGACAGGGGGAGTAAGTGGTGTATGTGTGTGTCCCCACAGGAATGTGTGCCACGTTAAGTCAGGAGTTGTTGTACAGTTTAATTCAGCTAGCCAGAGCATACTCTGATGTGAAGCATATGATATTACTTAGGTAGGTATGAAAGCAATCTGCTTTAATATCAAACACTTTGCTGCAAAGAATGCTAAGGTCAACAGAGGTGAGGTCCTGACTAGTTGAAGCACAAAAAAAGAGGCTATAAAGCATTTATACCGGTGGCAGTTTCTTGCTACTGTGCAATAAAGTTTGCAGTAAATTGCTACAAATGCCCCATGAAATGGTAATGAAACTCAAGTGTGTGTATAATAAACTGTAGGGGCCATGCGGTATTATTCAGCATTGAATCTAAGCTTTGGTTTGTGAACAGATTTCGATTTTTCTTCTTTGTCTTCTGGTTATCACCAGAGACTTTAGATCTGTATTAGAACTTCACCAGTCCTTTTAGCAGAAGTTTGTCTGCACCTTCCTTGAAGAGAAGGCTGAAAAATAACATCCTTCACCCCTTCAGCTACAGATATTCTGTGTGATGCAAAATTACAAGCATGTTCCTCATAAAAACAACATGCCTTTCAAAATACCTAGCTAAACAGCCAGCTGAGTGGTAGGTGGCATTAAGGCATACCGTGCTGCAGCACACCGCATGCAGATGACGACGTGAGCTGTATAGCCATGTTGGCCTTTTTGCCTTCGTCTACATGTGCCCATGTAATGATGCAATGAAAATTCACGACGCGAGCATATTAACTCCAGTTTCATGACATGAATTAAAAAGAGCCTCATTCTGATGCCTAATTATTTTTTAGACTTGACAACCTTATAGCGGCCAGCTCATTGTTGGTAACAATAGACTTATTGCTTTCCCAAAAAGATGCACAGCGGTAAGTGAACCCATAATTACCACCCATAATGACAACATTCCTTCTACACACTCAGCTGTAGAACAGCTAGTGTAATTGTGCCTAGATTCCAAGAATATCAGCGATGCTTTGAGACTGTCACGCCCCAGATATTGTTCGCTGGGCATTTTAACAACATTGTTTTCTTACATAACACACTCGATATGAACTTTTAAACTCCTGAATACCGACAGAGAGATCAAAATGTGTTTATTCTTGCGTGGTGAAAAGTGAATATTTTGATCTCTGACAAGAAGACCAGAGTGAGGAAGTTAAGGGTACTGTACATAAAGTAAAACATGTAGACGATCGTGCTCACAGGAAAACCTTTGCGTTTAAGCTTATTTTTAAAGATTATTTGATTTCCAGCTCCATGGCTTTTTCTTTCTCTTTAAATAAAAAACACGATCCTAATTCACATTAAGGTTAATAGGACGTGTGCGGTATATATCTTACGTGCAATGTTTTTTTCCGAGCTGAACTAGCCTTGCCCTGCAGAGATTCTTTGCTTGTGATGAAAATAGCTTCGTTTGGTGGACAGGACTGGTTTGATTCTGGCCATGCTTTTGAGAGGCAGGACACACAGTGAAACTGATGTCCATGACGGACGCCTGTGGGCATCCAATCACAGAGGTTCTCCATCCCCGCCAGCTCAGCGAGGCCTGTGTCAGTCACATGGCTAATGACCACTTCAGTGACGGCTTCCTATCAGTGTAATAAGAAGCACCTGTTAGCAGGGAGCCCAAACATGGAGAGGGTTGTAATCAACCCCGGGGGACTGATTGAATCTTTCCTCCTGACGGTGGAGACGCGCTCCAGTGAAAGGCTGCCTCCGCTCATGACTGCTGGAAATGGATCTGCGTGGATTAGCTTGGGACCAACAGCCGGATGAGCCTTATTGGTTTATGATTGGTCTGAGCCTGACCACATTAACCCACTGATTGTTCACGAAGACATTATTAAAGCTTTCCAGAGAGAGAGAGAGAAAAATTACAGCCCTAATCATGCAGCTCCTTGCATGCACAGAGGAGATGTGAGACGGGGGGAAAGCCCCTGTTATTCATGGAAAAGTGCTGCCAAAGAAGTGTGGCTCCTTGTCGATTAAGGTTATTGTGCAATTTCATGTCATTTGTAGCACAATGAGGAATGAGATTAAGTTCAATTTAGACCTGCAGTAGGATTTCCTCACCTCCGTCAGGCCCTAAGCCCCACCATGTCAAGCAGGCCCACTGGGAAATCAGCCATCTCCAGACAGGTCACCACTGGCCCATGTATATATTCATGGGCTTAATCTCACATCATTTCTGTGCTGCAGGGAAAGAAACGTATTTAATTTACACTCGCTCCATTTGGTTCACACAATGCACACTGGGGAAAATTTCATATTTGTGTCTTTCCAGAGCAGAGATTCATCGGGCTAGTGAAAAACATAGCAGGGAATGGGACCTGGTTTTTGTGGAATTCAACCTGAACACTTTCAAGTATTGAGGCGTCTGTGGGAGTCAATTTGAGTGAAAGTCTCCACGATGTCTCCAGCAGATGCTGAGTGTATATTAAACAGATTAATTATTAAAACATGCTTGACAGATGAAACTTGGGACCTCAGGCTCAAGAGAGAATGTTTGTTCTTCTGCCATACACTGTAGTCATTTGGTTTGGGCTCTCAAGTTATTAGGCACCTTGTTGAGGTTTTCATGGGTTTGCTGTCATACGGGCTATGCTAAAACCATTTGTGCATGTCGGAGAGAGAAGGTAGGATCAAAATATGAAGTATCCCTTTACGCTTATTTCAAATATTCAGGGAATAAAATACTTTGTTAGCAGGGCGCGGGGCTGTCAAGATAATTTATTCTTTTATGAAGTTTCTCGGGCCAACTGCAAGATAATATTATGACAGGATCAAATTGTCCTTGTTAATCATCAAACCATCAGAGAGTACATTTGCGATTACATTATCCAGACCGACTGAGAGGAAAGGGTCCGTGTAAAGGGAAGCACTTTTGCAAATAAAATGCAAAAGAATCTTTTTAGTCTCCATCACGAGACTCTCATGCATATTAAGCAATCAGAGATCTCAGGGTGCTTGCCAAAGTCTTAAACTGTGGTAATTTGAATTCATATTTTAGAGAGAGATGTTTTGAAAGAAGCTTGCTTTAAAAAAAAACAACAACAACAAAAAACAGAGAACGCAACAGCAGTAGCAGTGGAGCTGAAGACAGAGAATGAGTCCCCCAGCCAGGCAGATCTGCATCTGGCAACGCATTTGAGAGCCACCTGCTCCAACAAGCCGTCCCCCAAACATCTGACCATGAAAATTGGGAACAAATTATTCTGTCTGAGATCTAAGCACTCTCCGGTGCTAAAACGATCAAGAAATGGCTGGACCTTATCTCCCATTAGGCACCAAAGACACGCGGCAGCAGCCACCAGTTACCTGGCCTCCCTGTTGACAGCATTGTCACTGGCAGGTCCCCCCGGCCTCTGCCAGACCCTGGGGACTGGGTCTCAGATGCAGATCACCACGATTAGGGGAGGACAGCCCTCCCCTCAGAGTGATTAGCATTCCCCTGGCGTGACCTACAGGTGTACCCCAGATTAAGTGAATAAATTCATCGCCCAGAGGATCACTGGGTCTGACCCCCTGCTGCAGGGGCCTGAATGAAAATGTGCTAGGAGCTTATAGGCACAGCCATGATTACAGCCTCACCCTGGAGGACACGCAGGCCTGACAGCCTGGAGAAAGGGGGTACCGTAGGAAGAATGACCTGTATTTCTAAGGTTTGTTTTCAAAGCAAACTCATTTGTTCATTTGATGGCTCACCATCATGTCTTTCCACCAGATCAGTACAGAAATTGTTTTTTTGTTTGTTTGTTTTTTTTGCATTTAACCAGTCATTGGAGTTATGCAATTACATATTCTTCATACCATTCATAGTGTTCAAAAGAAGTTATAAAAAAATCTATATTTTTGCATTGGTTTTATTTATTCAAAAGAGAAATACATATGATTATCAAGACAAAAGTTATTTCTGATGAAAAACAGATGTCAGCTCAAAGACAAAGACAAGTGATGAATGTATATACACATATACTTACATACACATATATTATCTGTTTAAATGTATGCAAATGCTTTCCTATTCTGTTTTAACAGCCAGGGAAGCTATTACTTATATAAACAAAAGTATATAAGCCATACAAACCATTCATCATTTATTTTATATAGTCAGTCCATTTACTCCATATTGAAATAATATCCAGCAAATGATAGCATTTCCATTACATATATATTATGTATTGTGTCAATCCACTGCTGAACTGTAGGTGGCTTCAAAACATCTATCAATATTACCATTTGTTTGTGAAACAGTGACAACGGGTCATAAAAAAGATCATTGCTTTTTGTGTTATAAGTATTTTACTGAAGTAAAATGAATGTGTGCAAATTAGATTAATTAGAACTCAAACAAGCCTCTGATCTCGATGAAAATAAACATAAATGGAAAAGGTGGCGCTTTATGTTTTCTCATCGTCTTTACTTTATAGTGTTTTGATTCATTCTGTATAATAATGTTGCGCAGTTGTCTCAGTGAATCTGTATAATAATATCACATGGCACAGCACATATTTTATATTTAAAAAGTGGCGATTAAGATTTTTATGTGTCTTCATTTATTTATTTATTTATTTATTCATTCATTCTCGCTGTCATTGAGACTCTGCCTTATTCTTGTCTTTTTTTTTGGAATATCAGAAATGTACCCATGCGTCTCAGAAACCACTATCTCTACTCTGGTCCTTGTTGTTTTTAACCTTTAAAGTTGTTTGCTGGATGCTGTTTGCACATTAGACAAGTTTGAATGAAAAAATATCTCGCAAACTTTTTCTCCAGTCCCATGAATCCCTCATTGCATCATGCGGAAGTGAATATTTTTGCAAAGGAGTTTTAAATGTGCCAGTAAACATATTTACTACTGCTGAAGCTTTTTTTTTTTCTTATGTTTTATTTTGGACATTTTCGTGTCATCCCTAACTAAAGAACGGGGCACTGAAATTATGTTTGTCTTCCAGGCTGTGCCTCAAACAGCCTTTCTTTCTCTTCCATTTATCCTCCACATGTCCAAGTCTCTGTGAACAGCAGAGACATTTTGCCGTTGGGTTAAATTATACTGTATTTTTCCCACAAACAACTTACAAAGCGAGCGATCCTATATTTTAGGTTTTTCCGTTTATAAATGTTTTATAACGGCAGGATAAAGTGTGCATTAAACTAGCTTGTGCATTAAATCTTTTATATTAGACAATTAAAATCTTATTTAAACCAGATCATTCTTGATTTGCCTGTCTTATTCCCTGTTGGCTTCGGCCTTTGGATGGTAACGTCAAGGTTTCAGACATGTCTGGTCTGCTTTTTCATATTCAGTATTAATTGAGTGATAATAAAGTGAGCTCACTGAAGATTGTGACTGGAGGTGCATTCACTTCAATGCGATGCGGGTGGATTAGGCCCAGTCTTAGTGCCCATGCCGTCTGCACGGGGAAAAAGTGTTTTAGGGCTCAACTGGTCACAGATGAACATAAGGGCCATTAGCATAAAGCGCAGACCATATGTAGGAGTCTGAGCACATGCCAGGTTATCCCACCTATACCTTTCCAATTGAATGTCTTGTTGTGATACAGTTTTTTTTTTAACTATCCTTGCCAAAATAATTATTATGAATGACAGAAATGTGTGGTTATTGAGCTGCGTTGACTTTTTCTCCTTTTCCCTATCCTCTTCCATTGTTGTCATCAAATGACACAGTTTCTCAAGCACAGCGTTTGAATCCTAAGGACCTTGGGGAGCAGATTTGTCTCTCACAAGCCCCCTTCTAACGGGGATTAAGGAGATTAGAAACCATAAAATGACCAAGCGCAAACTCCCTAAGTAGCCTGGCTTTTCCCAGCTCCCAGTCCTGGGATGGACCCGAGGCTGGTTTACAAAGTTCCCCTGAAAGGCCCTTCTTAACATAACAAAGGTCTCAACAATTCGCTGATCTGCCAGAATGGCAGACAATGAACTTGCGGCAGTCCACCCAGCTCATTTTCATCAGAACAAATGGCATTACACTTGGCAATGACATTGTTCTAAACTTGAACACGGGACTAGTCTTTCTTTGTGGAGCTCGAGGTGTCATATTAATTATTTAAATCTCCAGAAAATTTCCAGCTCTATTTCTCCAAGGCCTTATCCAGTGCCAGAAGGCCTGGAATCGGCATTAGTTGTGTTAATTAGAACTGAAACAAGGCTCTGATCTCGGTGAAAATAAAAAATAAATGGAAACTTCCAGAATTCATTACTCTCTAACAAATTTAGCATTTTCCCATTCTCATGTGCGTTCATTATGCCTGTGACAAACTCTGATTTAGCACGAACACTGGCAGGTGAGAGGTCGAGGGGGTTCCAAAGTTAACCAGCTTTATAGGGTCAGTGATAACCGTCATCTTATACATCTTATACAATCTCCCCACCGACAGCACTTTATTCAGACACATTTCAGGTTGAACATATTTCAAGCTGAACATAATGTGTATGCTGTGGTGTGTAATAATAATTTCAAACAAACAAAATCAAGTTTCTTATGAATTATAAAAGATGCATTTTATACAGATATTATCATTGAATATCTTTTCTGATTTAAAGAAGACCAAACTTATGGAATAGATCTGAAATTTGTTCCAAAATCACTGAACATGCTACTCTGTAATAATACTATAATATATATATATATAGTGATAATAGAATTAAACAGTATTTACCCTAAGTGTTTTGTGTATAAATGATGATGATATAGGAATAGTACATTTTTTAGTAAATTACTTTTTTAATTAAATTTTTTTTTATAAATTTTTATAATATTGCTTCTCATTCCTGGGTGAAAAGAATCAAGTGTGCTTTGTAGAAGCTGATTTAGTGATGTAACAGGAAACATGAACTTCCACACTAACACTGTACACTTTGGGTCCACCAGGAGGCATTGGTTCACTCTGTAGTTTTTCTTAAAAAATTATTAGGAAAATACCAAGATTTTTTTTTCCATTCAGTTCCAGAGCCTGGCTTGTATGATTAGGACATGTGGAACCTGAATTAAAGCAGATTAATTACATTAGACAGGGTTTAAAACACTATTGTCACCTCTGTTAAATCAGTATAGAATTAAAGCAGTCATTTACATAGCACCTGGCGAATTTGATGTATTTCACAGTACAGTAAATGAAACATTCGGTCCATGGTATCATTTAAACCATTGAATATTTTCTTTTATTTTTGTATGACTCTTTTTTATATGACTGCACCAACAATTAAAATATACACTAACATGGCAATTGGCAATTATATTAAATATGGAAATTGTTTAACACTCTCCATTCATTCACTGAATTCCAAGATAAAATATATAAGGGCTGTCAATCGATTAAAATATTTCATTGTGATTAATCACACGATTGCCTTGAGTTAACTCGTGATTAATCGCACATTAATAGCGTAACTGTAACAGATCTTACAATTATATACATTTCTCTCAAAATCTCTCCCTTTAATAAAATTGTAGACTATTTAATATGTATTTGACTTGAAATATTAATGATTCTTGTTCATTCATTAATTTCTTGTTAATTTCAATGTCACTTTTTAAGTGGTTGTTTCAATTGTAAAATATGGGACGTGGCTCCTTTAAGAAATATGTTCTGGTTGCTTTCCAAATAAACTGGTGATATGTTTAGGTTATACAGACGCACATTGAATTCACACAAGAGCAATGCGCTTCCATAAGGTTCTATACGGTAATATACAGTACCATAGTGAGGAGCTCATACCTGTTGTGAAGTCAGGGAAATTTAGGAAGAGTGAGTTGTTGCACAGAAGTTTCTTTATTTAGTTGTTCTTTTTTGTTCTTTGTTATCTGGATTCTGTTCACTCGCCAATACAACATGAAGTGTAAGAGCAGAACACACATAATAATGCATTAATCACATGTTAATAAAATTTGTGCTGTTAAAGTGAATTTGCATTAACACGTTAATAACACATAAACATTGACAGCCCTAATATATATGTATATATATATGTGTGTGTGTGTGTGTGTGTGTGTGTGTGTGTGTGTGTGTGTGTGTGTGTGTGTGTGTGTGTGTGTGTGTGTGTGTGACCAAAATGCATTATGTCCATTTACATTTATCTTCTTCCAGTGGTGATATTATTCATGCTTATGGCCCACGTCTAGTTAACTGTCCCTCAGCAAGAGATGGTATAATCATTGTGCTTACTGCAATGATAGCCAGTCAGACAGCACAGTTGGCCAATTTAGTCCAACCATTATCAACGGCTTAGAGAGAGATCAAACTCTAGTATGTCCTGCTCTCACTCTCCTTGTCTTTTGGGTCTTTCAAATGCTCCCATTTATGCTCTCTCTCCCTCAGAAGCCCACATTATGATTTAGCACTGGAAAGTGAAATAATTACCCAGGGAATCCAAGTAGCTCATGGCAACAGGGGCTTGATGTTGACCCACCATGGCCTAGAGTCTGCCCACTCCCAAGGCTCACGCAAGCAGTCAACAATGAACACAAAGGACTGGGGGGGAGATTAGCCAATAAGACATGTGGTAGACATTGTACTATCTCTGTAAATGAGTTTCTCCAGTTGTATGTAGCACAGACCAGAGATGGAACATCTCAGCAAGAATATTTTATAATTACCCCTTTCTCTCACTCTCTCTCTCACTCTATCTGTCTATCTCTCTATCTCAGCCTTGCTCAGTGCTTTTTTTCTCTCTCTGTGTCTTTGAAAAAAAAAAAGAGTTTTGGCCTCTAGATCCTAAATCTTGGACATTAGCAATTGAATAGAAAGCTTTCATACTGTATATCATTTTAATCCTTCATGTTTAGATGCACCAGATGGCTTATTACCGCTCACACCAGGGAAAAAGGAGACAAATGGCCTTGTCGTTTATAGGGAGAGATCTGCAGGAAAAATGGCATTCATATAGGGTGGGCTTTGGATAATTGTGTATCTCACCGTTCTAAGGCTATAGAATTTTTGCCTATAAATCATAAAACTATTAATACCGGACAGGTGTGTGATCCAAAGAGATGATGTACCATTGAATACAAAGCAAAAAAGGTAGAAGATATGTAGATGAAGTGCAATATAATTAGTTTTCTTTCTTTTCTTTTTTTTGTTGTTTTATATCAGATCACAGTCAAAACAAATATAACCAATCTTTAGCATTTTACAATGTAAAAGTGAATTATTGGGGTTTTAAATATTAGAAAGCTTAATACTCCAAATGTCATATTGCTATTTGCAATACTGTGCTTTAATGGGCTATATACCACAACAGTTTATTAATTGTGAAATTTAAAAAGCACAGCTCTGACTGTAGTCCTGGCCATAATTCAAATGTCAGGTCTACGTTCAGAGTGATCTACAGTAAGATTTTGTTTGCAAATTTTGCAAATGTTTTTTTTAATAGACAACATAAGCAAAACGTACCACTGAATTATTGATTCACTGCAATGGTGAAGTTTAGCTCATACTTTAGAAAGAAGTCACAGTATGTTTCCCAACGCAAGAGCGGATTGGCTTTCTTTTAGTTTCACAATCAAATCACGATACGTGTCACATTCAAGAGAGAGAACGCAGGAGCATCTGCTAATGGAACGCTTGTTTATAGCTGCTATATTATAAGTTATAACAGGGATTAACTTTTTCGGAAGCTAAAAGAAATGCAGCCCACCAGCTGCTGTGTATGAATAGGTTCAGTATATATGAGAAAGATGTTTTTCATTTTATGTTTTTGTGGGCTTTTTTGAGTTGTTTTTATTATGAATTTTTTTTAAGGGGGATGGGTGTATTTAATCTTGAGCTGCGCTTTGCATTTGGCCGGCTCCCTCCTCTCCACCTCTCTGTCAGCCCTCCAAAAGGAAACAATACGGTTTAATCTTCATAGCTGACAATGATGCATGGGCTGGACGGAAAACACTTTTCAGGTGTTGTCATTAAAAACCCATTTTTCCCCCCACACAACCATGTCCCAAGTGAAAGAAATATAAAGAAATGGCCGCAAAGTGTAATGCTTTAATACCTCTGGTACCTTCCTTTTCATCAGCATCTGCAGAGAGCAAGCTGCCGGGATTGTCTTCTTTTTCAATTACCTGCTCCTTTCAACTTGGTTAAAATGAGAAAAGGGGTCTGTGATGGAGGGCTGGAGCTCAGTCCACTGCCATTTTCTCCTCCGCTTTCTGTGCATTTGTTGCTGATGCGTTTTTATTATTTTTGCTTCTCCACTGATTTTACTGTTGGTTTGCTCATTTATATTAATTTGCATCAATAAAATATAACATACTAAATACTAAATATCATTTCATTATACACATACACAATCAATGACATGCCAAAAGCTGACCTGATGAGAATAGACGGAAATTGATGGAGGTGTTTAACAGTGGATGGAATGTAAACCTTTTGTAGCCTGTTTAATCTGTCATTAATGGTCAAACATATACATTATTTAACATTTACATTGTTTATTGTTGGGCGTCTTACATTCTTATACACTAAACGACGACAAGCTCCTTCTTTGTGACATACTATTGAAAAAAAGATGAATAAGGGACTCTCAATGCAGTTTGGTATAAACAGAATTGGTGTGTTTGTGTGTGTGTGTGTGTGTGTGTGTGTGTGTGTGTGTGTGTGTGTGTGCAATTTGGTTTCAGATTTATGCCTATTGAAAAAGGCTTTCTGAAGAGTGAAATACTATTCACTAATAATACCTTTAGTGCAAACGCTCACTGCTTGTGCAGTTCTAAAATACATGGCAGTTGAAAAACCCTGGTCTGATTTAACTTCAGTATCTGTGTGCTTTGATCTAAAGAGAACAGTTGATTAAGTTTGGAAAGCATCATCTTTTTGGTGGAGAGCATGCCTCGCTGATGACATGCATTTTAGAAGGATCACAGCTCCACAAATAATTGTGTTGCAAGAGATAAGCTGAATAAAGCACTTCACTGAGAGTAGATGATCTGCAGTCAAGTTCAGATTAAACCCTAAGATCCCTCTCTTTTCTGCACATCTTTGCAGGCATTTATTTTTTTTTTTACTTTATAAATGATATGAAACTCTGTACAAAACAAGTGCGAGTTTACGCCTCTGCAGTCTTATAACCAAGGTAGCTGCTCGATGCTTTAGGGCAAAGAAAAATAAGACCAGAAATGATTTGATATCTCTCCGCAAATAAAGTAAAGGTGTGTGAGGCAGCTGGAGAAGCGCTACTAAAGTTAATGTATTTCCTGTTCAGGTTGTAATAATAATGATAATAATAATAATAATAATAATAATAATAATAATAATAATAATAATAATAATAATAATAATAATAATAATAATAAAATCATTATTATTAATGTTTTTCAAAGTGTAATGCAGACATGCAGGAGTGCAGTACAGGGTGTGGGTGTGTAAGAGCAGAAGAAGGAGCTGACTGCAAACCTTCTGCTTCATCTTGTACACAAAGATCTAACAGCATTCCAATCTTACACATTTTACATTTACATTTACAGCACTTGGCAGACACTTTTATCCAGAGCGACTTACAACTGAGCAATTGAGGGGTAAGGGCCTTGCTCAAGGGCCCACAAGTGACAGCTTGGTGGTGGGGGTTTGAACCCCGTGTTGTCCAAACACCTTAACCACTGGGCTACCACCTCCCTCCACATTTCAAATGACCCTTCCAAATTCACATTTTAACACGTATGTGTCACGGTTCCCTCTCTCTCCTCGCTCCTCCCTGTTCTTTTCCACACACACACAACCCAAATTGGCCTCACCTGTTCCTCATCCTCTCTCCCTCTCCTTATATAAGCCCGGTCCTTCTCGACATTCCCTGTCCGGGCTCGTAGCACTTCCTCAGTGACGCGGACACGGACGCTTCATGTAATGTCTAACCTCTCATCTGATTTCTCAATCAGGTTCCCGTCTGCTCCCGCTTCCCGGACTTCCAAGTCCCCCGTCGCACCTGCTCTCCAATATTGCCCGTACCACGGCTCGCAGTTCGCAAGGCTCCCCAGCCTGTCTGGCCGCTCCTTTTGAGCGGCGTCTCCTAAGTTCTGTATTTAATAAACACTGTTTTGTTGAATTCTGGATCTCCGTGTCTCTACTTCAGCGTCCCGTTACAGTATGTACATGTCATGAATGTGGCACACAGTTCACCTGCAATTTCAGAAGTCATATATTTGGCAGTTAGATCTTTTAAATGTTCTATTTTTGTTTGTTATCATGTTACATACTTTCTAGAATATAATAGAATGGCCTTTATTTGACAAATATACATTACAGCAGAGTGAAATCAGCTGGTTTTGGAAGCTGGGGTCAGAGAGCAGGGTCAGTCAGGATACAGCGCCCCTGGAGGACAGATAGTTAAGGGCTTTGCACCAGGACCCAAGAGCGGCAGCTTGGCGATACCAAGGCTTGGCTCTCTACACTTGCTTCGCTCATAACAACTCAATTAGCCCTGTTGGCTAATAACAGCATTACTGAAATACTCAGTAAAGCTGCGTTAAACGCCAAAACTCAACATCAAATAAATTTGCTTATGCTATGAAAGTGTTGCTCTGAAACCTTTTCTTTTTTCCACATGGTTTCCTTAGTAATAGGATCACACAGAGCCACTGGTGCTTTGTTTTTAAGAGCTTTTAAGAAAGATTCGAGAGACGGAGTGTATTGTTGGCAACAAAACTGAATCTCACAACTTTGTAAATCATTAGCTTTAGTCTCATGGTTTCATAGGAATACACACATACAGAAAAAATGCTTGTCTGCACTGGGGTTCCACACAAGATGTTTGAAATCTGTGTTTTCCAGATGGCCGTGTGTGTGTGTGTGTGTGTGTGTGTGTGTGTGTGTGTGTGTGTGTGTGTGTGTGTGTGTGTGTGTGTGTGTGTGTGTGTGTGTGTGAAGTGCAGCCAGAGGAGCGGGAAAATTAGCTTAGCACTGGACTATGTGTAACATGCATCATTAATGAGCTCCCAGGATAGTGACCAATCCTGGCCTCGGCTTGACTCTGAGATGTCACTGGCTGGCTGGATTGTGTCCTCATCATTTAGACATGGCCTCAGACCTTTCAGTTGTCCATTGCCAAAATATGCAGGAATTCTGAAATGTGAGACAGATTTTATATAAATGAGTTAGTGTTGAAGTAACCAGTTATAGTTATAAACATTGTAGCTTCTCCTAGGTGCTGAGTTGGTCCATATTATTACCACAAATGCAGAAAAAGAAGAGGTTTAATTAAAGGTTTAGAAAGTGGATGATTACTTTTATGGATTCAAATTGTTTTGCGAGAACACTATTTACAACTCATTTGCATTTTGCAGAGTATATGCGAAACAATGGAGGTAAATTGAGCAAATCTAATGAGCAAACCAGAGGTGCCAGTGACATGGAAAAACTCCCTGGCAGGAAAAAAAATAACTTGAGAGAAACCTTGCTGGAACCCATTGACATCCAATAGTGACTTTGTGAATTGTTACTCTGAAAAACTGTATATTATGAAGTCAGTCATTACTGAGAATATTAGGAACCCTAAGATAAACACAAGGGAGTGTATTTTTAAGCTTTACAGTAGTATTTCTTAGACACAAATGTAGTAGAATACGACAAGTGTAGACTCTTCATAATGTTATTATGAGTTCTCTATGCCACGTGATATAACATTTTACATAAAAATATAAAATTCAATGCAAAAACCTAAATCTAAGAAAGAAAATATAAGCTTATTTCTAGAACATATGTCTTGTTTTTTGCCATTAGAGACAGCAAGTCTTAAAAATCACATTATGCATTAGACTATAAATCTTCATTCATCTTCTACCTATATATCCGATCTTCCTTCTGGTCACGGGGAGTCTGTGCCTATCTCAGGCGTCTATGGGCATTAAGGCAGGATGCACCCTGGATGGAATGCCAAGCCATCGCAGGACACACACACTCACACACACACACACACACACACACACACACACACACACACACACACACACACACACACACACACACACATTCATACATTCATACACTAGGGACAATATTCCAAGGTGCCAATCAACCTACCGTGCATGTTTTTGGACCGGGGGGGGGGGGGGGGGTGGGGGGGGGGGGGGGGGGGGGGGGGGGGGGGGGGGGGGGGGGGGGGGGGGCGGAGAACCTGGAGAAAAAAAAGGCACGGGGAGAACATGCAAACTCCACACACACATGGCCGAGATGGGAATCAAACCCGGACCCTGGCGGTGTGAGGCGAACGTGCTAACCACTAAGCCACCTATATATCTATAAATCTTGAAGTAAGTAAATTGTACTTGTACAGTCTAGACAAGTAAATGTTCACTTATTTTGAGCAATATTTCACTAGAAACTGTTGACAAATTTAAAGTGGCAGAATAAAGTGTATATTCAAATAGAATGTTGTGCGAAATTTTAATACTAATCCTGCCCTGAAAAATTCTTATATCAGGAATCTTAAGAAAACTCCCAACATGTGTTTATAAAGCCTAGAAGGGAGGTAGTAGCTCAGTGGCCTTGGCCTCTAGACTGGAAGATTGCAGGTACAAATCCCAACCACCACCACCATCACCACGCTACCACTAGAGGCTAAGAAAGGTTTTTAAATGAAGTATGAACCTGGACATTTTTGTCTGGTTATAGGACATAGTAGAATTTATCATACCTAGATATTTTTTAAGAATTCTTATCAATTTTGCTTGATTTTCAATAAATATAAGTCAATCTTAAAGTGAGGGCACCTTTTTACAATGATACAATGGCTGATTGTTTTTAATCCTTCACTAAAATTCGAAAAATCTCTCGAAAAACAGAGACACTTGTTCGCTTAACAATAACAGGTCAGGGGATTAAACAGGAGGTATATGTGTCCACATCAGCCAGTCACCCAGCCAGTGTGGACCATCCATCAGCCCCTCTTAAATTGTTCGTGTCACACCGCACCATCGTACACCTGTCGAATTGCTTCTTGATACTGCTATTTTGAGAATAGAAATACAACTGGTGAGATGTGTTTTTCCTGTCGCCTTGGTAACTGTGTCAAGAACAGAGTTTAATTGGCCCGAGTCGCCCATTCTCTCCAACTGGAAAAGACCAAACAGATCACCGCGAAGAAGCCAAAAAGATCCCCCGTGATGGTTAAAGCGCAGAGCAGATGCAGATGGTAGCTATGTGCCTTTGACCCTGCTTTTCCAGATGCTGCATTTACTGCCTTTAGATCATCTGCCACTGGTTGCTTTCGGAAGACATTACTTTGCCCCGATGTAGATGTCGATACTGTTAATTTCACTTGTTTAATATCAGCGCGTCAACACACACAAAAAACTGTCTGCAAAATGACTCGCGTCTCTAGTGAAAATGCCTTCTTCATAATTCAGTGCTTTTATCTCTGCCTCTATCTTCACATGACAGGAGTATGATGGAGGCCTGTAATTACATCTGATAGAAAGGTGGTTACTGTCCCATTTGATAGCACCTCAGACAGAGAGTTCTTGCTCGGCCCGGAGGTCAGAGTTCAGTATGTGTCTTTCCCTTCCTAAGCAGGACCAAGACAAGATTATTTTCAGTGCTAGTTCCTTCACCTGCTCACCGCGGTGGCCCTGCGAGGGAGACTTTAAACAAGACTAACAGAGCGGTAATGAGGGATGACACCAGGCTTAAATTAACTTCTGCTGAAGGCTCATGTCTCACAACTAAAACACATTTTCTGTGTGGCAGGCTTTTAATAGACAGCTAAAATCGATTTCATATGGGGTTTTAATGGTTATATTTGTAATAAAATGTATGTTTGGACATTCGCAATGCATGTGTCCTTACCATTCCCTTCTTTTCATGTAACACCAATTATTACTATTAAGTAACTATTCCTGTTAAGTCACTACTATTAAATGGATGATGAAAAAGATTCTATATATCCAGATTATAATATTTAGATATAGTCTGCCTGTCTGAATTGCTATGCTATAATTACACACTGAGAAGGGGGGTGTTTTAAAATGATAAGGTTCTGGAGCACAGTGACAACTTGTGTACAAACTGTCAAGAATATGTCTCACTGACTAGCGCCAATAGTTTCATGTTAGCTACCTACCTTACATGTATTTAATTTGCTGGCTGATACTGCTCTCTTGTTCACGTCTGTTTGACAGACACAAGGTTAAGTTTCTTGGGGTGTCTATCATATACACACTCTGATATAGACACCCAAGAGGGAGCGAGAAAGGGAAAGAAAAAGACAGAAACGAGATAAGAGATGTCTGACAGGACAGGATAGCCGGAGACGAGAGACAACCACACCGCTTTCTCAAATGATAAAACCTTATTCACCTCCAACCAAGGTTAACTTAACCTGAGTGTCATACAATGCCCATGTAAGATCTCGAGCCCCACAAGGCTCTCACTCCCTCTCTCTCTATCTCACTCGCTCTCTCTCTCTCTCGCTCCGTCTCCCCATTACTCTGTCAGCTGCAGGTGTAGGCAGAATTGCCAGCAGAAAGCATAGTGTGTCCCACGCTTCATAGACACATCTCTGCTGGCTGCATCTGTTACTGAACTGCACCTTATACCGGTGACACGTATATAATATATACAATTTGCCTAAAGCTATTCTGCTACAACTGACCACCATACAGTACAACTTCCATTGCACTACCCACTCCCCCACATTAATAAATCAGGGAGTAGTGTAAAGAAATGCAGGTGTAAATAACGCACATGCACAGCAATTTTCTTCCCTTCCAGTTGCAAGTCTACATCAGGACATCTTATATTTGTATTCCAGATTTAATTGATCCACAGCTCTAGTTTCACGTCGCTCTGGATAAGGGCATCTGCTAAATGCTGTACATGTGAAAGTTATTTACTGGGCAAGGAACTGGAAAAGATCATAGCGGTGCACTGGAAGCTTGAAATATCACATCAGCATTTCATAAATGGTGTGACATAGAAGGCTTCCAAATGCATGTTGTAAAAGACTTTATGATCCCTCTTAAAGAAACAAACACACAAACGGTGTGCAAAAGGTGATTATAAGTGTTAATGATAGTAATAATAATGATAAATTACAAGTCGCCTGCAAATGTGTTATAAACTATTGCTTAATTCAATAATTATTCACTGACAAATGGTCTTCTTTAAGAGAATAATAAGCTGTTCCCCCCCAAGTGGTAGAAGCTTTACAGCAGTATCCAGCGAAAAAAAGATAGTGACCTCGCTGATTGATAATCGATGGCTGCTAGCTCCGCTTGTATTGTGTTTCTGTTCTAGAGTTTTGTTTTAATGTTGTTCTTCCCTTCTTGGTCTCATTAAAGGATACGGTTACCCTCAAACAGCTTTTTAATTTAGCCTAATGATTTTTTGAATAATATATCAGATATGTAGTAAGCCCTGGGGAAAGGCCGCTTTCTTCAAGGTGCCTTTAATGTGAATAAGCTTTCGGTTTTATGTGCGCTTGTTTTTGTTCTTGTCTTCGTCAGAATTGGAATTTCATCACGCCTGCACGATGCCTTATGGATTCTGCTCTTTAGGGCAGCCCATGAAGGTCATCCAAGTGTGACACACATTCTTTCTGACAGTTACAGCAAACAGACCTCGCTCTCCACATGATGAAAACAGGCTTTGCAGAACACTTCGACACTTCCGAAGGCGGATACCAATTATTCATTTATATGACGTTTCAATGTAGATAGCCTTTAAGCAGATGAGAGTGCTTTTTAATGTAGGAGAATGAGATCCTGCCCTGTAAAAAGCGTTTTTAAGGATCAGCTCTGTAGCAGAAATCACCGGCGCAATTTGACGCCAAGATTTCACCGAGTAAATCATTTTGTGGTGCTGTTCCATTTCCAGCTATTGAATTTAGACGGTCACGTATGCCGTACGTAGTATTAGCATCAATATCACATTAGGATACTATCGACAATTAGGGCGAAGATTACATTATGCTTAACTGCCAAGCTGACTACAGTGACTGTCTATGCATTTTCAGGGCGAGTTACAAAAGATAATTATGCACTGACAGCACTCGATGTGTGTGATAGGTTGGCGAGTGGTGGGAGGCTGGGCTGTGTGTGTTACTCAAACAGACGGCCCTGGTTCCGGATCATCACTCATCCAGCCTTACCCAGCTCAATGTGATCCCTCCCTGTCATTAGTGTGATTGGCGTGAATTATTTAGCTATGCGTGTTTGGAGAAGTCTAAACACAGCAGACATTCAATGAGGCAAAGAGTTTTCAAACACCAGTCACATGCTGACACGCTCTGCAGATTGAACTCCAAACAAGCAAATAAACACTGACTCCTACTGACAGAAGATTTGGAAAATCTGCTTTTTGAATTAAAACAGAATCTTAATAACGGTCTCCGAACACATTTATATGGCTGTAGGTATATGTTTATGGTTTGAGTTGATGTTACCATCGCACAGGCACAGAAAGATATTTGCTCCATCTCTGACAACTGCTCTATTCCCTGTCTGGCAGGCCTGTCAGTCAATAGGAGCCCACCCTCTCGAAGCCAGCAAGAGGTACTCAGAGAGGAAATGATGTCTCTCAGTGGAGTGTTGGGGGAAAAAAAATCTATCAGGCCTTTTTTTCGAAGCTGTCGGAGCTCAAGAGCCGTGTAATCAGCAGTGCATGCATGCTCAACGAGGCTATTCCCCACTGAAGAGCACTGAACAGCAGCAGTGGTGCTACTTAGGATGACATCATACACAAAGTGGGTAAACACTTCTTGACATGTTTTCAATATGATTACATTAGAACAAGCCGCATTTGATTGAAAAGCTAATATTCAAGCCATGCAAATCATCAATCACAAGGAGCAGTGTATTAATTATTCAATAAAACAGTCTAATTCAAGAATCAATGTTGGGATTGGGGAGTGAAGCGAGGGGGCTCCCAGCAGAGAGGGAGGGGGGGGGGGGGGGGGGGGGGGGGGGGGGGGGGGGGGGTGGGGGGGGGGGGGGGGGGGGGGGGGGGGGGGTGGGGGGGGGGGGGGGGGGGGGGGGGGGGGGGGGGGGTGGGGGGGGGGGGGGGGGGGGGGGGGGGGGGGGGGGATAATAAAAAAAGGAATAGGGAATTACCACTCTCTCAGAGCTGTGGCCCCACTCGTCCTGAGCTGTCAAAAACAACTGCCGCGCCTCTGTTTCATCTCACTAAGTTTAAAGATGACTTTGGAAACACTTGATTTTTTTTTTTCCTTCCCCAAACTCGTTAGGTCTTTGTACCTCATTAGTTCGATTTTCTCCCTCCCTCTTTGGCTCTTTCTCTCAGTCCTCCTTGTCTTTTGCTGTTGCTTTAAAATTGTCATTACTCGCCCTCACGCCTCATGTTTGCATTTGAAGTTGGGAATTGGGGGCTATGATCTCATGCAATTACCGACGGGGCTAAATTTTATCCCTGGGAATTGGTTATTTACTTTCAATTAAACAAATTGATGAAGCGACCCCTACTGTACGGGATCACCATTAAAAAGAAGGCACAGTTGGAGCAGGCAGGTTTAATTTGTTCTAATACAAAGCCGTCTAATGTATGCTGCTAAAGCAAAACCTCAAAGGTATTTCTCTGAGAACTCGTGTGGCCCGTTTCCTTAGGTGATGAGGGTGCCTCTTATTAGTTTTGATAGATACATTATTAATGTCATAATTGGACCCAGAAGTCCACTAAAAGTTTGAGGCCCATGAATAACTTTATTTAGTCTGGGCTCTATATTACTGTCTGAGTCTTCATGTGCTATTGGCTGTAACATATCCAAATGCTACCCTTATTCTCCACTGAGCATCAATATTCTGCAAGCAGTGTAAAAAAAAATCGCTCCTTGTGTAGTAAGTACAGCTTTTAACTAACTAGCCATGTTATGCATCTCTGTGGTTACATGCTTGACTCTAGGATTTCATTCTGCACCTGATATAATGCACTTTCAAACCTTTTGTTTTCTTATTCATGGGTCATTACACGAACTAATATCCCACAATATGACATCCTAAAGTATTTTGGTTCTTGAGGTTTGTGTCCCGGACCACAGCGAGACTTGCCATGATCTGATAACAGTCTTGTGGTTATTAAGTAGTCAATAATGGCGAGGTAGTTTGACGATAATTGCTTTTACACTGGCCACAGAACTGTTGGATCTAGATTGGAAAAACTGACTGTGACATTTTTTTTTTACTGAATAGTGATAAACATGTTGTATTTCCCCAACATTCCTCATAACTTTGATTCTCAGAATGTTGTGGACCATGTCTCATTTCAAGGATGTTTCATGTAAGTCTTTTTAAGATGCAAAATATACTATATCGATATATTACAACGGAGCAGAAGAGTCATCCTCAATGTACAGCAGCTATTTTCGACACAAATACTAGGATTTATGAATGAACAAAGGAAATAAAATGGGTGAACAGATCAGTTGTTTGCAGAAACTCCAGAGAGTCAACTGAATGATTAGCAATACCATCTATTATATAGGATCTTGTATGAGTGTTTATGATCGCTGCCAGCTTGAGTGCTCTCGCATTAGTGTCCACAGCATCTCACCATGCATGTTAAACAATACACTGACTGTCAACATTCACGCATTTATTAACAGCTACAGCCTCCTCTGTATTTATTTTTATAATTACCTCCCATGAGGCTGCAGCAGGCAGATTTTTTTTTCAGAACACCAAGCACACAGACCATGTTGCCTCCAGTATGTGTATATGTTAAAATGCTGTGCGTGTGTGTGTGTGTGTGTGTGTGTGTGTGTGTGTGTGTGTGTGTGTTTTGTGTGTGAATCTTTACTGGCCGACAATACGAAGCAGCAGTCAACAAATAGGCCCAAACTGAGTTAACCAGAGATTAATGTATACAGTATTGTGTTGTATTTCACTGTGAGACTGTGATACAGCCTGTTCTCCAAGGGCAGTAGATGATTGTGAATTAGTCAATGCCTCACTGCCGATTGATGGCTCTGTAGAATGTACTAGTCCTTCACAAAGGAACATATTGATTGGTGTTGGCTCTGTATTCAGCCCCCATTTGTTGATCAGGGCTGTTATGAGCAGCATGTCGGATTTGACTGAGAGGCCAGTCAGCTATTGGGATAGAGAGAATGTGGAGAAAAGTCAGAGTATATTGGAACACAGAGGTGAGCTAAACCTGCCTCTTTAGAGTTCAGCTTTAGAGAAATCGGAATCATGGCAGGTTTTACTAACGTCCTTGAGTTAAATAGATGTAGTATGTTTGCAACCAATAACACAATACATCTTTTTTTGGGAGGAAGAAATTATATATATATATATATATATATATATATATATATATATATATATATATATATATATATATATAAAACATTTTCTACATTCTATTGTTCTGTTGTTGTTGTTCTTTTGGCAAGGCATGTCATTAGTCAACATTAGGTAAATTAGAGATAAAGACACACACCCAGTGGGATGCTCCTGAATGTAATAAAGGACACAAGACACACCTAGAGAGGTGGTATCTCCCTTCAAGCCAGAGTATCAGAGATGCTATTTCACTCTCAGTTCACCATGGGCGCTGTATCACGGCGCTCTGACCCTGCCCTCTGACCCACTTTCTAAAACAAGCCAGGCTATGTGAAGAAAGAATTGCTGTAATGTATACAGTTTTGTGGCAAATTAAGGTACTCCCATTCCATTCTACCTGCGCTAACAGTAGAGGTCTCGCTCACCTGAATACTAGCACCACATTTATCAGACCTTTTTCTTGTTTGCCCCTTGTTTTATGTTTGGACTTAATATTTAATATCATGTAGTAACCTTTATCATGTTTTTGTTTTATATATTTTTGGTTTGTGTGCTTCCAGACCTGGCATTAATCCTCTTGCACACTGATCCCCATTCTGCCTGTGAGTTCTACTCATTACACTGAAATTTCCATGATTAAATTGTTTTTGTACAATAAGAAATGTATGTATCATTAATGTACAAATACCAAAAATAAACATGACATATAAATTCCTAATTGTGATATTAAACGTCCCTGCTTTTTAAAGTAATATAACATTTTTTTTTTAACTGTGTCAGTTCTTAGCAATAATTTTGCCATAAATACTTTCTGTTAAGTTATATTTTTCACATTGTCAGAAATGTAGTTTTGTTATGGCTATCTCTGTCAGTTTGTGCGTTCCACTCTCTTCTCCTCGTTGCCATGCCTCAAAGTTGAAGTGAGTAGTGAAGCACGTAGTCCTGCCTGCCATATTTGGAGACTGTTGATGGCTGACAGAGCAAGTGTGATGTGAGACGTATTATATTGGCATAGTGAAGTGATGCTGATTTTCAACCTCCACGTTAACTCTTAAGCCGGCCTTAACAGCAGATTTAATCTTGAATGTATTCTGACGAATGCAATTGTTTAGGAAATATAAAACACTAATTAAAAATAACGTTACCTCAGTTGTCTGGTATTAAAAATGCTGCCGAAATGCTCATATTGTAGAGGGTTATTGTAAAGGATTGCTGCAACCTTTATGTAGGCATTTCTATTACAGTGCTTGTTTCATTTATATGCATATATGTATTTTATGGTATTCGTTTAGTAGTATGAAACCAAACACTATTCCTTTCACGCACCCTGAGTCATCTCGGTTTTCCAGCTCCAGTTAAAATAAGCTAGCGCTTTAGAACGCGCAGTGTGTGACTCCTCTTTAAAGTTACTGCTAGTAAAATGAATGCTGATCAGAAAAGCTCTAAAGGCGCTAAAGATGAGCTAGTCTGTACTGGTGTGTTTTGGCAAAGGAAGGCTGTTTAAAGTGGTGAAAGACATTTTCCCTGGTGCAGATCTGCATGGGGCTCTGCCTTTAGTTAGCTATTTAAGTGAATCCCCTGTCGCCAGGGATGAAGTGGAAAATTCACTGAGGCCTGTTTAATGGGGATATCAAGCAAACTGCTTATAAAAATGCCCATTTATCATTCTCAGGGCCTAATTGGTTTCCAGTTCCTGTATACATGCAGTGCAATAAATTGAATGTGTCCTTTCTTCTGCAGCTCAAGCATTTCAAATGCTGTAATCAGCTTTGCTCGGTTCAAGATAATATGGGCAGAAAGGAAAGGAGCAGAGCCAAAACATGCAGAACACATTCCACAGCTAATTGCAGTTCATTAAGACCTAAAGGAGGAAACCTTTCCAGCGGGCTTTATGAAGGATTTCTGGGCTTGACTGCAAGCAGTTTGGTGTTAATCAAGCATTAGCAACAACTGCTTTTAGATTAATCACTGATAAGGTTTTTCATGCCATATGATCATCATTATTTTGAGTTTTCTTTCATCGTACTCTACAAAGGGATTTGATATTTTCCCACAGAGCAAACGATGAGGAAAGGGGCAGCATACAGGAGACACGGTAAAGTGTTTATGTTGCAGTGCTATAATGAGCTCTGTGTTTAAGGATTTAAAGGGTGATACCGTTCGGAAAAAACCACGTGTGGTTTTGGACTTATTGTGAAGTGTTGTACACATGGTGACGCCAAAATATGAACAATAATTGCTGAAGCAAAATAGCCATAGTGCTGTGACAAACTCCTGGGGTTAAACTTGGCCCTGCTGCAGATGCCCTGGAACACTCTGGTGTTAGTGAAAACCACATGAAAACACAGCAATGCACATGTACTACAAACTCATTAAGAGGCACTAGCAGTGGTCATTCATCACAGGCCTGTGAAGAAGGGCCTTCACACCGTTGGCCGAAGCTGCCGAGGCGAAGCAGATGGAGCCTCAGAGGTTAATGAAGGAATAAAGGAGCTCCAACAAGCCACAGGCGCCACTCGCTGATGATGACCATTCCAGAGGCTTCTGGCCTGCCTGGAGCTTCAAGAGGAGGCCGAGGATTATGGAGACACGCTGCTGCGATGAATTATGTTCTGCCACATGTTAGCGCAAACCTATCCACAGGGTAAAGCAGGTACAGGTTTCGGTTTATTCCGAACATGAACAAGTGGACTGCAGCCATGTTCATATGGAGAGCCTCATACTGAATGCCTTAAATGGAGGACTGAAGAATAAAATTCGAATAGAGGTTATCATTGTTCCTTGGAGTCACACATTTAAAACCATGTTTTATTTTAGTCCAAAGTTTATTTGTCCACTTTATGACAGGAATATTGACTTCAAATTTTAGAAGTTTAGGCAACAAATCACAAAAATATTTGTTGTGATAAAGAAGAAAAACTTGGGTTTGTTTGTTCTTTTGCCAGGCAATATACTTTTGTCTCCCCTCTCTCTCTTTCCCTCTCTCTGGCTCTCTCTCTCGCTCACACACACACACACACACACACACACACACACACCTTAATTCTAGTTTACAGCCAAGGGGTAATCACTTCAGAATAGGGTGTGCATTCCATGCAAGTATGAATCTCAACTAGCCGAGGTCCAAGTCCATTGCAGCGTATACTGAATTCTAATGGTCGGCTAAGAAAGCCTGACAGCAATGCTTGACATGGGCATTAAATCATTGCCCCAAGGAATCCTCCATCCTGCACCTCTTGACAGGAATACTGTCATCTCTGCCAGGGCATTTCCTATGCCTCTTGACAACACTGGATCAGAATTAGTCATTGCATTAGATGTAAATTGGTGCTGTTCAAGGATAATAATGAGCACCAAGATACATGTCGGTGTCGCTGACATGACGCCATTTTGATACTGTCTCCCACCGGTTTATTATGTCTAATGGTATTCAAGCCACGGCTGGCCGGAAAGTTTATTTTCAGGTTATGCACTTGTATTTTTATGTTTGTTTGGACACTTCTCAGCACAAAGTGTCCAGAGCATAGCTCCACACAGAGGGTCAGTCTGGCAGTGTTTACCCAGCTGTCGGCCTGATGGCTGACGGCTCCTCTCTTGACATGCACTGGCATTAAGGTTGACTAGCCAACAAGTCCGACTGCATGGACAGCTCCATGCCACAACCGGCATCACTATACTCCAAAACAATCCATATTTACAGCGAACAATTCATCATTCATCATGTTTACAATCAAGTTGATCTTGAAATGCCATCATCTTTGTGTACAAACTATACATGATGTACACAGCATTCAGATTCTATAAGCACTTTTCCTGTTACCTGGTGCACTCCATTTCTAATTAATATGAAGATGCCAAAAGAAAAAGAAGGGTTTTTATATGAGGAGGTGTGATGTGCGGAAATGTAACCAATATTCCTAGATTTGGGAATCTGACATGACATTGATCTGACATTATTATTATTATTATTATTATTATTATTATTATTATTATTAATGAGTCTGAGCGTGTATTTCAGACACTAGCATGTATTCAGTTGCTTTAATTTAGTCAAAATTCCTATTTTGACATGGAAACACAGGTGATTTTACATTTGCCACTGAGAAACTCACTTGCTATCTGAGCACGGGACTGTATTTAATCGCCAGTACGGGTCAGCCTCGCCTTTTATCAGACTCGAAACCTCCAATTCACAGTGTTCTTCTGATTACTTACAGTTGAAAAGACACCACCAAGTAATATCAGTGGTGACCAGGACAGGAACAATGACCAAAGGAAATGTACTGTTAAACTCTTCCTGCGAAATCAAAGGCAAGCTGTTGCTTTGGTGCTCGGGTGTTTCATTGAGTCTCGCTCGAGTGCCTAGCTGCGGATTACAAGAAAATTCACTGTGGCCTTGTGAAAAAGTAGCTCACCAGGGTGGAACTGAGATAGAGGTTGATGATGAGTTCCTAGGAGCAGACAGAGCCTTAGAACAAGCCCCATGTCAGATTCCCAAATGGGAGGAAAAATGTGTCCAACAGTGAACAAAGGCAAGTCACTCTCTACGGAGTTTGCCCTTGCACGGTTTCAGGTCTGACTAAGTTATCCTATCACATGCCTGAGTTAATTTTGTGCAACAGTGCAAGACTATGGCAGCTCTGTCAGGTATTCATGGAAGTTGTACGTTTCGATTCTGCAGCTTAACATATGAGCACTTGAAATGCATGACAAACGGTCTTGAAGATTTTTTTTTATCTTCTTTGCCAATTGGGGATATGGATAAATTGCTGACTAACAATAATTCAACCTTTTTCTACAATAAACTGTGTTATTTACCTGGGAGATATCGTTGTTGTTTATTTTAATTGCACGAAATTTTCCTACATATTTGACTTCGGCTGCAGTAGATGTTGATGGGATAACCTTATTACATGGGCTTATTTTTGATCCATATTCGCCCTTCTATTATGCTGCAGCCACATAGGTTAGTTGCACAACGGATAAGTGAAATGATTTGCATGCAGCACCTTCACAAAGGAGAAAGTCAAAATGAAATGGACATGTTTATCAATGCATGCGGAATGTACACTATTAGAAGAGACATTTTTTATTCTTTAGCCTTAACATCACATTCACTTGGCCACAGGCTCTGATCACTGCTCTCACTAGTGAGAGGGCATCGAGCGGTTAAATAAATAAACAAACAGACAAGTCGATTGAAAAATGTGCCCTGAAGTTTACTTTTTTTTTTTTTTACTGAAAAGTTGAGTTCTTTTGTTCCAGGCTAACAATGATATCCAACCTCTGTTGTGAATCATACAATATGTTTTATCATGCATGATTTATAAGTGGGGTGTGAATGCAACTTCATGCCTTTTTTCATCTTTGTCGGGTATCGTGAGCCAAAACGTGCGTTTCGTTTTTATCTTTGAAGATGACCTACCGAGTCTAATGCTACTTTGTCACTGTTTTATATTGTGCAGCTAGCAATAGCCTCTCGGGAGTTCACTGAACTATCCAGCCAGAATTATATTGCCTTATAACTGGAACTTTGATTATTACCACATGACATCTCTAATACAAAGTCCACTTGTTCCCATTACTTTGGGCTGCAAAAGTCAAGCCAAGCCCTGCAGCATAGCTGCTTCTGAGGTAAAAGAAAACCAGGTGTGTTTTGCTGTACTAAAGCCAAGCTCATTTGCAGTCTCGGTGGGCTCCTGATGCAGCTCGCTCTAGGGGACCGAGCATCAGTCAATTCTGGCAACATCTGGAGGGTCCTTTACAGGACCTGGACGTCCAGGTGTTTTGGGCAGCACATGAGAGCAGCAGATCCGGATGAGGCCGAGGGAGACAGGAGGGCTGTATTTGAATGTGGCACAACAGTCTGGGCTCGTGGCCTGCTCCCTGCTCCAGCTTGCAATGCTGATTAGCGTGAGATGCTGATACAGGAGGAATTTGACATGCCGCTCCCTCCCCACACTTTAATGAGTGTACCACTTCCACTGTGAGCCGATTAAATGAATCCAGGGGAAAAAGGGAGCATATTTGAAAGTGAATTTTTGATTTCCGGTCGAAGCGTTTTTTTTTTTTTTACCCGAGAATGGGCACAAGGAGCAAAGGGGAGCGGCGATTGTCTGGTGCCTTACTATAACCCACCTTCACCCCCCCCTTTTCTCCACACGAGAACTCCTTGCACACGGCATGGATGATCAAAAGAGGCGAACGGCAGCCGACCATTATGCCAATGACACTTTGAGTAAGAGTCCGGAGAACAAAATGACATGACAGCCATTAGTGTTTAAAAGTGGGACTTTAAAGAGTGGCTGAAGGATGAGTGTCAAAAGAGAATCAAAGGGAAAAAGTTAAATCTTCATAACGTCTGCGTCTCTCCACTGAAAAAAGTTTTCCCCCAAACTAGCTCCCATTCGACTCCAAAAACATGAAGATGAGTGTCTCCATGAAGAACAAAGCAGCCGGAGAAGTTGAGTCTGGAGGTTGAAACATGAAAGCTAATAGGAGCGTTGTATTCCATTGTACAGGTGGTTCATCATTAGGATTCGCCTAGAATTTCAGTCGGTTGTCGAATGCGATGCACGGCGCTATGCTTACTATGCGAGCTCTTTAACTAAGGAATTACTTCATAAATATGAAGTCGGGATGGATATGAGAAACCCCCGCTTATGAACCTATATGGTTGCTTGCTCTAAACTCTTTTCAATAGAGAGTAGGGGAAAGAATCGTTTTTCTTCTAAGCTGAGGCCTTATCGTGACTGCTGGCATAATGTTAGGTATTTGCCCTCTGTAATGCTGTTTGTGCAATTTCTCATTCTCCTCCTCAGTTATGCACAGCCTTATGCCAGTGAATGCGACTGATCAGCTGGATTTTGCTGGCTCTGTCCATGGAGCTCGACTCTCCTTGGCAGCCCTATGCAAAAATGTGTCTAATGTGTCTCCCTGTCGCATAATGAAAGATTTTAGAGCCTAAATCTTTGATCTAGGAGAACATTTTCTGACGGGATCACCCCCTCTCTTGGCTGAAGCCTTCTGATCTCCCTCCAATTACGGGTGTCAAATGAGTGTGTTTACAGGCTGATTAGATGACTACTGCAGTGGCAGCGCCCCTCCCCTCTGCTGAGGGTCCCGCTGTGTCCTGCTGCACAGAGTCATGGGCATCAATACACCCACCTAAAGCCCCTGAAGCCCCCCCCCCACCTTCACTTGAGCATACACACACAAGAGCACATAAATATATACACACATAGTGCAGCACACAGCTGGGACAGTTTCGAGCCACATCAGAGCCAGTTGTATGGCAGCCAAGATTTCGAGGTCTCTTGGGTCTCCCATCTGGTGTGGCAGGTCAGGTTCAGGTTCTTCCCTGTCAGAGAGTGAGCGAAAGAGAAGAGAAAGAGGTAGAGCGAGAGCAAACCTGCCCACTTTACAAGGCTATGCAAATCTTTTATTTATTGGCCAGCTCATTTCATGTTTGCTCGAGTTAGTTAATATTCAAAGCCAGCTTTGGGCACTTCAGATAGAAGTGTGATGAAATGCCGACTGGAGTGCACAAGAGGAGTGTACTGAGAAAATCCTCCCTGCTAAGAGCCTAAATATGGAGGAAGTGGCTATCTACTGTAGCTGAGGGGAGAGCGGGGCCTCCTACAAGCTGTCGTTTTCATATTCCACAGCTTGTTGATCATAATGAGGGGCCTGTTCACACACTTGGGGTTGAGCAAGGCCCGATAATCTTCAAAACAACTTTTTACATCATGATTGATTTTCCTGATGCGTGCACTGCCCTCGAGGGAAAGTTTTGGGCAATTTGTTTTTGTCCTTAGGAAGCAAGATCGGAAGGTCTGACGATCAAGAAATAAAAATGTATTCATTCCAATTAAATCATTTAGAAATAAACCACCTTATTATGGCAAAAATATTTCTGTCTTAAGGTACATAAAATCAATTTATAGTGATCAGCTATGATGAGCCGTGTCAAACGTAAACACTGCTACAGCTTCATTAACGTTATTAACGAGTCCAGTGTACATTCCTGTATTGAAGACAATACTGCAGTTTTTATTCCTGTAGTCTGATAGTGCCATTATCAATCATTTATGAATTGTATTCAATCATATTTCCTGTTCTATTTATATGTCTTTTGTATTGCGTAAGGCCCCGATTTCAGATAATACTTTATTGGGTGTATTATTATTATAACTAAATCCAGGGACCAATTCAGCAGATTTGTGGCTACATGCCTTCCAAGCATGGGAAAGGTCAGATAAAGATATATGAGATTTAGCTGCAGGTGATGGTTTATGGTGTGTGAATATAATGTGTAAAACATTGCCAAGTAAAGGTTGGCCTAAGATTTCATAGTTTTGTGCTGGGTTTAAAAAAAAAAATTATATATATATATATATATATATATATATATATATATATATATATATATATATATATGCAGGTATTTCGTACAGGGGAAGGGTAATAACCCAAAAGACACTTGTTGTTGTTTAAAAGAGCAGTGAAACAAAATTATGCATGCATACATTTTAAACACGTTTTATTTTTTTGACATCAATTGTTAGTACACTAATGTAAAGCAGTTGTTAGCATTTACAGTTTCGAAACAAGAAATCATTTTCTGCTAAAATTTCATCAACTTCATCAAGGGTATGAGGGTCCAGTGAAATTCGTTTCTTCGATAATATGTCCATCGTACATTCCTTCATTCATGTTTCCTTTGTTGAGCAGCTTCATATCACCTCCGTACTTTACATGGGACTATGAACATTATGAACTGCATTATAATCAAAAACTACTTTTCTTCCAAGTAACAATATATATTTAAAAAGATCCTTGTAAATCTCTGTTTTGCACCAGATGTGGGAATAAAGATGAATGTAGTGCAATTCGCTTTTTATTGTTCTCCATGTGCTGTAATGGTTGTTCTTACAGCCTTCAGGTCATCCTGCAACTCTTGTGATATCTTGCATGGCGAAGGCGCCTGGAGATTAGGTTACATATTATGTTATTTGCGGTTTCATGAATTTGTCACATACATATTATCGAACCAGTTGCTGGAATGTTTATTCTATATGTGTATTGCTCAAAACTAAAGAAAGAGAATACAATAAAATGTGCACTATTGTGCCACAGCGTAGTAGTCGGGATGCCTTTCTATGGAACACCCCGGGTGGTGCACCAATCGGCCTGATGTCATTTGAAATTGTATTACACATAATTAATAATAATAATAATAATACAAATCTTAACAGCTAGAACCATAATGTTGCTTGTTAACCGCTAAAATTGTTTCTTTTTATATAACAATTGAATGAACCCTATTATAATTATTATTATTATTATAACATCATTTTATAACTATATCAGTATATATCAGTATATCAGTGTTACATATACATCACAATAATTGTTATACAATTATTCATTCATTCATTCATCTTCTACCGCTACATCCGATCTTCCCTCAGGTCACGGGGAGTCTGTGCCTATCTCAGGCGTCTATGGGCATTAAGGCAGGATACACCCTGGATGGAATGCCAACCCATCGCAGGACACACACACACACATACACACACACATTCATACACTAGGGACAATTTTCCAAGGTGCCAATCAACCTACCGTGCATGTTTTTGGACCGGGAGGAAACCGGAGAACCCGGAGAAAAAACCCCTGAGGCACGGGGAGAACATGCAAACTCCACACACACATGACCGAGACAGGAATCGAACCCGGATCCTGGCGATGTGTGGCGAACGTGCTAACCACTAAACCACCGTGCCCCCCAATATACAATTATATTTAATTATATTAATAATTAATAATCCCATGTTGTTTTTTTTATTGTCGAAACCGCATGACATATTCTACGTCAGCAAACAGTATAAGTGTGAGACAGAGTACAAGGAAATGAATGTCGAAATGCATTGCCACATCATGACAACCATTTGACACAAAGGCCCCTTACACTAACGCCGTTCCTGTCATATAGTGCAGGCGCAGCAGATTCTGGCCATCAGCCAGCACTCACACACAGATAACACTTACCACACAGATACAAGGACAAGCGCATACACACACTATGGTAAAAAAAAAAAAAGCATATACACAATTTGATAGTGTTTATATACAATACAAACCATTAAGACCAACCACCGAGGGACCACAGGGAATTGTCTTACCATTGAGACGATAGAGTCTCTTTCCGTCGTTCAATGGGAACGGAGCAGCCGGCAGCAGATCAGTGCTCAGAGCAGAAAATCTCAGCTATTATTAACTAGGTGGCAACCAGAGCGCTGCTCCTGCTGTTCAACAGCTCCCCAAGCTCTTTAAGGGGCTCAAGATATATTTTCCACCGGCTCTCTGGAGTATCGCTCGGTGTTCTCACTCACACACACACACTTTTCCTACCTCTCGCTTCCTCCCACCGGCTTTTTTTTTTTTTTACTGGTGGCGTCGGCGTGGATCGCTGTGGATCGCAGGGATCTGATTTGTGACTTAGCATCACCTCTGTTTGCCTTTTTCCTCTGGTCTTTTCTCATCTTGTTACCCACTAGTCAAGCTTTGTGGTTAAATTATGTATTAAGGTCAATGTCAAAACATGGAAGATATGTAATCTACAGGGAGTTTCTTTTTATTCATTATTACAGTGAAGGCAGAGCACAACTGTCAGGGAGCTGAGGATGTGCACAGCATGGAAGCTTGCTGCTCAGCAGGACTCCTCAAAAGCCCCCGCTCCCTCCTCTCTTTTCGCGATGGACCGCTTGATAGATTTACCCAGCTAACCCAGCTCACTTAAAAAAGTTCTTTCTGCTTTGCTCCAATCTGAAAGCTGTCAAGTGTACCTATATTGCGGTGTCACAGATCCAAAGCGCAATGCGCGCGCCCTAGACACGGGGGGGATGTCATCCATTCACATGCACTTTGGGAAGCTCCTAACAGGGGACTCATGTCACGATTCAGCAGGCTCGCGGGCAGAAGGATCCCCGTTCAGATGAGCGAGACAACGTGCACCCTAAGTCCCATACCATTGTCCATATATCTGACTCTAATTAGGCAAAGTGACAACCTGGGAGCCTTGCGATGTCTGCGCAGCCTTTTATATGCGGGGAATCTAAAGGTGCGTCACACATGTGGGATTAGGAGCAAAAGAAAGTAACCCTGTGTTCGCACTAGATTGATGACAGAACAATTTTTCCCCCCCATTTTACATAACAGGATTGCTCAGACAGCAGCATGCAGGCCTGGTTTACCATTCAGGACTGCCTGGGACCTGCACCAGCGCGAGAAGCCCTCTGTGCTGCCTGCTTGGCTGCGAGACCTTGATAAATTGAAGCCAGCTCTTGTCGGGGTGAGCATAATTATTTTCTGATTAGATTAATTCAGTTATACTTTGGTCTTCTCCAGGGCCACTGGCGTGCCTGAGAGAAGCTCGCTCAGTCATGCTAACGATTACACAATTAGTTCAGCAGCACAAAGCAAGCTGGGAGATTCTGCTTTTGTTAACAATCTCCCCCTCCTACACACACACACACACACACACACACACACACACACACACACACACACACACAGACGCACGCACCATAATAATCATTTGTAGAATTTTCTGGTTACATTCTTCTGATGGGGGTTGGAAAAATGCACCCTGATATTTAAACCCACCCCACTCCTCCTTCCTTAATGCAGCTTCATTGTGAATGCCATAAACATCACAGTAACCGCAACAATAAACAACCGAAACGAAGCAACAATCATTTCCATTAGAGGCACATTATTTTAATTCAGAAAGCCTATTTTAAATATCTTTGTAGTTTTTGTCCATTGCCTGTCTACAGGAACGCTCAGTCCAGCTGTTCAAATGCAACAAGATGTTTTCCAGTAGTTCTCATTACACTGGAATGACTTAATGTAAAGACCTATTGAAAGCTACATAATGGGTCTAATTAGCTCCTTAGTACTAAAAGCAGCTGCTTATTAACTGACAAAACCTAAAGTAGCTGCAATGGCCACATTTATTTTCATTTTGTTAATCTAATGATTAATCCCAATAGGAAGTTAATTACCAGTGCTGACTATAAAACTACTTATTCTTATTGTTGCTATTGTTATTATTATGCAAGTGAACTTTTGCTGGCTGTTCCGGTTAAGGGGCTATGCATCTGAAGCAAGGCTCGTGAAGTGATACTTTATCTATCCCCATCATAAATAATGCAGAGACATTTTCAGATAACCTCCAAAGCCATGGCATGGAAATTGCTCCAATTAGCTTTGACATGAGCAGATTTTCTCTATAGTCAGTTAACTATTCATAAGTGGTACCTGGACATTTTTTTACCAGCCTATATACAATTTATACAATATATATGTGTGTGTGTATATATATATATATATATATATATATATATATATATATATATATATATATATATATATATATATATATAATTGCAGAATATATGCAGAAACATGCATTCATTCACGCTTCCTAAATTTCCCCAAATTACGCCTACAAGCTGCACACTAAATTACGAGCTACTCACTGTATTACCGTATGTAACCTAAACGTAGCTCCAGTTTATATGGAAAAGCATAACTGGAAACAAAAACTGGGAACATAATTCCGTAAGATATAAAATATGGAGCCATGTACCATATTTATCAATTAAAACAATCCACTAAAAACTACATCGAAATTAATAGGAAATGAATTCATTAACAAGAAATTATATATAAAAAAAAAATAAATAAAGAAATAACAAGTAAAAAAGTGTATAAATAAGAGTGAAATAAAATAATAATAAACAATAAATATAAAATAAAACACACAGGAAAAGTTTTGTTTATGGTACACTGACAACAGAAAAAAAATATGCAATTAATGAGTTGATTCACACACATTATATAGATATATATATATATATATATATATATATATATATATATATATATATATATATATATATATATATATATATATATATAGATATATACCCCACATACACACACATAGACAAAAATAATTGTGTTTTCTGTAGAAAACCTTTCTATAATTGCAATGTATTTCACATTTGGTTAAATTGAAAAATGGACTGCATATTTTTTCTTCATAATGATCACTGTTTTGCAAGTAATCTGTTTTAAAACATAAACTACATAAGTAGATTTGCAATTTCCCATGTGTCTGCGCTCACAACAGACACGCCTAATCTACATCTGTAGAAATGTCATTTTTAACTATGAACTGTGAATAACCAAGTGAGTTATGTTGAAGTGATCAGCACTTACACACACAAAAGTGAAATTAAATGCTGTTGGAGTTTCAGTAGCTCACCGAGTTTGATATGTTAATTCGTATATGCTTCTGGCTACACAGCTATCAATGATGCCTTTTAAATATTGTTCCGAGTATTACCTAAAGGCTATAGCAGCAAATGTATATAGTGATTTCTCCATTTTAATACAGAGCTTTAATAGTGTAAAACATCAAAAGACCTGTCAGGTTACTCTAGCTATGTTAACTAGCAAACGTTAAAAGTATTTAAAATGGAAGATTCCTGATTGATTGTGCCAGGGATGTTAGATCTTTCTCCGATGTCTCAGATATCGCTGCTGCTGCTGCCGCTGATTAATTCGGCACCTGAAGCAGACTTCATTTTGATTGGGTTTTGAGAACTGTCCACATCGTGTCTTTCAACTGGCCAATGCTGGGTCAAATGCATTGTGTGATTTTAAATCTGTAATAATGATCAGAAATACATCTAAGGAGGGTGAAATGTGGTTAATGCTTCTCTGATTTAATTACTGTAATAAGAGTACATTTGGTTACTTTCATTTTTGTTCAAGACTTTCATGAAACTTGGTGGGTGGTTAAAGGGCGCTTTATGGCACTAAACACTTGAGCCTCATCACAGAGCATGTCGAATTTACATGAGCTGCAGACCTGGAACTAATGAATAAGTACTCAATTACTAATCTTTGGCATCCAGAAGTATATTAATGCTAATATGCTTTAAAAACATGCGAGTAGAATTGACAAGTCACATTGCAAGACGTAGCAGATCAGCGGCATTCTAAAAAAATGCGACCGTTGGATTCCTCTGTTCTATAAGTGCACTTTCCCCCTTTTTTTTCTTTCCCAAATTGCGTGTTTATTAGCGTGCTGATTATTTCGGTGTTCAGGGGCGGAAATGCAGGTGATGTGCTGAATGTAGGCCATATGAGAGCAAGTTCTAGTTCCCATAGTTCTCTTGTGGCAGGCTGTGACATCTCTTAATTGGCAGTATTAAAGCTTGTTGTCGACGACTTTGTTGTTTGTGAGAGCGCATTCTCCTAAAGCTTTTGTTTTCATTCTTGCTGGGAAATTAAACTTCTTTGCCATTATTATTTTTTTTTTTCTCCCTGCTGTTTATTCTTTTGATCTGTGTGTATATTATCCACAGCTCTTTGAATTCTGATTTCGCTGTCATGTTGCTCTTTTCATCACGCTGATGATTGCAGCTATAATAACATTCCACTTTTTAAGCCATGGCAGAATGTTAATTAGATTCTCTCTTTTTTTAATTAATTTGTCCCTGCAGGTTTTCACATCCAGTCATTTTACACAGAATCGTATACTTTATTCCAGAAAATGAATACAAATACCTCCAAATAAATAAATAAATAAAACAAAACAAACAACAACAAAAAAAATCACTTGTACCTAAAAATTCAAAACTAAAAGACAGGAATAAAGCATGAGAGGACATTTGATCTGTGTTTACATAAACAGCTTATGGTTGCTTAATCTACTGAATCCATGTCGTAATGCAGCCTCGACAAGGCACCACCAAATCAGAGCTGATGTTTCAATCTCCACAGAGAAATCCTCGGAGAGGCGGAGAGGAGCACAGCTGAGAATGAGGCACGCTTACTTTGGCTGGATTCTGTTTGGGGTGTGTGAAGGGGGGCGGAGGGGTGGTGTATGTGGGGTGGTGGACGGTGTGTTTTGTGCTCGGTTATCCATGTGAGATAAGCACTTGTGTTGTAGGGTATTAGTGCTAATATGTGTTTCACTGCCTGCCTAAATGCTTGTGTTGTCCAGCGGTCCCCACTGTCCCATCTATCATGTTCGGTGCAAAGCCACGTGTTTTGTTCTCCAGAAGCCAGCAAGCAGCCCGGGATAATGAAAGGTCACACAAGAGGTGCGGGCTTGAAATTGCTTTACTTCAGCCGGAGACACATTGCGGCCCAATCGGCACATTACCTTTCCTTAGCGGCCTTTCTGCTCTGCTGAAGTAGAATTTAAATGTCGTACATACTTACCGGAGATTTTATTTTTTTTTAAAAGTGCAGCACTAAAAATGGGAAAACACTAAAAGCCCATTATATAGTTTACCATTCAGCTCTTCACATTATGTGGCTGCTTTTTGCGTTTTTGCAATGTGTATTTGTTACAAGATTTGCATTGATTTTGCCTTTAGCCTTAAGCATTGTTTGGGCAGAATTGCTACACATCTAAAGAAATGTTTTAAAAGCTGATTTATGTTTAAAGGATGATCGTTCATTTTTCATGGATTGGGTGTGGGCTTTTTTTTTTTTAGAACAAGTTATATTCGTTCTATTTTATAGGCGTTCTCACATTTAAGCTAAAATGAAGATTTTGTTTAGAGAAATATGTATAAAAGAACAAGCATGATGTGCCACTGAAAGAAAATTATATCAAATAAGGGGGGGGGGGGCAGTATTTATTAGACTTTAAAATGAAGCGATCCTTTCCTTCAGAGGGGTAAATAATACAGGAAAATCTTGAATTAAAGATGTAAATCTTGACACTTTGGCAGGGGGGCCAGAAAGGGACAGTGGTCTCTAAGGCCTGAATTATTCTTAGCGTAGACCAATTAACACCATGCATCTTCTTTTATGTTAACTTCAATTAAGGGCCTTTACAGTTGGTAAGTTCTTTTCTTCTTCATAGTTGGAGTGTCAGAAACACAGATCAAAGCTGAACGCTGCCGTCCGTGCACCATAGGTAACAGTGTTTTGCATAAGAATCTGCATATCGCTAAGAAGCTTTTCCTTCCATTTTGCATGAATTAAAAAGCAGGGGGTTGCTGTGTTATGGTGCTGAGGAAGTACGTCTGATTACACGGCTAGAAAATATTTCATGCATGTCACACTGAAACATAGAATAGATTAGATAGATAGATAGATAGATAGATAGATAGATAGATAGATAGATAGATAGATAGATAGATAGATAGATAGATAGATAGATAGATAGATAGATAGATAGATAGATAGATAGATAGATAGATAGATAGATAGATAGATAGATAGATAGATAGATAGATAGATAGATAGATAGATAGATAGATATTTGACCTTTCCCCCACTTCCACATGTAGGACATGGGATTTCTGTTTTGAATTCACACTGGAAAGGTTATTAGACTCGGCATGTTTGTAGGGCTTATGTTTCAGGTTGGCTCCCACAATACTATTTTCACGTAAACCATAAAAGATATGTGTGGTTGTTTACATTTTCAAAAAACAAGCCTTACAGGTAATGGCCTCGCTGAACCTTCGAGGTGTAATATTCCTATTTGTGTAGCTGTCTTTCTCCTACACTGTTCTATCTAAAAAAAACCTCCCACTCCGTTCTGTTCAAGTGTGTTAGGTTACGTCATTGTTTATTAATGATGGCAACACAAACAAAAAAACACAAATTACTATTACAAAGTGTGCGGGTGTTGTTATAATACACAATGTTCTGAACTTTTTTTTGTACCAGATTGTATGAAGATTGCGCTTGCTGCATGTGACAAGCTGCTGTAACAAGACGGTCTGGTCCGTCGTTCTGAAGAATGACTGAGGAGGAGTAAGAGTGGTTCTGCGCTGAAGGCTTGGCCAAAAAAAAAGAGATGCTGCTCCAGGCAGTCCAGCAACACACAAACAACCTGTTTTTTATCACCCTTAATCACTGCTCTTTAATTGCATTAAGCAGCAGTGTATCAATAAATCAATGAGCAAATGAACTGCGTGAGTATGAGCAATGGGCGTTTAGTGTTGTAGCGTATTATTTTATTGACGTCCCACTAACTGCTGCCCTTGAGATATTGAATGCTGTTTAAGTGGTGTGCTGACATCATAATAAAAGCCTACTTGGTCAGCGGGCGAGCACACACACACACACACAAAGATCTTACACTTATATTTTCGTACATCTAACCAAAAGAAGAAATAGTAAAATACTTGAAATCAGATTATACAAACCATGTTCATTCTCACAGATTGTGGGCTTTTTATTATCAGTATTTTGGCACTAAAAAGAGCTCTAAAATGCTTTTTTTTGCTTCTGATCTGCATAACATTGTGTTAAACCAAGACAATGCTACATTCTCTACGTTTTCAGCACCAGCTGGGAACACTGCATTGTATAGCGAGCACGGAGACACACACCCTCTGATTGATTGAGATGGATTTGTGGTAACTACGGTCATCTAAAACTACGCTAACATCCTGTTACTGAACCCAATAGATTTATTATTAACAGTTTGTTTGTATATGTTACAGGATTATTTCCAAAATCTTTTGATGCACTTTACCAGTGGTGGGAATGCGGGTGACTCTTAACAATAGCGCATTATAATTCCAGTGTTCTGTTTCGAGCTTCAAAACATTTTTGTCAGGTGCAATTTCTTTGTTGCTTTGCTTTCATAACCTTGGTGTCCTAAATCATTATTGACTAAATTTTTTTTGGTCCGACTCCTATTGAAAAGGCCTACTTATAATGGAGCGTGCATCATTCCAAGCATGATGTGCTGCCATCTATCAGGCAAAGCACATATCTGCAGTTTTCTAAAGGCTGTAGGATTTTCCTGCAATAGCGCTTACAGCGAGCTGCCTCTGTAAATAATAAGCATATAAGAGTCCATTTGTCTCAGACACTAGCAGCAAAGGTTACCAGTCGCTGTTGGCTTATTTTACATTTCACAGTATTATTACAGCTTCGCGCCAGTCGTTTTGCACGGCTCGATTTTTTTTCCTTCCGTGTAAACGAGATTGTATTCGTTTCAACAGAAAAAAAAACATTCAATAGGAGTACACACATTGTTATTTAAAATAGTTATTCACACAGCCCTCACCTGCAGTTTACACTCAAATGCAATGCAGCTTTTTAGCGTAGTGGAAACATCTTACTTTGTAAGATTACAAGCTTAAGATGAGGGATTTCATGGCACACACACACACAAGTCTGTAGGTCTCCTGATCATGATGGTATGCAGTGCTTTATAAATTTCCATGCTGGTGTGTGTGTGTCGTTGCTTCAGTAGCAGGTCTGCTGTGGAGGCCATTGGCAGAAGGGATAGTGGAGAGGAGGGGGATCGCCGCATGCACGTGTCCGTGCTGCACAGATAGTCCACAGCGCTCCCCAGCCTGCTAATGTAATTGCTTTTCATTGATTCTGTCTGACTAGGTGGCTCGTTTTCATCTGTTTTCCAGGAGCCTCTGCCAAGACACGGGCCTCCCCTTGATGTGAAAAGTGTGTGTCCTTTTCAGCGCATATAAAGCAGAAGCTTCCTCACATGACGAGATGGCATGGGCACAGAGGAGACTTTGACTGGACGCCTAAAAACCTCAAACAAAACTTTGCCTGGGATGTTTTGATGGGGTAGAGGGGGAATCTCTTAAGCTTTGAAGAAACGGAGGCTTGTGTGTGTGTGTGTGTGTGTGTGTGTGTGTGTGTGTGTGTGTGTGTGTGTGTGTGTGTCTCCGTGTTCGGTAATTGCTATGTTTAGCTTGACCACATGTTTCGCCATGCTCGTCGCCTTGTTTGTTATGTTTATACATGAAAACATTTTGCAAGTTTGAAAGAAGCAACACACTGCCTCATTAGTGCAAGCAGCAGATCTTTGTGTTTCTTAACCAAGGTAAAATACACAGGCTGAACACACAGGTCATCTCTCTTAGGCCATGCCATTTCTGTTCCAAACATACAGCCGGCAAGTTCACTTTCCGTCCGCGTGAATATGTTGGCAGGCGTCGACTTCCAGTAATTAATGCTCATCTTTACCATGGCGTAGATTCGTCTACAGAACTTTGGCCATGTGTGAAACGGCTGAGCAGAAGCACAAGCGCTTGTACAGAGCACCATGTTCGGGTGAATTTCCACTCCTTATAAGATGAATGGTGACTCTCGGATTAGCCCAGACCGCTTTATGGGTCTAAAGGGACATTTATTGGAACAGAAAAAGATAATGTTTCTCTTTAGAACATCATAGTTGTGTTTGATAATGTATTGTCGTGCTCTTTAAAACATACGGAACAAGACAAATCTATTTAATCTATGTGCAATTTATTTCCAGGTCCATTAGAGCCTTACGTTGAAAATAATAGCATCATTGGCTTACATGAAAGGATCTTTTTATCAGGAATTCGCCATAGAGATAATGTGTAAATATTGCTGATGGTAATTCGCCTCGTGCATTCTTTTGAACTACAACGCAGTTTTGACAATTAGCGCTTTAATGGCCACTTTAACTGTACTCATTTCCTGTTCTTTGCTCGTGTCCAAAGTCCAATGGTCGAGTTTCACTTCAGATTTTAACATCAGTTTGCTGGCTACATGCCTGAATTAATGGCAGCAATATGATGTCTGGGGAAACTGTTTATTTTAGTAAAATTAAAAAAATATATATTATGTTCATATATATATATATATATATATTATATTATTTATAGGCTTTTTTTTTTAAGGCCAAGCTTATCAATCAAACCAAAAAAGAGATTATTAACCAAGCATTATGAACTCTTTCCAGTTCACCTCTCAGGAGTATTGCCGAATAAGGACTGCAATGCATTACATCAGCATCCTTAAATCCCTCACTGTTTTTATCTGTATCTCTATTTAATTCATCTGGCCAACACTCTCTACAAATGCTGCCTGTGCACAAACCTCATTTCTAATGTTCCTAAAACAAATGTTTTTATTTTGATTATTACTGTTCACAAATGCATTATTTGTGCATCTAGAAATTATTCTACAATCCTTATATCCTAATTTCAGGAATTTTTGTAAAAACCTGTCTGAACATTATGTCTGCAAACCTAATTCATTGCAAGTTATAAATGATTTAAAGATATCATACATTTCATACTGACACACTTACTTTGCTGGTTTATGTTTCTAATATACTTGGGATTTAGTGAACTATTATATCATTAGATAACAGTATTTTTTTAATACAGTATGATAAAGAGCTCGTTTTCAAGGAAGATTGTTTAAGCCCTATTGTAATCCAAATATCACTGAGAACAACAATGGCATTACACTCCGACGCATCACCCTCTGTCTGCGCAGACATTCCTTCGTAACCAAGATGGGACTTGTAGGACTGGTTCCTCATCCAGTCAATTCCAATGCCTTCTAATCTTCCGCTGCTTTTTTTCTGAATTATTCAAACAGTTCTTGAAGCAACAGCGGCGTCTCGACAGCAAGCAAAGCTCCCTGCGCGAGCGCTTTAGATAATGTAATGTAAAATGAATGATGAAATTCAGTTAGCTAAAACGAAACAATGCTGCAACGTGTTTTCAAAGGTGAGGTCCGGGGTGATAACAAGTTACCTCTTTTTTTTGTACATCTTTTAACAAAACACAAAAAATAGGTACCATGGACATGCTGGGGGAAAAAATTCATTTTCTCATAGTGGAATAAAATCAAGTGCATATGGGAAAGAAGAATGGCTGCGTCCAGGCAGACATTTGCCAATTTTAAAGAATGTTGAAAGCGAATGTTTTGTTCCCATGTATAAGTTATTCTAGACAAGATTGAAATCTCAAGTCAGTTAATAGATGAAACACATTTTTTGGTTACTCATTTTTGTAGGGAAACAATTTAAGGGGCAATTTAGTTGATGCATGAAATAATTTGTGCTGTGATGTCATGCCCATTGCTTTTAATCTTATGAGCAAACAAGTTTATCTGCTCTTAAATGCAGCTAATAACACATCATTAAAAAAAAGCCTGAACGTTCTTTAGTTAATATTGAAGACATGCTGCCTGACCTCAATAATTCAATGTGACTAAATAAAACAATAAAAGGAATATGCACATAATGATGTGCATATGTTTTCTGTCTTGTTGCAAGACAAAATCAATTGCCTCTGTGAGCTAAACAGGGAAATATTTTGTTACAGCCATACTATAGTAACAAAGCTTTACAATCATTTTAAACACCATTAGTGTTGGGTATTAGTGAGTGAAGAAGGATTTACATATTAGAATTGATTTTGCTATTGCATATGTTTTTGCATGCAGTACAGGTGAATAGTGTGAATATTCCGAGTGGAAATAATTTAAAAAGAAATTGGGATGTAATTTAAATTCAACAACATATGAAGAGAGCTAGAGTTATCCACTGTCTGTGTGTGTGTGTGTGTGTGTGTGTGTGTGTCTGTGTGTGTGTGTGTGTGTGTGTGTGTGTGTGTGTGTGTGTGTTTTCCTGTAACCCGGGTAAAGTATGACCCCTGCAGGTCAATGCTTCCCCCCACTGTTTTGCTTATGAAAAGTCTAGCAGTCACCACCACTACATTGTTATCCAGCACACAGTACAATGAACCCGAATCTGATCATGCTTGCTGTTTGAAAGCACAGCGTTTGGGTAATGCAATTTTCATGTTACTTCTACACTCCACATTTAACATTGCTATCATACAAGATTCCCAAAGGCAACGAGATCATATGCCCTCCCAACTGTAATTTCAAATGGAGAGTGCAAACATCTGAGAGCAATTGAAGTCTTGTGAAAGACTCTCTCCCCGCTGTGGCTCACTTTATCTCTGTGAAACGTGAATTTAAATGTTTTGAACTGATTTTGATTCTGCCTTTGTATGCTTATTAACAATCAGAGGTAGTGTGGGTGGTTTTTACAATGTGCAACAGAATGCATACAAATGCTGCATCACTGTTAAACAATCATGCAATCAGGGGGGAACATTTTTGATTACTACTATAGTTTTATGGAATATATATATATATCTATATATATATATATATATATATATATATATATATATATATTATTATATCTTAATATATATATATGATATATATATATATATATATATATATATCACATATATATGCTATATATATATATATATATATATATGTGTTGTGTGTGGGTGTGTGTGTGCATATATATATGCATATATATATATATATATATATATATATATATGTGTGTGTGTGTTATATGTGTGTATGTGTGTGTGTGTGTGTGTGTGTATAAATACTTGTATCATGTTACATGATTCAGTTTGACTTTTTTCTTCTTTTTTATTTTAACTATTTTCTAAGCCTTCATGTGAAATATAATATTTCTTCACATTTTAATTCAATTGTACATTATGATGATGGTAATGATGATGATGATTATTATTTTTGACATAATGTTCTTATTTTTGTTAAAAGTAGTATTTTACACCTAGAAGAGTACACTCTCCTTGTGCTAGTTAGAAGAAAAATGTATAAGGAATAAAATGATTTGGATTTCCTTTGTTACTTATTGCAAAACTAAACTTGCCACTTTCATTATTGTTATTATCATTAATAGCAATAATAATAAAAACGTTATTATTATTATACATTTCTTGTTATTTCTGACATTTTAAATGTTATTTCATTTTAAATAAAATGAATACAGTTGTAGTATATATTTACTCCATATAAGTAGCATATATTGTTTCCAATTCATTACTTATTCTTAAATAAAATAAAAAAAACTGTAGTAATAATAGTTGTTGTAATAATTGTAGTAGTATAGATTTCAATAAGTTTAAATAAAATAAACCTAGTAGTAGTATACAGTACATACTAGTTGCTACCCATTCGTTTTAAATAAAATAAATAAATAAACACAGATGAAACCAACATTTTTGAGTGGTATACACTTTGTAAAAGCTGTGTATAAACAGAGTAGCAGGACCTACTTCAGGACACGCGTGTGCTGCAAAAACACAAACACGGAGTGGAATCATTTTCATGCGCGTCTTCTTCTTCTTTCCGGTCCGTTCACGGAATATCTCGCGAGAAGAGGATTTCCCTGTTACCCGGGGAAACGAGAGTTTGATTCAAAGTGAACCCCGGTGAAGTGTGTCCGGAGTCTTCACTACGCTATAATAACAATGCGGGTGAGTTCGTGTGCGTGTTCGGGTTTGGACGCGTTTACTGCAGCGGGAGACTTTATACGAGGTTAGGTAGATGAATAGTCATGAGCAGTGCACGGTTTATTCGTGAGTTTGGTCGGAAACGATGGCAAACATTGCTCCAAGGCAAGGCCCTAGCTAACCCGCTAACTAGCCGACTACACTAATGTTCAGTATTGGGTGGCAGCGTGAACTTCTTTAACCCGCACACAATGGCTTCGCGTCACTTTACACGCTTTAATGAGTATATTTCTTCATTGGAGTCTTCACGGAAGTTGTACTAGAGAACACCTGTAGTGTTGTGAAGCTGATTTCCTAGTTTTCATATGTGCACCAGCGCGCTTTCAGACATCGGAGTGTACACAGTGGAATGTGTGTGTGAGAATCTGATGGGGTCGAGCACGGGGTAGCGAGGTATCCGTGCCAAAAAAGCAGCTGGGAACACGTGCAGTATTTGGCAGACTCTCTTATCCAGAGCGAATTACAACAAGGGTTAAGGGCCTTGCTCAAGGGCCCACTAGTTGGCCAATGCCTTAACCACTGGGCTACCACCTCGTCCACGTGTGAGTATTTTCAGTGCAATTATTTCACGTGAAATGAAGCGTCAAACCTGGTGATTCTGAGCTTCTAGTACATTCGCCTTGGTGTTTGGGGAAATGTCACATCTGGATATTCTTACTTTAATAGCATAGTTTTCCACTTCTGGGGAAAATGGCCAGTAAATCCATGCTATCTAGATTGTACCTGTCCCACCCACTACTAATGAACTGTACTAGTTAATAAGGTGACTTGTAAAATGTAGTGTTTTGCTCTGCCTCTTCATGCACATTGTTCCCGTTTCAAACTGCTAGGAAGAACTAGCTGGCGATGAAGAGGGAATGTAGGAGAGTTAACAGTTATGTGACAGTTATGTGGGGAGATGATGGCCCAGTGGGGCCTCTGGACAGGAAGATCACGGGTTCAAACCTCATCACCACCAAGATGCCACTAGTGGTGGACCCTTGAGCAAGGCCCTTAACCCTGAATTGCTCAGTTGTAAGTCACTTTGGATAAGGGTGCCTGCCAAATGCCCTAAATGTAAATGTGATGGCACTTTTCACTCAAGAAGTAGAAACCATAATGGAGCTGTTTTTCGACTTCCTACTGCTCAAGGATGTGATTCCAAATTTATACAAAATGTCTCCTATAGACGCATCAGATCCTACATTTCTGCATTGTCACTGCGTATGGTCGCCCATGGCTCACGCATTCACATTACAACCTCATTGTTTAGGATTTTATCCGCGTTAAAGTTATATGGGTGAAGGAGGTGGTGTGAAATCTTCTGTAAAGATATTGCCGACAAAAACATTTGTTGAGATTTGTCTGGGCTGTGGCTTGGTGTATTTCAGACAGTTTGGACTTCCTATTAAACAGCTTTTGGCTTTATATGTGTTGGATAAGAAAATAACTTTTTAAATTAAAAATATTATTTGTCCAAAAAAAGATCTCTACAGTGCATAATGTATGTTTTCATACAGGTATTTAAAAATGTTGTTTTCTGTACCTAGGTGTTTTAGGTGACTTTTTCAAGGAAGGAAAGAAAATGCCGTCTCACCAAGGATTGCAGCCGGTCCTGAAGATGAAGGTGGACGAGCTCTTCCTGAATTGGTTGAGTGAGCCCAACATCCAAGAGATGCTAAAGGTCTACCTGAGGAAGATCAAGAATGGAGATGAGCTTGAGCTTGGAAAGAGCAACAGTAATTTTACTGAAAACAACAACGTTGATTCAAACTATAACGTGACCGAGCGGACTTCTGCATCTCTTAGTGCTCCATGTAGCCCTCCTTCAGCCACACTGCCATCTGGGAGTGGCAGTAGTAACAGAGCAGGACCAAACAGCAGGGCACTGAGACGCTCTGTCAGCATTAAAAAGGTAAAAACCACGTTCTTCCCACTGACGTGACGGTAAAATATTATTGGAGAAAAATTGACTGAAACTGTGTTTCTTGTGTTCAGTAATAAACATTAAGAATATAAATGAGTCTGTGCAGCATAGTAGGCAGTTTATAATGATGAATCGTCTGCCTTCAATACATGACAATGAACTTGGAAAAGTTTGCGTTCTTCTGTTTTACCACAAGAGGCTGCTGAAGAACTGGCTGCCTCTGGCTTCTGGCTTTAGGGCACGAGCTAGGACACGATATGTGGAATCTTTTGCGTTGTGGAAAGAAATACTTTCCGTATGTTACCTTGAACTAAGGATAGCCCTTGGAATCAGCTGTTAAAATATTTTAAATCCACAGGCTTGATGGATCTCCCACTGTGTGTTGATTAGTGATGATTGGCATTATTGTTGGGGTCTTAAAGGATATGTTTTGTAATGTAGCATGTTTATAAACCCTCAGATAGGAATGCAGAATTAGTGTAATTGTGTACATTCGCCTGGCTTAAACTAGATATTGGAAAAGTCCTTATTTGTGCTGATAAACCTAGCAGGAAAAGAAAAAGACATTCCTGAATGTGAATGCCTGCAATGTGGGGTCAGTGAGCCGAACAGACAGCTGCAGCTATGAGTAGCACTGTAGCATGGTGACTTGCTAGAGGTCATATAGACAGAGCCTGCCTGCCCTTTAAACACTGCTCTGTTAGTGGACTTTAAAGGGGGTGAGCCTTAATTTGAATAATAGTGTAATTAATTTTAAAATGATACATGATTGTGAAGGTAGGCTACATTTTGTTAATCTGTACTTGGGCTGTTACAAAAGTGCAAATTCCTTTTACACACCCCAGCCTATCGGCTCTTAAGTCAAGGCTCTTTTGGTGGTCGGTCATGGCATGTAAAGACCTGCTCCCTCGAGTGGCAGGATTACTTAAATGACAGGTACACGACAGCCTCGGCACCCACGATAATATGCCAAGCAGTTTTAGGCAGCGGCAGGTCAAGCCTGTGTCACTCCCTGTGCAGATACCAGAGAACAAAAGTTTGGCCATATTGCATCTTTGACACCTCTTGCATTATCAGAGCTCAACAATTTTCTTCCAGGTTATATTGTTTATTTAGGAGCTCCTAGGAACTCATGCTCTATAAAATATATATAGTGACTAAAATCCTGAAGCTTAACAGGATTGTGCTAAAACAGGTTTTGTTGTTGGGACAAAAAGAAGACATCTGTATGCAATGAGACCCTTGCCAATGCTTCTTTTTTTTTTCCTCCGTGGTTCCTAATGCACTTCTTTGTTGGTAGACAATACAAATTTTGACAGCTTTGATGTCCACGACCAGTTATTTTCTGCTACTTTAGTGATCCCAGGTGCTTTTCTGGCTATGCAACAACTGTTGTGCATTCCCCATTTTGTGCTGTGACATGGCCAGCATGTGCTCAAAGCTTGTCACGTCGTATTAAAGTTAGTCTGATCCCACATCGAGTAATGCTCTATTTCAGGAGGGGCCAAAAGAATTCCAGAATACAAAATGCATTCTTCAAAGGATTAGTTGGAAATTCAGTTATCGTCATGCTGAGGCTGCTTGGAACAGCTGGTCCGACTTGACACAAGGTTCTGACAAAGATAGACTCATTTCCCTTGTGCAAGAAGGAATTCCTCCCAAATTGTCCAGTGTGTCAGTTGCAGAGTTGCTCTCTGTGCGGTCTTAATGCACACTTTAATGTGCAGAATCAAACTCAGCTGAACACATGTTATAGAAAATGACATGGTGCTGTGATGCAGCCCACCTGGAAGCTCATGGCCTTTAGCACAATAAAATGCTCCTGGTCATTGTTGTTGGTTTTAATCCAATCCATTTTCGAGTCAAAACTGCTGGTTATACTGATGTACCGAGTTGTTGTTTTTTCTCCAATATATTTTGAAATTGTATGAAACTTCTACAGTCTTTGCAAGTTTGTGTATCTTTCAGTAGTTAAATAGAGGTCCATAACTAAGTCTCTCTTTGTAATATTGCATTAATCTAAAAGACCCAGCCACATTAATTAAAAAAATTAAAAATCCCCAAAGAACCACTTGGAGAGAGAGCCACACATTTCCAAGCAGTGCATAGCCTGACTGACAGCCGATTGTAAGTGCAGTAACTATTGCTAGAAATGTAGTGAACAAAGATAAGCATGGTGACACAAACAGTGAAACATACCAGTGTTATCAGTTCTCCTGGATCGCTGCTCATCCAGTTCTATAGTAGACCAGAACGCACTATTTTTTTATATTAGAATAATGGGAATCCTTTATTTGTAAGTATAGCACCAAAGTAGTTCTGTTAGCTGTAGCTAAGAAGTCTACGCAATATTAAGTTCTCGGCTCCTAGCTGATGATACTAATTGTATAATATTTAACCATGCATTTATAAAACTAGTAGGGAAATTATTGTGATTTTTTTTTTTTACACTGGAATCTAATTACAGTGCTTTTTTAATTAAGGGCTTAATTATTATAAAGATCAGTTTCTCAAACTTGGATAAATAATAAGAAATGCATGGATCCATCTGGCATGTACATGATATCATTTGTATGACATTTTTAGAGTAAAGAAAATGGAAGTTTGGCGTTGTTCAATAATAATAATAATTAATTAAACAAAAAATTACCATTATAAAGAAACTACTCTGTGGAGACTGCCTCAACCAAAATTTATTGAGTTTATCTGTACTACACATTGGCTCTAATATTGAGTCCTGTGCAAACATTTACCAGCCTGATATTTGTATGTGTCTGGTCGTTGCCTTCCTGTTTTAACGATATCGTAACATTCTTCTTATACTTGTATTCAATTCTTCTGCAATGCCAACTCTGGTACATGGCAACAGTCCTCGATTGTATTTTTTAACACCGCAGAAGTATTGGGGCAACTGTGGTTCTTCCACAAACTGTTACCAAACATTCGAAAGCGCACAATTCTATAGCATGCCTTGTTCCTTTCACTTTAAGTAAGAGACCAAAACCTGTTCCAGCATGGCACAGCCCCTGTGCACAAATCCACCTAGAGTGGGAAATCTTTATTGACCTGCTAGAGAGCATTGACCTCAAGTCTATTGAACACCATTGGGATCAATTGGAACACTGCAGCCCAATCCTTTTCAGCATACATCATAATCTCCACAAGCACAGTCCAAAATCTAGTGGGACATCTTCCCAGAAGAGTGGTGCTTGTATTACAACATAGTATAACATGTTGACAAACTTTTCACAACAGCAAAATTGTGATGCTAAAAATGTTATCTGCATTTAAATCAATATGAATGATGGAGAAGCAAAGAAACTTCCTGAGATGTATACAAGTATGTCAAACACATTTTTTTTGGATGTTGTTTGGTGATCTCAATACAAGGATCACTATTGATCTATTTGTGTCTGTGAATGTTTTTACTGATCCACCTTGTGCCCAGTATCTTATTCTTATTGCTGCTCTTTCCTGGTGCATTTAATATGTAGTATTTTCTCTGCAAAACTTTTGGAAGACATGTTTAGGATTTGTTACAAGATAATTGGAATAGATGATATCTGAGAAACAACGATATCTGAATGACCCTTTGTGAAGTGGTTTAATTTTTTTTATCCAATGCACTCTGGAGAATAACTTCTACTTAAACGCTGCCTTCAATACTTAAGATTGACATGAGATTGATGGTGTGGTCTGGAGCGGATATAGGGTGATATTATTGAGGTAAACATGTCAAATGATTGTTATCCCGCACAATAAAAATACTCTGTATTTCTCAGTGTTTTGGACAGAACAGACGTGTTTGATGGGAGTAATGAAAACCAACTGAAATAATCGTTCCAGAATTTGCATGTGTGTATATATATATCTCATTCCAGCTTTTTAAAGTGCTTCTAGAAGAATGAATGGTTTGGCATCTTTATTAGTCAGCCAGAATGTCTTTTTTGTTTTTTGTTTTATTAACTAGTATATTACAAATTAAGTATTCTATTTCTAAACCCTTTGGATCAGTTTTATCTTGTATTTTAAAATACGGCCATATAGAAATGTGGTTTGGACGCCGACGCAACATACGTAACGCTGATTCCTTTAAGTATGTGAATTGCAGTACATTTTGCATAAATATACACTAAAACTCTTATCACTTTGTCGATTGGTTCTGACATATCATTACATGCATTACAGAGTTATTAACAGGTTAGGCACCGAATACGTAAACAGTTTTACTGGAAGCACTGAATTGTATAGTTAGTTAAGTAAATGTAGATATGTCGCTGGGTAATAAAACACCATAAAACTGTAGTATAGCCCTCGGGTGCATGTGCTCTATAATGTTGGTGCTTAAGATCTCCCCCATACTGTATGTTACGAATGTGCAAATTGTGCCTAGTTATCATTAAGGCAGACAGTTTAATTACGGTTTCAATTAAACATGTGGTCTAACTGCTGAATGCCTTTAGCCTGTTAGTCATTAAGCTGCAGTTAAATGAAGTTAAATTGCATTGTTTTCAGGCCACAATTCTATACTTCCTATCCTGGAGGGCCACAGCACTGATGTTTCCCCCCCCACTCTAAACACATGGTTTAACTCATTAGCTGCAGTAATGGAGTAAGGTGTATTAAAACAGTGCTGAGCTGCAGGGTTCAGACTGAAGTTGATCTCTACACCTTTTTTAAGAATAGAGTTGTTGTTTTTTTTTTATTGATGTGTGTTGACTTTTTTTGAATGTTTGGTTCCTTGGAACGGAACAAAAAAAACCTCACAGATCTCATTACGGGTTTTGAATCACAGATCGAATCATTTTTTCTGATTAGCAAAAAAGGCGCAGAGAAATCATTTGTTTTCCATTTGTAAGAAGAAAAGTTATAATAAGGAAATGCTTCCATACATAAGTTATGAATAGAATAGTTATGAATGGACATTTTTCAAGTTCTTCTGCTCCTCTGCTAACTGTTGTTGGTGACTGATTAACATGTTCACGTGAACACGACTGCTCTATGTAGTTAAAATCAATGTCGGCAGGAAAAATGTATTTCTTTCTGCAATCATTAAATATTTTAGATTTTTAATTCCCTCCACAGTGGCGTGGAGTAAATTTCGGCAATAAATACAAATATTTAGTTCGTGGGAAAGTTCAAGCAGTTTTTCTGGAGACAGGAATACCACATCACTATCACTAAATAAATACGAGGGAGAATAATAATGAGTTTAATTAAACAAGTAGTTTCCAATTACTTACTCTACATATCCACTGCAGAGGAGCTTTTTGAATGCACTGTATTTGTATTTTCATGTAATATGGCCGTTAAATACACTAAATGTGTTTTAGTTTTCAACGATATACTTGTATGGAATTTTAGCAATAAAATGCAGATTTTCCTAAAAACAAATTACTTGTTCAATTTAAGAGACCTGCCTTATTTTCTCTCTCTTTAGTTTTTCTCTTTAATAAAGAAAGTCTTTTGTCCGATTACTTAATTAATTGATAGAAAAATCATTATAATATTTGATGACTAAAAAAATCAATATCAACATCCCTACAAACATATTACAAAACAATTACATGTATTTCTGTTTCGGTCCTCCCAAATGCTTTAGCAGTGGATTATATGTTATGCTATATATGTATATGTTTATATATATATATATATATATATATTATATATATATATATATATATATATATATCTGGTTGTCTCTGGTTGGAAAACAGATTAGACTGAAATGCCCCATACACAACAGTCATTTCCCTCACAACTGCATGTGTGATGAGTAAAACTTCAGACGCATGTGCATGGAAACGGTGGAATGGAATGACTAGTCTGTAGTTTCTTTGTGTGTACAAACAAAGAGTTGAGATTCAGGTTTAGGCATAAAACTGGGACTATGACAAGTTTGGCTGATTGTTAGCACCCTTTTAAAAAAAAACCCTCAGTGTATCTTTGAGCAGTTGTGTCCCTCTGATTGGACACAAGGCTTTGTTTAGAAAAATGACACTATTGGCATGGACAGCTGCCTCCTCTTATACAGCCAGCCCCTTGGCTTGTTCTGTTAGTGCCAGCTTATTTGAACAGAGGAGAGTTGTTTTTGCATGCCATGCAGAGCTAGCAGATGGAAAAGTCTTACAACAGAACATTCATAACAAGCAAAGCACAGGAAAGTGGTTTCACTGGCTCGTTTATTTTTGCCTTATTTTTCCATTCTGATGTAGATGACTGATGGATCAGGATTACAAAAAGTCAGATAACATGGATCATATTGCTTTTATCAAATGTGTGCAGTGCCCTTCCACTGGAGGCAACAGGAACTGGAATCCTGCTGAATCTTGTGGAAGAATGTGCACTCTGCAATCTGGCATCTAAAAATACTTATCATTTAAGCCAGCCAGGGCTTTATTTTAGTCCTGGTTTAGCAAGAGCCACAACATTAAGCCTTGTGTTCATTGTAAGACAGTTTTAAAGCTGCTTTTTACTGCAGCTCATAACCATTTATTAAATGTTTTGAACACTGAGCATTGATAAACTGGCATTAGTCTGTCATAAGTTTTTCAAAGCTACTACTTCTTTCATCCGGGATTTTGTAGAGTTTTTAAAATACTTTATTCTACTTTTAGTCCTTTTTCAGGCTGTTGTAGCCAGCATCATTCAGTACTTACTTCACCTATCATAACACAGACTAAACAAGCACTCTGTAATAAGGTATGGAATTGTGGTAGCCATAGAAAAGCTATATAATGTCTATACAAGCTGGTAGATCTGGGTGAAATATAGAATTTTAGTGATAATATCGCAATAATCTTGACGACGATGTCAAATTAAAAAATAATATAAAAAAATATATAATATTAATTAATAATAAAAGAATATTTCAAATTCAGGCATACTTTCCCGTAAGAACGTGCCAAATGTCCAATATTACATTCCCTTACTTATTACTTCAAAAAGAATGCACATTCTGTCATGTCATAGGTGGTTTGGTTATCAGTTAACAGACCCCAATCAAAATACTGGCCGTACCAAACTTTACTGGGTCTGCGCTAGAAGTAATATACAGGCGAAAGTTCACCAAGCAGAGCTTCTGTATTTACTTCCATTTCCTGACCCACAGTCTCGCGGTTTGGGATGCCTTTCCCTTTTGTCGTCCATGGTGCCCACACGCTGATTGGCACGCTTTCCCTTGCCGCCTGCCCGTCTCACTCGCAGATCGGCATTTTCTCTCTTCAGCACCCACACCGGGTTTCCTTAGCGGACCATCACGCCTTCTCCTTAGTGTGTTGAACACGGTGTTGGCTGGTTCTATCATTATTGTTTATGTAACGTACTGTACTTAAGCACTACTCATTACTTAATATGAATAATACAATAATGTCTTTTAAAATATTTTATAAAATGTATTAGTGAGAACATGGCTTATAATGTAATTCCTATTCCTTATAATGTAGTCCTATTTTGGGGAATACCGTATATAACATATATGTATGTATAAAGGGCCCGGTTTGTTCAATGGAGGAAGCAGTGTAACAAATAAACTGTGAGTTATGTTGTGGTCTGCCAAAAGTGTGTGTCGTGTTATCATAGTACTCTGATATAGGTTTGTCTTCTTGCCTAACCTTCTGTGATAGCTATGGAATGCACACTGTAAAGGGCAGATCCACCCCTTGCGTACTATCTCCCTACTCTCTCTTTCTCTCTCTCTCTCTCACTCACACTCACTCTCTCTCTTTCTGTGACTAGTGCATGAACATAGACACAAACATCACCCTGTTGTCTGAGCTGTGGCTTTGCAGGACAAAGCAGTGCAACCTCACAGCGCTGTCCTGGATGTATGGGACAGCCGGCAGAGCAGGGAGCAGGGCTGAGTGAAGCAGCTGCTGCTAGTCATTAAGTGAGATTGTGGTCTGCTAAAGGAGGACAGAGAGGTCTTTTTGTGGAGAGACAGTCAGTTAGGAAGACCATCAGGGGCCGTGCTGTGTTGGCTGGTGGCAGCATGAGGATGAAGGAGCTGTCCCTTCGCCAGGACCCTGACTTGAGGAAGGAGCTGGCACTGCTGGCCCGAGGCTGTGATTTTGTCCTCCCGTCACGCTTCAAGAAAAGACTGAGGGCGTTCCAGCAAGGACAGGCAGGTCATCTTAACTCTCTCTTAAGTGCTGGCCAAAAAGAAAAGCTGAACTTTCATTCTATGTACTGTTTTGGTATTTCTGTGCAAAATAACCCTCTGTTAATTTCTTGATGGATGCAAGCATGTCAGTGTGAGATTTTGTTGTTGTTATTGCATATCACTGAATATGTAGGAGATTAATGGTTTCTAATGTGAACACTGAGCAGGACACGCTTGTCTGTTTGATGTAGGGGACGGCCTTTCCCTTTTATAGACATGGCTGAGCCTGGTGTAGCAGGGATGATTACAAGCATTCATCTCTCCTGCTGTTACACTGAACCCTTTCCTGGCACATCAGAGCAAATTGTTCCCAATGGTGGAATGTCATCTAAGGGGTCATTTGGTTTAGGTGTGCAGAGCATTGTTGATGATGGAAATGTTTGCAATAGGTTGTTTACTGGTTGTAGAGTAGACGTTACTCAAAGCCTAAATACAGACATAAGTCTGATGTTTGGTCGTCTTACTATGAAGGAGGAAGTCAGCAGGAGTAAACACCATGGTCACCGCTTATTACATGACACAAACAGTGTGCTAGACACTTGAGTCCTAAATAGGTAGAGCGGGTGCATGTTTAATATTGTGTTTGGGCAGATATGCTTTATCTGGGTGGTAGTTGGTTATTATTAGCCTGAAATTTGTGGAATGTTGTTCGTGTTTGGCTTGAGAGGATTCTCACTTTTCTATTTTAGGTTCATAATAACATTTGTTACACACATCCTTTTCGCTACCAAACAAACAGGAAATGACTTTCCTAAACACATGTCTATCCACATTTTTATCTTTTTCTTCCCAGTTAATTGAGTTCAAAGTTCATCTTGATTTTTAGAAGTGGACATTCACAAAGACTTGTTGTTGGTACCTGGTGATACCAAGCTATTAAAAACATAGTGGAAACTCTAGATGCTAGTCCGTGCCTTTTCACAGAAGGCCTTTAAAGACGTAGTGAGCTATGTTTGGCTTATGGTCACCACGATCACTTGTTTGTGGCCTTTGAGTTCTGAGGAAGTATATTGGTCCTATTCCACTACTTCATTGGATATACATTTCCGTCTGATAAACAAATGATGAACTTTGATAGATGTGCACCCATAAAATGTTTAGCCCAGTTACAGGTTGCTCTCCTGAGCATGATCCTGTTGTGCCTGTGGCTGTTTCGGTTTTTAAATGTGCAGGTCTGGATTTGGAATCCATCAGCCTGTTTTAGGAAGGTATCTATTACTTCTATACCCATCCCGTATGCTTAATATATTCTACACAAGAGCCTTTCTAACAGTTTCCAATTTGGACTGTTGGGATTTTAGTGGAGTATGAAAGTTACAAGTTATGAATAGAATTTTTTCGCTCACTTTTGCAATCCACCTCTGCACAGTGTATGGCTTTATCCATTACACAATATTTTAGTCACTTTGCATCATTCTGAATATTTTATACATTAGTGTCATGGCAAGTATTTATGATCTAGTGCAGACCTAAAACTGGCATTGCTGCACCTCTGTCTGGGAAAGAACTTTTCGCAGAATAATTGAGTCACGTTTGCATGGTAATTACTGCTTTGTCGCAGACTTGTGTAGTTTTGCTTTTATTCCACTATTCTTTGGAGTTTAAGCATTTGAGGCTATTTGAGGAGTTTATAGTAGTCTGCTCTATTTTCTGTTGTTGTTTTTTCACCTAATTATGAATTATGGTTCACTTCAACTTTTTCTAGCTAAATGTTTTTCAAGATTTTCTCGATAAATATTTTTGACACACACACACACAGTACACCAGAATCTCAGAATGGCTTTGCTACAATAAAATTTATATATGCCATGTATTATATGCTGTGTATTTATTTATATGTAGCCTTGCATTCTGTAAAGATATGTATATATATGTGTGTGTGTGTGTGTGAGATGTTTGTTTGTGTGTGAATTAAGTTTTAATTTATGCTGTTCCAGGCTGTTCCTTTTACAGGCTGTGGTGTGGAAGAGTCGGTGTTAAATCTATACTGATCACGGATGTTGATATAATTTAGAATTTGCGCAGGAGCACCTGGTTCTACAACTGTATAAGTATATAGAAAGAACATAACTGAATCACTCCGGTTATCGTGATATTTATCACTCTCCGGTGTTTGTAATGTTGTTATGATTTAGAATCACATTGGGTTCCTCTTTTGAGTTTCTTCCTCATACCCTTTAAGGGTTTTTTTTTCCTTTCCACAATCACCCCCAGGCATTCTCATCAGGGATAAATGCATGTACATTTATGTATAAGTGAATTTATTTATGTAATTTTTCATTCTTTCTAGCTGCTTTGAGATCATGTATATTTTGAAAATCGCTATTTAAATACTTTGAAAGGCATTGATTTCACTTCTGAACATATCCTAACTTGAAATTCAAGGTTTTATGCATTTGTCACTTGACCTGTCCTAATTTAATGCCAGAAAATTTCATTAAGCTGTAATGTGCTGAGCAACATAGTGGCCTCTCCAGTGGGAATGGGTGTGAACTCAGCAAGCCTTGTGGCTCACTGTTTATTTCTGTCTGTTTTGGCAGGCTCAGCTAAAGAAAGAGGAGGCCGTTTCACCAGCGTTAAGCGAAAGCATTCCGAAGTTCTATTTCCCTCGAGGGCAACCCAAAGCCAATATCAACATTGACAATCTTATTTCCAAGATAGAGAAAATATTTTCTCAATTTCCCAGTGAAAGAGTAACTATTGAGGATATGGGGAAGGTTGCCAAGGTAAGTGTGATTTGTAATGTGCAGCCTCCAGCCACCCAGCAAATTGTTTGTTTGTGCAATTAACAGACGTCTACAAATATTTTAGGCTTGAATATTTTTCTGCTCCGTAATCAATATTCTTGCCATTTTGAGAAGTAGATAACTCTCATCTTGAGGAACATCTGATTGATTTGCTTAATATTACTTGTCATTTACGAAAAATGGGCAACAGTTTATGGAGAGACTCGATTCCTTTATGCAAAATACTTCATAAACATCATTATTGCTCATTTTGCTTTGTTTATTTATATCAAAGCTTGCATTTAAAGTCCCAAAGAGGAATCACTGCTGTTGGCAGTCTAATTATTGCCGGGCCTCAAAGGAAGCTTTCAGACGGGTGTTTAAAAGACTTTAACTTTATCATTTGATTATGCTAAATGTGGAATTTAATTTTCTATTGAAAGGAGATTTAAATGCTATTTAAATACAATTTTCATGTCTGTCTTCAACAGTTGGGCTTTTTTTTTTTTTTTTTTTTTTTCAGGCCTGTGAATGCCCACTCTATTGGAAGGCTCCATTGTTCTTCGCTGCTGGGGGAGACAGGAGGGGATATGTGTCTGTTCACAAATTTGTGGCAATGTGGCGAAAGTAAGACAAAGACGCTTTTTTTCTGAGCCCTCTAACACTAATATGAGCAGCACTTGGAGTAAACAATGACTTGCATGTTAATGTGAAGTAGCAGAGACTTGTTTCTTTCGAATGCCCTTAAGTAGACTATGTGTGTTTAGGATTCCTTAAATGGCTCAGCACTGATGGAAATATTTATATGTATCTGTATTACTGCCTCACTGTAGGTCGGAAACAACCAAGCATGAATAGTGCATCCTTGTTTTCAGAACACATACTGTATGTCCGGGGTCATGAAACCTAAAATCCATGTTCTTTGCGAAGCAAACGATGTCTGAAATCATCTGTTTCCTGTTCAGAGTGCTGCAGACCTGTCATGATGATGCCTCCAAATTTCTACACCTTCTGGCCAAGCCAGGCTGTTCTTATTTGGAGCAAGAGGACTTTATTCCATTTCTGCAGGTAGGCAGTATTCGCTTGGAAAGATGTATAGGAGGCATCTTGCACATGTTCAAAAAAGCATACTGCCTAGTGATTATCTGAAAGAGGTCCATTATGCAGCAGGTCCTGAGTTGGTTCAGGTATAAAGTGTGGAGTGGTAGACTGAGGAGTTTACTCATGTACAGAGGGTCATTAATAACTCTTGACATTCAGCCAAATAATACATTTAGCAAATGTAGTTTTGTTTATGTCCAGGATTAAGGTGATTATTGCAGCCGGGAGTCACATTTGAAATTCAGAAGGTTTCTGCATCCTCTCTTCGAGGGCAGAGTGGTAACAAGCATTACTTGCCATGCTGGCTATTTCTCTAGCCGTTACACTGTTAGCCCATGATGGACGCCTCGCTGATATTTAGGTTGGCAGGAGCAGCCACTGGGGGTCAGCAGCCCTTCTTCTACAGAGGAAATGCACTTTGGCATTCACGCTTTAATTTGTGTTGTGTGGCTTTCAGCAATGGCTTTGACTGTTTTGATGAATGAAAAAAGTATTGTGGTGGAGTACATTTGACTGTACGTGGCCGTGCCAAAAAAGAGGTGATTTATGTGTTTTCATATGATTTCATTTTAAATGGGGGGAGGAGTGCAGAACCCTTTCTAAACCCTTTTTCTTTAAGTCTTTAAGTAGAAAAGTGTCCTATATAAAAATAAAACCTTTAAAATACATATCATTGGTCACCATATTTTTGCAAATATATATTTTTACAATATACTGCAATACAATGTATATTATTATATATATATATATATATATATATATATATATATATATATATATATATATATTTATTTTTTTTTTTTTTTTTTCTATTGAAAGTGCGATTATTTAAATGTTATTTAAATACAATATATATACATACACACAGACACAGATAGATAGACATTTCCTCACTAATCTGATTCAGAGACCATTCGAAACATTTCAGTATGCTTAAACGTTTTTTTCCCTGCCATTTGTACTGGTGACTTTGATGTGAGGATGAATGTTGTACAGAATCTGAGACACACTGTGAAACAAAACCATGTTCTCTTTTATTAAAGGATGTGGTGGATTCACATGCAGGCCTTGCTTTTTTGAAGGAGGCTTCTGACTTTCACTCACGCTACATTACCACAGTAAGGGCAACTCGGCATACCCCTTTTTTAGAAAGTTATATGTTGTTTAATTATAAGAACCATTGAATCCTGTTTTTTTTTTTTTTTTTTTTTTTAAAGGAAAATTTTTCATTGAGCCAAACTAATTTCCTTACCAACAGGTAATTCAGAGGATATTTTATAACGTCAACCGATCCTGGAAGGGAAAAATAACCTATTCGGAGCTCAGCAGAAGCAGTTTTCTTCAGGTTGGGATGCTTTTGTAGTGTAATACTGTATTTTTTTTTTTGTGGTTTGTTTGTTTTTGGTTTTTTTTGACTGTTGTGTTTTACAAATCACCCTGTTTTTGTATAGAATGTGGCACTACTGGAAGAAGAGGAAGATGTTAATCAGCTGACTGAGTACTTTTCCTACGAGCATTTCTATGTCATCTACTGTAAATTCTGGGAGCTGGACACTGACCATGATCTGTATATAGATCAGAGGGACATGGCACGGCACAACGATCAAGGTAGAACGACCAAGGCCTGCTTACAAAAAAAAAAAAACTGGTGTTTCATAACTCGCATCGTGCTGTTTCATGAAGTCACATGTCTCCTCCATTCTACAACTCATCACACATGCCTCCATTTAGTGCAGAGGATTAAGATCAATAGGACATTCATTTAGTTGCATAGGAATTTCCTGCTCTCTGATGTCATGTCGTCCCCTTTTTAAACCACGTATCCCTTAGTATTAAAAGAGAGAAACATAACTGTCTTTCAGTATTGCGAAGGAAAACTGTTTCATATATCTTTAATACGTTTTATTTTTATTATTCTTTAATTTCCCTGTTTTTCATTTTAGCCATCTCCCACAGAATGATTGAAAGAATATTCTCAGGCACTGTAACAAGGTACAAAATTCTGCCTTTGATCATTTATATTGTATTTTATTAACTTGTGATGTAATCTTTCCTTATTTACTTAAAAAAAAAAAAAAAACAAGCAAATAGTTATGTCTTGTATGAAAGTATATTCATTCCCATTTCTTTGTAATACAGAGACAGGAAGGTTCATAAGGAAGGCCGGTTGAGTTATGCAGACTTTGTGTGGTTTCTAATCTCGGAGGAAGACAAAAAGTCTGAAACTAGGTACCAGTTATCTTTTATCTCACTGTTCGACGGCACACCATTTTGAATCGATTGCTTCTTTTTCGCCGCCTTGTTAAATAGTTCTTGATTGTATTACATAGAAGCTAAACGAGACAGTAATAAATGGTGCTTTTTAAATGTTATTCTGGACTGAAACAAGTGTAACCGGTGTGAATAATCCTGTGACCTTTGGCCCCGTAGCATAGAGTACTGGTTCCGGTGTATGGACCTGGACGGTGATGGAATTCTGTCCATGTACGAGTTGCAGTACTTTCTATCAGGAGCAGTGTCAGAAACTGGAGACCATGGCCATCGAACCTCTGCCATTTGAAGACTGCCTCTGCCAAATGCTGGATCTGGTCAGGCCTGAGACAACAGGTAAGCTTTGTGTGCTGGCATTTTTATTCAGCAATTTGTTTACGCTAACGTCTTAGAAAAATCATGCAGCGGTAGATTAACCTGAACTCAAAAACGCTTTGCTATATTACTGCAGTCGATGGAGATTACAGTGAATGCTCTGCACATTTGCCATTGTCGAACTGTGGTTTTCTTCAGCAAATATTGATATTTGATTATATTCCGTTTAGGAAAAATCACTCTCCGTGACCTGAAAAGATGCAAACTAGCTCATATATTCTTTGACACGTTCTTCAACATTGAGAAATATCTGGATCACGAGCAGAGGGATCCATTCATGGTGGCAAAGGTAATGACCACCGCGCGCACGCTTCTTCTGCCGGGCAAAGCATTCTAATTATTTGCGCAGTAACGGTTACAAATCCTCTTTCCAGGATGCCGAGAGCTTGGGACAGGAGATTTCAGACTGGGAACGATATGCTGCAGAGGAGTATGATATTTTGGTGGCCGAGGAAGCTGCCAACGAGCAGTACAATGATGGGTAAAGCATCAGGATTTCATCATCTATTTCATATCGTTCCCTTGTCACATCTCAGCTCATGCATCATTAATATCAGAGCACCTTAGAACGCGTATTCCAGCCTGGGTAGGAATTTAGGATCGTGGATAAAGCGGTCTACTTAATCCGCACAGAGCGGCTGGTTTAATTTACACACCCGTGTGCTTCATACACCAAAGGATGCGGAAACGACTGTTTCTAAGACAACTGGATTTGTTTAGAAGGCTTTTATTTTCATGGTGATAAATATTTCACCATAGATATAACCGTTAACTACAATGAAATTGAAATTCATAGTTGGTTAAAATAGCGTGGGACTACCACTGTTTATATTAGGCTAGATTAAATGGATTAATGGTTCTTTATATTAGGTCTGTTTTGA
>JACRUU010000011.1:11349730-11409730 GCA_030449085.1 Kryptopterus vitreolus | reverse complement strand
CTATCTGTAGCAGTGGATTCAGTTGCGGTGTTGGGATTTACTCACATGGTCTTCTTGTCAGGTTTGAGCAGCTTGCTGGAGAACTCGCTGAGGATGGTGAGGTAAGAGAGGTGCGGCGGCGGCTGCTTCTCTGACTGCCGAACGAATCCCTGGAAAACAAACTCGATGCCGTCCCTGCAAAGAAACAAAAACACTGTGGTTCGGAGAAAAGGTGCCATTATAAATGATGCCACAAGCATGTTTGTGTCCAACATGTTTACTTCAATACTTCATATATATACGGCCCATAAAGAACAGCATTACAGGTTCCCCCGAAGCTATACGCGTTATAATTACTCCGTACTATTTGCTCTGCTGTACCTGTAGATTTGTACTCATCATCTTTAATCCCACTATAGTGGGCGGGTTTCATATTGAACCTGGTTCCTGGTGTTTTCTACCTCATCCCATATCAAAGGTATTTTTTCATGACCTCTGTCTCACGAAACTTAAACCTACATCTAGATTTTTGTACAGCAGCTTTGCTGTTAATGTAGCATACAAAATAAGAATTGCTTTTAATTGATTTTCATACATCATCGATTTTCCATCCCGCTGCTGAAGAGCACCCAATGACACGGATCTAAAATGTCATGAGTTTCGATTCTGCTGCGTTTCAATTTCAGCCCGAAAGCCGTGAATTTAATTGTTAGCTATCTATTCACTTGAATTCCCTGCACAGCAAGAATGAAACAAAACCAAAAAAAAAATAAAAATGCCCTTCAGCTATAAGTTACTAAAAACATGTTCTGGTCATGTGAACAAAAAAAAATTCCAGCCACAATGTCATATTTAAAAAACTAGAACAGGAAGTGGAAAAATCATCATCATCATCATCATCCCACCCTAGCAGGACACACACGGCTGGTCATTACACCTAATTAAAGTCACATATAATATATATATATATATATATGTTACCTGTGGATCATGGCCAGTGACTCGCGGGATTTGATCTGATCCCAGCCAAAAGTGAGAGAGAAACGTCTGGCCAGCTCTTTGATACTGCTGTAGGTCTGCACTCCTGAACTGCACGCGTTCCCGGTGTCCTGCTCCCGCTTCAGACGCAGGTAGAGCTAGTACATACAGTAAGACAGTACAGTCTTGTGCAGGTGTCAGTACAACTCCTCACCGAAAATAATGAAATGTAAAGCAAGCATGATGGAAATTTACATTTGCAGCATTTTGGCAGACGCCCTTATCCAGAGCGACTTACAACTGAGCAATTGAGGGTTAAGGGCCTTGCTCAAGGGCCCACTAGTGGCAGCTTGGTGGTGGTGGTGGGGTTTGAACCCGTGATCTTCCGGTCCAGAGTCCAACACCTTAAAAACTGGGCTACCACCTCCCTCTATGTGTATATTTTAAGGTTCTACCAAGAAACACAATAACCCAGTGGAAAAGCATATAAAGCGGTAGAACAATAAAATATGCTTTATATATTTCAAAATATGAGCAAAATGGACTCATTTCTCTTCAGGACACGTGAAATGGATGTATCAAAAGAGGTTCTGCTTGTAAGAGCTGGTGTAATCAGTGTTGCTGATCGCTATTTCCCATATCACTCTCACGCTGACCAAAGATCTACCATAAAGCCATTCCGAGAATGAAGGAGCCGCTAGAACATTCCACAGAGGGCATATCGGTGGAAGGGCTTTGTGTCTGTGAGATGCTGACAGCTGCGGCGGCTCACCAGCGAATCCGGGGACGCTGAGGAAACTGTGATTACTGGAACACACGATGGAAAGTGAGTTGCATACGATACCTGCTGAAGGCACAGGACAAGCGTGCGTGCGCTTTCGATCTTGTCCATTTGCCGGGTGCGGTTCAGAGTTTCTTTGATGATATCGCCGAAGTCATTGTAGTACTGCACAGAAAAGAGACGTGTTAGTGCATCGTGGCTCCCGAAGCTCAAATCAGCAGAGAATCGATAGTAAATTACCCCCGGAAAAAAAAAAAAAAAAAAAAGAAATGGAAAGAGAGAGTAAGCATAGAGATCGAAATGTTATAACATAAAGACCTCAAAATTGGCGAGATATAATTGCTGTTGAATCCTTTTACTAGTCACACAAAATCACCTTTATCCTCACCTGCCCCGTGCCTGCCAAGAAGCCACCGATAAGATCCTAACCTATCCATGCATTCTCTCACAGGCTTTTGGTGTAATAAATAATACCCACAGTGCTGAGGGAGATATACGCAGCCTTGCCGTCTGACATGGACTAGGCCCTATATGCATCAGATCAAGAGGTCTCACCCTCCCGCTCTCTCGGTCAGGAAGATTATGTGCGATTCTGTGTTACGAAAAGATGCTCTTGACCTGACAAATCCTCTATAGCGTGGGCTCAGTGGCTGCTGCAGACTCATACACATTTATTAACACAACACCGAAGTGGAGTACCACCCAGACATACAACCCACTGTGATTCCATCCCACACAAGCTGCCTTTTAGCACTACAGCATTAACCTTTAAGAACCGATTCATGCGGAAGGAAGTGATCATAACCTGGCAACCATTTTAGAGCTTAATGAAGTGAACAGTTGTTGGGGAGCCTTCCATAAACAGGAAGTAGAGCAAATAAAGCGGCTGCCAGCTTTCTGTCATTTGCTTGACTTTGAAAGATATCGTTCATTATGGCAGCTGTACGCGCGTGTGTGTGTGTGTGTGTGTGTGTGTGTGTGTGTGTGTAGGTGTGTGTGTGTAAATCAAAAAGATCAAGAAGAATGTTGATGATAGAGAGCTGGCCCTGCCACTGCCGAGGTGAATGGGCATTCCAAACGCGACAGCATGTCAAACACTTTTACGTGCACACACACTGACACACTCGGGGTGCTGTCCATTCATCCCGTTCAACTCGTATAATTCTAAAGTAAATGAGTGTTTTTAATGAGGCAAAAACGGTCATTTTATAAGTAATGCTATTAATGTGCTCACTTCCATCTGACATTATATTATAAACGTGCTGCATATCCTTCCATACATAGATTCTCATTCATTACGAACAGCTGCTGGAAGAGGGGGAAAAAATGTCAAACACTATTTTTAATTTTCTCATTGAACTGCTTGTAAAAGATGATTTTATTTTCCCATAACTATAAAATAGATGACTTAAGTTTTGATTCTATTTAAATGCCATTTTATTTGAAACTATTCAGAAATTCGCCTGCTATGCGACGGCAATGAACGGGCCGTACCCTCATGTAGTGCTTGAAGATCTCGGCAGCCATGCTCATCTCAAGCACACTGTGCACTATCAGTTTACAGTAGGCAGCCAACAAATTCCTCCGTCTGTGCAAGTCCTCCGGCCAGCTCACCCCACCTTTACTCTCGATGCCTAACACACACACACAGACACACACACAAGCACAGAGGTTAAAAATGTCGGTGGGATAACAATGAGAACAACCGTGAAATATTTTCCTTATGTGAGGTGCCGTTTTCTGTCATTATAAAGTGTCAGGACCGACCTGAATCATCGAGCGAGTGCAAAGATACTGTATATGTGAAAATCAGATTGATACACTGGAAGCAGTTACAGATTCCATCTCTTTCTGAAATATTAATAGAATCAAATCTCTTCTGGTTGGTAAACAAATAACCAATGGATAATATTTCCCTCCCAAAAAAATAAATAAATAAGCTGCCAACCTGCCAGTCATTTTACTGTCTTGTCAAACCATTAATTCTACACACGTCTGGCCTTACGCACAGAATAACATTTACAGAATAATCCATAGTATAGACAAACAGCTTATGTAGTTTACAAGATGACATGATGCTTTATAAAGTAATATAACTGATACATGTCATCATTGTTTTTCACTCATTTAGATCACATTCATTAGGAAGTGGTCTTGAGGCCCAGCGTGTTCAAATCTGATACAGGAAATCTTATCAAGTCAAGCACAACCTTTAAGAAAAACGATTGATGATTCAACAGAGGAATGATTTCATGGTTACGGATGTTATTTATTGTGATGCATATTTTAATAAATACAGAGTTGCTCAAAATGATGTTAAGACTTGATTGGGATTGATTTTTATTTTAATAACATAATAACACACTATGTACTATGTGCACTCCTTCGACCTGTACTCCTTGGTTGTCAATGCATGTGAAAAAGTCATTTTTGGTAAATGTAGTGTTGTGTTAGGCAGTGTGTTATGAGTGGTAACATCTTTTTGGACTAGTTATATTAACTAGTTTGCATTAATGTATTAGACTCTAATGAAAGAAGTAATCGAGAAACTATTAATTGATGATTGTAATCTCTATATTTAGCACATTTATTTGGGTTCTTGGGCATTCACATGCATTTTCACAAACAGTCTGTGAATTTTCAATAATCTTGGCATTGGAAAACTGTTTGCTACCAGCGGATTGAGGTTAAAACACAATCTTTTTGTGTATCTAAAGTTTTCTGAATATTTTGCCCTTTACTGGTTCACGAATTTGCGCTGACTTATTTTGGCTTATGATGAATGAGTATAAAGCATTTCCAAAACTAAATATCTGTATTTAACCGGGTGTAAGACATTTTTGAACATATGTAACCAGTCCATACTCGACCAGCGTTACGTGTAATGTAACTTGGAGTCAGACTGCCATCTACTGGACACACAACAGCATTTATGGCATTTGTGACCTGTGTAAATTATAACGTGGTCTGGTAAACAGACAGGACAGAAGGAGGACAGACAGTGGACAGGGCTACCTGTGCTGCTGTGGCTGTGTGGTTCAGGCCCGGTGAAAACATGTTCAAGGATGAAGCTAAGAAGTGCTTTCTGTAGTTTGGGTTCTGGGGTATAGAACAGAGGAGCACCTGCTGATGAATCCCACATCTGCAGCTGGTAACTGTGCGCTACGAGGACATCACTCAAACACATGAACGCCTACGTAAGGAGTAGGAATGCAGAAACATGTTAAACGTATTATGGAGTACAGTATCTGCAAAGGCAATTTATTCCAATAGGTTTAAGATTAGTTTTATTTTACACAATTATTTTAACTATTACACATTATATATTTTTTCATTTATAGCACAGCCTATTATTTCCATTAAAGTCATGTGACATTTTTTAAAAAATGTTATTAGAAATGACGCATCCATATTTGCCTCTATGAATCACACAAGACCTTAAATAGATCACATCTCAAAGCACGACCCACAGAGTAAACAGTAAGCACACTGGTAAAAGAGGAGAAAAGAATAGGTTTATGAGAAAGCAGACAGCTGACAGTACCTGTTCTCTCACCGCTTTCTCCGTGTGTGAAAGGCAGCGGTGGCATTTTTCACAAAACGCTCGTAGTTGACTCCTCGCATGGAGAGCTGACTCCTAAACATGCAAGTGCACGAACAGATATTTTTACTCCTTATACAGGTTATTCTTATTGCGTTTTATTCACTGTGTGTTCGCTGTATTCTTTTTTTTGTATGTGTGTGTTATTAAAGATTAGTGTGAATCATAGAAGTAAGGTAAAGCTGAGAGATTGTGAGAGAACAATTAAGCTAAATAATCAAAGCTGACGGAGGAACCCTCATTGAATGTGCATAGATAAACACGTTGCTAGTAGAAGCGCTGCTGGTCTCTGATGTAACCCTCTTTTTTTTTTTTCACAATTATACACATGCGCCCGGCTTCAGGGAGGTACTGATGTTCGAATCTCATTTCAGACAAATGACTCATTTTAATCGGACAATATCCCAATTTTCTGCTGAACTCATCTTGTTTTCCCCCCAGCAGCTCCTCTCACTCAAATGCACCCTCGTTCCCAAGTCAAATGCCACTGACATTAGAATTGCAGATTGGGCCAAAGTCACCGCCTGGGTCGCAAATTACAGCCCACGCTGGCAGTTATTGATGAGGGGGTCGGAGAGTGAAAGCGCTCGTTCGGGTGCGACTCCCCCAAATGACGGATTTTAATGTTGCTCTCTTACCTACAGCATTCTTAATGGCCATCAATATCTCTGTGCTGAAAGGTTAGGGGTCGGGAAATATGATTACCTTGTGCACCGCATAGAAACATGGGTTTAATAACGACGTCACATTAGAGATTAGTAGAGGAGACTTCACACGAGAATGTAGCCATTACGCCCCCTATAATCCATCACCTGAACCTACTCTTTTTCCTAATGCCTCATGATCAATCGCAAGCTTCTCCCGGTTATTAAAATCCAGTGGACACGACCCAGGGCCTCGGAGGGCATCACGGCAGATATTTCAAATCGAATGTAGCAGAATTAAAGGACAGGTTGCTTGTGATGGATCATATGGGAATTGTGCAGACACTGAGTCACACGCACCTGAAAGGTTCGGTTAATTTATCACTCCAAACTCTGTCCGAGTGTAAATATTAGCATTCACGTCTCTAGATCTGATGCCAATGACAAAGAGGAGGGAGTCACGGCAGGGCAGGGTTGAGCTTAAGGAAGAATGTCAGAGCAGCTGATGACTAACCCTGGAGGTCACGCCTTCTCCGAAGTTGTTCAGGTTCCACAGGATGCAGCAGCAGACACAACGCAGAGCCTCGGTGATCATCTGAAAGAGACGCACGGAAGGAAGTTGAGCTTTCGCCGGAGACAGTAAGAGACGGTAATAATATCTGATCTTACCTCTACTGGCACACCTCCACTCTGTAACTCAACTACAAGGAGTTTCGAGACCAGATCATATGTGCCACATTTCGTCAGGTTCTGCGCACTGAGATACAATAATAACAAAAGAATCAGACAAATTCATATTAAGATTAAGCTCTAAATCAGAATTATTCATTTTTGATGATATTTTTTGAGGTACACGTTTCTGGTTATATCTTGCATATAGAAACCCTGAGAAGAACAAAGGATGATTGAAGAAGAATAAGTGAATTTTACAGATTTATTTTTTTATTTATGGAAAAACCTGTAGGCCTCTCACTAGTAATTGGTAAAAATGCTTATGGTTTTGAATTTGTGATGACACGTTTCTACAAATTTACAGAATTCAATAAGTGTGCTTAGGTTTGAAGTAATACAATTGAATTTCAAGTACAAAGACTGATCCAGTCTTACTTGTTGAAAAGCGGTAATTTTTTTCAAAGTGGACAAAATCTTTTCATTTATGTCTCCATCACCAATGAAAGTTCCATCCTAAAATCACAAACAAGAGTCATAGTGATTAGACTGTTTATTCTCGTCAGTTACACCGATCCACTTTTTGGCCTTTATTCATGTAGAAACCAGGCAGGCCTGAGCACAATGGAGTTTGACTGAATTCTGGAACACTCACAGCGAATGCGTCTTCTAAGCATGAGCTCAGTGTGTGCGTCCAGCACTGGATGAGTTGTCCTATAGAAGAAGCAGCCATGTGCTGCCAGTGTGAATGATTTGCACCGAGGTTATGGTAGGAGCGAGCAGCTGCTTCTAAAAGTGCTGGTTCTGTGTGGGACTCCACTGCAGACTCCAATCCAGCAAGCAGCGCCTGCACAGACTACAACCACACAAAACAGTGGCACATACTGTCCAGCAGGGGGAATGCTACACTCCTAGGAAAAATGGCAAAATATGAAGCTTTTAATGCTTCTGACAACAAACCACTGGTCAAGGAACGAATTGAACAAATACTGTAGATCTAACACTACTTTTTAAATTCACATTCCGCTTATGAGCTTATTATAAGGTCCTTGATTGGTTTAACCAGGGGTTGGCAAATACTGAGTAATATTTCAAGAGACAATATATTTTTGTCTAGACATGTTATTAGTTTGACGTCTAGAACAAACATTTTAACAGGATTTTATCTTTGGGATACAATAAATGTCTAAGTGAATTTCCCTGATTTGACTGTAGTAGATTAATTCCTCTCTCATTTCTCATCAATAATCTGATGTTAAGACTTTTAAGATTTTTGGGCTTGGAGCACTTTTTTTGCCCAGGTGTGTATCGGGGACATAACAATATTTATGAACCATATTTCTATAGAATTGCTAAAACAGGGATTATTGTTTTACTTTTCCACTATTGAAACAAAATAGAATAAGAATTTCCACTTTGTGTGTTTATCACATGCACACTGATCGAACATTCCATTACGTAGAACAATGCAATAATAACTGTCCGAACCTCCTGGTGACCCGCCCCTGGTTGATGATGCTTCAAATTCATGAATACACTCCACACTCCACAATAAACATCCTCAACCACACACAACACTAACAACCCAAATGAGGATGGGTTCTCTGTTGAGTCTGGTTCCTCTCAAGGTTTCTTCCTGTTCCCAGGGAGTTTTTCCTTGCCACCGTCGCTTCGGCTTGCTCAACAAGAAACAATTAGGGCAAAACTGATTTTCACTTTTCACACAAGTATTATGTAAAGCTGCTTTGAGACGATGACAAATTGTTAAAAGCGCTTTATAAATAAAATTGAATAGAATTGAATTGAATTGAATTAATAACTGCTAGTAAAATACATAGAAAAACAACCAACCTCTCTGTGTTCATCACCACAGGTGTCCATTTGAAAGTACTGAGGTATTTTGAGGAAATACGTAAGTTTTTCAGCATCTCCCGAGTACTAGAAATGTACAGGCAGACGAAAAGATCAGAACAAAATGTACTATATAAAGGGTATAACAAACGCATGGGAGCCTTTCTCACCTTGGAGAACAGACCAGGCAGCACCTTTAAGAAGTGTTCAGTAAGTTTTGCACAGTCATCTGTCTGCAACCTCTTCTCTTTCGTACTGATAAGCTAAAACACAACAGCATGACATACATATTCAGTTATTATACATATTCAGTCTCCTTCACACGCTACATACATGCGTATACATATACAGCGTATTATTTGAGCATCTAAAACAGATAACAATGATGAAATTGTTGATGTAAAATTAAAAGTATACTTTTCATAGGAGCATTTGCAATACCGCAAAATAATAATCAAATGCTTATAGCAACAACAAGGCTGTAAAATAAATCTTAGATGTGTTCCATTGAAGTGAGCTAAGTGAAGACGAAAGAAAGCAGAAGCTAACTTTCTTCCCCGGGCTTCTCCCTGCTAGTGGGGGTCCCTCAGCAGCCTGCCTCACTGCCGCCAAAAGAATCTCAATCACCAGAGCCTCTTCAGTGATGCTTAATGCTGTGGAACAAACAAATAACGTTACTACACTCAATGAATAAAACAACCGGTATACCTGATTTCCTCCCCAATTTGTCATCAAAACGCTGGAGGTATACAATGACATAGAGTTTGTCTTTTTATGCACTAAAATTACATTTTCCCTGGAATTGAACTATCAGACACAAACCTGTTCCAGAATGACAATGCTGTGTGAGCACAACTAAACACCTCTGGGATAAAATGAAACACTGACTGCACACCAGACCTCTTCACCCTACATCAGTACTTAAATGAACACTAATCTTCACAACACTGCATCAAAAATCCTTAAATCTAGTTAAAGTGTATTAAAACCAAGCAAGATAAATCTGCCAATAGGGCAAACATTCTTGAAACTAGCATTAATATCTAGTAGATAATAAATTCTACTAGATCATTTAACTACACAAAAAACAGCCCAGTTTTAACCTTTTTTTAACCTTTTCATACTCTAAACACAAGTTCAAGCTCTAATGGGAGCTTGGTAGTGCTGGGATTTAAACCAGCAACCTTCTGCACCATAGCCCAATGTCTTAACCACTGAGCTCTCATCTCCCTGACCTACACAAACATTTATTGACAAAAAGATTCTTAAGATTCTCGATATATATGAACTTTTCGCAGCAATCTTAAAATCTAAAAACATTCTATTTGAACACACACTTTACATCTTTCGCTTGTTTCTAGTGAAATTTTGCTCAAAATGAGTTAACGTTTACCACCTAGACTGAACAAGTACAATTTTATTACTTTAAGATTTATAGTCTAACATGCAATGAAATTTCTAAGACTTTTTTATCTTTCATGGCAAAAGAAAACAAGAAAACAATTTCTAGAAATAAGCTTTTAGTTTCTTAGATTTCAGTTTTCGCAGTGAACCACACTCCAAAATCAAGTGGAACAGAAGAGCGGAAGTTATTAGAACAGCGAATGAGTGAAATGGCTGGTCAAAAAAAGCACATACCATTTTTTTTTTTTTATTAGGTGTCTACAAACTTTTGTCCAGAGAGTGTATTTTAAAAGTAAGTACTAGCCTTGGTCCGATAAGGGAGGCTGAGCTGTGAGCAGAGAGGTAAAAAACGCCCAGTCCTTTAACAGAGGTCCACCACACTCCCACAGACTGTCCACCAGATACAGCACATGCTGATGCAGCTATATCACAACAGAGCAGGCAGGAAAATGTTAAACACTTAAAACACAATAGATTTAATTGCGACGTCTTAAAAAACTTCACACCGTATCAAATGTCAGATACCAGAATGAGAAAGTCATGGAAGGTCAGGGCTAACTCAGGCTTCTGGCAAACACATGTGAAGGCACCACATCTTTTATAAGGTGCTGCTTAAATAGCATCACATGGCAGTTGTATTTAGATGTCCATGATTGGGAAGCGCTACTTTATTACCACTGTATACCAAGAGAGCATGTACGCCAATTTCATCCTCGCCAATTGCAGAACAAAGCTATTTAAGCTCATCTTCAGAATTGGTTTGGTAAGATTTAGACTGGTAACAATATGCAACAAGTATCACAAAGAACTTATGACCACATCTACCTGGTTCTCAGTGTAGAACTGAATAAGGGCTCGGACTCTGGCCAGAGTTAGCTCTCTGTGTCCGTCTTCCTCTGATATTCCTGTCCTCATCACTGGCAATGTAGGCTGACTAAGTAACCTGAGGAAAGATATTAAAATACTCCAAAACCTGTATTCACATGCATTTTAAATTAAACAGTGCCAGAAGAAGACCAAACTAATCAAGAAACATCTTAATGTCAATATATTTATTAATGCCATTAATATATTTCAACTAAGTAACTAATAGTTATTCTGACCAGATTAATCACCATTAGAAAACAGCTACACATACACATACTCCTGTTTATAGTTGACTCTTCACAATTACAAACTCACTTGGTGAACAGAAATTCGCCTGCGACGGCTGCAAGTGGTCGATGAGTAGAGTACACGAACTGAAAAATGTGCTTGTAGTCAGCCTCGCTCAACACATCATCACATGACCTGCCATAGTTCAACAAGATTTGCATTGTCAGCTTGCTTTATTATATCCAGTATTTATCTGAACCAATAAAATCAGTATATGATATAGAAACATAAGCTCACTGGGAAATGGTCATCAGCAGCCGCATTGCCTGTATTGCAACCTCGTGGTCTTTATCCAAAGTCATGGAGATCATTCTCTCCTGTGGAAAAGCACAACATTCAGTTAACCTCACAAAACAGTCTTCCCTAAAGATATTTCATTTATCCTTTCTAAACAAAAAGAACAATTTTAACGGATGTAATGAGATTATGCACCAGCTCCGTAAATCTGATCTGTGCTCATTTTGCATCTGGATTAATGTAGACACATTTTGTAATTGGAAAATGTAGACAAATCTATGTGCAAGATCATTTTACTTACTAAGATGCATTAAGTGTTGGGCAACATGACACCATCAAACAATAAATGTTCTACTATAGTATGTATTTCTTAAATGGAAATTACTTTCCTTCATTGTCCATAGTGCAATGCTTTTGATGATTGGTGATTTGTTTGTATAGAAATTCTTGTGAATATTATATTGTGAGCATAGTAAGAATGTACACCTTTGAATTGCTCCCATCCAGCAACACTAGTGTGTGTGTGTGTGTGTGTGTGTGTGTGTGTAAAACTGTAAAATTGTTAAATGTCTGTGCATGTAAGATGCAAACATACTTTCCCTACGCTGATTAGTAAAATGAACTGAACTATAAGACTCTATAGCATCAATAAAGAAACAACAGTACCTTAAATCGACTGGTGAAAAGGTCCATTTTGGAAATAAGAGTACTGTCCTGATAAAGTCCCTGCAGACCCAAAACACACTTCAAGCGCACATCAGGTTGCTGTCAAAATGACACAAGAAAAACAGAAGTTTCGAATCATTCAGTCCTCTGGAAAGAGCGTACAGCTGCATATAATCATTCTTTATTACACAAACTTGTACTGACAATTATTTTACCAATATTAGTTTGCCGTTAATTTACAGACAATACGGAAAACAGATTTGCGAAAACAGTCCAAAAGCTCTACAATTACAATCGGTTCAGTGTGAAAAGCACAGTCTATATTCTATACATAGTAGTTGAGTCATAACAGAAACTCACCTTGTCATGCATCAACCATCCTACATATTTCAGACAGGTGTCATTATGAAACACTGCACTATAATGCTTCATCCATACAGCCAGTTCCTCTATACAGATCGCCCTGATCTCAGGGATTACGTCTCTGCCAAAATAGAACAGGCAAAACGCTTTCATTAAACATCAGGAGGTGTGCAAGGGAAAAAAGATTATCTGCAGGCAAGAATCAATTATTAGACTACCTGTATCTTTTAAGGAAAACGCTTTTAAAAATAGCATCCATCATGTCTTCTATTTCAAGCTTCCTATCCTTCAACTGAAACAGTACAAAGGTTAAAGTTTCAGAAACTTTCACTTCAAGTACAGTATTTTTTTTTTACTTCACAGCATTTTTTTTTATATTGTATATTGTGACCCCCACCAAAAACAATTAACCAATAATGTAAAGGCACAGGCAAAGTGTAGTCATGACCTCACCTCAGTAATCTTCTTCTGTATCTTGTCCACCCGTGGTGAGGCTCGCTTACTGGTCATTTTGGCCAGCTCAACCTCGAGGAGTTTCTGGTTGTTCTCCACACTTCCGCTGAGGTTGAGCGCCACATTTATTAAAGCGCTGAGCAACTTTACTGCTACAGGATCACATGAGAATATACAGACAGAATCAGAGAGTACATCCTATTCCATTCCTGCTTTCTCTCTGAAGATATGTGACAGACTTAAACAGGCCCAGAAAATAAGAATCAGTGTTTAGAGCGTTACCTGCCAGTGTGCATGTGTGTCTAAACGCACGCATATGTGATGCGGAGAGCTCAGTCAGCAGAGAGATGAGTGTGCTCAGGAGGTAGTTGTCAAAGATCACGCTATATTGACACTGTGATATCAGCACTGAGACGAACTCGCAAAAGTGAGAGCGGAACTTTTTCCAGTACAGACCAGACATAACAAGAGGATACTCTCCATTGTCCTGACAAACAAAAAAAGAGTTTTTAAAGGATGAGGAGCTTTAGAATATATATTGTGCTTGTAATATAGTAACAAATATTAGTGCAAAAGTCTCGAAAATCTCTAAGGGAAAGTTCATGCTCACAATGTCAATGGGCCAAGTGACAGTCAATATCCATGGAAATGCCAGAAACCTTTTATACTGTAAACCTGAGCTCTATAATGTGTAAAAAAATATAAATAAAAGCATTTTTACACTATAGCATATATACTTTGTACATAATAACATAAAATATAGACACACAGTTCACACCTCATCCAGGTCTTCCACCATTTTGCTCATGACATCAGAATCCTTTTTGCTCTGGAACATTTCTGCAGTTACTACTCCTAAAAAACCCAATAACAATTAGGACAGTGATGGTGTTTGTAGTTTATAAATTTGCATACAATTTTATAACAACCATATTCCACCCAGGAGTCATAATTCATTCATTCATTCATCTTCTACCACTATATCCGATCTTCCCTCGGGTCACGGGGAGCCTGTGCCTATCTCAGGCGTCTATGGGCATTAAGGCAGGATACACCCTGGATGGAATGCCAACCCATCGCAGGACACACACACACATTCATACACACATTCATACACTAGGGACAATTTTCCAAGGTGCCAATCAACCTACCGTGCATGTTTTTTGACCCGGGGGGAAACCGGAGAACCCGGAGAAAAACCCCCTGAGGCACGGGGAGAACATGCAAACTCCACACACACATGGCCCGAGACGGGAATCGAACCCGGACCCTGGCGGTGTGAGGCGAACGTGCTAACCACTAAGCCACCGTGCCCCCCTAGGAGTCATAATATTAGTTAGATTTACGAGATTGAATCATCTACTTTACCAGAGCAAATCTATTTCATATCAGAGCACTAGTCACTAAAAGCAGCATTATCAGCAGCAGCTTTACATATTTAGCTATAGAACATATAACATATAAAATTGTCTATTTGACAAGAAAAATCCTCCTCGTAAAAAAAAAAAAAAAAAAAAAAAAAAAAAAAAAAAAAGATGATTCTTGGTGGTGTAGGTCACTAACATCCACATACCACACTGAATTACTTAAATAAGTATGAATATGTTATCCTTTTAGAGTATGTTATTAAACTCATAAGTGAGAAAGCAATGAAAGAAGACCATGAATGATCATATATATATATATATATATATATATATATATATATATATATATATATATATATATATATATATATATATATATATATATATATATATATATCACACTCACTGAATGTCTTACCTTTGCATCCTGAACACTGAATGAAAAAGCTGATGAGGTCAAGGAGTGCTGGTTCTCTGTCCATAACATAAGCCTCAATCCAGTCGTCAACCACAGCCTTAGCATGAGATCCAGAAGAACTACAATCAGTACATGCCTGCAAACAACCTTCAACCCAAATAATGCACAATCCGCCAACGAGAAGTCCGTGTAGTATTTGAATAATATAATCAAATGTCGAGCATTAATCATCAGCATGTACCTGCATGGCACTCCTGCCCATACTGACCACCTCAAACAAGGTGAAGGCCTCCATGTCACCATCTTTGAGCTGCGCATTCTCCGCTCTGCCCAAGGTACCATGATTGGTCTTGGAAAGCTTCTGCTTAGCATTCTCTGAGCCGTCCCGGGCTTTCCTTTTCCCCCTCTACACAAAAATGTCCACACATTCACACATATATATTCACACCTAAAATATGAATAAGTGTGTTTTGGCATGAGAGGAAAATGAAACTGTATTTATTTAATTTCAAGTATAAACAAGGTTTATCATAAGTACTATATTAATGTCCATAAACAGGATAAAGAGTTGAAAATGAGAGTCAGATTAGAAATACAGGGTAAAGTCTTACCACATTCTTCTTTCTGTTTTCATTTCTCACACCAGAGGCATGATTTACAGATGTGCAGGAAGAGACGTCAACACTAGTATTCTCTCTTTAAAAAATATATTCACCATTTGATTAATTACTCACATACCTTCTATTTAAATACAAAATATTTATAGATATATAGTTAAGTGATGCGGTTACTGTGTGAACAAAAGTAAGTACTCCCTGGTACATTTTCCATAGCATGTGAGATACTTAATAAAGAAATCTACAAAATGTTATACTGTTGATATCGATTTATGTTTTCTAATAGTTAAGTATTTAGATTTCCATTACCATTATTATGTTTTCAGGTGTTGGAATTACAAATTGAAAATTATAATTATATTCAATTTATCAAGGTACATTTTATATTTTTCCACAATAAGCCATTAGGGATGCAAACTTTTGCTCTCAGCGATTAAAACAATCTAATTTCCCAGGACAAGAAAAAGTCTTACTTTTGCACTGTTCTTGAGAGTAACGTTGGTTCTGCTATCATCTCTTCTCAGGTCATTTTGTGGTACTGCCTTCCTGTTTTCACATCTTTTGATCTACTAGAGAACAATACAAGGGCTACAGTGGATTTATCAAAATATTGCTTTCATTTCATCATTAAATATGACATTATGTGTGTGTGTGGGGGGGGGGGGGGGGGTGTGACTGAACATGTGTAAATGAACTAAAATGTAATACAAAAATGTTATTTCCTGGAAGATTCTGTTATTGGTTTTTATTTATTATTCACGTAACTGATCATTTATGGAACTGTATAATGTTTTGTATAACTTTCAGGGTCACTATCAAACTATCTGACAAGGAATGAAAGCGTAAGATGCTTTTCTGTACCGTACTGATTTCTGTAACCAAATACAAACTATTTAAGATCCTCCCTATAACATTCTCGCATGGAAAGTTTGCCAAAGGTTGATTTTAGGTTTTCTGTAATTCATTCACTTTAGATAGATAGCAGAAAGGACTATAGATTAGCCCAGTAAAAATATCTTGCCAATTAAAAGAAAATGGAGGTCAGAATTACATACTGATTGTTTATACTGCAAAGCCAATAACGAATAAGGTCAAATACAGTAGCATGAATAGGAACAGTGCTACCACAACGTTCCTAAAACATTATGAATTGGTTCCCAAAGCAAATACTAGGTTTAGGGAAACATTTAGTGTTTGTGGCGGTGTTGTGATAAGTAAATAAAATATAACAATATTTCCACGTTGGTGAATTGGTTGAACTGATTGCCCTCCGTGGAATTGTTATTAAACAGAGGACCGTCTATTAGTGAAGAAAACATCTGATTGGTCAACAACACGTCAGTAAAAAGAAAGTAAGCAGCTGATTGGATAGTGTAAGTGTCACTCAACTTGGGCTTCTTCCTTATGTTTTCATTATGTTTAGCTTTCATTACAAACCCACAGACAATAAAGCATCTCTCTCTCTCTCTCTCTCTCTCTCTCCTCTCTCTCCTCTCTTCACCTCCCACACAGGAACCACGGGAGTTTACGGCTTGTTATCTTTTCTCGGATGCCTTTACTTTGTGAATTTAATATAGTAATTAATACAGTTATAGACCCCGCCATATGATGCTGCTATATGCGACGGACAGGCTGGTAAATGAATGTAATTGTAAACAGTTATTGTTTTAAAAGCGCTTATACTGCTGGTATATACATACATAGAGATGTTCTTACCAGTGCTGGGTGATAGTGGCGTGGAGAATCCCTGCTCAAGATAAGAGGAGGTGGAATGCGGCTGCAGAGTGCCCCCTGGTGGTCTTTTTCCTGAACAAATCCTGCGAGCTGTGCGGAAGTACGTCATACACATGGAAAGATCGGATTATTTTAGTGTCTTGGTTCCTTGAACCTTTGTTCAGTCACGTGATGAAGCCGAGTCGAGTTTTGTTTACATAATACACGGAGATTTGACGATGTTTTGCTCCTGCGCGTCCTGTAGAAAATGAACGAATCAGTCTTTGTCTCCTCCCACCTCCTCTTTTTTCTTCACTCGTTCTTCTGAATCACATCAAAGACTCCATCATTAACACCACAGTCACCGTCAACATCCCAAAATAAGCATCTGCTCTGGTTATGTTTTCACTATGCCCACACCACATGGGAGAAATGACATGGGCTTATCCGTAAATAAAGTAAAATGCATGTGGTGAGATTCAGTAATGGTTGTAAATAAGAAAATAATTGGCAAAAGTACAGGTTGTTAAATGTTTCATTCATTCATTCATCTACCGCTTTATCCAATCTTCTCTCGGGTCACGGGGAGTCTGTGCCTATCTCAGGAGTCTATGGCATTAAGCTAGGATACACACTGGATGGAATGCCAACCCATCGCAGGACACACACACACACACGGGACAATTTTCCAAGGTGCCAAACAACCTACTGTGCATGTTTTTGGATAGGGGAAACCGGAGAACCCGGAGAAAAACCCCCTGAGGCACGGGGAGAACACACATGACCGAGACGGGAATCGAACCCGGACCCTGGAGGTGTGAGGCGAACGTGCTAACAACTAAGCCACCGTACCCCTGTTAAATGTTTAGCTTTAATCGAATTTACTTTGTTAGAACCATAAGAAATAACTACAAAAAAAAAATCCTATTATTAACAGAACTGCCTATATGCTGATAAGACGACCTCACACTTATTGCTTTTGTGTCTGTCCCAGCATCCCTCAGACACAACTCCTCCATGATCTCCATCCCTTACACACATCCCCTACATGCCATTACATTTAAACCACGGAAAAGACATTTTCTATCCGGCTTCTACATTAAGAACAGCGATGACCCAGTCACTGCATTTAGCAGTGAGACAAGGTTGCCAGGTCCGCGGGCAAATGAGTGCATTTTTTTTTTACATTTGAGAAATGGTTTTTATTAATGAATTGACTTTAATTATTGAATGAATTATATCTTCAAACCAAATCGTGAACTGCTACCTACCACTCGCACATTTCTCTCATGGCACAGTAATAAGATATGATCCTGCATGTATCATATAAATCATATTGTATATTAAAAGAATAGCCTTTGTTTGCCACAGATACATTACAGCACAGTGAAACTGTTTCTTCACATATCCCAGATTTTTTTTGGAAGCTGGGGTCAGCCATGATGCGGCATCACTGCGGGTTAAGGGCCTTGCTCAAGGACCCAAAGGAGGCAGCTTGGAGATACCAGGGCTCCAACCACCAACCAATTAGAAGGAGCTACACCCTCCCGCTTTAGAACTAAATACAAAAATAGGAGAGCTTTTCATGGTTTGTTAGTGACTCACTATTCTTGTTTTACTTGCATTTGGGGTGGGGTAATGTTTTGGCCTGGTATATATATAATGGAATACACCTAAGAATGACACTAAGAACTTTCGTCTGATAAATTAAAGAAGCATGCGTATGAAAAGAAAATGTATTGATTTAATTTAATTATATTACTAACAGTATTGTAGCTCCTGGTTTTAGAGATAACTTACCCATCATATTAAACAGATGTTTGTTCAATAGAAGTAAATGTGAATCTTTAATAAATGTTCTGTGTGTAAAGTATAAATCCCGGATCTGGTAGTGTTACTTAAACCATTTACTTATTTTATCAGTTCCTGAGGGATCAACCGGAAAACCATACAAGTTTGAAAAATGAATTCTCTAGAGAGTGAAGTCCATATGTTTAAAACACCACCTTTAAAGAAGGGAGGAAAAAAGAGCAAGAGAATCCAATGGATTACAAACAATAATATTAAGGTACTTTGATAACTGAAATATAATCATTTCATTACAAAAACAGCAAAGATTCAGCCAACATTATACAACTCCATAAAGCTCCGGTGGCCTTTCATAGCTTACATTTTCAAATGTATTAAAACTCCGAGCCAGATTTCTTTCTCCATTTAGTTTTGTTGAAATACCATCACTCCTATAACTACTAGCATTCATCACACTCTAAAATAGTCTGTTCAGCCTCCAAAACGGTAAGAAACGATAAAGAACATTTTCAAATATTTATTAAACGGTAATAAAGACATAGGTATAGGCTACCATCAGGATTCAAATGCAGTCATCAAAAATAGGGCTTCTTCTGAAAGTTTGTTACAGTCTATACAGTGTTCAGCACTCGGAGTGACTGCTATAATCAGAATGATCAATGATTTGCCAAAAACATAAAAAAAGGAACATTAAATAGTGTCATCAAAAAGAATACAGCCCTGTTATCAACACAGTATTGATAGCTTGCATCATTAAAAAAAAAAAAAAAAAAAAATTTTTTTGCAAAACATTTTTCTGAAAGGCAGACATTAAAATAATATATAAAAAGCATTTACAGTTGAGGGTAAACAAACGTTTCTTTTTTTCCTAAGTTCAAATCTTTATTTAAGAAGTGCATCGAAACAAAAATAAACTGTCCTCTTTCCTTAACGTACTGAATGTATAGAAATATGCATGGCACGCCGCAGATGCACTGTCCTTCATTTGTTTACATACAATCGTGACATGACGCAAAATCAAAGAAGACCCAAATTCCATCATAATTTATTCTCTCGTTTATGACAGAATTTTGTACACCTGAAGAAAATTTCTGTGGCTGGATGAGAGAGCCTGGATCCCCATACAGCAATGCCGATCCTCAGCGCGTTTTCGGGTCTCTTAGGGCCGTGCACCAGGGTTCAGTGTCAGGTTAGCCATGAGTTCATGAACAGAGGCAAATATTGTACATTCTCCTAAAAGAAGAAGCATTCATTTTAAACGAGAAAACATTAACTGCACAAACCCTGTGAACTTACCGAAATGGAAACAAACAGGTTGTACTACATAATAAAACAATGATGCTGGCAAACTTCACAAAGATCCATGACATGATAGAAGGGCAAAAATTTAATGAAAAGAAAACCAGTTATTAAACGGCAAATCTGAAAACTCATTTATATTTTATTAAATTAAATCTGGTTCTGTAAATATACTGCTTTAAAAGTTAAACACAAGCGATTTATTAGGAATCAAACATGACGTGTACAGCAATACAAAATCACTTGACTGCCAAAGTTACAAATGCATACCTGGTCGAGCTGGGTGGTGCTCATTAAACCTCCTGAGGATGTTGCTAACCATGAGGGCCGCGGCTCCAGAGGAGCTGTGTTGTCGAGGGATGTCAGCCTGCTGGGTCAGTCCTGTGGCCATGTCGTACACAATTGGCACAATGATGCTGATAGGCTCCTGAGGCACCGCCACTCTCTGAGTCAGCTGGAGCTGAGGATAAAGAGCTTGGTAAGTCAGAAGTTCGGTTGGGAAATGAAAATGTATTCCAATTGTTGAATTGAATATTTAAGATTTAGAATCGGATACTTGTTATAAAATATAAATTTAAATTCCTCTTATTGATTCCTGGTCTTTTTTTTTCCTCACCTGGCAACCTGCCAGGACCTTATGTGCTAATCTAAACAACAGTTTACAAGATGGATCTGTTGGGATTGTCTAGTCTTGGGCACTTCCAATTGGCCGGCCGTCGCGGCGTTTCTCGCACACTCTGGGTATTTAATTGCTGCGCAGGGGCTGATGATTCTCGTCTGCTTCTCATGTCTCGGATTTTTATTTTAATTTAAGATCTTTTGTTTTTGCACCTCGCCTTGGATCCTTTATTTACCCCGTCACTACAAAACCGCGGAAAGAGCTCAAAAGTGTGGCTACAATTTGCAAAAACCGAAGACAAAGCTAAGTGTAATTATTGTAATAAACTAAAGTTACAAGCGAGGTGTCACGACCAACATGACTAGGCATCTGCAGTGGTTCACCATTTGGAAGCGATAAGAATAGGAATCGATAAAATTAAAATGATACCCTAAAATGATTCCATAACTGACAGCAGGTCTGTTATTCTTGTCTGTTATTTTCCTCCCTTATTAATTATATATAAATAAACAAATATCTATTAATACTGTAAATATACAGTATAATATTTTTTTGAGCTGTGTGTATGTATGTATATATGTATGATATAACCCCCCAATATATGATATATATATATATATATATATATATATATATATATATATATATATATATATATATATATATATATATATATATATATCTATATATATATATATATATAAGTATTCTATTTATTTCTTTTCCACAAACCTCAACCCGCTTAGAGTTGAGGCATGAAAAGTACTTACAAAGAAAAGCATTTTGGTCTTGAGCACTACAGCGATAGTTCCTGGAGGAGCGATGGGGGGCGCGCTGGGTGGGATAGTCAGACAGAACTGCACATTCCACTTTAGCTGGCCTGCCTGGTCCGGGAACTTCAGAAGGGGAAACAATTAAAGACTGCACACATACAATCCGAGTGGATTGTAAAAAGATTCCAACACTCACTCACCAGCTCAAGCTTCATGATTCGTACACAGTCTCTGAGGATGTTGGTTGGAGCCCCCAGCAGTTTGGTAAAGGCATTTAGAGTGTTGTATTTAAAGGGTGGGCCTGCAACCTAAGAAAAGAAATAAACATCAGACAGTAAAGTCGCATTTTTTCACTTGAAGAACCGGATATACAGTATTTTATAAAGTATGAGCACACTGAGACTACTCTGGGGAGGCACCTGTTTTAAAACTGGCTTTAATATATTGGTTATGTGTTCATCAGGTATATAAATAAATGGTACAAAACCAATGCTCCGTACTGAGACCTTCTTTTTTTGGTTCTCTTCTGAAGTTAATTATAGACCAGACGGTTTTAATTTAGGCCTGAAATGCTCTGAACAGGAAATAGCTCCAGACACATTAGATTAATTACATTTCAATAGCACTAAAATTAGTCAAGATAGCTGCTTAATCCAGCAGATGTCATCCAGGCGAGGATTCTTCTCTTACCCTGGTTTCAAAGAACTTCTCCAAAACTTGCAGCTCCTCTTGGGACCAAGGACCCGTGTTCTCTGGTGTGACTTTAAGCTGCAGGGTCTGGTAACTCTTTGGGTTTAGAGCCACCCGACATTTCAGCACATCCGTCTTAAACATGATTACTCCTGGCTCGTTTGAGTTCACAATAGTGAGCTATAAAATAGAGGGAGAGAGTTCAGGAGTTCAGCTATGTACTCATTTTGTAACACGGGCCAGACACTTTCCTCAGACACAAATTACGCAAATAAATAAATACCACCATAATTATCGTTATTAGCAGCTTATTATTGTAGGAATGAACTCAAAAAAAACAAAAAAACAACAACATGTCACAGTTGTAATAGTTGCACTATTGCAATTTTCACCCTCTAAATCAGGGGTCACCAACGTGGTGCCCGTGGGCACCATGTATACAAATTGGCTTGCTATAAAAAGTGCAAATCATCAGTGAGATGCGTCTATAATGTAAAATGTAGTTAATTCGTTGTTGATAGTCACTGTCAAGTGTATTCATAGATAAATGAGTATCATTAATAATAATAATAATAATAATAATCTATAACAAAGGTAAATTAATTATTTTCAGAGGAGTTAAAAACTGGTTATTTCCCTGCATTAGTATGACAAATCGGTGTCCATGTAGTAGCTCTCAGTTACAAAAAGGTTGGTGATCCCTGCTCTAAATGATATACAAATTGGATGAAATGAGATTTAAAATACTTATGAATGTATTCAATTGCAAGGTACTTAATTATAGGGTTTAAACCCCTCCTCCATTATCAGGAGCCCAAGAGTGAAAAGCAACGGAACTCACATTGGCTTCCAGCTGGATGATTCTCTGGAGATGCCTCCTCATGATAACCGAGCCCAGAAAGCGTTCAAGTGGCGAACACAGATAACTACCAGCCAGCCCTGGTACCAGGCACATGGTGGGAGAGGGCAGCAAGAGCACATGCAAGGCATTGTGGGTGAGGATGGTGGGGATGGAGGCGGCCCACGAGCGCTGAGGTAGCTTTCGAGGTGGAGGCATGCTGGTCGGCATCACTTGCGAACCTGCGCGCACACACACACACACACACACACACACACACAGCGATTGTATTCAGTTCTGTCCTCTGATAGACTTTGTACCAACACCATTGCAAAGAATAATATTAAATAGTAAAATTGTAAAGTCTGTACTTAATTAGCACAGGCTGTGTATGTGTTTACTTACTGGTCCCAGCACGAGGAGAATGTGAGGCATCTGGAATGGGCGAGTGGAGTGAGGGGTTACCGGGCGACATGCCGTGTATGCGTGGGGAGGGACCCGAGACTTGCGGAGAGCTGGGCCACGTGCCGGTCCTTTGACTGGGAGACACCATGGGGTATGGGGAACTGGGGTCCAAAGCTCCTGCAGTAATGTACGAGTACATACTGAACTCCTAATACATAGAATTTGACTTTAAAACGTTACTGATTTGATTCTTTAGATCGTATAAATCTGACTCAACACCCATCACTGAGTTACATGAAACATCTCTGTAGAACCTTTCAGGCTTTTATATCATTGAAATACATGCAACAAAAGTGGGAAAACAAAAAATATTTTAGCATTTCTTATTAATAAGCACTCGATGTGACCAAATCCAAAACATGCAAGCAAACGGGTCTCCTAAATTTTACTGGAACATTACAAAATTAGTATCAACAGCCAAACCACCGCCAAATCAGTGTCCATTCAAGCTCACTTGTTACTGTTAGTAAGAAATTAGCCCCTCGTACCTGAAACATGGTTGTCCCTGAAATAATCCCTGCCAGAATCTATAACGCTATCTCACAGAGCCTGCCGAGGGCTGCTTCTCAGTCGAGATGACAGCTAAGGCCAGTTGAAGTCATTAACAAGCTCTGAACGCTGCCCTCTCTCGGACACTTACCATGCGGGCTGGCAAAGTTGGAGGTCTGGCCCATAGAAATGCCCAAAGAGGAGGGAGATGGAGTGGGCCCGAAGGGCGAGGGCGCCCGCAGAGCTCCACTAGGGGAATTGGCTGCATGGATGTTCCCTGCACACAGTCAACTGATGAGAAGTCCGTCTCTCCCACTATTGCTCTCTCATACACACACACATACACACACACACACACACACTCACGCACACCAAAGCTGAAGCAGGAAAGCAGCTACAGCCCCTATTATGGAGATGAGTGAACAAGCAAAGGGCAGACAGCATGCTCTGACCCAGAATTTCATGTGCATGGTAAATAATGAGGTGAATATATGCAGCTTAAAAAATAAAACCCACCGTGCATTTCTGCATAGTGACAGACCAGCATGGCACTTGCAGCTATGCGGCAAAGCAACCATCAGAACTTCCTGAGAGAGGCCCTAATCGCCACAATGAAACGCCAAGCCAGGGATAAGTGGCAGAAACACAAACTACAGCAGACTTACCCGGTGAATGTGTTGGCATCATGGAGGGTGATGGGGCCACACTGCCATGGTAAGGGTTATTTGGAGAAGTGAGAGGTGGGTAGACCCCTTGGGTTCTGATTGGTTGTTGGGGTTGCATGTGAGGCATAAGTGTGTCCATGACGTCCACACCAACTGGAGACGGGGGATTGTCATCCTCGTTGACCGAACGCCGCCGTGCATCCTGGTTGCTGTCCACAAACATGTTCAGGAACGTCTGTAGTGATAACGTGGAAGTTAATAAATTACAAGGAAACTGTAAGAGGTTAGCACTGGGGTTCTCGTACACAAAGTGAGCAAAAATGTGTAAAACAACAATCGACAAATAAAGACAGGCAAAACCTTTCATACCTTTAGTCCAGGTGCTGGATAGAAACCCTCTACGATCTTGGTGTTATCAAAGAGGCTGTAGGCACCATCACGGATGGCCACCACGCCTCGACTGCGGCAGTAGATGTCGATGCAGTACATGTTGCGGAAGGCCAGGCGTATGTGGGTGGGGGATTGTGGTAATATGGAAAAACACTGGTAGGCTGTGTTGGTCCTTTGGGTCAGACCCAGCATGGGCACAGTTGGCAGTTTGTTGATCGCATTCAAAGGGGCCAGTGTGTCTGACAGTACCTGCAAGGGCCCAAAAACATTTTTGTTTTTTGAAATGAGAGAGAGAAAGAATATCACTTTGGATTTCTTTATGTTGCAGAAAGCTGGCCAGTGAAGCATTGAATAATACATATTTTAAGTTGATTTGTTCTATCCATCTATCTATTGTCCTCACAGGACACAATAATGCACAACTCCCCAGACTAATCCCACTGCTGAAGATTTACTCTTTCATTTCAACCCTCATTGAACAGCTACTAGTTAAACAAATACTTCGTTATCTTACTTAATTACAAATTTGGGGTATCTATAGTTTACTGGAGTAATTTTTTAGCCGACTTTTTTACTTCTACTCCTTACATTTTCACACAATAATCTGTACTTTATGCTCCTTACATTTTACAAATAGCCTCGTTAGTAAAATTTCATTCAAAAAAAAAAAAAAAAAAAACCTATGCAGATAAAATCACTCCATCTGGACAGAGTGAATATTATTGTATTTGGATGAGAAGTATAAATGTATACCATTATGACACACTATTGTGACTGCACATGACAAATCCAGCAAATACATAGCCAGTGTTGGGGTTGTTACTCAACAAAGTTATTATTTATGCACCATCCACGACTGGTGTGGCCCAAGTTTGTCGGGCCACAAACTTAATGGCATTTCCCCCCCCTTACATTACTTTTATACTTTAAGCAGTTTTGAAACCAGCATTTTTACACTTTTACTTGAGTAAAAAGATGAGTTGATGCTTGACTTCTACAGAAGTCTTTTTAAACCCTAGTATCTATACTTCTACCCGAGTAATAAATGTGCATACTTTTGACAGTAAATGTACCTGTAGTAGCTGCACAACACTGGGGGTCTTGTTGAACATCTCCTGGAGTTGGTGGAGAATGATGTTGTGGCAGTTGCTGCATCCCGAGTTTGGCCCAACAGTGCCCAAAGCAAGATGGAAACGTTGTGTTAAAGAGTTCCATTGGATCGTCACCTTCAGGGATTACATCATACAGAGTTAAGGCAACTCTACAGAACAATCATCGAGAAGCATTAGGCTTGGACTAATAAAACATGAGTTTGCTAACGTACTTACCGAACTCCCTTTAGTGTTGCCATAACACAGGACTAATTTTCGGTAGTTATACAACCGTATTTCAGAGAAAAGGCTTAAGTAGGAGGGCATTTCTGTAAGGGGGAAATATTAGACATAGGCATACATTTAGTTCTACTGATATACTGAGCATACAAAAGTACTGTAATGTATAATGTACTGTGTGTGTGTATTCTCCTTGTGGTTTCCATTGGCTTCTCTAGTTTCCTCCTACCTTCCAAAACTATGGATTGCTTATTATATGTTCATAGTTGTGAAATAAGAGTGTGTGTGTGTGTGTTTTGTCCTGTGATGAACTGTACTTACCAGGAAGAGCACGTGAGAAATCCAGCACACACTCATACAGCTGGCTGATGCTGTTCCAGTCATTTAGGAACATTTCCACCACCTTCCGTCCTCCGACCGGCTCCGACAACGGGTTCTCGTACGTCAGGTAGACGTGTCGCGCCGAGGCTGCACGGACGCACAAACAGAGGAACTTATAACCAATAAAGCACGAAGCAATCCATTTATGCCGGGTTCCTGAACGTCTGTAGCGATCAATAGAAGGCTTTTTTTTCCTAATGTGCATTAAGCCCCCATTAAAACAAGTCTAGTACTAAAAGCCAGTCAACAAGGAGTCATTCAATCTCACCCTGTTCTTTACTTGAGGTGCTGTTCAGGGGGCAGTTGGCAAAGACCAGCTCTGCCACCCATGTGCGGTTATTCCGACCCTGCAATCTGAAGGTGCAGTCCAGCAGAGAGCGATCCAGAGCCTTCCTCGTCTCCTCGCCTACGCCTTTAGAAGGTGGCACCCTGAGAGATAATGAAATAACATAAGAAAATAGGTTAAATGTAAATAAGTACATGTGAAAAGCAGTGTGAAACATGAAAATTAAATCTACGGTCAGGGACGCTCACCTGAGAAGACGAATAGGCATGGCTGCATCCGTCTCCTTCAACCTGGACTCCCTGATGAGGAATCTCCATATTAGACAGCTGAGCACAAGGATAAAAAAATTTATTATGAATAAGACATGCCACAATATTTGGTAATGTTAAAAGAAAACAACACAACTTGGAGATAAATCTGTATTGTACCTCACAGCGCAGGCCAATTAGAGGCATGTTGGTGTCACACATGGCTACCAGGTGAGCCAACTCCTTATTGAATGCACACATTTCCCCTGAACGCTTGGGCTTTTTAGGCTCAATAGCACCAGGCTCTACCGACAACTGCACAACAAAATACATCCCAGGTGTTCATATTTGGAAAATATAATCAAAGAAATAGAGGAAAAGAATAATAATGATAATTTAAAAAAAAAGTCTAATAAAACAATAAAATGGGTCTGATGCATAAAAAAAAAGAAATTATTTTAAACTAATGTAAAAAAAATTATCACTAAGCTACACAATCTGATCTTCATATAAAAGGTGTGACCAAGTTTACAGGTGATGTATTTTCATACAAATTCTCCCTTTGGTATTAGTGCTGTCCAACATTGTTATAATTCATTTTAAATCAATTTTGCTGTTAATTATTAAGCAGTAAATGTAATATAGCAGTTTCTTTACTGTGCTACCTCGACTAAGGCATAGCAAGCTCAAGAAAGCAATAAAAAACATGATAGTTTCTGGCTATACACTACACAAGTCCTAAAACTACATTATAACTACGTCGACATTATTTAAATTTTTACACCATCGAAGTTTCGATTTAAATCTTTTATCTTTCAGGGAATGTTGAGGGTGAAATAATTCATGTTTGCACTTATAACTTTACTCTTTAACCACAGAGGTTTCTACCTTCCTCTTTCCAGTTCCAGGTCGGGTCAAGCGGCCAGAGGAAAAGTCCTGTGCTAGCTTCTCAAGCTCAGGCTTGAACTGCTGCAGCAGCAGAGCACATGGCAGTCCGTCCTCCCCTTCTGGCTGACTCACTGAAAGGAAGTAATATTTGTACTGCAGCTCTGTGGGTTTGCTGGGGATGTCAAACATTTCAACAACCTGAGAAGGGGAAAGAAAGGAGAAGCGGAGAGCATGAAATAATAATAATAATAAAAAAAATTGCCTATCAAACTTTCCAGTTATTTTTGGTCCTGACAAAACAATCCACAGAGGAGGCTTACAATGTAGTATTGCGGAAGACGAGTGAGTTTGATGAAGAGCCGGTGCTTTGTGAGGTTGCCCACAGGATGAGAGGCAGAGTTAGATAAGTGGAGAAAATCTGTGCAGACTGTTGGCAGATGCTTCACAGACTGCCTGCACCGCTGCTCACCCAGCCAGAACCTATTCAACAAACAAATAAATGAAACGTCAATATTTACTTCATAGCAGCCTCTCTAACAGAGAACATTTTATATGCCTTCAGGATCAAGCGAATCCATTATAATGCTTACTTCAGCTGCTGTAGCCATGTGATGATGCGCTTCATGTCATCATTGATGGTTTTTTCAATTTCATCCAACATTGACTGATCTGCAAAACAGAACACAAACTAGTGACTGGTAGCCTGTGGTGTGCTGTTCATACAGACAGACAATTCTTTTTAAATTAAATTTATAGACATATGAAAATAAGTTGCATAACATACTACACAATACATGCATTTTTTTTTTATTTTCATGAGTTTATTTTGCTAACGGCAGGGCCACTACCAACTACATTCTGTAGGGTTTTTTTGTAATCTTTTTTTAAAGACAGGCATTTTGATAATTTACAATATACCAGTTATTTATATACCAGACTGATCCGTCCTATTCAGCACGCATATTAAAACTGACCCGTTTCAATGCAGACAAAGTTCCATAAACTCTTGTACAAATTTATAACTGTATCACACATTCTGTTAATTACTTAGCAACGACCTATAATAAAGAAAAATATTTTTACAAATATAAGTCAACAAGGAACCTACAAGAGACTCAAAATGCAGATGAAAAAAAAATTTAAATAAAGCCATTTTAATCTATACAGTCTTATTTTACCCAATTTATACCTTTTATACTAATCAATGCAATCAATATTACTTAATATTTAAGTAATATATTTATATATTATATTTATATATATAATATATTTATATATTAATATTACTTTATTACTTAAAATAATCTGTCTATCTATCCATCCACCCACCCATCCATCCATCCATCCATCCATCCATCCATCCATCCATCCATCCATCCATCCATCTATCCATCTATCTATCTATCTATATATATATATTAAAAGCTACAGAGCCATAATGAGTTTATACGGGAAAAAACTGCTCACCAATCCCGTATAGCATCGGTTGAAACATGCCCGAGTGCAAGTCAACAAATATGTGAAGACACTCGGAACGTCCACAAGGCTCCAGAATCGGAATGACGAGAGTGGGAAGTGCAGTCTCTATAAATGCTGCAGAGACACACAAAAGCACATTAAACATTAGTCTTGTAGTGTTCATTTCTAGAAGTCACCTAATAACAGAAGCACAAACTCTTACAGTTGTCACTGGGATTGCTACTCTTCAGTATGGCTTTGAGTTCCTGGAGCTTCTGATGGGAGCGGGCATGAACACTGTCAATCAAAAGCTTTTCCACCGAGAGGTGGTCAATCTGCAAAAAATATAAATAAAAACAAACAAAACACACATAAGAGGCATTACAGGCTACCAGTGTAGTTCACAATCTGGCACAATTTTTTAAATTATAAAAAGTAATAATAATAATAATAATAATAATCACCTTCATGGCTCTTTCCATAAGTTTGGAATCACATGCTGGCAGAGGAGGCTCGTGGGAAATCTGCAATGGCTTAGATCCATCCGTTTCATCTATCTTGATGCTGACTTTGTGCACGGAGGCTGTACCCGTCTTGCGACCCAGCACTTGTTGACTGGAGGAAAAGAGAATGATGAGCTGCGGTTGAAGGTCAGCGAACAGTTAAAAGGTTTAGCAATGAGAAGTTCTTACTTCCAGACGGCCAGGGTGAGGCACTTGGCGGGAAGGTAGCGCTCGACCTGCACTAAATCTCCCCAGCGCTCTCTGATCAGCATCAGAGTCTGAGAGTGCAGCACCTCCAGCTGTAGGGAAAGGCAAAATGAATCTGATGGCTCTAGTCAAGGACAGAACAAAGACGGCCATGGGTGAATAATACAGTGCAAAATAGAACACAACCTTGCCATGAAGCCATGAATTGTGGATTCTTACCAAAAGATATCAATTTTATTTAAAAATTTTAATATATATATATATATATATATATATATGTATATATATATATATATATATATATATATATATACACACACCCACACACACACACACACACACACACACATACACACATACATACATACATACATACATACATACATACATACATACATACATAAAAAAAAAGGAATATAAAAGGATACGTAGGCAGTTGTACATGTCCTGGAGTGGCTTTTCATCAGCACACAAGCGTGACTGTACCAGCTCATGGATAAAATTCACCTGCATGCTGTGCACCAGAGCCCGGCCATCTGCAATAGAAAAAGAATTCGTCAATGATTATTAGCAGCTTTAAAATATATATAAACGCCATATGTTTTACATATATGTGTATACACACCGCCTGTCTCCTTGTCCTCAACCAGGATCTCTAGTTTCAGCAATCTCCATGGAATCTCTGGGTCATCCCCCATCACTGTTAATGTGGCTTCAAACTCGCCCTCCACCCGGAACTTGACCCGGCCGTTAGCTGATTATTAACAGAAGAGCAATCAATCAATCATTCAATCAATCAATAAAAAAATAGATATATAGCTAGATAGACAGAATAATTAAAAATGCTTGCTTTAATATTTTGGACTGAAAAGGACATTTTATTATAATTGCCAGTCGTACTTACCCACAGTCAGGTTGGCTAGCTGAGGTGGCAGGTCAGTGGTGACGAGCCGATGGCGCAGGATTTGGTTCAGTTGGTTCAGTGTTGCCTGCTTTTCTGCTTTGGTGATGGGGTCTGGAGGGATTATTTTGTCCTGAAATAGATGATGTGCAATCAATTTTGGCAATCATACCATGCAAAGAAAAATCGTTTTTTGCAAAACATACATAACTATGCACCCCCACAAACCAAATAAAAATGACCTCCGAATACTTACTCGAATACATGTGGGAAGACGTGGGTATGACCCTGTAGTCAGTACATCAATAGCAAAAGGAATTGCAAAACTAGGCAGGCGGGCATGTACTAAGGCATCCCGAGCTAGCGATGCCAGTCTGTCCGCTGTGTCAACAAACAGGAACGCTTGCTGGTCCAAAAATGCTGAGATCATCTGCAAGCACAAAGTTCCGTTAGGTTAGGTCTCAAATGTGCAGGCTCCAACTCACTGTGTAGTAGAAGAATTCCAACCAAAAATCACGTTTTTTGCTGTGCGGATTTCAGCGCCATCGACATTTTCCACAATGGCAGATGATCTCGCTTAGTGATTTCACTTAGTTTGTGAATTCATGCATTACGATTTCATCGAAAGTATTGTCGGGTATACATACCGCACACCTCTCCACCTTTCCTGCATTACTGGCCCACTTCACAAGCGCGAGCAGCCGCACAAAGAGCTGCCGCGTCCGGCTCGCAAAGTGGACGATTTCAATTTTCCTGAAGAGGAGGAAATAAGGAAACCGTCAAACATGCATTTATACGGATATGTTTATTGGTGTAAAGCACAATTTGAACAACAGATCTGCACTAAAAAGCGATTTCATCTAAGAAAACTGACCTTTCCATGTCGGTTTTACGTGGGAGTCTGGAAAGAAGAGGGGAACAAGCAAAAAGAAGTGTTACAGAACAGGAAAAAAACACATTAAGCAGACATTCAGATTCATACCATGACTATATTGCAATCTGTGTACTGTAGTGTGCTTATGCATATACATATACACACACACACATACACCCACACACCACACACACATATATATAGTATATATATATATATATATATATATATATATATATATATATATAGTATAGATATATACATATATACATATAACACCTACCCTACACACCCACTCACACACACCACACACACAACTAAAAAAATTAAAAACACCTTTTGCATGGCAGACCTTAGGCATTCAAGCTGTCAATTTTCAACTTATATTTTTCCATTAGTACAAGATAATTGCATTATTAAATGCATTATTACAAATCAAGTTGGGGAAATGGAAGCTCAGTGGGTAAGGCATTTGGCTCCGGACCAAAAGGTTGCATGTTCAAATCCAAGCACCACTGAGCTGCCAAAACAAACTAAAATGCTGCGATTTTTAAAAATCTTTTACAACCATAGAGTTATATGAATTATTTTGAATTTGACATCCAACTTCAACTTAATTTCTCATAAAAGGGGAAAAATCCTGATACACTATGAACGAAAGAAAGATGGAAGGAATGAAGACATTTGTAAAAATATGCTGAAATAAACAGAAAGGTTATGTAGATAAATGTATTAAATGTAAAGCACCAACACACACATCTGTATTGCCTAAAATATGCACAATAAATGCAAAATATTGAATATTAATATTTATATATTTAAGTTGTTGTCGATCTACGTGATTATTCAATATGCTTGTATTCATATCATTGGCATATATTTCTTATGTGTTCTATCTAAGGAAGCTTATTTACATTTGTTTTTAAATGGAAACTGTTGATGTTCACAAATGTTTACGATATATAATATACATATAAAAGCATGAGCCGTGAGTGAGGGCTCTGCTTACGTCACGGATGTGGCTAAGCTAACAGGTAACGGTAAAGCTAACTCATTCGCAGAGAATGGAGTCTTTTAATGCTCAGTATTCGGTGTGGACGAATTAAAGTGTATTTTGAAGTATATTACTAGACGTGCATTCATGTAGTAGTTAAGCAGTGTGTGTACGTGTGTAATAGTGTGTTTGTGTTCGGGCTCGGAGGCTAGGCGGCTGCGCTAACCGCTAGTGTGTAGACTGGGGCAGACTGAGCAGGAATGTTAGCAGGTAAAGGCGCTGAGATGATGGAGGACTCACAGTTCAGCCAGTAGCGTTATTTCGTGGTATGTCCGCTGAAGCAGAAACTCGATCAGCACGCTGAGACGGACTCCCTGTGTGGCCGGAGCTCCGGGGGCAGGCGGCGGCGCTGTGCTCGGCCCCCCGACGGGGACCAGCTGGCCCTCGGTACCGATCTGCACCGGAGCCATTTTTACCCAGGCAAAGTGTGTAGAGATTCGCGCTGCTGCTGCTGCTGCTGCCGCCGCCTCTCAGCCTTGAAGAGCGGACGCCGCGCAACCGCTAAATAGATGTGTTTCACTAGTTTGTGACGCTCCTAGCTGTTGGGGACGCGCCTTCACCCCATGTGAAATCTCTCTACTGCCGAATCAGCCGCGAAAATCCCCAGCGGCCCCCGACCGCCATCACTGCCGAGCTCTGTGTCTGTGTGCGTCAAACCGGACACTCTACTCAACCTTCCTCTATACACTTCCGACAGAGTCCCTCTTTTTTATTTATTTATTTTAAAGTAAATGTGCTTTTTTTACTACTTTTATTTGCCAGTATAAAACATGTATTAAAAATATATAATTATTGATTTTTTTAACATTGAAAAGAGATAATAACGTTTTAACGTGACTTTTATTTTTTTTAAAGGGACAGCGCTGCTCCACCTTTTTCTCTCTTTTTGCTTTTAGCAAACGATTCACTCAAAAATAAGATAATATTTTTTTCTCTCTCTAAATAAAAATATCAGAAAGGATTACATATCGCAAAGTTTTCCTACACAAGTAACAGTCGCAATGTACAGAACAGGGACACTGTGGGCTAAACCAAAATAGATATATAATGCACTAGAGAGGGAGCAAAAGTCTTTATTTTTAAGCTTCGTATAGCCCACTTTATAGGGAGGATGCATTCGTATTGAATGGTGCCCCATTTTGACACAGGGTTCTCCCACCAGTTCTCATTAGAGAGGGTTTCTCAGCAGCACATTTGACTGTCTTCTTTTTTCTGTTTTATTATTTTCTTCTTGATGGTTGTGAACTGTTTGCGCTATATATATATATATATATATATATATATATATATTATATATATATATATATATATAATATATATATAGATAAATCAAACACACCGCTTTTGTTCTTGTAATCAACACCACACACACACACACACAACACGCACACACACACACACACACACACACCCATATAATATATATATATATATATATATATATATATATATATATATATATATTATATATATATATATATATAATATCCATTGGATTAAAAGACAAAAGTTGTACTTTTTTTTTTATTTCTGGTAAGAAAAACAATTTTCTCAGTAGCCCTTTACTAAACCAATTGATAACGAATCAATTGGTTTACCAGTCTATGTTGTTAAATCAAATCATACAATTATTTATATTAATAAATTAGGATGTGCAGAGCAAATAAATACAGTAAGTAAGTGATTATTCTGTTATTTTAAACAGCTTATATGTCTTGCTGGACGCTTATCTCGTAATGTAGTTTTATCACTCTTTTTTTTGCATTACTATGTTTATTGTTGGCAAAACTTTACTATTTATTATTCCATCCCAGATCCTTGACCACTGATTTACCAGTTTCCTTCTTTATGTCGGATATATCATGACTATATATGAACGCTGACCTTTTGTATTTGAAGCTCATTGTTTTATATAATGTGATCGATGACAGAAATGTTAGACTTGTTTTGCATTTCTTTGATCATGAATTGTAATACGTATCAGGACATTTCTGGTTCCCTCTGTCGGGAGTTTCAGATTTGATCACTGAAAGAGACTTTAACAGAGTGATTGGCCATACAGGATGAGAAAAAATAAACTCCCTTATCCACAGAAGAAGCAGAAGATAAAGCCTTTATTTTTCATACGCCATATCAAAGTTTTGACAGGAATTTGGGGTCAGACAGCACAGATTCCACACAGAATAGAACTCAATAGAACAGAATAGAATAACTTTGCCATCATACACAGCACAACAGAATTCACTCTGCAGTTCTTGTTTAACAACAAATTAAGAAAAATACAGAGATATTTGCACGTGTAGAATATTACAAACATATCAGTAAACTGTGTAGTACCTGTGTAAACCTGTGTAGGGTGTGTGTAGAAACTTCGGGCTTGTACCCCTACAGAAAACCTGTGATCGTGTTGAACACACACACACACACACACACACACACACACACACACACACCTAAAACTATAAAGGAGCGTAAAATATTCCACATGGAGCATTGAACAAAAGATTTCTCTGTGTCTCCAACAGTTCAGGGCATTACAGGAAGAGATTCTGTGATGTCACAAAATATTGTTTATTACAGTATTAATTTTGTAAAAAATAAAATGGTTATAAATACAATCATACAATGCACCTTAATGTTTGAGCTGATTATCCTTTCATTCTTGAGGGTGCTGTATATATTCACAGTTCTGTTACTTACTTAATTCATTCATTAATTCATTCATTTCTAATAGGGGTTCTTCTACTAAGCTACCGCTTTTTTCCGGTCTTCCCTCGGGTCACGGGGAGTCTGTGCCTATCTCTTTCGTCTATGGGCATTAAGGCAGGAACACCCTGGATGGAATGCCAACCCATTGCAGGGCCACCACACATCACACACACACTCACACACACACACACACACACACACACACACACACACACACACACTCACATTCATACACTAGGGACAATTTTCCAAGGTGCCAATCAACCTACCGTGCATGTTTTTTGGACCGGGGAGGAAACCAGAGAACCCGGAGAAAAATCCCCTGAGGAACAGGGAGAACATGCAAACTCCACACACACATGGCCGAGACGGGAATCGAACCCGGATCCTGGCGGTGTGAGGCGAACATGCCATCCACTAAGCCACCGTGCCCCTCTTACTTAGTTCTGTTACTTAAAACCAATAAAACACTGCAATGTATTTTTAAGCCATTTTGTGTAATTTTTTTGTGCATTTCTGTACATAAATTAAATTTTATTTGTCACATGCATGGTACGAGATCCATTCAAATTATGTCAATTATATAGAATAAAAAATGTAGAATTGACAAACAAATAAAAAGAAAGAATAAAATAAAGGGAATGCAGTTGCCATACAATAAATAGAAATAGGATTGTGAGTATATATTGTACAAATGTGTAGCAGCATCTGGTCCTGAGGAAGAAGGTAAAGTGATAGGTATCACTAGGTAAAGTGATAAAGTGCAGTTGTGCAATTTTAAGACATATGTGTGTTGTTCATAAAGAAGAATGATGTAGTGGGTACAGGGCAAAAAATCAGGTTGATATAGATATTATAGGGCTAAATTAACAGGATGATATAGACATTATGGGGTACAAAAAAGCAGGATGATGTAGACATTATGAGTTAAAAAAAGCAGGATAATAGAAGACAGTGTAGGGTAAAAAGCAGAACTGCCTTTGGAATACTACGGTGCTAGATTGTGCAATACTTTACTTCAATACGTTTTCAGTTCTTCAGTGCTTTTCAGTGTTTAAATGATTCTGTAAATTCAAGCCATACCAAACAAATAATTGTTATAAACAATGATATAAAGGGGCATGGTGGCTTAGTGGTTAGCACGTTCACCTCTAGGGTCCGGGTTCGATTCCTGTCTCGGCCGTGTGTGTGTGTGTGGAGTTTGCAAGTTCTCCCCGTGCCTCAGGGGGTTTTTCTCCGGTTTCCCCCCAGTCCAAAAACATGCACAGTAGGTTGATTGACACCTTGGAAAATTGTCCCTAGTGTGTGAGTGTGTGTGTGTGTGCCATGCAATGGGTTGGCATTCCATCCATGGTGTATCCTGCCTTAATGCTCATAGACGCCTGAGATAGGCTCCCTGTGACCCGAGGGAAGATTGGATATAGCGGTAGAAGATGAATGAATGAATGAACAATGATATCTGCCTTAACAATGATATTGTACTGGTTTGTGAATGTTGATCAGTTTCGTAAATATTGTATGCATAGCACAGTTGAATTACCTTTAGTGGAACAATACTCCATAAAATGCAAAGCATGCAATGCTAAAATGCAAAGTAAAAAGTAAAACATTTATTTTTAGTATAATATATATTCATTCAAATTGTAAATATTGGAGCCAAAATAGTCATTTTTTTACGAGAAAAAATGAATGGTATTGCATGTAAAGGGGAAGAAATAAGGTATATAATTTATTAGTTTTTTTATATACACTAACATACTCCCTGAAAATGTCATAAAAATTCAGTGGTATTATAGATGACATTAGGGAATATATGACACAACCTGAATGAGCAAACCACGTGAACTGCTGCTTTCCTAACTCCTTTTATTCAGTGCTAAATGACCTGGCTTTTTTAATATACTGGTTTATGGATTGATATGGTCTTTCTCTCTATAATTTGCTTTTCATATTCAATTAAATTCATTTTTTTTTTTTTTCCGCCCATTAATTTAAGAGTTAAATAAAAAAAAAAAAAAAAAGAAAAAGCTATTAAAATGTTAAAGCCTTGGTTTTGTAGGCAAATTATGTTTATAAGCCAGTCTTTTGAGATTCACATTAATTAGTTTTTTTGCGTGTAAAATTATAAAAACTAATTTAAATGTATTGTAACATGCTAACCTCCACTTAAATTAGCACAGAATGACCAGAAACATGAAAAAAAAAACCTGACTACAACGCCCACACCACAGAGCTGGTAAACATTGCTTAAATAACTACTCACTAACCACAGAAACTGTCACTTTCATATACACTGCCAATAATATATGTAATAACAACCAGTCTCTACATATGTCTCCAGCCCAAATATACTTGCTTGTACATCCTCTGACTTCTATATGTTTATTAATTCTGCTTATCAATTTGCATTTATTTGTGTTTAAAAAGGTAAAGAAATATTACCTACAACTATTATACTATACTATAAAAAAATTATATATATATATATATATATATATATATATATATATATATATATATATATATATATATAGTATATATATATATACACACACACATATATACTTGGAGGGGGTAGCTCAGTTGGTTAAGATGCTGCCCGCTGTCTCTAACAGCCATTTTTTTTACATCTTTGTTGCTTACATGAGAACTCACACTACACTGTGTTTCTTGATATACACTAAATTATAGTGTAACAAGCTGTCGAGTAGAATTACGACATACAAATATACATTATGATGAAATGAATAGAATTAATTTGCCTGTGACGTCATGGATCCCATTTTAATGCATTGCATTATGTGCTTTCAATTAAAAAGTGTTGAGATGTCCTTGTAGACGGATTTTCATATTGACAGGCAAAAGTTTAAAGCACAATAAAGTTCTCTGGCACTGATCAATACAATCACTTTTTTATACATGTTATATATATATATATATAGATATATATATATATATATATATATATATATATATATATATATATATATATATACATATATCACCACACACACACACACACACACACACACACGTGTGTGTGTATGAGAAATGAGGAAGACACCCTATCCCGAGTTTTGCTTTTACTTTTGTTTTGTGTTTTTTTTGTTTTTCGTGTGTGTGTGTGTGTGTGTGTGTGTGTGTGTGCATGTATATATGTGTTTGAGTGAGTGAGTGAGTGAGTGAGTGAGAGAGTGTGTAAGGGGGGGGGGGGGGGAGCTGATGTTAGTGACGCAGGAAAAACACCCAACAGTGTAGACAAAAAAGCGAGGAGCGGATCGCAGACAGTTTATGCAGGCGGAGCGCCGCACACACAACATACACACACACAGCTGAATGACACAATCGCGCTTTAGCAACGCGTCGGGGTTATTTGGAAGAGGGTCCGATTTGATTTTCGGTAAGTGGTATCAGGGACTCTTCTCGGCTTTCTGTGGAGCTAGTCCGGGGTTTAGCTGAGCGGCTAGTTAAATGGGCAAAGCCTGCTAAGTATGTGTAGCTAACAGGCTGCTGCAGGTCTGTGCCGAATTCCTGTCATTGTGGAGTGAAAAGCTCGCATTGTCACCCCATATATCGTGAACCGATTGCCGTATTCTATCAATCAGCCACACCACACCAGCGGATCTGCCCCGGGGGTCGGTCTGCTCTTCGCTAGCTAGTTGCGTTACGCGGCAAGAACTTTATTAATAGTAGCACAAAGAGGGTCGCTGGCTAGCTAACACACTCTCTCACACAAACACACACATAGACATATACACAGCCTGCTACATACAAACAAGTGGTTTTGCCCGAGGCCTGCTCGTGACAAGACATGGGTTAGGCAGCTGGAGACCCGTTTCACAAACCTGCATTCTACATTAAGTCGTGTTTGTTGGTGAATAACTTCCCATGGCTGGTAAAGCTCAGTACACCCAGGCCTGCTGGAGCTCCCAGTGACTGTGTCCGTGTAAAAGCCGACAGCGCCAACTTAGCTAGCGTGCTAATCAGACTGTGATTGCAGTTTATGGCTTTCAGATATAGACTCTCCTTCCCGGGTGCAGCTTTCTGTTTTTTGCTCTAAATGACGTGTGTTGTGAATTAACAAATAATAACGAGCCCCCTCGAATGATTCGGGTCAAATTATTCAACTCTGCAAAAGTAGTTCGCTGGCGCCGGAGGAGCTAAAGGCTGACTGCTCGGCGGTATTAGCAGTGCAGCTAGCAGGAATAAGGAGGAAACTAGGCCGTAGCTTCAGGCCTGAGCGCTTCTTGTTTGTGATAGTTCTTATATCGGAGGCGTTTCAGCTATAAAACACTGCTGCTGTAAATCTCTGGATTGTTATTATCGCGCTCTAAAATGTGTCGAAAGTCTAAAGGAGGTGGAAAGGGGAAAACAAAAACCCAAACAAACCGAAACGGTCATATTTTCAGCCTGGTAGTTGAGCCAGTCATGTTAGCTTGTTAGCCTGCACAAGTCAAGCACATAGTATACAAAGTTGTTTACTGTAACACTAGTACACGGTCTATTTGTGTGATTGTTGCAATGTTTTCTGTCGTAAACGATCGATCTGCAGAGTGTTTGGCTAATGTTTTGTATCGAGCCGGATTGCTAGCCTGAATTTGACAGCAGTCCGGCCGGACCCTGGTGTACTGCAACCCCGAGGCATTTTTCTCATTTCTCATGAAAACACAATGTCTTGCTGATATTAAGGTACACAAGCTGATGGTGTGCATTACAAACAGGCAGGAGTGTGTGTACTGACGGGGCGGATGTGACAGGTTTTGGGTGCGGGGTTGTTGTCATCCTGCCGTCTATTTGTGGATCATTACAGCAGGTGAACGGTCACAGGTAGTGCATCAAAGAAAAGCCCTGTAGAAAGAGTGATCATTTAACCTCTGGGTGTTGTGTGTTTATGTTGTGCGAGTGTGTGAAAGCCGGATGATGAGCAAAACCTTTGTGACATTAGGCCACTTGTCTAGCTGAACTGTCGCAGGTGCTTATAGAGCTATTGTTTATCATTGAAAACTGGTATCGTTTCTTTTTCTTTCCTACGTGAGGTGGCTTCAATATTTATTTGCTTATTAGTTTATTTTTTGCACTGTACACCTGCTGGGAATGCGCATGCTGCCCAGAAGAAGAAACAGAATTAACCTCTCCTGGATCATATCTTCATAAGATGCTAATCAATAGAAGACTGTATCCACCCTAAAGTTGTTGTCCCCCCCCTCCCTACTTAGACTGTATTTAAGTATTCTATTCATTTATGGCTTTCTGAAGCGATGACCATGTATAGATCAACTTTAAGAGTTGCTACTATAGAAACGAACATGTATTAGAGCACATTTAAATAAATCGATTCATTCCTGCCTATGGTTTGTAGAGCCGGAGTCGATCTGAAATAGAAATCAATCGTACAATAATTTCCGATCTGAGGATTTGAAAGCACAGTGGTATCGTTTCTAAATACATTATATAGAAATACAAGTGTAACCATTGCACTCCGGGTGATTGATTTATTTTTATTTTTTAACTCGCGGAATTTCAACCACTGCACTCATTCAAATATATATATATATATATATATATATATATATATATATATATATATATATATATATATATATATATATATATATAGTGGACGCAGTAGGTGTATATGTAAATGTCTGGTCATAGCTAAAAGCTCATCTTAGCCATTTCTGTTTATTTTTAACTTTTACATACCCTGTGCTTTTATGATTTCATGCTACAGTATTTTTTGTTCAAGCCATTAGCATTATGCTTATTTCATTTATGCCAGAAGTAGACCTGTACCTGAATTGGTCCCTGAACATGTTCCCTTTTGCTAATTGTGTACAAAATCTGAGAGCAAATTATGCCCAATTATTTAAAGCAGTCATTAGTTTAGCTAATTGATTTGTTATTATTGAATGTAAAATTGAACACTTGTATTTGTTTTCCTGTGTCTGTTTGGTGGGGGAAGAAAAAATGTATTTGAGGTCATGCAAATTCCACAGTTGACAACGATCATGTTCTGCTTGACCGAGGAGCTTTCTGTATGTAGAATGTTCTCAGAGGGCAAGAAAGGCAGCTGTTGTGTGGCTTTTTTGTGTCATTTCACAGTCAGTCGCTGTTCCGGTGCAGTGTATCATTTGAATGTTCCATTTGGTTACAGACGCTCTACAAGTCTAAATATATCCCTGTGTGTTAATATGTATGATTTCCTCATTTATTTATGAATTTATATGACTTTTAAAAAGTTTCAATTGGGTTGTTTATTACATTTGCAATGTAATGTTTGTTGTAATGTTTCATGTTGTTTTTTTTTTTTACTTTTTTTTTTTTTTAGTTTTTGATGTGCAAATTTGTCAGATTTTCATAGTATTATGTTCTCAGTAATGAGGCCCACTTATGTTTTTAATGGCCGCCTTAGAATTTCGCCAACAGAGAGTGAGCTGGTTATTCACATTATTTTGTTTAAAGCAGATATTTCATGATTTCACCGTATACATCATAGGCCGTGTGTGACTTGATTTTCTTTTGTGTTCAGGTTATGCAATGGTCTCTGCATCAGCGCTAGCACTTTCAGCTGTGTGCTACTTCTCTATCGGTCCAGAGGAGCTAGTGATTTCATCCCGTGCACCAGTGACATAAGCAGACAAGATTGCAAAGATCTGCCCCGTGTCGAGTATGACTGCCACGACTCGTGGCTCCCCCATGGGGGGGAATGAAAGTCAGGAGCAAGGCCAAGCTCCGGACGGTCAGTCTCAGCCCCCACTGCCCCAAAACCAGGTCAGTGCCACATTTCCTCCTCCTTTTCTTTACTTGCTTCTTCAGAGCTTACAGCTGTTGCAGCTTGTTTGTGTGATTATTTTAGAGCTTAAGGTATCTTAGGACTTGGGTGACTCGAGTGACAGTTTTTTCATTGATTGATTCACTCCTTCATTAAGTGATTATAATGGAACATAGCGAAACATTTGATTTACCATATCAGATCTGAGCAGGGAGAACATTAAGTTGCATTTTCAGATATATTTTTAATATTTAAGTGAAGTGGCGTTTAATTGAAACGTTTCCAAGTGAGCCGGATAATTCACGGGGCTGTTGCTCAGGATTCCATTACAAGTCTGTTGTAATCTTGTACGGAGGGTATACCTCAGGATCCTGCACGGATAATTACAATTTATGTCTCCTCTCCCTTTTTCTTTTTCTTATTCTTAATCGAAGCACAGGTTAAAATATTGAATTTCTTGTTGTTGTTGCTGTATGAGATTGTTTGTGGAAATTGGCTGAAATCCAGGTGCGCGTGTGGGATTTGTTCACCGTTTTAAATCGGTATTATGTTGTAGTATATTGTTAACAGGCCATGATCACAACTGGGCTCTTATCAAAGCACAGCAGCGTGAAGAGCTGGACTGTAGTGCAGCTTGTTGTGTTTATACCCAGCGCATGCTGTAGCGGAGCAGCCGAAGCCCTCGGAACGCTCACAGTGAAAAGCCAGTTGGTGTGAGATGTGTAGAGCTCGTATGTGAGAAACAAACTGCATATGTAGGTCAGCCAAAGCAGAAGGAGCCGTTTCCAACACTCCCCCACATTTCCCAAGTTCTGTAGCTTCCACTTAACTCTGGTCCACACGTTGAGAGATTACTGTGTCACGGAGGAGCCCCCGTCTTCTCCAGCTCCCAGGCGACCGCTCTGTCATGGCCTTTCTATTTTTGTACGCACTTGGATAAGGAGAACAACATAGTGGTGTGACAAGTATTCTACAATGATGCAATACTAGTTGGTTTAACAAATTGTACTTTTACGTAGAAAAAGTGAGGGAATAATAGTGCTTTTATTCTTCATGGTTTTTTTTGGAGTTTTAATTGCATATTTGCTGAAAACTCACTTGCAGTTTCTATTGAGTGAATTAAAATGCATTTGATATTTATGCTGACTAATGCCAGAGCTTTGTTTTAGGAGTGTATATTTGAATAATCTGTGTGGATGTGATAATGTTTGCCCCCCCCCAATTACCTCCAGACATCCACTCCCACAACGTCCAATGAGAACTCTCCAGTGAGTCCTCCAGATGAGCAGGTCCAGGGAGACTGTACTGGGCACCTGGAGGAGGAGGAGGAGCCAGCCTTTCCCCACACAGACCTGGCCAAACTGGATGACATGATCAACAGGTACCAATGAAATTCCCCTGCTCAAGGGTATGGTCATTACTCTATTCAGGGTTTATTGATGTAATCCTGTTTTTGTGCTCGTAGACCCCGCTGGGTTGTTCCAGTTTTGCCAAAGGGCGAATTAGAAGTTCTTCTTGAAGCTGCTATAGATCTTTGCAAAAAAGGTAAAACAGTCTGCACTTCAATTATTCTGACTTGTACCATGTTGTACACATATGGCCTGTTTCTATCGATTATATGAGTATTCGAGTATTCTAACGATTATTCCATCGATGAATGAACTGTGACCTGTGGATTCTTTTTTTTTTTATTTATTTATTTTTTTTACAAATATATCATTTTTAATGTTTTTTTTTATATATTGCTTTTTATGTCATTTCATAACGACACAGATCAGTCTTGTGTTCACGTGAATGTGTTAGTCAACAACAACAGCGGCTAGGGGAGAGGCCTTCTGCATTATTCATAACTTGTGTATGGGAGCATTTGCTTACTGTAACTTTTCGTGGTATAAATGGAAAGCAATTTATGTCTCCTCCCCCTTTTTGCTGATCAGTCAAAATGATCCGATCCGCGATTCAAAACCCGTAATGTGATTCCTTTGTTTTAGTTTGATCCAGAATGTTTAATTTTGCACCCTTTTCTGTTCCCTGTCCACATCACTCCAATGCTTCCAATGCTTATTCAGTAATAATGCGTCGTGCTTTAGTTAAGTGGACTAAACAAATCATTAATGCACATTATTTTACCTCAATGAATTTTTGCAATCGACTTATGCGAGTGATTACAGCCCTACTACACATTATGCTGTTTAAACGAGTCAGAGGTTTATGAACGCAGATGAAGGCAATCAGCTTGACTAGTGTTAAATGTCTTGTTTCTGATACTTGATAAAAACACCGGGCCGTTGTAAGGTATAAACCATGATATGACATACGACTGAAGGAAAATTACCTTTGGTATGGATACCACAATGAAGTGGATTATGTAAGCTATAACAATTAACAGTACTAAGATAAGTTAGTTCAGATTATAATTATATATATTGTAGTTTCCTCAACAGCATGGCCTTTTTCTCTCTCTCTCTCTCTCTCTCTCTCTCTCTCTCTCTCTCTCTCTCTCTCTCGTTAATGACCAAAGCCCTGTGCGTTACACATCCCAAGAAAGCAGAAAGCATCTGCCTGAAGACGCTTCAGTGTTGGAAGATTTATCAATCATTACAGAGTGCTGACAGCCAAGAGTCATAGCATAAAGATTAAATAAATGTCTCCACACAAAACACTTTAATGTATTAAAGATTATACTGGTTTATTCAATAAATAACATCATTTTTCTGTCAGACCAATAGCATGGCATGATGCACAACTTTATGAATGAGTTATTACTACGAAGCTAACAATGTGCACTGTAATGGCCATTAATAGCCACCTGTGCCCAGTTGTAGGCGCTACGCTGTTACAAATAATAAATCAACCTGGCCGATCACAAAGAATTTATAATGATTTAAAAAAAATGGGTCTCACTCTTGATGTGACTTTATTAAGTAGATAATGTAATGGGGAAAACACAACATCAGTGAGTAAATTGACAGAGGTAATTATTATTATTTTTTTTTTAAATGTGTATTTCACTGGCTTTTAGGCTTCTGAATTTATTATTGTTTCCGCTGTTCCAAATTTCTCGCCCATTAATTAGTATTTCTCATCATTGGGCCCTAGACAAATGGCCAAATCATCTGTCAAAATAAACTGTATATAATGACATCTTTCTCTTTACAAAAATAGTTTTATTTACCAATGGGAATTACCATATCACAGTATATTTGAGTTGTATTATTTTGTGGTTTAGTGTATCTTTTGTATTGTTAGCCTCATCCATGGCTTATTAAGTTTGTTTGAGCGTTGTGTCCGTCAAGCTTCCTGATTGTTTCGCCTGCAGGCACATGCCTTTCTACATCTGGAAATGTTAATCCTTCAATTGGTTTCTCTTTTATTTCTGTTCTAAGGACTCGATGTCAAGTGCGAAGCCTGCCAGAGATTTTTCCGTGATGGTTTGACAATATCGTTCACCAAAATACTGACGGACGAGGCTGTCAGTGGATGGAAATTTGAAATCCATGTGAGTTCAGCAACTTGAATTTCCATTCTGTCATTACTTTTCCCACACCATACAGGCTACTCGTACCTGTTAGTTTATGTTTCTCTGCAAAGCAGAACAAAAGGGAAATGCTTCAAGACAGCACTGAATCGAGTTTTTTCCTGTGCCATCAGAACTAATCAGTCATATTTTCAGCACTATAGTCTTTTTGCCCCCACTGTTTCATTAAAGCTCCACAGCAGTGATCAAAGGCCTCCTTTCACTAAAGTCGGGGAAGATGCCAGCAGTAGGAGATCGCTCTGACTCATACCCCCCTTAAGAGGCAGTGGCTTCTTTTAGCTTCACACAATTGTCCAAAATAAGATGGAGATTTCTTGCGACACAGAGGAGCTCGCTGTATATCCCGGACCTGGTTTCCCAGTTTTTTTAACCTGTTGTTCTTCTCTGTAGAGGTGCATAATCAACAACACCCATCGTCTTATGGAACTGTGTGTGACCAAGCTCTCTCAGGACTGGTTTCCTCTTCTCGAGCTCTTGGCCATGGCCACCAACCCCCACTGCAAATTCCACATTTACAATGGTACCCGGCCCTCAGAGACGGTGCCTGCTGGGGTGCAGCTGGCTGAAGATGAGCTGTTCGCTCGCCCGCCTGACCCTCGATCTCCCAAGGTAAAGTGTTTTGTCCCCCCCCCCTCCTTTACTTATGTTTTTTTTCTATCAGCTTAAATTCACTGAGACTTCCTGTGTTCCGCAGGGCTGGTTGGTGGATTTAATAAACAAATTTGGCACATTAAACGGGTTTCAAATTCTGCACGACCGATTCATGAGTAGCCAAGCTCTGAACGTGCAGATCATCGCTGCACTTATAAAGTACGGGAGCTTTTAAATTTTTATATATATATAAAAATTTTTTTATATATTATATACACACACACCTCCATTCACTTCTTATGATTCAATACCAATTTGTGTTTTTCCTTGCAGGCCTTTTGGGCAGTGCTACGAGTTTCTCACTTTGCACACGGTGAAGAAGTACTTCCTTCCCGTTATAGAAATGGTTCCCCAGTTTCTAGAAAACCTCACAGATGAGGAGCTGAAAAAGGAAGCCAAGAATGAAGCCAAAAATGATGCTTTGTCTATGATAATCAAGTCATTGAAGAACCTGGCTTCACGAGTACCAGGGCAAGAAGAAACAGTGAAGAACATGGAAATTTTTAGATTAAAAATGATTCTTAGGTGAGGAATTTTAGTGCAAAAAACAGAATCCAATTTTCAAGATTTGTACGTTTCAGGAATAATTCTGACGAGCGATTATTTTTTTTGTCACAGGTTATTGCAAATTTCTTCTTTTAATGGCAAAATGAATGCACTAAATGAAGTAAATAAGGTGATCTCAAACGTCTCGTACTACACACATCGACATGGCAACCCCGAAGAGGCTGAATGGCTCACGGCAGAGCGCATGGCGGTATGTTTTCTACATGGCCTCTCACTAGAAGTAAAGGTTTACCAAGTTGTGAATAACTACATTTTGTATGTTTTGATTGGGTTTGGTCTCATATCTCTTTATATGAGAAGTGTTTATTAAACGAGTGTAATTTTCTGTTTTTTCAGGAGTGGATTCAGCAAAACAACATTTTGTCCATTGTGCTGCGGGATAGCCTGCATCAACCCCAGTATGTGGAGAAACTAGAGAAAATCCTGCGCTTTGTCATTAAGGAGAAAGCACTTACGCTTCAGGACCTGGACAACATTTGGGCTGCCCAGGTATTTATAAAGAGAAAAAAATACAAATCTTGGTTTATTTGTTTACCTCATTTGTATTAACAGTTAACTGTTTTTTAACACTAATTTACTGTAGCCCTAAGGAATTTTAACCATTTTATATATTTCAGCTGTTCTTTAGCCTTTATGTTTGAATTTTTATTAATTTAATAGATAGATAGATTCTTGTGTGTGTGTAACTCTTGTACCTTTACAACTTTGAAGATACTTTCAGGTTCTGACATGGTGTTAAAGTCCATACTGCTATTACTTCCTGTAAGGAAATAAAAATCTTTTGCTTACTTGTCTATAGGCTGGGAAACATGAGGCTATTGTCAAAAATGTTCACGATCTCTTAGCGAAGTTGGCCTGGGATTTCTCACCTGAACAACTAGACCATCTTTTTGACTGTTTTAAGGTCAGTTGGTTTTTTTTGTTTGTTTATTTGTTTTTTTTTTGTCAATCATTTAAAGCCATTCATGTCAAATAATCAGATGTTAAAGATAAGGATAAAGTAATTATGCAATAAATGGCATATAATTATAGTCACATTGTTTTGTAACTTATTCTAAAACGTCTGACTGGGTTACAGGAAAGCTGGACAAACGCGAGTAAAAAGCAACGGGAGAAATTACTGGAATTAATTCGTAGACTTGCAGAAGATGATAAAGATGGAGTGATGGCGCACAAAGTGCTCAATCTGCTGTGGAACTTGGCCCATAGTGATGATGTTCCTGTGGATATTATGGACCAGGCCCTCAGTGCTCATATAAAGATACTGGACTACAGCTGTTCCCAGGTATGAGGTGTAGATAGGATCCTAGACAAATTAATAGGACTTGGCTCAGTCTCAAATGTCTGTCTCATTCGACTTGGAATTATACTGTTTCTGACCTTTGAGCAGTTGAGCACATGGGTGTCGTGTTTTCCATTCCTTTTGTTATCAACAAGAAGTTGTCAATATTATCGATTTAACAATATATCTGCATGCAAAAATTCAGATGTAAGCATTCCACAAGTGCTCTCTCTCTCTCTCTCTCTCTCTCTCTCTCTCTCTCTCTCTCTCTCTCTCTCTCTCTTTTCATTTATATTATATATATTACACACATACACACACACAGACAGATGAGTTTGTGTGTTGTATTATAAAAATAATAAAGCATTTTTGACATAAACCACATTAGATAGATTTTATTTGATCATGTTTATTTGTGTGTGTGTGTGTGTGTTGTAGGACCGGGATACCCAGAAGATCCAGTGGATAGATCGCTTCATTGAAGAGTTGCGATCAAATGATAAATGGGTAATCCCTGCACTGAAGCAAATTCGAGAGATCTGCAGTCTGTTTGGAGAGGCTCCTCAAAATCTCAGGTAAAAATGCAGAATGGTGTTTTTACCCGTCACCATATTTCGGTTTCAGAAAACAAAGGAGCGCTATTTATTTTCTTCAGTAAGAGTATACAAAAAAACGTAGACATATAACACAATAGACATGCATCCAAGTTGAGAGAATAAAATTGTAGCAAACGTATCGTGCACATGCTGTTGTTTTGCAGAAGGAAAATACCTAATAACTTAACAAGCTTAGCAAGGTAAGTATAAAATTAATGTAGGAAATTATAATTGGTTTGAAACTTTGCTGGATTACTTGCTTAGATCCAGCAGAAATCTGTGGGCCTGTTTCTCTCCCCCCCCCCCCCCCCCCCCCCCCCCCCCCCCCCCCCCCCCCTCAGAGTCTGATTGAATAAGCCTGTTTCATAGACAGCAAAGACTTTTCCATTGAGAAACCATTGTCTTGAACTTGAAGCTTGTTCAATTTATCTCTGATGTCTAACCCTAAAAACAACAGCAAAAATCATCTTAATTATTCCTCTGTTCTCCTTTTTCTCAGCCTAATCTAATTATCAAATTGCTGGCCACAACATGGTAGCATTTGGATTCAGAGATATACTGCGTTTACTCACACTTCAAGTGCTCTTTCCTCTTTAAATCTCAGCTGAGATGATTCCTGATTTTAAATTTGCCTCTAAAAATCTATAAATATGACTAGAGGCCGTTATGCACCTCTGAAGTACTTGTAATGTTTTTTTTTCCCCCTCTCTCAATTATAGTCAAACGCAGAGGAGCCCACATGTTTTTTACCGTCATGACCTTATTAACCAACTCCAGCACAATCATGCACTGGTCACTCTGGTAGCTGAGAATCTGTCTGCATACATGGAGAATATGAGACAGTTCTCCAAAGGTTGGTTATTTAATAAAAAAAAAAAACATAAAAGGTTAATATGATATTCGATAGTGCTCATGTGTTGAATTTGTGTGTGTTGTGATTTCAGCAGAGCACACAGACTTTGACCCTCAGACGGTCAGGCCTGGAAGTCGATACAGTCATGTGCAGGAGGTGCAGGAGCGTCTTAACTTTCTGAGGTATCCGAGTCATAAATGTAACGAATGGTAAACGTTTGCAGTTGTATTATGTATAACGGGTGTGTCCAAACTTTTTCAGGGCCGATCTTTCATCCTGACATTCTATTGTATTGCTCTTTCTTTCATTTTTCAATGGACCATCAAAAAAAAACAAAAAAAAACCAATAATGTTAATTTTGAATCTTTTATCAAAAAATTAGTCTTTTTCATTATTTAAATTTTAGACTCTGATCAAAAATATGAAATGGAAAAACCGGCTTCCGGACCAAATATGATTTTAATATTTAAGTTGTCGGTTTTACAAGACCCGATTTTCATTGTCAATTGAAAAACATTAAGAATAAATGATACACGAATAGAAATGTTTATTTTGATCATTACAAAAAAAAAATCAACTGACAGATTTTAGAATTTCTTTACCTCGGAAGACTGAACAAATAACTGCAATTGCAAAGAAAGTGCTTGCCGTGCAAATCCCTGACTGAGCCATCTTATGTCATTGTGATATACAACATCTACGTATGCAGCCTGGATGTCGAATTGAAAATGGCAGTGACACAGGGCTTTGGAGCGAATATAATTAATAGACTTTATCATAACCTGATCATATTTCAGACAGTTGGCACAGAGAGCTTATTGGTGAATAATACAGTGGAGTTTTATTGCTTTGCCTTCTTCTTCACTGACAATAAGTGAGGGTGGTGGCCACAGTTCTACTGCCATCTTCTGGTGAAATATAAAATGGCTTATATTATATATTGTATATTAAAACGTATATTTTATACTGTCGTCTTCAATGTTTGCGGGCCACATTGATTTTACGAAAGAAGCTGTGGTGGGTGGAAAATTAAACATGGGCTGCATTTGGCCCCCGGGCCGGACTTTGGAAATGCCTTATGTATAACAAAATGAGTATAGACAGATATGAGGATATTCAGATAATCCAGATGCAGTATTGCTGCTTTAAATTTTGAACACAAATGTTCTACCTGCTGTACACGGCCACTGCGGAGGGTGTGTGTATGTGTGTGTATATATATTTATATATGTGTGTGTGTGGTGTGTTTTGTTTGTACATGTGTGTGTGTGTGTGTGTGTGTGTGTGTGTGTGTGTGTGTGTGTGTATATATATATATATATATATATATATATATATATGGGTGAATGCGGGTGCAGGCAGTAAAATATTTGTGTGTGCAGGTTACTGGAGAATTAAATTACTTGCAGGATTTCCTTAAAACAAGTAAGCAGTTATGTATCTACTGCACAAAAGCAACAGCTGCAAAGAAAATATAACAAAGCACTTTAAAAGCACAAGATTGGAGGTTCACACTCGTGTGGTTCATGAGGCAAAATGTTTCTCATTAAAGAAAGGAACATATTTTAAGATTCCATTTCGGTTGATGTGCTATTTGCTGAAAAGGTTCATGTTCATCATTTTACAGTAAAAGTGAAACACAAATATAATGAAATGTATATTTGATTTAAGTTCAAAACTTTAAAAAAGTAAAGTAGTTGGAAGAAGTCAGTGCATCGGAAATGAAGCTACTTGTAGACCACTGTTTTTTGCTGGCGGGAGAGGAACAAAACTTAAATATTACATGAATAAAATGTAGCATATTTCTTGTGTGTGAACGGGACTACAAAATCCATCCTGTGCAGGTCTCTACTCCAGAGTTTAGAGTGCGGTGCATTAGTAATAATGGTCCGTCCATAGGAAAGGAAGTGCTTGGTTTTGTTAAAAGGACTAATTTGCTTCAATTAATTTTTGTAATCTAATTACTTAAGGAATAATGACAGCCGTGATGCAGACCTCAAGGATTTCTTTCAACTATAAAGCATATGTGAGCCATGGAATTCTTTTTTTGTTTTTCAACTCCAGGTTTTTGCTGAAGGATGGGCAACTGTGGCTCTGTGCCCCTCAGGCCAAACAGATCTGGAAATGCCTGGCAGAGAATGCGGTGTTCCTGTGCGATCGCGAAGCCTGCTTCAAATGGTACTCCAAACTGATGGGGGACGAGCCGGACCTTGACCCTGACATCAACAAGGACTTTTTTGAGAACAACGTGCTCCAGCTGGATCCTTCACTTCTGACTGAAAACGGCATGAAATGCTTCGAGCGCTTCTTTAAGGCAGTGAACTGCAGAGAAGGCAAGCTGGTAGCCAAGCGCCGAGTCTACATGATGGACGACCTGGAGTTGATTGGACTGGATTACCTTTGGAGGGTATGTCATTCAGCCAAAACGGTGCTTGACAATTATCACCAAAAAGTGATACAGGAGGAGTTTGTTTGGTTCTCAACATTTTTGAGCTATGATATGTCTTAAGTATTCAAAGACATAATTGTACATCTCATTTCTCCTTATTGGGTTAAAATCCAAATTCCCGAATGGCAAGACACGTAAGCTTGAGAATCAGCCACTGAAAATAAACGCACTAAAGATGCGTTACCCTGGCAACCGAATTTCTATATCCTAAATGTAAAACATGGATTTTGGTGTGGCTGTGACCTAGTTATTTTTGACATAATAGAGGAGTTAATGTGAGGCTTATATGGAGCTCCTTTGTTTCTGGATTTAGGTAAAACCTACCATAGTGTGTCTCATAGATCACATTTCTCATATAGCGGTATTACAAACAAGGCGTTTTGCTGGGCCAGTTTCATTCAGGCCAGTCTTTTAATTATTTATTTATTTATTATTTAACTTTATTTAACATCATTTAGGTATTTGGGTAGACATTAAGTGCTCTTGAATGTTACAAACATATTAGGATAGATTCTATGTACTCTGCTGTGTGCTGTCTGAATATTTTATTAGCATACAAGTGTATTTTCAAAAATGAAGGTTGCGTATTGTCAGTGTTGAGGCTGATACTGTGAAGTAATTCCAATATACACTACACAGATGTCTGCTGCTTTCATAAGGATTTATTTACATGTTGCTTACTGTGTATCATTTATGTCTCCTGTGTATTGGTTTAAAGCTTTGATATCCATGTATTTAAATTTCATAGGACAGGATAGAAATGTTCTTAATCTTTTTTTTTTTCTTTTATCTTCACCCGCTTAGGTTGTGATCCAAGGAAGCGATGACATTGCTAACCGAGCAATTGATTTGCTTAAAGAGATTTATACAAACCTTGGACCAAAATTACAAGCCAATCAGGTAAAGGTATTTTGCAGTACCACACTGTGTTGTTTTAGACATATTTTTAAAGATTATTTATTTATTTATTTAATATACTAATTTCATAATGGTATCGCGGTGTATTGGTTTGCAGGTGGAGATCCACGAAGACTTTATTCAGTCATGCTTTGACCGGCTCAAAGCCTCCTATGACACGCTTTGTGTGCTGGATGGGGATAAGGACAGCATTAACTGTGCCAGACAGGAGGCCATCCGCATGGTGCGTGTCCTCACTGTGCTCAGGGAGTACATTACAGAATGTGACAGCGACTACCATGAGGAAAGGACCATCTTGCCAATGTCCAGGTCTCTTATAATTAGCAAAAGTCTCGCTTACCTGTGTTTAAACCTCTTATCTTGAATTCTAACCGTCCTTTCATTCTTGTTTCCTGCTTTACTGCAGAGCATTTCGTGGGAAGCACATCACCCTCATCGTGCGATTTCCTAACCAAGGTCGTCAGGTGGATGATCTGGACATCTGGTCCCACACCAACGACACCATCGGTTCTGTAAGACGCTGCATACTCAACCGAATAAAGGCGAACAGCGCGCACACCAAGATCGAGCTCTTTATCGGCGGCGACGTCATCGATCCTGCTGATGACAGGAAATTGATTGGGCAGCTCAATCTCAAAGACAAAACTGTAAGGATTTTGTACCTGTATTTTATTTACCCTTCCACATGATGCAGTGTGTTCTGGTCGTTCTGTTAATGTAAAGCTCACCAGCTCTGAGGTAAAGATGATTGTCACTGTGTGTTCCTCAGCTTATCACGGCCAAGCTCACCCAGGTCAGTGCCAATATGCCTTCAAGCCCAGACAGTTCCTCCGATTCTTCCACTGGCTCCCCTGGGAACCATGGCAACCACTATAGCGATGGACCAAACCCTGAAGTTGAGAGTTGTCTTCCTGGGGTGGTAAGGACTGTCAGGACTTTTCTCTTAACTAGACTCAACATGACTTCTATTGTCTAAAATGATTTTGGTTGCTGTTGTATTAATGTCATTAATTACCTCGGGCACTGCTTTGTAGATAATGTCCCTGCACTTGCGCTACATCTCTTTCTTGTGGCAAGTTGCTGACCTGGGCTGTAATCTCAACATGCCTCTACTGCGCGATGGAGCTCGGGTTCTCATGAAACTCATGCCACCAGGTTCTCAGATTTTATTTATTTATTTATTTATTTATTTATTTCCTCTCATGACTGTACTTTTTATTGCTATAGACAGTTGTTGGATTCATGCCCTGTTTGCGTTCCCTACCAGACAACACTACAGTGGAAAACCTGCGAGCCATTTGCTTGGATCATGCCAAACTCGGAGAAAGCAGTCTTAGCCCCACTCTTGACTCCCGGTTCTTTGGTCCATCACCCTCACAAGTCCTTTATTTGATAGAGGTTTGTCTGTTGTCTCTCATTCTTACCACATTATGTTGGTATAAAACTATCCTACTGGTGATTTACTGCCCATTAATGCCCCCCCCCCCCCCATGTTTGAATTGACTTTATAATTCTTGTTACCCCTAGGTGGTTTATGCTTTACTAATGCCGGCTAGTGGCACACTGGGAGAGGATGCTAGTGACTTCCAGTACAACTTCTTGAGGAGTGGCGGCCTACCTTTAGTCTTAAGCATGCTGACCCGAAATAATTTCCTTCCAAATGCTGACATGGAGACGCGCCGAGGAGCATATCTCAACGCACTAAAAATAGCCAAGCTCCTGCTTACAGCGGTGGGCTTCGGTCATGTGAAAGCTGTGGCAGAAGCCTGCCAGCCTGTGGCAGAGGGGAACATCCCAGTGTCACCTGTGAGTTTCCAGCATGGTTTTCTAGACAAAAAGTGACCGACGTATTATCGATTACCGATTGATTATCATATAACCTAAAGCAATTATTAATATTTTTCTTTTAACAATCACTTTTGCAGGTAAGGTATAAAAGAAAAGATTCTCTAGAACTATTGTATCTAGGTTTTGTGGGGTCTGCAAATGTGACCTTTCAGTTCAATTTGATTATGGGTCCCCCTGCCTGATACTTTCCATCACATTTATACCATACTGGCTCTCTCTGTCGAAGGCTCAGCAAATGTCAAGAGTATATAGTGTCTTGAGAGTTTGGGTACTTCAATTACAGGCCCATGCCTGCCCTTCATAACGATTTGCTCTGTACTTCTTAAAAAGTGCAAGTCATCTTTCAGTCTGAGTGGATTGGCTCTGAAATAGGATGCTCTTCTTGTAAGGAATAATCTAGGGAATTGCAGTTCCCAGAATATCGTGTATATGTTTTTAAAAATCTTGATATTTGTGAATAGATTCAATCTAATCACTTAAACTATCTGTGATTAAATCTAGTGTCTGCATTTGAGATTGAATTAAAACGAATCCTTGAGCAAGTTTTGTTTATTTTTTTTTTTTCCTCCTCCCCCTAATTAACCTTACAATGTGTGTCTCTGCAGATAAACCAGGCCACTCATGACCAGGCGCTTGTGCTCCAGAGTGCCCTGCAAAACATCCCAAATCCCTCAGCTGAATGCATGCTGCGCAACGTGGCCATCCGTCTAGCTCAACAGATCTCCGATGAGGTACACTTCCAAACTCCTTTAACTAATAAACAATTATTATTTTTTTTTTATTATTATTATTACTATTTTAAGATTATAAACCCTGAGTCTTGTTTTTAAGATCACCTGATGCATAGAGCATTATTTTCCTGCTTTGTGTGTTGTTTTTTTCCTGTTTCTGTCTTAAAGCTTCACTTGCCACTTGAAGTAAAATAAATGTCGAGTTTTTATTCTTTCTCATGCAGAATTTTTTCCAGGCCTCTAAGTATATCCCAGACATCGGTGTGATCCGAGCTGTTCAGAAGATTGTCTGGGCCTCTGGTTGTGGTTCTATTCAACTTGTCTTCAGTTCCATTGAAGAAATCAGCAATATCTATGAGAAGGTGCCTCATTTTTAATGTTTGGTATATTATGTCTGGTTTCAATAATTTCCCTATTTAATTAGTTATTATTTTAATGGTTATATATAGTGTTGTACTTAAATGGGTGTTTTTTTTTTTGTTTTGTTTTTTAATAGACTAATGCAGGGAATGAGCCCGATACAGAGGATGAGCAGGTGTGCTGTGAGGCCTTGGAGGTCATGACTTTGTGTTTTGCGCTTATCCCAACTGCACTAGATGCACTTAGCAAAGAAAAGGCCTGGCAGACCTTTATCATTGATTTACTGTTGCACTGTCAGAGAAAGTGAGTGGCAACTCTTCGCTCTGCAAATTTATTGATTATTGCAAACATTGCATTTTCAGTATTATCATATGCTACATTATGGGGTTATTTATTAAATTTTTTTCCCAGGTCGGTTCGCCAAATGGCCCAAGAACAGTTCTTCCTCATGGCCACTAGGTGTTGCATGGGTCACAGGCCTCTCTTGTTCTTTATTACGCTTCTTTTCACAGTTTTAGGTGTAAGTACTGAGTGCTTTGAACTACCTACAAGAATAAATAACCTGTTAAACGTTATCTAATTGTAACGCATTGTTTTTTCGGATGTATATTCTAGAGCACTGCAAAAGAACGAGCCAAGCACGCCGGGGATTATTTTACCCTCTTAAGGCACTTGCTCAACTACGCATATAATAGTAACATCAATCTCCCAAATGCCGAGGTCCTTCTCAACAATGAGATTGACTGGTTGAAAAGGATCAAGGTATGTTAACTTCGGGATTTTCTTTTTGTTTAACTTGCTGAGGTTTTTCTCCAGAAATTCTAGTCTTGCATTGATACTCATGATTTAATTTTTTTTTTTTTTTTTTTTTTTTTAAGGATGAGGTTAAGAGAACGGGAGAAACCGGGGTGGAAGAGACCATATTAGAAGGTCATATTGGTGTCACAAAAGAGCTACTGGCCTTTCAGACAGCAGAAAAGAAGTACTATATAGGTTGTGAAAAGGGAGGAGCCAACCTCATCAAGGTAACTTAAATCTGACTTGGGTCATATTTTGTGGATTGCTGGAGTTTGTGTATATGGCTGTAGCTTCACGTGACAATGGCATCCGTGTGTGATATCCGTTCTTCTCGCTGTTTACCATTGACACACTTTTTTTTCTCCTCTAGGAGCTTATTGATGACTTCATCTTCCCAGCATCTAATGTGTATCTGCAATATATGAAGACTGGAGAGTTCCCTCCTGAGCAGGCCATACCTGTTTGTAGCACTCCTGCCACCATCACAGCTGGCTTTGAGCTCCTGGTTGCACTTGCTGTTGGATGTGTGCGCAATCTCAGACAGATTGTTGACACCCTAACTGACATGTACTACTCAGGTATTAATCACTTCCTATGTTGGCTAAAGCTGTTTAAATTGTGGTCCTAAGCTGTGGACGTGTATTTGCTCAAAACGGAACTGATGAACCGATATTTACTGGTTTGGACGAATGGACGAATGTTCATCGAGAACAGAGAAACTGTTCATCACTGTATTATTTCAGGTTCTGCTAGGTCTTCAAAAGTCTATAATTTAAAAAGAAATCACTTAAAATCACTTTTGTAGGACCTATTTAAATTGAAACTGGTCTAACTTTTCCAATGTCTGTGTGACACTACCTTTAATACTCATACTCATTTTGTTAGTTTCCATGACAGAAACCCTGTATTTTACTTCTGTGTTTATATTGTGTATTCCTGTGTATGTCCCTGTGCAGGTGGTGAGGCACTTACAGAATGGGAGTACTTGCCACCAGTGGGCCCAAGACCCACTAAAGGCTTTGTAGGGCTGAAGAATGCAGGAGCCACTTGTTATATGAACTCTGTCATCCAACAGCTTTACATGATCCCACCCATCAGAAATGGCATCTTGGCTATTGAGGGCACAGGCAGTGATGTGGACGATGATATGTCTGGGGATGAGAAGCAAGATAATGAGGTACCATTCATGATTTCTAGGTTTAGTGCACACTGCTTCATTGTAGATGTGCATGCCTAAATTCCCTACATTGTGAACAAAAGTGGTCCTTTCAGTCATTTTCCATACATGACCTAAATTAAAAGCAAGATATTAAGGACACTTTTTATGTTTCTGCTCTTAATTCTCTATATGTACTTATACATTTTGATTGCTACAGTAAAATTGCTCCTCAGTGGTCAGGCTTATCCTTTTTCAGTGTCCTGTAATTGAACAATTGGCCATCTGTGGGTGCCTGTGCCTTGTTGGCATTGCCTACGGCTGAAGGCAAATTGAAGAAAAAGCCCATTTATAAACCCCGCTCAAGTGGCCTAGTCATAGTTATGTAAAGCGGTTTGGTGAGATTTTGTCGGTGTCCAAGAGCTTGCTATTATAAACATTGGCTGAATATATCAAGCTATTATTAAAAAGCTGAACAGTTATGGGATGTGTTTAACCGGTAATGATAATTTTGCAGAGCAATGTCGATCCACGTGACGAAGTCTTCAGTTATCACCACCAGTTTGATGATAAGCCATCACTTAGCAAGGCAGAGGACAGGAAAGAGTATAACATTGGAGTTTTGCGCCACCTTCAGGTGATCTTTGGACATCTTGCTTCGTCCAGACTGCAGTACTATGTGCCCAGGGGCTTTTGGAAACAGTTTAGGTAAATGTTCATGCTGTTTGAACAGTGTTTTGAAAACTGCAGGTCACATCTGATGACTACATGATGCATACCTGATTAGCATGGTGCGTGATCTAATCAGGCTATGTGACCTTTTGGTGTTTTGTTTGTTTGCCCCTCCCTGCAGGTTGTGGGGTGAGCCAGTGAATCTGAGAGAACAACACGATGCCTTGGAGTTCTTCAATTCACTTGTAGATAGTTTAGACGAGGCTTTAAAAGCACTGGGTCATCCTGCCATGCTGAGTAAAGTGCTAGGAGGTTCCTTTGCTGATCAGAAGATCTGTCAAGGGATGCCCTCATAGGTATGTCTAGAACGTCAAAAGGTGCGGTTGACCGTGAATGCCCATGTTTACCGATGACCATTTTAATCTCCTTCTAGGTATGAATGTGAGGAATCCTTTACAACGCTGAATGTAGATATTAGAAACCACCAGAATCTGCTCGATTCCATGGAGCAGTATGTAAAGGGCGATTTGCTTGAGGGTGCTAATGCTTACCACTGTGAAAAATGCAACAAGAAAGTAAGCAGTGCTTTTCATTTGAGTTTAATCTCAGCGATCTGAGAGCATCAATTAAGTGCGTGTTTGCAATTCGCAGGTGGACACAGTGAAACGCTTGCTCATTAAGAAACTGCCTCCAGTTCTGGCCATCCAACTGAAGAGATTTGATTATGACTGGGAACGGGAGTGCGCTATTAAATTTAATGATTACTTTGAGTTTCCCCGGGAGCTGGACATGGAACCCTATACGGTAGCAGGTGTAGCCAAGCTGGAAGGGTCTGATGTCCACCCTGAGAATCAGGTACCATATGAATGAGAAAAGTGTGTATGTATATATATATATGTATATATATGTATATATATAGTATATATAGTGTATATATATATATATATATATATATATATATATATGTATATATATATGTGTGTGTGTATATATATATATATATATATATATATATATATATATATATATATATATA
>JACRUU010000011.1:11222230-11344730 GCA_030449085.1 Kryptopterus vitreolus | reverse complement strand
GGGTGCAGAACCAATTTATTTTGCATGCAATTGTAGATTTTTCACAGGCAGGGTGTGTGTTGTAGTATGTTTATTAAATGCACAGTTGTTTGGTTATTGTTCTTTTTAGAAACAGTTTTTGTGCATTGCTTTTTGTTTTTGTCTGCCACCAGTTTCTATTATTTGTTTTCTTGATAATCTTTAGTACACACACACACACACACACACGTATGTATCTTGTAAAAGTTCATTGCCAGCACTTTGGAGTAAACCATTTTTAATAATCAAGGCTTTATTAAAGATTGGTCACCATTCTCATACACGTGTGTTAGTTTTGAAGATTACACATTAATGCTTGTCTCAAAGTTGACCTTAAAGATTTTAATGAGTGTAATGATGTTTTTTAGGAGCAGGATGAACAAGAGGCCCCTGATGACAAGGACTCCTCTCCACCGGAAGACACGACTCTGTACCCTCACTCTCCAGGAACGCAGTATCAACAGGTAACGATTTTCAAGTTTTATCCTTGAAATAGTTTTCATTTAATTAATACGCCACTAAAGATGGGACTCTGCCAATTTCAGCAAAACAACCTTCCCCATGGTCAGCCGTATACCGGCCCGGCAGCACAGCATATGAACAATCCTCAGCGTCCAGGTCCACGAGCACAAGAGAACTGGGAGCCCCCAGAAGAGGTGCCGCCTGCCCAGACGAAAGAGTAGCACCGCTGTTCCATCCTGTCCTCCATCTGAGCGCAAGACGTTCGAGCAAAGAGCGAGGCCCCAGGCCCCACCATGCAGCGTCTCTCCACAAACTGTGTCTCCAGAAAATTCTGCTCCCTGTCCTTCTCACCCTGGGCTGGAGTTATCACTGTCTGCCCTGCAGTATTCCAACCTGCCTGCAGTGGATGGTGTATGGTGGCGTAACAAGCCAGGCCTGATGCACTTGTCTCATGTGACAGTGGTGTACATATTCTAATAGTTTTGACTGTTCATATCCGTCAGCACCACCATGCTGATTGGAGACTTGCAGATTTACAAAACTTTAAAAAAAAAAAAAAAAAAAGGGAAAAGAAAAAAAAAAAAAAAAAAAAAAAAAAAAAAAAAAGGAAAAGGAAAAAAAATGCCCTGTTTAATCACCTGTGCTCAGTTGTGCAGTTTGATCTGCCTTTTGGCCCTTTCGGTCATTCAGCTCTACATTATTTTATTCCTGTCCAATCTTGGTTAATCTGTCCCACCTATGGAGTTAGAGATGGCTGTACTGTACGCATGATGGAATGGTTGGCTGATGCAAGGTTGACATAAGTGGTGATACGACATTGTTCTGGGAACTTTCATTGCCTTTCCTCTGTTTTGGTATTAATTGAATCATTTGAAAGCTCTAGTTGATATGCTGTAACGTTTTTAGCATGGCTTCACACCAAACTAGTGTAGCCAAAGGGAAGTTCTGTGATCCTAACCGCCGTAGTTCCTACTTCACAGCTAATTTGACAAGCCCTTCCCTTCCCTTCTCCCCTCCCCAAACCAAATCACGTCTTTCTTTTTTTTTTTTTTTTTTTTTTAAATCAGTGTAAGATTCAAATGGCTTCTGAATTGCACATATGTATCCTCTGACCTGACATTTGGCACTCAGTTCTTGGTGGGAATAAATGTTTAGTTTGAATTATAGGAATTTTAGAGAGAGAGAGAATGTATATGCAACAGTTTGCTATGCCAGGATGCCTGGAGCATTAGTGGACTATACTCAGTTTGCTTGTTTGTCTCTCCATGGTTGAACCTTGTATTAGACAAACGGGGGGGGGGGTTTACATTGGCCACTAAAGTTGACAGCTTTCAGGTGCTGTCTGATCACTTGCTTATTCTACTTGAACATGGATTCTGCCTGGGGACTCTATTGGAGCAGAACGGACAGAAGCAGGGTTATACTATAAGAGAACTGCTGGTTAGTTACATGGCAACTTAAACTAGTTAAGGTAATATTTAGGAATAAGGGTAAACACCAGTAAATATTGTATTTAATTGGTAACTTGAAATCATTTTGGATTTAAAACAAGACAACCAAATACTCCTGCAATGAAACTTCTGCCCACCATATATTTAAATATTTTGCTGTTTTATTTTATAGAATTTATTTTGTTGTATTTCACTGAAGAGGAAGAAATAGAATTTGATTTAAGAGGAACATTTTGTCCTTGTGTTCTTTTTAAATTTAAAAATACTGACTGTACAGAGTTCTTTGCCCTTTTTTTGCTGACTTTTGTTTTGGCCATAGTGACATTGAATTCTGGAGCCACAGTCGCAATGTTAACTTTCACTTTGTGAGGTTTTTTTTTTTGTGCACAGAACTATTAGACATTGCGCCCTTCAAGAATAAAGAAAAACTAAAATCTCAAGCGTTTTGTTGCGTTACATTTCCTTCTGCTGATCGGGATGATCATAAACCTTCTGGAACAGAAAATGGACGAGACAAGCCGACTTGATTGGACACTTTATTATCAAGATATAGTTTAGTTTTCTTTCTCCTGGACGGTCTTTGTTCCACGCAGTCTGCCTGTACGACGGGCAGCGATGAGACCGACCTTGCGTCCAGCAGGTGCGTCCCTCCTGATAGTCGAGGGTTTGCCAATGTGCTGATGGTTACCACCACCGAAGGGATGCTCAACAGGCTGAAAGCACATCAGGCAAGTCAGTAAAGCGTAGACAACACACTCATTTCTAATCGTGGGCAAAACATTGGTACGTTTTGACGAATTATGCTTCAATAAAGTAAAAAAATAATCTCCATTACTTACATTCATAGCCACACCACGCACACGAGGCCAGCAGTTCCTCTTAACCTTGTATTTGTGGTAAGCACGGCCTGCCTTCAGGATGGGTTTGTCAATACGACCACCACCAGCAACAACACCTTGTTGAGAATAAACATTTTAGAAGAAAACTACATACAGAAGACAATACAAAAACCTTTATATCTAATCCAAGTAGGAAGATCATTTCTAAGGCTCTGGGATATTAATTGCATTATGATGGCATCACTTGTCTAATGTACCTGTGACAATACATGTATTCTGTCAATGTTCTAAGTTCAGGGAAGTAAGAAAAAAAAAAAAAAAAAAAAAAAGGTCAAGAAATGTCAAAACATTCCTTGAAAATAATGCATTTTATCATATAACCTCATGACCAACATTAAAGTGACCTGCAGTAATATAGTGCGTTTAAATTAATCTCAAACCAAATCGCAGCTAATCCAAAAAGGCCCTTGCAGAAACTTTAGATATAAAACTTGCTTACGTCTCCACAACAATCATTCAAAAAAAAAAAAAAAAAAAAAAAAAAAAAAAAGGCAACGTAAATGTTCATTACACCTTGGTTCTACATACCGACAACGGCTCTGTTGGTGGAGGAAATGACCTTCTTGGCTCCAGAGGGGAGTTTGACTCTGGATTTCTTGGTCTCGGGGTTATGGGAGATCACCGTGGCGTAGTTTCCGGATGCACGAGCCAGCTTTCCACGGTCACCGGGCTTCTCCTCCAGAGAGCAGATAATGGTACCCTCGGGCATGACACCGACGGGCAAGAACGTTGCCAATGTTCAGCTGGGCTACAAGTCAAAAAGGAGTGCATTGAGAATCCAAGCACGGTGGAAAATGGAACTGAAGGAGAAGCAGGGGTCGCTTGGCATTACCTTTCTTGCCGCAGAAAATGAACTGGCCGGTGTGGATGCCCTCAGCCGCGATGAACAGCTCTGTCCTTTTCTTGAACCTGTACGGGTCACGGAAGACCACCTTGGCGAGCGGAGCTCCGCGGCCAGGGTCATGGATGATGTCCTGAAAGAGATGGAAATCTTTTAATTCCCTCCTCCTCCGTCACATTCCACCCCCCCAAATAAATTATCTGGAATAAACGCCTCACCTTTACAATTCCCTTAATGTAACCATGACGCTCAGCGAAGTCAATGTGTCGGAGTTTAGCAGCTCCTTTCCTGTGCTTGATGTGGGCTTTGAACACGGAGCCCGCACCTTTCCTCTGCGCCCTGATCACACGGCCCATAGTGCCTCCTACACACACACACACACACACACACACACACACACACACACTCAGTATCCTAATACACACACATTATACACATAGTACCAGGACAAGTGTTTACACTCCGGTCTCGCCACAAACACACACCGGGTGTGCAATTCTGCTGATTTATTAGTTTGTTAGAAACACACACACACACACACACACTATACAGTGTTACTTTAGCCAAGTTGAACGCGTTTCTTATTCTTCTGCTACGTTACATCACAGTTAATGTGTATAAAGTGTTTACGTTACACGTGTATAACTGAATAAGGGGAAAAACAAACCGACACCACCAACAACCTGGCTTATTACACCAGTTATAAACATTAATAGTGCTATACCTGCCGGTAACACACACACACACACACACACACACACACACACACACACACACACACACATCCGACAGGTCCCACACACATGTTTTTACACCAAATTTCTAACATCTTCTGACCTGACACATGACTACACCGGAGACGTGCAGGTTTTACACCAAATTTCACCCCCAAAATGAGCACATTCCAAACATCAACCGGCATAAACAGCGCCATTAGTATCAGGCGGATGTTTATAATACGGATTAATAAATGGATGGATGAATTACAGCGAGATTAAAATCGGATTCCGCGGAGAGAAACAAAGACGGCTCTCCTACCTAAACTCCGATGAGAGGGGAAAAGGAAGTAGAAGAGCGCGAGGGGGATTTTCTTCCGGAGAAATACAGCGGGTGCGCGGACGCCCCCTAGTGGTGAGAGCACAGTGTGTAAGTGCCCTGGGTGTGTAAGTGCACTTCGTGTTAGGGGACTTGGTGTCCCACGCGGTGCAGCACAGATACCGGTTTAGTCACACTGCTTGGTTTGTGGATTGGACTGTAACGTGGAGATCTGATGGATGATGTTTGTGTTTACTGTTAGGTCTCAGGAGGTCTCACTATGGTTCACATTTAGAAGTTCCTTCATGTTTGCTGAAATAGATGTTTAACTGTATGTATAAAGTTTTACAAGCAAACCTGTTTTATCGTGGATTTTGTGCTTTGTACTTTTATCTGTTATAAGATCTACATTTTCTCAGCATTTGTACAAATTACACGTTCATTTATTTTTTCCCCCCAAAATCTGACCATGCATTATAATGTTTTATAGTTATTCACACCAGATCAAATTCGTCACTGAATGAAGCAGCAGTCGGCCTGTATATACATTTTCAACCTATGAATTATTGTGTAGTATTTTGCAAATAGAAATTCTTGTGCCCCGGGATGGGGGGTTCTCCGGGTTCTCCGGGTTCTCCGGTTTCCTCCCGGTCCAAAAACATGCATGGTAGGTTGATTGGCACCTTGGAAAATTGTCCCTAGTGTATGAATGTGTGCGTGTGAGTGTGTGTGCCCTGCAATGGGTTGACACCCCATACAGGCTGTATCCTGCCTTGATGCCTCAAGACGCCCGAGAGGCACAGGCTCCCCGTGACCCGAGGGAAGATCGGATGAAGCGGTAGAAGATGAATAATAAATTGTGTGAATTTATTCTATTTGGAAGAGATTTCCTGTGACAGAGTTTTAGATCATCTGCGATTTCCACAATCTTTTTATGTGTAAAACCATAAACGTTTGTGTGTGTGAGTCAACAGAATAACCATTATTCCTTGATTGAGTGTAGTCTGACATTTTTGGAGAAGCATGAACTGTGAAATGAAGAAGGTTTTGGAATAGGTTATGTCTGATCAGATCAGAATGTAAAAGAAGATTAAGTAATGACTAAATCTTTCAGTTATTTATAGCAACTGTGTCATCTTCCCCCCTTATTAAAGCTAACTCTAGAATGGACGGATGGATGGATGTATAGATAGATAGATGTTACATTAATATATATTATATATGCTAGATATTACATTACTTTTTAATGCCCTCTCTGCTGCTTTAAACTCCATCAGAATTACTTACTTTACATTTTTTGTGTATGTATTAAATTATTCCCAATAGTATATTTTCTTCATTCCATACATTGTCTCTTGGATTGCACTGTGGTGTCTACTTTTGTTGAAGTTACTATCCAATCAGATTCAGCCATCACATCACGTGTTGCCAAAGTCAAAGGAAATCTACTGTGAGGCCTTCAAAATCAACCGGTAGCATAAAGTTTGAGGGCTGTTGCTTTAACCAATCAGATTTTGAGTTGATGATACTGTGTCCATGTAGAAAGTGTACAATAAAAAAAGTGTAGAAAGTGTACAAAAAAGTGTAAAAATGGAAATAGTGTGTGAAAGGTCAGCTAATCACTTCTAAACAGCCGTTAAGCTTCTTAAGCATTTATACTTTCTTTCCCATGGAATTTTCACAAAACACGCAATTTTCCTTCCAGTAAAATACCTGTAATAAAAACTTCAAATGCACTGACAAAAATGTACAGAAATTACAGAGATTTAGAGGTTATGTATGCAAACAGTCTCTGTCTGCATTGAAAGGAGACATTGCCGGAATTGTGTTCGTTGGGTTTCTTGCTTTAGTAATGGCATTCATTCTAACTCCATGAGATGCATGTCTGTGATACTGTGCTCTGTTCTACTGCATTTCTGTATAGTATTATAATTTTTGTAGTTGTAATGATGCTATTAATTTAGATCGATAATGATTTTGTAGTGGATTGATTCTGGTCAGACTATATAGCTAGGCATAAAATGCACGACCCACAACTTTTTTGTAATATTATAAGTCACGCTGCGGAAAATGACAAAAAATGCTATACATTTTTATACAACATTACTATTTGGCCATTACTTTATACATAAGCCACCGTTTTTCTAATTTTCTCTTGTCTAATACTAGACGTAGAACCTCAGATGAACATAAAGCTGTAGGACGGTAAAATCATTTTCTTTATTTATGTGCTCCAGCTCAGGTCTGTGCTATTGGAAGAAAGATAAGGGCATTACCTCCTTAACTGTTCCTGGATGTACAGACTGTTTCATAGGACAATAATCTCCATGACAACAATCATTCTATTAGTGCAACTCCATGTCTGTGATCATGACAACAAAGTCAGACAATTTCAGATGGGAATTCTGGGCATGACACTGTTTTAGATTCCTTAGGGTCATCAAGCACACATTCACTCATCCACACATAGAGATTATTTATCTCATCCAATCCACCCACAAGAATGTTTTTGAAGGTGGTAGGAAATGAATAACAACATACGGAGAACAAGAACAAAAACACTGCATGTTTTTGAGGGTATATTATTGCAGCTTCTTTGTTACTTCTCTTAAGCGTTTAATACAATATCCTTCTTGGGGGGTTTCCTAAACACACCTCTCTTACAATGATGCTTTAATATTAGTAACCTGATACGGTGTTATTCCTAGTTTCATAGTGGTCTGCATGGGTGACCTGTTTTGGCAGTTGGATGCTGGTCAGGCTGGATCGTTCAAGAGCAAACAAAACATGTCTTGGCAATAAATAATTATTTTGGTCGAACTATTCATTTAAGAAAAATAGGCTGCAACTCCGGGTCTTCATCAAGATAGATAATAATAGAATCTTTACTAACCAAGGTATACTAAAATGTATCTCATCACCACACAGTACATCACATTGTGTTTATAGTGGAACTGAAATAAAAGCTATAAAATAAAATCAATATTCTTGGAAAGGAACAAATGTGAAATGTGAGCTTTACGTTAGAATATTTTATACAGTATAGAATCTCGTGTTTATTCCAATGATACGAGTGAGACCAGGATTATTTACTAACCCAACAGAGCCTACATGTAATGTAAACACTTTATTAAAGGGATTCAAAGCTGATAATGATTCCTAATGATTATTTATTTGTTTGTTTATTCGCAGTAGGGAAAGGGGACGTGTGTATAACAAAGACATGTTTGCAAAGCAGAACAATCTCTAAGGTTGCCCAAAAAAAAACACACATACGAAAACAAAACAAAGCTCTCACGCGTATTTAAACTTCCGGGTGTTTATTATTATTTTTTGTTCTCGCGGTATTTTCCTGTTGCCCTGCGTTGCCGCGGACAGTGAAATCTCGCGATATCTTGCGCTGAGTTTCGGCTCTATTTCACCTAGCGACTCTTGCAAGGTGCTGTTACGGGCAGACCGAGGTCTAAGACGGGTTTAGTTTAGTTAGCTGTTGTGAAACTTCGCTGTAGTATATTGTTATTTTTTTTATCTCTACGTAGTTGATTTAGGGGGGGAGGAACAAACAATACTAATTTTCTACGTTTGTATTTCTTTTGGTCTTTGGCGTAGTTCGGTGTTGAGCCCTGTAGAAGAAGAGGACAAAGTGACGCGCTGTTTTGTGGAGAAGCGTTTGGCTGTGCTCCTTTAGCCAGTTAGCCGGCTCGCTAACAAAGAAGATATTTTGTGGAAAGGAGAAATCCTCCTCACTATTTCTCTAGTTATGAGTCATGTGGCCGTCGACGGTCTAGATCAGCAGGTAAGTTTGTACCGTACTGAACGGCCTGAAATCCACAGCGTCTATTTGCATTGAAATAATGACGTATTTCTGCGAAAAAGGGGGGATAAGGTCGGAGATGACGGGTTTGTGTACCCGCATAGAGGTGCTCAGATTTACCGGTTGATTTGACCAAATGTAAACCGGATCCTCCTGTCAGGATTAGCTCCCATCCCTGGTTCGCTAGCTAACTAGCTTTTGCGTATTACGCATTTCGACAAAGTTAGGCGCAACGAAGCCATCATCATCATCATCATCATCATCAAAAGCAGGTCTAGAAAAACACCGTGCACGCACGAGTTTGGAGACTTTCCGAATAGCGCAGTGTGTGGCGTAGTATTTTCTCCTTCGTTTTTATTGTCTTTGTGTGTGTTGCTTTAACTCGGTTATCTGAAAGCCTTACACATGTATGCAGAGCTCGGGAACGCTAACATGGGCTGCAGCAGTCGTGACCCCGTTTACCGCCGAGGCCCACGCAGGAGTCTGCAGATTACCTCGGATCATTTCCCCCCGACTCTCCTCCTCACCACCTGTACCCGGGGACGGGGTGCCATTACATATGTGCGGGTGTGAGATCGTTTGAGGGGGGGGGTGTCTTGCTTAGCGTTTCACGTTGAAGATGATCAGGGACAGTGTGCTGCTCCTCGGTTAGCCTGGGTTTCTGCCCTTTCTTTCTTTCTTTAACATCTTGTCATTTCCATCGTCGGACATTTTGTTATCCTGGCAGTGTGGTGGAAAAAAAAGAAAGTCAGTCGCATATAATCAAATGATCATTTTTCTGTACAAAAAGACAGGAAGTGGTTTAAGACTGATGCATGCACGTGTTGTTGTTGTTGTTATTATTATAATTATTATGTTAAACACTTTGAGGAGCAGTTTGTTGGTAGGAAGCTGTATGCAAAATGCGCCACACGGCAGAGAGTTGCGTCTACTCCCGGATGCAGTCATCACTGAGCCGGTCATCCTGCCGAATATCTCTCACATACAGAGTGAATGTACACAATATCAGTGCACTGATCACCAAATGTATGGCCGTGTTGAATCTTTGTGCATATTGTGTTCATCGTACTGATTTCTTAATGTGGCTTTCTGGATGTTTAGTCTGATTTAGGGGATCACCGTCTACCTTTCTCGAAGCTAATGTGTGTTTATTATTGAGTTATTATGACTGTTGGTCTGTTCTGCTGCTCCCTTGAATTGTTTGTCTTTAATCCAAGCCTCAATAACTTAAAACAAGACAGTCTATAAATACCTGGACTTAATGTGATCTGTCAGTGGACGGTCCAAGGGAAGAAGCTCCTATAACTATTACTGTAAGACTTAAAATAATAAGACTAATTTCCCTGTGTTTTCATTAAATATCTACGAAAGGTGCCGGAAATAAATTTCACAGTTAAAGGTTGCTTGTGCATGTCTAAATCATCATGTTTTACGACTATGCCCAGATGCATCCAACACACATTTTCTGGCATTTTTCGAATGTCTTTCTCTTGCTGCTGTCCTATAATGAAGCTTTGACACTGACATTGCCATGCCAAATTGTCATTCAGCTTTGAAATACGTTTTCATGCTACAATTAGCAGCTACTAAAATTAGATTATTAGTAGCTGCACCATGTTGTATTTAGTGACTGATGCTCATCTTTCGCCCCTTTTTTCCCCCTCTTCTCTTTAGCTTTCTGCCCTAGACTTGAACTCTGCAGACGGGCAGGGTGGAGGCACTGGCAGTAAGTTTTGTCTCTGACAATCCCACTTCACTTTATATGCACTTTACATGTACAGATATGTTTCATTCATCAATCTTTACCTAGAGGAAACCTCTTGGAAGAATCATACAACACTTCTCTTAATAGTTTATATATCTGTGTAATTGTGGCTATTCATGTGTACACTATGTGGCCAAATGTTTGTGGGAACCTGACAATTATGCACACACACATACCATTCCAGATTTAGACCCCCCCATTGCTGTTCTAATACCCTCCATTTAGGGCTGTAACCATTCCTCGAGTAATTCACTTGCTGAAATTAATTTGGTCCATTTAACCATTAGCACTGTATTTTCCTACAGACCATTGTGGATCAGTAAAAAAGGGGAGGAGAGAAATAATTTGTTTTCCATTTTAAGAACAGTTACAGTAAGGAAATGCTCCCATACGAAAGTTATGAATAACGCGCTAGGCCGTTGTTGATGACTGATTAACATGTGACCTCTCTATGTAGTTATGAAATTACTTAAAGAACACTAATAGCAGGGGGGAAAGGCATCTTTCTTTCATTGAAAATATATATTTAAAAAAAAAAAAGATCTGAGTGTCGCGTACGTACCGAACCGTGCACCATTACACCTCTCTCTCTCTTTTAAATATATTTATTTATTTTGGGTTGCATTGCTATTATTTATATACAGTGCATTCAAAGTGGCATGTAGAGCAGGAAGTGGAGCTCGTTTTTTTTTTAAACTGGTGATAAATACAACGATTTGGTTCATGGAAAATATCAAGCAGCTTTTCTGTAGGCAGGAATACCACATCATTATACTGTGCAGGATTTAATAAATACATGAGTGGGAAGAATAATGAGTTTAATTAAACAAGTAGTTTCCCATTACTTACTCTACACGATCACAACGATGGAGCCTTTTGAATGCTCTCTATTTGTATTTAGATGTATTGTAATATGGCAATTAAATACATTAAATGTTTGTTTTCACTGATATACTTTTATGGAATTTCATCAATAAAATGCATATTTATCTAAAAATAAAAACATCACTTTTTTATTTTGAGACCTGCCTTATTTTCTCTCTCATTTAGTATTAGTATTGCTCTTTAATAAAGAAAGTCTTATCTGATTCATTGATGGAATAATAGTTAGAATAGTCATTTACTAAAATAATCCACAGCAACAACCTTACGTCCATTCTTGTGGGAAGACTTTCTACCAGCATTTGCAGTATGTGACATGGGGATTTTTATTTATTTATTATTTATTTCTTTCCTTTTTTTATTTTAGCAGCAAGAGCCTTAATAGTGTCAGGTGTTGATGCTGGGTGAGGAAGCCCGAGGAGCAATCAGCAGTTCAGTTCATCCCAATGGTATTCCAGGTGTTTAAGGTTTAGGGCTCTGTACAGGACAATCAAGTTTCCACAACACACTTGGCAAGACACAAGTGCAGTACCAAATTTTAACCTCTTGGTTCCAGTCGATGGAAATTGTAATGTTGCAGCTTACAAGGAAATTCTATCCAGCTGTGCTATTATGGTTTGATGAGCGCAAAGTTTTGGCCGTATTGTTTAGTAGTGTTTGTGTAGTGTTATGGCCGAATATATAACTGAAATGTATTGCTGCATATTGTACACACATTTAACTGTCCATTCATTGAATTTTTTTTTTTTTTAAACCACAGGGCGTTACATTCCTCCTCACTTGAGAAACAAAGATGCTGGCAAAAATGGTAAGAGTTTAAGTTATTTTTTTTCATATAGAATAGACAACCATTTGTTGCTTTTACTGAATTGTTTTCAGCATCCCCCCCCCCCCCCCCCCCCCCCAAAAAAAAAAACCCCAAACAATATAAAATTGTTTTTAATCACTGCCAACAAATATTGTAAACACTCATCACAGCACTTCTGGTTTTAAATTGGCATGAATTGTCTCACACTAAGCATTTTTATGAAATGATGCGCCCTTTTGAATAATTTTGCTGCAAACTTTTCTGCAGTCAATTTTTAATAATTATTATTTTTATTTGTGTGAAGGCTGTTGATTGTTTTGGGAACCTGATGATCTGAGTCACATTTTTGTGAAGATTAAAAAAAAAAATCCTACAAAAGCTTGAAAAACATCCCGCTTTATTTATTGTCCTTCGTATTCCTTTTCTTACGTTCACTGCATTTTTATTTATTTATTTATTTTTATTTCTTCACAGCAGGAAATGCTTATTCCTCTAGTAGACAGAGCGGTTATTCAGTGCCACCAGTACTGAGCTGTAAGTTTGTTTTGTCAGCTTTGCTATGGGTGCTCTGCATTCCTAAATGCATGAAATTTTAATTAAATGTCCAGGTCCAACATGTAGATCCAGTTTGTAAAGTGTTGAGCTTTATAGGGCATACTCCTCTGTGATCTTACCACTTTCAACACAACAGTGTAATGAATCCTTTTCATACTAGAGTGTTCTGGTTCGAGAAGTAGCCAAACCTTGTGAGCTGTGCCTGACTTTTTTTTTTTTTTTTTTTTTTTTTTTTTTTTTTTTCTCCCCTTCTCTTCCTCATACAATTAGCTACAAGCTGTAGTGGCTTTCATTTCTTTTCTTTTCCCCCACTCTTCTTTTCCAATTGAGAGTAGGGTTGAGCAGGGAGAATTACTGGATTGTTACACATTTCACTATAGGGCATCACATTTCATTTAGTCACATGGTTGTTTTTCATGAGTTTCTGCTCAACTGCATCCATAAACTCAGCTCCCTGAGAGAAAGAAATCCCTTTACAACTGTATTTGTAACAGTTACAGTAAGCTTTAATTCTTTTGCCTTTTTGTACATATTCAGAGAGGGGTTGTCCTTAAGTGCACTATACCTCTGCTCAGGTTACCCAAGATACCCATCTCAGGAGCTTTCCTTCTATCACACGTATGGTGGTGCCTGGCCAGACAGATGTGGTACACCTGTATCTCTGTATTTGCATGGGACACGTGTAATGTCCCGCCTTGCCTTTAGCTTTCAAGCTGACTGCTTTAATAAACACAGGGATCAGTCATAGCATTATGGCCTTCGTGAAAGAGAATGACGTTAGTGGAATTTGCAAACTAATAATTGCTCTAATATTATGATAGGAATGCCTGCTTTTGCTGCATGCTTAACTGTGTTCATTATATAAGTGCTCTGATTGAGATTGCTCTTGTGGGAGTGTAGTACAGGTGTCTGCTATACTCCCATAAGAGCAATCTCAATCAGAGCACTTGTATATATTTTTTACATGTATAACTACTAATTTTATATGTATATTATTAAAAAAAAAAAGATTCTTTATATTGTAATAATTTGTGATTAAATAATTATTTGGCTGTGATAATGTCCATTGAGATCTCACACAGCATACAGATCAATTCTCTAATACTCCTTTATTATGGATTTATTTTATTTACACAAATTATACGCCCCCCGTATTAAAAACTCCAAAGCCAGTTTATTCATGGCCAATTCCATCCTTTTTCTTTCCTTTGTTCCACAATGGATTTGAACCTAGGAAAATGCAAACACTTTGCTTTTGTGATTAATTAATATTTAGTTCCTATTGATGCCAGATGATTGAGAAATCCGTTGTCTTATCCAGAGAGTATTTATTTGCTACCTTTTATTCGCTGTATATTTTTATATCTTAATCGTTTTGGTTGTGTCTTTTTGAGGGATTCAGGAATACAAGTCCTGCTTAATGTTCATCTTTAGTTTGCGTTTGTCTGTAATAGGAATACGTTTGGCCTGGAGTGTTGTGAGGGAGTGCCGGTGGAGGCTCCACATATTACCTGTGTGTGTCTCCTGCACACAGTGTCAGCAGTCAGGCTCCTAGTGGACATGACAACACACAGTATGCTCAGAATGTCTGACTACTGTGTTAATTGTAGAACAGCTGATGTGATATGGCATGGCGTGCACTTTCTTCACTCTTTTGGGTCGGCTGATAATGTTTAGTTTGGCTCATATATGTATAACCCCCCCCCCCACACACGTGTGTGTGTGTGGTTTGATTAGTACCAGTTACATACCGGATTTAGACTATAAACATTTATACCGTTTTATTATAACCTTGGTGTTCCTCTTTGTACCTGGGTGTTTGGTCCACCTTTTTGATGTGAATCACATGATGCTAATGCAGCACTAGTTTGCTTTCACTTGCTTTTTGATAATTACTGCTCGCTCACCCTGAACCAGTGGGAACAGGGCTTGGGAAATGGCATCATGGCACGCTGCATTGTGGGATTAGTTTATAAGCAATTGTTTTACATCAAGCAGATAGCTTTGAGACGTATAACACATTGTGAAACATGATTAGGAACGACCAAAAGAAAAATTCACCATTCATTTCAGAGTTTGGATTTGCATATTCTCTCCCACTATCCTGTGCTTTCTGACTGTATGTGTAGCTGGGGATGGTGTTGATAAATTCATTGTTACTCTTAAAGGATAATGAACTTCTAATGCGGCATGACAGGGCGTTTTAACACATGGATGTCTTTTGTTACTTTTCTTAATTGTTAAGTGGTTCCTCACATTATTAGAGGAAGAAAATCCGTTTAACATTTAAAAAACTTCTTAAGGCCCATAGTAACGTAAATCCTCCATCATTCTACTACTCTGAATGAACAATGTTTTCTTACTTCTATGAAATTAATCATAATTTTGATTATTTATTACAATGAGCTCAAACTATAGTTTTGGTGTGCTAATGGCAAATAATGAAACAAATCAATATGCATATTTCCCACAAATCATTGCAGCATGACATCACATTCCCAAGCCCTATTGTTTTTTTGTGGGCTTGGCTTTTGGCTCCCCTTCCTCAAATGTCTACAACTAGACCTGCTTCTCGGCAATGGTTTGCTCACATTTTCCTATTTGTTTGTTGTGGAAGACTCTCCTGGATGGGATGCTGGTCGTACCAACTGCTTTGTGAATGGATACCATGACAATCGCATCAACGGGGCTGGAAACTTTAATCGTGGTCCCCCTCGCAATGACCGAAGTGGGCGCGGCAGCTTCCGCGGAAATCGGGGTGGTGGCACGTTCAGCCAACCCATGCATAACACAGGTATGTATCCCTGTAGGTTAAAAATCTTTTATTAACTTGTACTCTTTAATGTTAATCTAAAATGTCTGCCTTCTATGTCTAACTGTTATTCTTGTAGCCTACACTGGTTTTGATAACAAAGATGCAGGCTGGAACACCGCTTTGAACAGAGATGCTTACTCCAGCTTCGGTGGCCGTACCGACAGAGGAAAGTCTGCTTTCTTTAATGACCGGGGCACAGGGTCAAGAGGAAGGTAAAGGACACATTAATCAAGCCGTTTAATTTCAGGTAATTGACTTGAAAATGATTGAAGGCAATGTCTTTTATTGTTCAGATACGAGCGTGGGGGCTTTAGTGCTGGAGGTGGACTGGGAAACAGTCGGTGGGTAGAAGAGTCCAGGGATGAAGAGGACTGGTCAAAGCCTACCCCACCCAACGAGCGCCTGGAACAGTATGTACCAGGACCAACTGCTAATTACGCTTCCCAGGAGGAGCCCATCTGCTGCTTTAACTAAGCCTTTCTTTACTCTCCGTTTCCCTCTGTCTGTCGTCTTTGCTTGCCTTCAGTGAGCTGTTCTCTGGAAGTAACACAGGGATTAACTTTGAGAAGTATGATGACATTCCTGTGGAGGCCACTGGAAGCAATTGCCCTGGCCCTATTGAGAATGTAAGTCTCACCGTGATGATTGCAAAGAAAACTTGTGAAACGCAGCCATTGAAGCTGAATGTGGCTTTCCTTTGTTCTTTTCAGTTCCATGATGTCGACATGGGGGAAATCATAATGGGGAACATTAATCTGAGCCGCTACACCCGTCCCACTCCTGTGCAGAAGCATGCCATTCCCATCATCAAGGCCAAGAGGGACCTAATGGCCTGTGCTCAGACAGGTAGGTCATTTTCCACATGCAGTAGTAGACTAAACTCAACCCTGATGAAGGACTGTTTGGCTGCATGCTTTATTACTCATGTGTTGCATTTGCTCAGGCTCTGGGAAGACTGCTGCATTTCTGCTCCCAGTGTTGAGTCAGATCTATACTGATGGACCAGGAGAAGCCTTGCAAGCTTCCAAAACCAGCGGCCAGGTACTTCATGCGCTTCTGATCTTTCTAACCACCAAGAAATGATTCGTGCTATATCTGGAAAGAACTTTATGGTTCGCAAATGATTGATGCATCCCAGTTGCGGCACAGATTCTAACGGCAGTGTTTTATTAGGAGAACGGAAAATATGGCCGTCGTAAGCAGTATCCCATCTCCTTGGTCCTGGCTCCAACCAGAGAGCTCGCTTTGCAGATCTATGATGAAGCCAGGAAGGTCTGTCCAATGGTTTCCTCACCTTTTGGCAGCCATGAACAATAATCTCTTTTCACATATGAACATAGCGTACTGTCTGTTGCAGTTTGCGTACCGCTCCAGAGTGCGCCCTTGCGTGGTGTACGGCGGGGCTGACATCGGCCAGCAGATCCGGGACCTGGAGAGGGGCTGTCACTTGTTGGTGGCCACACCGGGACGTCTGGTAGACATGATGGAGCGTGGCAAGATCGGCCTGGATTACTGCAAGTGAGTTCTGGACCCTGAGCTCACACCAGTTTATACATTTCATGAACCCGAAGCTCATTTTCTCTTGATTTCCTGTTCGCCAGTTATCTTGTCCTCGATGAAGCTGACCGAATGTTGGACATGGGTTTTGAGCCTCAGATCAGGCGCATTGTGGAACAGGACACCATGCCACCGAAAGGTGCACGCCAAACCATGATGTTCAGTGCCACCTTTCCCAAGGAGATTCAGGTACATTTTTCCACAGACCTCGGTTTGCTTGTATACAACAATGCTTAATAGCCGCCTTTAAGATCCTGCGTTGTGTCTACAGATCTTGGCTCGGGATTTTCTGGAGGAGTACATCTTCTTGGCCGTGGGCCGTGTAGGCTCCACCTCTGAGAACATTACACAGAAGGTGGTCTGGGTTGAAGAAAGTGACAAGCGCTCATTTCTGCTGGATCTGCTCAATGCCACAGGTAGTGCCATCTGTCCCCATGTGCTTGTCTGTAATATGCATCAAGGAAAGAGATGTCATAGCTGTAAAAAGTTCTGCCTATAAATATACAGAAGCAAGCAGCTAGTAATTGAGGTATTAAATGGTTCAATGTTTGTTGCAGAGTTTGATGTTTTGTAACTTTTAGTTTACTGTAGTTCATAATATCTGCTTGTGGGTTATAAAGATTTGGATTTATTGTTCCTGTTCTAGTTTTTTTTGTAAAGAAACCTGTTTTAGTGGTAAAAGATACATAAAGTTTACTGGGAGGTGTGGTTCTATTTAGTCATTCCAAGTGAGGTTCAGGAAAATGCAACTGAAACTCCTGAGAGGCCAGGTAAGTGTGAGATTTGTAGTGCAACATGCTCGCATTCCATTGGCCTTTTATTTCCTCCTTTTTTATTTTTTCTCTCCTCCATTGCTTTAATATCTTGAGCGCTTTTTTTTTTTTTTTTTTTCTTAAGGTAGGATGCTTGTCTTAATACTCATTCACTCTGCCAAAGTAGCTTCATCTCTGCCAAAGGTATCGTTTTAGTTTTGGTATGTGTAATTTGCCTGCGATGTGACCCATTTTCCATCCATTTGGACGTTGCCTCTGGAAATCATGGCCAACCATGCTAACAGATTTTCCAGTTGTGCAGCTGAAGTAATTTGAAATTTTGATGCAGCGCAGCAAGTCTGTTAATTCGAAGGATGCATCCATTTAGTTTGAGTATGTCTTTTAAAATGGACGGGAGGTTAAAAAAAAAAAAGAAAAAAGAAAGAAAGAAAACAGCCTTGATTTGGTGTTTCCATGGTTACCAGCACAACATTATGCAGATCGATGTGAGTGGCTGCTTGAATGAGCTCTCATCTGTATCTTGCCATAGCAACTTAGCACGGAGACACAAAAAGCATGTGGAGCAGCGTCATTGGTCACTGTCACCATCTCGGTATTATCCAAGCGAAAGCTGCTGATGTTCTTCAGAGGGCCGCTGGCGAGAAGCTGGGAGTGAATAGAGTCTTTTCAGCGGAAGGCCTTGTTCACTCCTGACTCACTCACCTCACATCCTCTTGAGATTTGCTTTGATAGCCATTAAAGAAAGCTGTGACAAACATTGAACCCAGTTTAATCCCATATTTCTTTCTTTTAAGGCAAGGGATTTGTTTCTCTTCTCTTATTTCGAGTCAAATGAAGGGGTTTCACTTAATGGTTGTCATGATGCAAAACGGTCTTGTTTGCCATGTTTTGGTTGTCATTATACTTTTTTTTTTTTTTGGTAAAATGTGTTAAGTGCCTTGCTTTTTATGTGGCATGTAGACCTTAGACTGTGTTTCTGGATGCAGGGAAAGATTCTCTCACTCTGGTGTTCGTGGAGACCAAGAAAGGCGCGGATGCCCTGGAGGACTTCCTGTATCGCGAGGGATATGCTTGTACCAGCATCCATGGCGACCGCTCTCAGAGGGACCGGGAGGAGGCGCTTCACCAGTTCCGCTCGGGCCGCTGCCCCATTATGGTCGCCACAGCTGTGAGTATATCCCCGTGTGTTGTGTTCAAGCCTGTGTGTCTCGTGTTGTGTAGCAGTAATGCTAATGGCACTCACAATGTCTCAGGTGGCTGCCCGTGGTCTGGATATCTGTAATGTGAAGCATGTCATCAACTTTGACCTACCCAGTGACATTGAGGAATACGTGCATCGCATCGGGCGCACTGGGCGTGTGGGGAACCTCGGTGAGTTCCCCAAGAAACATGTTTTATAGGTCTTGGTCCTGATTCCCTAGTAGTTATCTGTGTATGCATGTGCGTGTATGTATATGTGTGTGTGTTTGTAATAGCGCAATGTATTGATGTACTTGTTCATGAGTTCAGGTTTGGCCACCTCTTTCTACAATGACAAGAACAGTAATATAACCAAGGACCTGCTGGACATCTTGGTGGAAGCAAAACAGGAGGTTCCTTCGTGGTTGGAGAGTTTGGCCTTTGAGCACCAGCACAAGAACAGCAACAGAGGCCGTTCCAAGAGGTGCAGTCTTATCACCTGTTTAGATCTTCATTCATTTATGATATCACAGCCAACTGTATATCAAGTTCCAATGTTCCTGCGTATGTGAAGGTTCTCTGGTGGTTTTGGAGCCAGAGATTACCGCCAGATGGCCGGAGGTGTCAACAGCTTTGGCAGTCGTGGTGCTCGGAACGCAGGAGGCCATGGAGGCAACCGAGGTTTTGGTGGTAATAAGGGTAAGTGTTATTCTATACCTCTCCTACGTTTGCAAATATGGGTCCGTTTTCATTTGGTAATAAATGGGTCTTTAAGTCTAAAAATTAAAATTGTATGACTTAAAGGCTTGTATTTGTTGTTCTGCGTCTTGAATCATTTTAAACAGGTCTTCATTTTTTGATATCCATGTAACGCTACCTCTAATGTTCATTGAAATTCTCTTGTTATTTCCCTGGCGTTGTTCTTCCTTTCGCTAGTCCTAATATAATTCCCTGTAATAGTAGTACAAATGAGGCCCACATGGAACAGCCAATCAGCTTTCTGTTATTGGGGATCCCTCTAAAATATGCTTTTATTTTTCATCTATGGCAAAGTGCAAGTTTTATTATAAAGTGGGGAAAAATTATCACTTGGTTAAGGCCATTCTTGATGTAGGTCTTAAACATCCCTGAGTAAGTCGACCATGATCTTTTTCGAAATGCATCTTATGCGCTCAGTTGAACACTCGAGAGGAAACGCATCCTGCACGCACGAGTTCTTCTATATAGAAGATGCCCATCTCTGCTAAGTTATGAATTATTCTGATGGGGAAGAAAGTAATGGTGCCCTTCACACCCTGAAAGCAGGAACAGTTTTGCCCCCTTGCTTTAAAGTAGATTTATTTATTTATTTTTCCTTGTCTGTCCTGTCTCAGGTGGCTTTGGAAATTTTGTCAGCGACGGCTACGGAGGCAGTTATGGAAACTACGGCGGAAGCTACACCCAAGTGGACTGGTGGGGCAACTAAATGTCTCATGTGCAGTGGCTCCCCATGCCAGACTAGCTGAATGGAAACCACATGTTAAATTAAGCCAGACTCTGCGCCCTGTGTAGCTTTAAGAACTCGCAGTACATTACACGCTGTGATTCTCTGCCTGCGATCAGAATGGCCGTGGCAGACCAGAGCGTCACTTTGTAGTCAGGTAACAACAACGGACACCCAGTTACGTTTGATCTAGAACATCGGGCTTAGTTTTCAACTGCACTTTTCTTTGTTTTGAAGCAAAAACTGAGGATCATTTATATGTTAATGTACTGTGCCTTTAAATTTAAACAGGACATTGTTTTATCATTTCACTGAATGAACTTGGCCAAGAGCTCAATTTGTTTGTTTCTACGGCATATAAAGCTTGTACTTAATCAAACCTTGGCAAAAAAGGAAACTGTGGCTTGTTCCGAGTCACGATTCCATTTGAACTTCAAAATTGACTTAGGGATATCATGTAGCCTACATTACAGGCCAGAGAACTAACAGCTCATGGAAGCAGCACAGAAGTGCTGGATGTGTTTATTCATATGTGGCAACTTTGCTGTAAAGGATCAAGAGTTCTGATGTTTTGCTCACTCTATCCTGGGTAGGCACCTCTTTAGGTATACGGTAGTCTTCGGAAAGGCCATTCCAGTTGTGATAGGAATAGTCATGACAAAATGGTAAACACTCAGCGTTAACTCTACTCTGGTTAACGCTACTCAGTGCTGGAACTTGTTACTCCACTGCTTTTAATTGACTTGACAGTGTTATGGCAGCTAGTAAGTACCACATGCTAGCCACTGTACGCAGGCGGCATTTTTTTGTTATTTTTTTTTTCTTGAAACATTTTGATGAAGAAAAAAAAGGAAAAAAAAAGTCTTGCATTACTGTTTGGGGGCGGGTGGGGGGGGGGGGGGGGGCAGATCCTTTTTGATGATGTTTCATCACAAAAAAAAAAAAAAAAAAAAAAAAACAACAAAAACTATGCCTGCCAACTTAAAGGCGAAATTCAAATATCTTAAAACGGACCATTGTACCAAAGCGACCCTGCCTCTTGTCATGGCCTCTTTGGTCGTATATACGCATGCTAGTGTTTTGTTTTTTGGTCAAGGACAGAGGACAAATTCTGTCGCAGGCTTTACTTTTATTACAAACGTTTTCTCTTTTCAAGCTGCGTTGGAAGGCATGGCTCATTTTCCTAAGCAGAGGTGTTAGGAAATGCCCGGGTTCGTTCTGAGGCGTCGGCATATATGCACAGGGGTTTTCTGGCACGAGTTGGGCCCGGCGTGCTCTCGGGCGCCGCTGCACTGTGGTGCTCACGATCACTGTGTGGTGGCCAAACACCAGGTTTGCCCTCCTTTGTGGTACATTTTAATGCTGTCGGCTCCAAGAGTTCATCTGCTCTGATGTAAACTAACCACTGGCTCCGAGCCAGCTTTCTGCTTCCTTTTAAGGAGGAAGGAAACCTCAGAGAGGAGGAAAAAAACAAACAAACAAAAAAACGAAGCGCATTTAACTCAAGTGCAATAGATTTTTCTTCTCAAGTGTGTTGTGCCTTGACATTTTTTTTTTAATTGATGAATTCAAGCAGATGCACTGACAGTATTGAGAACTTAAAGTTGAATGGTGCTACTTAAGTTAGGTCTAGGCCCATGTATGTTGTGCCCATCAAGTTTTACAAAGTTCTTTTATTGCACATCTAGAGTTTTATATATAAATGTCTTGAGTGTGTGTCCTCAAGCTTCCAAATGTTGTGAATGGGAAGATAGAAACGCAGCTTGTTTACAAAAGGGGAAGGGATCTCAATATTTACCAGGATTTATTTGGGACCAGGGGGATCAGCAGTGGGGGAATTTAGCTCTTTGCACACAGATTTCTAGATTCTACTTTTGCTGCTAGTTTTGTGTAATTTATTAAGCATTTTTGAGAAATATTTATTTTTGTAAGCCTCAAAGCGATTCTTTGAAAGTTTCAAGAAACTTGACCAAAAGACAGTACAAAAACACTGGCACTTGAATGTTGAATGTCACCTGTATGCGTGGAATTTCTATACTTGGGGTAGTGTGAGCTTTTTAATGTTTCAGACTATATTGGACTGAGTCAGTATCCACAGCTGTTGAAGGCCTCCAGGCCATATTTCATTATAATTACTGATTGGCTCTCAAAATTGGAAATAGGAGGAAAAATAAAAAAATAATTATAAATCATGCCAAGGTTTGGAATAGTGTTCAAATGACCTAATAATTTCTTAGATGTATCAGTGCATAAAAAGTGTCCAGTTTCTCCAGATGTGTGCATTTTCTTCTTTTTAAAATGGAATTTTGTTCTGTTAGAGGTTTTGTTTCAGTGAATGTCTGGCACAAGGCAATCTTAAACATGTGGTTCTTCTCTAGTGTTGCATTTGCATAGACCGTGTCTCTGGGTTCGAGCCTCGGAGGAGTAGTTAGCAAGTGACGGCGCTCGCGGACACCTGCCTGTGCGATCTGCACTGCTGTGTTCGAACCGCGCGGGAAAAGACGCAGAAGCCTTTCCCTTGCTAACTTTCCTCCGAGCGACTCGGAGCACTTTAGACTTTAGTATTTGCTTTATGTAGTAGTATAGAAGCTATGCACTGCATGAGAGGACTCATCTGTGCATTTATTGTATGATTTTACCAAAATAAAAGTTTGAAATGCTAATTCAAATACAAAAACCAAGCATGTTTTTCGAAAATGTTTGTTTGTTTGTTTGTTGTAGCAGGAAATGGGGAAGAAAATGTAGCAGCTGTTAATGGTGTGGCTAAAATCTTATTGGACTGGTTTGGAATTCAAGTGACTTACTTTTGTTTACAACATAAAATTCATTCTTTCCTGAACTCGTTCATTGTCTCCATTTTATTTCAAGGACTAAATGGGCTTCAAACTATATTTATTACCTTCTACGGACAAAAAAACCTCACAGTGGTAAATTCTAGAGCAGCTGCCGATTTAATAGATTAAAAAGTAAATAAATAAAGGTGTTGTTTGTGGAACACGGCGATATGTCGATGTACATGTTTAGTGAATGAGAGAGGGATGTGTTTATGAAAAACAGAAAAAAAGAGCAGGGATTAACGTGGATGGATGTAAGCATTAAGACGGGAGTGCGCAGGCGTGGAACTGGAAATCCTTCATGTGCGCCCCTACAGGTAGGTTTGGGAATCGGGGGGGGGGGGGGGGGGGGGGGGGGGGGGGGGGGGGGGGGGGTGGGGGGGGGGGGGGGGGGGGGGGGGGGGGGGGGGTGGGGGGGGGTGGGGGGAGGGTGGGGGGGGGGGGGGGGGGGGGGTGTGGGGGGGGGGGGGGGGAAGGGGGGGGGTTTAGAATTAAGAATCGGATCATTTATATTTTGATTCCTCGTATCGATTCAACCTGTCAAAATCTTATGTAGTAATCTAAACACATGTTTACAAGATGGACCTGTTAGGAGCCTCCGGTATCGAGGCACGGACTTCGGATTCTGCGGCCATGTCCCGTATTTTCCCGCAAAGCCGCTGGGTATTTAAAGAGCTTCGGCAGAGTCGGATCATGTCTCGGGGATTTTTCCCGCCTTCTGTTTGACTCGGATTATTCCTCTTATTAAAGCTCTTTTTGTTTTTGCACCTTTGCGTCTCACATTAGATTCTTTATTTACCCCGGTGCTAACGAGAAGCGCTCAAAGTGTCTGTAAAAAACGAAGACAAAGCTACGTGTAATTCTTGTAATAAATGAATCTGTCACCACTAACATGACTAAACTGATGTGCCTAAACATGTGTTTGGAATCGAAACTGGGAATCGATACGAATCAGCATCGATAAAATGATTCCCAAACCGCAGGGCAGGTATGTGTGTGAAATAAAGTGCATTTATACATATTTGATATATTGTTTGCTAGAATGGAGTCTGTGGAGGAAGGCGGTATCTCAGTGATTAACGTATCGGCCTCTGGACCAAAACATCTTCGGTTCAAATCCCACAACCGCCAAACTGCCGTTAGTGGGTCCCGAAACCTCAATTGCTCTGGATAAGAGCGTGTACTAAATAGTGTAAATGTTTATTTATAAACGACCCTGTCATTCCCATCATTATATTTAGAGTTTATTCTGCACATGCAAGATGATCCTAGTGATTATTTATTTATTTATTTATGCTATTTATTTCAGTTCCTGCTGAGTTCCTGCTAATATCTATAATAATTTACCATCTGATTCTGATCTAAACATGATGATGCACCTCTGAGTGACAAACAGGACCCACAACCACACTCTCTCTCTCTCTCTCTCTCTCTCTCTCTCTCTCTCTCTCTATATAGAGATATATATATATATATCTCTCTCTCTATAATATATATATAATATAGAACTGTAAAGACCACACATCTCTCTCTCTCTCTCTCTCCTCTATCTCTCTCTCTCTCTTCTCTCTCTCTCCTCCTCTCTCTCATCTCCAATCTCTCATCTCTCTCTCTCTCTCTCGCTCTCTCTCTCTCTCTATCTCTAAAGACAAGACGATATATATCTCCCATATATATATATCTATATATATATATATACATATATATAAACTGTAAAAGGACCACAACAATCTCTCTCTCTCTCTCTCTCTCTCTCTCTCACTCTCTCTCTCTCTCTCTCTATATCTCATCGGTAAATGACACAACATCCTAACTCCTATCCTCTCTCTCTCTCTCTCTCTCTCAAGATATAGAATATAACATATAATATATATAAACTGTAAAGGTATATAGATCCATACACTGTAAATATAAAACAGCGAACACCTCCCTCAAAACCTCTCGTCCAGTCTCTCTCTCTCTCTCTCTCTCGCTCTCTCTCTCTCTCTCTCCTCTCTCTCTCTCTATATATATTCTATATATATTATATACCTATATCTATATATATATGTTGGAAGGAACAAATTCTCTCTCTATATAAATATATATAACTGTAAACCCACCACAAACACCATCTCTCGATCTCTCTCTCTCTCTATATTTATACATATAATATATATATATAAACGGTAAATGACCACAAACAACCCCCCCCTCTCTCTCTCTCTAAAACTATCTCTCTCTCTCTTCTCTCTCTCTCTCTATCTCTCTCTCTCTCTATATATATCTAGATATATATATATATATATATAAACTGTAAAGGGCCTCTGGAAGGTTTTGCAGAGAGTTCAGAGTGTGCACATGTCTGCTGATCTCAGATCACACCGCTCTAATCTCACTGCTATCAGGATTATTCTGCCATTAAGTGATTGCATTTGTAAATGAAGTACTGCTGCTGTTCTCTCTCACTCTCACACACACACACACACACACACACACACACACACACACACACACACACACACACACACACACACACACACACACACACAAATCAGTTGTGGGAACAGGATGCCTACACAATGCCACATAAGCGCTCCTTCATGGCCAGTGTTGGTGGCAGCTGTGTGAATGTGTATCGAGGGAAACGAGCAGGTAAATCCCAGATTTCTGTATAATATCTGCTGTTTAATCATTAGAATTCTAATATTTGATTACAGAGTGATTTAGTTATTTTAACAGTAAATAATTAAAGTTCCCCAAATACTACCTAACCTTGTTGTTTCCATTCTTGTATTGCAGAGATTTGAGTGTGACCTGCCACAGGTGAAATGCTTCAGCCATGTTTTTCATTATAGGTATTATTATATATAGTTATTACCCATGATTCCGAGTTATTTGCCCAAAATCCTCAGCAGTAACTCCGTGTAGCACTGTGCAAAACAATTCAACAAGAAGTAATGAATGTTCCATTATATCAGTTTGGATGACATTTTTCCCTCTGTATTTTCTTTGCAGTGTGTGTGTGTGTGTGTGTGTGTGTGTGTGTGTGTGTGTGTTTTATTCAAGATTTTAAAAGTCCAATTGTGCAGCTGTAATGTAACATCTGTCCAGTTTTAGATCTATAACGACTATTTCGGTGCAGAACATCTGCACGATAAAAACAAGCCCAGTCTCTTTTCCATGTGCCGTCAACATTAAATTATTCCTCAGGCTCCTGCTTGTGCTTGCACTTTAATCCTCGCAGGCCGGGCCCGGGGTGGGGGCGGTCGGGGGGACGTGTACAAAAGCGACTGTTATCCTGATCAATGCCTTCCTAAACACGTCTCAATAAAAATGTCTGGGTTTGATTTCTCTGTCTGAAATGCAAAAATGCGAAAAGCAAATCTGTAATTTGATGAAACTAATGGCATAGATTGATCACAAGTGAAATGAAATGAATTTCCTGCACAGTGTGTAACGAGAGTGATGATTAAAGCGTGAGAGTGGACACATTGGAGGAGGGATTTGTATATTGTGTGCGCTTATTCCTGAAGCATCACTTAAAATCACTTCGTATTGATTCCGACTCCTCACCTTTTTTTTTTTTTGGTCAAACTACAGGATTATTATTATGCAGCACCTATAGGGCACTTTTATGAGGAGTGTTTCTGTATCTCAGCACCTGTCATTATGCAATACTAGAACTTATTTTTCATTATTACACGCACCATAATGAAGATTTCCGTTCCCTCCTCAGCGTGGGTCATGATCCTGCCTCATGGTCCGAGTGGCTGGGCGTGCTCTGTTTCCTGTCCCCTCAGCTGCACGTGCACTCAGGAGAAAAGCTGCACTGTGCTCTGTGATCGCACAAGCATGGCTGAGCTTCCCCGAGAGTTCCCCTGCGAGGCGTCCTCCATCAACCTGGAGAAGAACAGTCTCAAATTTCTATCGGAACGAGCTTTTGGAACGCTTCCCTCTCTCAAGTCGCTCTTCCTGGACCACAACAACATCTCCTTCATCACGCCGGGAGCTTTTAAAGGTCTTCCCAACCTGCTGGAGCTCACCATGGCCCACAACGAATACATCCGTTATCTTCACACGCGCACCTTCACCTCCCTCAGACGCCTCGTGCGCTTGGACCTTTCCAGCTGCAACCTGTTCAGCATGCCAGACCGCGTCTTCCTGGAACAGAGCTCTCTCCGAGAGCTCCTCTGCTTCCAGAACAACTTCAGACGCATCCCAAGCGCCATTCGCGGGATGGAGAACCTGACGCACGTGTACCTGGAGCGTAATAAGATTGAAGCCGTGGCCTACAACTCGCTGCTGGGACTCTACAACCTGAGGTACCTGAACCTGCAGGAGAATCGTCTCGGCGTCATCCACGACGAGGCCTTCAAGGACCTTCGACAGCTCCAGAACTTTTTTCTGAACGACAACCTGTTGGTCGACCTGCCGAGGAAGTGTTTCAAAGGCCTCTGCCGCCTAAAGATGTTAAATCTGGGTGGAAACCTGCTGACCAACATCTCCAACACCTGGTTTGGGGATCTGGTGGAACTGGAGGTTCTTTACTTGGACAGGAACTGCCTGTCATTTATAGAAACGGGTGCGTTTGAGAATCTGACCAGCCTCTTGACCCTGCATCTCAACAGCAACCAACTCACCACTCTGCCTCTCGCCGTCTTCCAGCCCATCTACTTCATCGGCCATTTGTATTTGTTCCGCAATCCCTGGGAGTGTAACTGTGATCTGGAGTGGCTGAAGGAGTGGATGGAGAGCTATAAGCTGGTGCGGGACATCCCTTGTGCATCGCCGCCTTCTGTAGCGGGTCTGGATCTGAGCAAGGTGCAGTACACGCGTGTGAACGCTACCTGCGTCGAAACCGGAGAATTGAACCTGACAACAGCCGTTCAGGATTACAGCAGCAGCAGCAGCAACAAGTTCAACAGCCTTCTCTCCAAACTGATGAACCCGGAGCCGAGGGAGGAGCTGAGGAACGTTACTGAGGGCCCGAGGAACGGAACAGTGCAGGAAGGTCAAGTCTCCACTGCTCACAGACCTTCTGCTGTCGGTTTACTGCTGCTATTACCGCCCTTCCTCATCCTGGTTCAGACTGGCTGCCTGTTAGACTTTACTCACCTTTAATGGCTCAAGTCTTAGAGACTTTTTTTTTTTTTTTTTTTTTTTTTTGCCAAGAATGTGTTTGGACTGAAAGTTGTGATTAATTCTTCCTTCAGAGTGTGAAAAGGAAGGAAAATGCTTTGGCTACAGGACGACTGGAGACGATTTGATTTCATTTCACTGATGGGATTTTTAAAAACAGCACACAGATGAGGTTTGGCTGCTGGGCATTTCCATAATGGGAAATATAACAGTGTAAAGAACTACTTTGGTTATTTTATTATAGTGAAATGTGTCGTATTCATTTCTATCATAGATTGATAGACAGCAGGTCGAATGTTATCTGGTCCACTTAATGGCAGGCAACATCCCTCCATCCATGCATCCCTCCCTCCCTCACATACACACAGAGAGAGAGAGAGAGAGAGAGATATGCATTAGTCTACATCATGGTGTAGATGCAGCTGAAAGTTCTGTTGTATTGAAATATGTTTCTTAATAATGACGCCATTGTGACGGTTTTCTTCCGAAACCGTGACTGTGGTTGAAACCCAGCAACAATTCCAGTTAATCCGCAGTAATGGTGTTCAGTGTAGAATGTGGATTTGGATTGACACACAGGTCACACTGAAGTGCTTTTATATCATGAACTTTGCCCTCATTTGAAAAACATTTAAAGGGTAAAGCAGTCATGATTAGCGAACGTGGCCTGGCAGTGTCATGTGTAATTATGGCTGGTATCTGGACATCAGCACAAGTTTTCTACCACATTAGCAGAGTTATTTATAGTTATGGCATTTGTCAGATTCCATACTCGCCTATCCAGTGTGAGTTACAATTATCTCATTCATACAGACAAAGTGTGGCAGCTAGTGATGGTGGGATCTGAACTCATGACCTTCTGTTCCAAAGTCCAAGGCCTTAACCACTAATCTCTCACTTATGTTTCCAAAACATTCACATGTGGTGTGGATTAAAGTGCTCATGGTCATGACTGAGATAAGTGCATGATAAGGGCTCCAATCTAGTGGCGTCACATAAAGTACAAATACCTTACTTAAGTAGAAATTTGGGGTGTCTATATTTTACTAGAGTAATTATTTTTTAGCCGACTTTTTACTTTATATATTTTAAAAATTGCCTCGTCGTTCATAAAAACAAACACCCAGATAAATGTGATGAACGTGTACCATTCCGACACCTTGTCGGTTTGTACGCGATCCGTCGCACCTGCACACGATGACACAAATCACGTGCAAAAAGATTATTTCAGAACTTATTTCTTCACTACTGGCTCATTTATCAAAGTGGTGTTTTCTCTTCATCATCCACAAATGAAGCTACAGCAGGGAGATCAGTAGAGAGACGTTTGAATAAATTGGAGATTAGCACGCTTTAAGATTTTGTCCTTAATGGCATTTTTCCCTTTACATTATTTTTATACATTACGCAGTTCTGAAACCTGTACTTTTACGAGTCGATACTTCTACCGGAGTAATGAATGTGAATGCTTTGACACCAGTGGTGTGTGTGTGTGTGTGTGTGTGTGTGAGGATGAGGATTATTGTGAATAGTATTGTGTGTGTATTGGAGGCTTGTTGGCAGGAATGGTAGAGCTGTATACTGAGGAAAGCTGGATTGTGGTTGGGAATATGAGGGGGAAAATGTAAATGCGTGGGAAACGCTCGGAATTTCTTCACGAGCAGATTTGAGCGATATTATAAACAGTCGTTTGTGCACTGACAAGGCAAGAGCACTCCATATGCTCAGCGGAGAGTTTATCTAGCAGAGCTGCTCCGCATTGATGAAGTGCATCTTCCTGTGGGGGTGTGATGACGTGGGAACTGATGTAGTTCTGATGAAACTGAAAAGTAACATCCAAAGTTGATTCCCCCCCCCTCAGTTGTTTTTGTAATAAGTGTGTGTAGTGTGTGTGTAGTTCTCCACACGGCTCCTCGCGTATCAAATCACACACACGTTCACAAATCAATCTGCCATGTGTTCATGCACTTCTACCTTCATTCACAGCAAGGTGATAAAATACACACGTCTCTTGGTAACTCTAGCTCACGAGTTCTAACCCACACACACACACACACACACACACACACACACACACACACACACACACACACACACACACACACACACACACACAACACACACACACACACACACACTTCTAACAAACCTGGGAATTGACAGGGTTTCCGCAGGGTCAAATAAAGTTTACTATTTAAAAGGCAAAATATTACCGTAAGAAAGTGTTAAATTAATTCTCTGTTCTCGGTAATTGAAACTAATTTAAAGCAGGTGTAAATTTTGGGACGTAATGTAACGTTACATCTCATCATCACTGAAATTCTCCTGAAGCACTTTTTATTGTTAGTTTCCATGCTGGTGTTGTTCATTCTTTCCACATACCAAATAGAATTCTACAACATGCATCTCTCACGGATTCTACTACAGACATAAAACAGATCTTATTTATTTATTTTTCCGCTTGAAAATAAACAAATTTCAGGCTGGTTAAATGTTGTGTGTGTTTTTAATGTCTTATATTTCATTCGTATTCATATTAACTGTGTGAAACCTGCAGAAACCCTGATTGATCAGACTAGGCTTCTTGCTGAGACGGGCAGACAGGATGTGAACTCCTACAGCTGCAGGGAAAAAAATAATGCTGCTGCATGAAGAGAAAATGAAGAGCACTTGAAGAGAATCTGGCACGGAGCAGCCAGACGCGAGAGCCGAGCCAGGAGCCTTAACAAAGAGCAGACCACAGCGCACTTCACCACAGAAAAGGAAATATATTTTTTTTAAAAAACGGTTCCTACTGATCGCTGCTCAGTCGTCAGCAGAGGAATTTACACAGGGCAGTCTGCAGTAAACAGTTTGTCATATACACAATCATTCAGGTGATTATTATTTTTGCAACAGTTCCTTTTGTAAAACGTGTTGTCTGTGTGCAGCGCTTACAGTGAATAAAAATCCTGTGATTCGGCTTTGTGAAAACATCAATACTCTCGGATGACATTTCTGTAATAATGAAACCAGCATCAGTGTTTTGTTTGTTTGTTTTTTTTTTGTTGTCTTTGTATCTATAGGATATATATATATATATATATATTTTACAACAAATTAAATGGAGACATTACCACATCTCACTACATGGCTGGTAAAAAGAATTGTTAGAAAGTTGTCTGAAATGTCTCCATGTGGCCAAAGATGTGCATAGGTCTTTTTCTTTTCTTTTTTTTTTTTCCAGCTTCATCCTTCACTGGTCTTCACTTGGTCTGAATGAATCCAGACGTATGGAATGTTCTGTGCTGTGGGTAACAGTTACACTGCTAACACTGACAGTATGCAAGTCTCTGAATGTGCACATGCATGAGAAGTCAGATCTGAGAGCTATAAAGGTGTTGTTTAGAGAGACAGTATCTGGAAGTGGTTACAACAGATTGATACACATGAAGACTGATGGGTTCCGGCGAGGCCTTGGTGTGTGTTTTTTTTTTTTAAACAGCTGATGGATTAGAACGGGGTTCTGGATGGATAGCGTGTTGACCGATTAGCTGTTTCTCATTTAAGATACTGTCTCTTAAAACACAACTGGACAAAAATGCTGCATATCAGCAATCAGGACATGTCTATATTCACCACTGTATTATTCTGTTTTATACAACACTACATCTATGTAGTCTGAAGTCTGGAGTCCAATACGCATCAGTCAGATGGAAGGCGGATCCCTCCTCCGGGGAATGGTGGCATTTTTCTTTTCTCCTTAATTATTTATGTGTGTGTTCATTATATACTTATATTTTTGTTGCATCACACAGACTGTCTTCTTTTCTTTCTTTTTAAGATGGAGACTGAGGAGAGTTAATGGTGTTCTAATAAACCCAGGATACAGGAACCCACTGTGCTGTAGTGCACACCAGGTCTATCGCCTCCTCCAGGTGCCGGATCGTCTCGTCAATCTCGTTGTTGATGATGGTCTGGTCAAAGTAATGCGCGTAAGTCTTCTGCAGGATCTCCGACTCCTTTTGCAGTCGCAGTAATGATTCATCCTGTGGTTTGAGAAACACGCCGAGTGAGCCACAGTAAAGGGGGGGGGGGAACGAGGGGGAACGGCGAGTAAATTTCGCAACCACTCACGCAAAAATGACATCCTGGTGGAGATGTGAATTCGGACCATAGTTAAGCTCCGGAGAGACTCAGCAGGAATGATATACACATGTTTATAGAACATATAGAGGTCATTGCTTTGGAGCGACACAGGATACCGGTAATTACAGTTAATCGCAAAGGTTTGCATGCTTTATATTGGAATGTCCACACAAATTGTTATTTACAATTAACCTGAGTAATCATAAATGTTTCATTCCCAAATTGTAAACAACAAAAGTGCTTTTTATGGCTCTGATCGAAACGATAAATAAATCATATAACTGATAAAAAAAAAATGTTCTCACTCTCACAAAATACGTTTGTAGCGCGCTATAACCATCAGAATGTGCTGAAATCCCCGTTCTGATTTATAACCGCTGTGGATTTGGTGATATATTGTACCAGATTACACAGGAACCTCTGTACAGAGAAGCGTCATGATGCAAGCCTTTGCATGCAGCTGTATTCGACTCGGGATTCGGAGTGTGGGAGTCTACGAGATCTTCACTACACTGTGACTTTAAGGAGAAATACACTAAACACATTCTAGTCATATCTTTTTGTCATACTCACAGGCAACTTCCTGCACCATTTGGGAAGCTGAGCGCAGAGGAACGGAATGCAAAAGAAATAAAAATGCAAGCCACAAGCCACATGCAAAAGGAAAGACGGAGGCAACAAAAACAAAGAGCTAAACAATAACAACGAAAAAAAGGGTTCCTGTAAAGTTTACAGTAAATACACAGGCATCTGCTCCTGAAATGCGATGAAAAATGAGAGCAAAAGAGATTTCCACATATTCACCTCGTTCATGCCCGGAGTGATGGTCGGTGCAGCGATGAAAACCACATACGGAGCGAACTCTGCTGTCCGCAAAACTTTCAGCGCCTGTAAATAAACACGCGCATAGCAACGCTTTAAACGTCCCGCAGATTGTGGTTAACTGGACAAAGACAGCTTTTACAGGGAAGCGCTTCCCCAATTAAAGGAAGTGGAGATATAGTAATATAGTATCAGAAGGATTGCATGGGGAAACTATACGGCTCATGTTGTTGTAGTATTGCTGGGACTTACCTGCGGCTCGACGTCGAGGATCGATATGAGGCCCTGCTCGTGGATTTTGCGTATCGTCTCCAGCCGCGTCCCGTACATGGCGTCCTCGTGACTGCCGTACTCCAGGTAATCGTTGTTGGCGATGTCTTGCATCATTTGCTCATGCGTTACAAAGTAATAGTTCTTGCCATTCTCCTCGTCTTTCTTAGGAGGTCTGGTTGTGTCTGCAGGAAGTGACCGTGACAGTGGACTTATGAATAGTAACAATAGCGGACCGAATAAGGAAACCGAATGTTGCAAACACATTGAATAATAACAACAGTGTAAGAACGATCAATACCAAGTATATAAGCAATATGCTGAATATAGTAACAATAATCGGGTGTCTTACGTGGAATGGGGTAGGCAAATCTGTCAGGGTGTTTAGTGATGAGTGTGTTCTTGATGTGTCTTCTTCCAACACCATGAGCTCCTACACAAAGAGCAAAAAAAACTGTCACTGGGGGGGTTTATAGACTTTCTGGCACCCCAGGCCCGATTCCTAATAAACTTCCGTACAAAAGTTAAAGACACTTAATGATATTGTAAATCAAACATATAATGTACACATATGCTGTATATTAAATCTTCAGCAGAAAATAATTGAAATGAGTGCGGTGATGGGGCAGGGGGCACAGCTGGTTGTGCCCTTAGTGATCGCCTAGTTTACCTATGACTAGAAATGGTGCTGACTGTCATGGCCTGAAATCCATCTGACAAGAAATACAAGGCACAATGTAGACATATTGAACTTCCATACCTAATAACACCAATGTTTTCCTTTTGAAAGCTGGTAACTTCACAACTTCTTCATACGTGACAAGATCTAGTTGATCAAACACTGAAATGAAAAGAGAAGGGAAAATTATTTGAGTCGGGGCCCTGAGAGTTTATCATCATGGAAGCTCTCATGCACAGTTACTGTTCTGGTAAGATGAACATGCTCATGCTTGTTTTACATAACGAGTGATGTGGACCTCATGGTGAGAAGCACTGCATATATATATATATATATATATATATATATATATATATATATATATATATATATATAGATGATAGATAGAGAGAGAGAGAGAGAGAGAGAGGAGGAGAGAGAGAGAGATAGGGGAATAAGGGAAAATATATAAATGTAAGGATCATATTGTTTCTAGCTCTGCTAAAATATCAGAAAAATGGGAAATGAAATGCAGCATCAACACTGAAACACTGGAGGCCAAATCTCTGGAACATGAAAAGAGAGTGCCAAATGAGGTGCCTGCAGGGCTGTTCTATAATGAGTAAGAGTGCAGGGAGAGGAAGAGGTGTTGGTCTGTGTGTAACCAGAGCTGACCATCTGTGTGTTTGCCATGTAAAATGAGATCCTCAGCAACATCTTTGCTTACTCTCCAAATAGCTTAAATGATTCATGTTCATTTTTTTACACGAGCTGGAAATTGTTTGTGTGCGCGTGTGTGTGTGTGTGCAGTTGTGTTGCATGTTTTGGAGAATCTGTATGCTACATGCTACTATTTGATAAGCACAATTGTGTTTTTAGGGTTAATGCACAAATAAAGATATGTAATAAAGATGTCACAAATGTCAAAATCTTACCAAAAAAGCGAGCACACACAACACATACATGTGTACACATGTATATATCCACTTTCATCTTGTATATATACACACACACACATATACAAATATACACACAGACACACACAGCCTGGTTTCTAAAAGTTCTGTTAATTATTACAACAAAGCAGACAAGTTGACAGGAAAAGCTAAGAGAAAGTAAAGCACAACACCACTCACTCCATCTTACTTACATGCACAGATGCCATTGGCAAAGAGACAGCATGAAAATGGACAGGGGAGGGCGAATGAGTTACGGACTCACATACAGAACATCAGTGAACAGAAAGAACAGTGACACTTAGTCAAAGATACGACACAGTGCTGGTTTTTCTCAGAGAACAACATAAAAATAAAAACTTATCATGACCATCCACGCAGAGCGCAGCGGGGGAAGCGCTGTCAGTAAGCTGTGTTAAAACACACTGTAGAGCCTTACAATGAATCTCATCAATGATGCAACATGCGTCTGACACTTACAGTAAACACACGGTCAATAATGCAGCATCAAGCTTTGTTTTAGCATGCGTTAGTTTCGACAGGACGATTTTATACACGTGAGTTCTGTTCATCACAACACAACTCCTAACCCTAAATAGTTTTATACATTTCCAAAACTAGTGACAAAATACATTTCATATGTCAACCTAATATTCATACCAAAACCGACTTTGGTAAGTTACATTATGCATTAATTCTTAGGTTACCATTTCTATAGGAACAGCTCTGGGACTTGTATGGCAGACGCTCCACATAAATGTATATAATGCTTTTTTCATTGTAATCCCCAAGCATTAGCATTTCTTAATAGGCAAGGGTTGTTCCTATAATAGGGCTTTGTGTTTATTGCCCCCTTAAAAAGTATAGAACAGTGATATCAGTTAAAGTGTTGAAGATGTATGTATATAAGGATAGACAAATATAGTCAGTAATAGAGGATACTCTAGTGTTCAATTCTCAGTATTAAAAAAAAAGTGTCATTCATGAGCATTTTTATGCAATCAAGTTACACAAGAGTCATTAATAGGCAAAACAATAGGAGTAAACGGCACCTCCTTCCCTCAATGGCCTGCTGTGAGGCAGCTGATTCAGTAAAGTAGGACAAGGCGCTCAGAAAGGATTATGACTAAGCCCCACGCAGCTGCACTGCTCCGTTCAGACACTATTTTGCTACGATTAGCACCTTGTTCATCACATTTACATTGTACAAGTCAAAAGAGTATTTGAAATGGCAACTGACACCGTTATACATTCTGTACACACTACTTTACGATGTAGCATTCTCTTTGTTCAGCGTGGTCGCGTGAAAAGATACAATAAAATTAACAAAAATGTGAGGGGTGTACTCACTTCTGTGAGATACGGTACATGTATATAGACCTTCCTCAAAACTACTGCACATGGTTCTTACGAATGCCTTTGAATAATGTAGTTTTATACATTTCCTTCATCGAGATAAAGAAGCCCAAATGAGGTTGAAGTGGAAAAACTCAACAGTCCTGCACAAAGCCCCAATGTCTACAAACATTGATAGCTTAGTGTATTTTGCACTGCAAATCTCTCCATTGGAGGACGGATAAGGCAGCATGATTGCCTTATTACAAACTCTTGGAGACTTAATTATTGGTTGGAAACTACAATAATTTAATGTTATATAAACTTGTATCTATGCGATATTAAAAGTACACCTGAGTACTTCATGGCTTAAGACATCTGATCCTTACAGCCCAAAAGCTATTAGTAAACAATTCATCGTCCCTCCACGGAGCAAAGTACGGAGACTGTATGTGTGTGTGTGTGTGTGCAGGTGTTCACATTAGAGGCATTAATAGCACACCTAAAAGAGACCCTTCTGAACTCTCTGACCCAAGCTGAAAGTATGTGTGCTCTATTGTAAACTGTTTCCATAGTGCTAAAGGCTAAGAGAGATACAGAGTGAGAGAGTGAGAGAGAGTGAGAGAGAGTGAGTGAGAGAGAGAGAGAGAGTGAGACACACACAGTGCTATATGTATCTGTGGATGTCTGCTATTTGTGGAAGTGCTGTGGTCAGGGTTCAGGGTCATTTGAGGAAGCACATCTACACTGGCCTCTATACACATTGTGGCAGGAAGTGAGAATCTGCATCAGACTCCAAATTTAAAGAAATACATCTGTTAAAGAAATGACAACTTTTAGTGCCCTAGGAAACAGAAAGATAGGGCTAAGCACTGCAGTTCTTTGGCACCCACACGTTCAATATGTCTATGTGCAGAAATTCTGTTATCAGTGTTGAATTCTTTGTGACCAAAACATTTTGATCTGATCTGATAATTCAGCCTCATAACCAGTCTAATAATTATTTAACGTGAAGCTGGAATTGTAGAGGCTGGATTTTTACCTGCACTGTGTTTCGCTAGATACTTGTCTTTGTACTGCTTCTTTTTCTTGCCAAACCAAGTACAGCTGGCCTGCTGCTCCTGCTTCGTTTTCTCCATTGCTATGCAGGCCACCCGCCTTGAAGAGGAACAGAAAAGAGTTTTAAGTGGCAGTTTTACATGTTTGCATGTCTCTTACTTATTTCAGATGCCCAACTTGCTAGAATCTCAAAGTTCAGAGAGGAAAATATTCTTCTTTAAAAAAAAAAAAAAAGATGAACTCACCACTCCTGCAGCTCTGGGGATGGAATAAGCCCGGCTGTGCCATTCTTTGTATTCTCAAGTTTACCCTGCCACCAGTTATGATCATCCTTATTGATGATCTGGATGATGTCTCCTACTCTGAAGCGAATGCCTGCTTCTTTGCACGGAATGAGCTCATCTTTGGCTGGGTCATACTCAAACTGTGCCCGCACATATATCTGCAGAGACAGAGAGAATGAGAGAGAAAGAAAGAGAACAAAAGAGAGAGAGATAGAGAGGAAGAGAGAGAATTGATCATCAAATCAAACTTTTACAAGGCTGAAAAATCAATGGATGAAAGAACAGATAGATAGTGAAATAAGGAACAGAAGCAGTAAAATTGATGATATAATAACAAAAAAGAGGAATTTATTGGGAGGGAAAAGAGGACCTCGATCAGATTTTGTAGATGTTGTGTGAAAGATGAAAGTGGATTTTAGCTAAAGACTAGATGACTGTGTGTGTTTCATGAATGTGCATGAGTAAGTTTGTGTGTGCGATGAGCTCATGGAAGAGGAGGACTTCAGACAGCACTAGGTCACCAGAGAGCTCCAGCACTAAATAAACTTGGCCTGTGTTGCCATGTTAAACATTATGGGATTTATGGGTGGCACTATGTAGCAACATAACCCTCAGTCTGCCTCGATCAAAAATCATATCCAAAGCTTCTCCATTTACAGCAGATAAATGTTTTCCCCCATATTCTGTACAAAAACATCTTGTGTCTGGTCACTCGACAGTATTATTTTGTGTTGTATAAATATCGCTGGCAGGAAAGCATTAATTTACTGTGAGCAAAAAAGTGCCCTCAATTTTATAGACTATATGGGGGGAAAAAAAACCAAAATAAGCAATATATTGTTTGTGCACACTTGTCCATCATAACTATTTAATCCTTGTTTCTTCCAGAAATGATTTCCAATGAAAATTGAAATAAGGCTGTGGGGATTTAATCGTTCAGTCACGAGCGAGTTAGTGAGGTCAGGCACTGATATTGGATGAGGAGGCCTGGGCAGCATTCAATGTTCCAGTTCTTCCACACTCACTTTGGCAAATCATGTCTTCATATACTGGTTTAGGCATGCTCCAGTTCCAGTGAGGGCTGTAATGCTACACCATTTCTGAATTCTTCTCAGACATTTAAATAGTAATATGCACGACTCCTCTGATACTGGACTGGACTGCCATTACTGGACACAGGGTCTGAGTTTCTCTGCTTAAACATCATCATAATGATCATAATGATCCATCTCTATAATGTTGTGCTTATTCGGTAAGAATGATGTGTTAATGTTATATAACCCTGGAGCATAGATTTATTTTCACATCTTGTTGGGTAATTGTTCAGCAGATTGGGGTTGCCTTACCTTCACTGTTATTTTACCCTTGATTGTAGTTCTGGAGATCTAGGATGTGAGAGCATTAAACTCATCATGCAGCAGAAAGGTACTGGGTTGAAGATTATTATGTTTTTGGAGTGGGATGATGAAAGAAGTGTTAGGAGTTACAGCTAATCTCTGGGAAGATGATGACTTAACAGGAAGAACACAACACGATTTAGTGTTTTCATCCGTATCAACGATTAGTGTGACGCAGTTACATCATAACAGATGACGCTATACTGCCATCTACTGGACATAATGAAGCTTTATCTAGAGGTGGGAAATTGCTCACAATCAATTAAAAACAAAACCGTGATTAATTATTTTTTTATGAGTTTGAGGTAATTAATAACAATGTTTAAGGCTTTTTTTTAAGTTTGTGTAATATAGCTAATATTTTGCTAAAATATGTTTGCATGCTTTATGAAATGATATTGAGCCCTGCCATGTTATGAGCAATAAACAAGGCCTCATATCATTCTCGGCCAGGAGGGGGCTGGGAACAAAGCAAGGTTAGGTTTGGAATAGTAGCATACACATTATCTATAAACAAGGCCTGTTGTGGCTGAACTGATACCAGTGCAAGATAAAAGTCTCCAATGATCCACAATAATCTAGAGCTGCACAGCAATAGGCCATCATTTAAATTAATGACAATCTTTTCCTTTAAATTATTATAGTTTATAAACATCTAGAGGTAATGTAATCTATTAATCTGACAGTCATTCCACAAACTTAAACAACACTGTTGTTAAAAAGATGGTAATGGTCTGTTAGATGCTCCGTGTAGAGTACATGCAACTACATCTTTTTTTTATTAGCCAGTTCATTAGTAATACATCTGCTTAATCCTCATACTTCATATCTCTCTCTCTCTCTCTCTCTCTCTCTCTCTCTCTCTCTCTCTCTCTCACACACACACACACACACACACAAACAATTAATCCAAAATATAAGCCCCATTTAGTTTTCTAATCAGTTTCTTCCAACTCGTCTTAGAATAGCTTTGTATGATTTTATCTATCTATCTATCTATCTATCTATCTATCTATATCTATATATATATATATATATATCTATATATATATATATCATCAAAATTTCCCAATAGAGCATTCAACTCACATTTATGGCTTTATGGCTCCTTGGTGATAAAATGTCTGCATCCGGACTCAGATGTTTGCATCACATGGTCCATTAAACATTGAGTTAATACATACAAATGAATAGAAGTTTGAAAATAAACAATGTATGAGCATTTAACATAGAACCTGTAGCCACCATCAGAATGCCTACTTTAATTGGCCTGTGGAATCAATGTTTTTCTAAATGATTTTTTTCCTCCTCCCGAGGATGCCATCCAAGGTAGCTTTGTAGTTGAAGCTTTACTACCCTAAACAAATATATAATAGAGTGAATCTTTGAACAAGTCCATTTTTCATTTCTGGGGAAGTGTCACTCACACGCTCAGTATGAAACAAGAAACTATATACAACAAAAGCAACAGTCGAATGTATTTTTTGTGAGATGATCCCTAAATTGAAATGATTAAAAAAAACGCTGAATTTGATGGAAAACAGACAGGAAAATAAAAAGCGTGACAAAAAATACATCCAATACAGTATGCTTTTAACAGTTTAGGGAAGCCCTTTATATGAACGTAGTAATCAGGTATCTATTTGACTATACGTTGCGTTTATACTGCTTCCAGAGAAGAATGATAGATATATAGTGCCCACTTTATGCCTTTCCTTCCAATTCTCAGACACACGACTCCCATGCAAAAGCACACACACCCGAATGTAACAGATTTCTATTTACCTGGCGTGTTTTTGGCTGTATGGTTGATGGCAAGTCCTGCAAAATAAAACACAGCAATGAAAAAAGGCGAAAGCAAATACAGTGACGGTACAATAAAATCACATCAACACACACGTATGATGTACCGCTGTCCCAAACTGATAAGTTACGGAACGGCAAAGCAGAGAAGCAAAGAGCAAGCAAGCACCTGTTAGCATCACACCCTGTCCAAGCATCTGATTACCAGAGGTGAGTCTTCCATTCCTTAAGCCACCAATGGCCGCATTTCTACACGAGTGATGGATTTCTGACAGAGGCGCACATGTTCAGTGTTTGGTTTTGCTCATTGTGAAGCTATCTACTGTTTAAGGAGCTAAACGGAACGTTTGCAATTATATAAGGTAATAAACTGGGGTGTTGATATATACTCATGGCACTATGTGTAGCCTCACCCATATCACTGTAAGCACATGTAGTATTTATATATTATTTATTGTTCCTAGGTATTCTTTGTAAGGTAACCGTGACAGTAAAGACAAGAAAAAATGGAGCTCAATAGAAAGAGTATGTGTGTGTGTGTGTGTGTATAAATAAATATATATATGTGTGTGTATATCATTAACAAAATTATTGTCCTATTGTCCAGGAATTGTGGTATATATTGTATGTGTGTGTGTGTGTGTGTGTGTGTGTGTGTGTGTGTGTGTGTGTGTGTGTGTGTGTGTGTGTGTGTTGCGTTAGGAAGGTCATCCAGTGTAAAGCATGTGCCAAAGCAAACATGCGGATCACAACCGCTATAGCAACCCCCAACAGGAGCAGCCGAAAGAGGAAGAAGAAGATAGCACTCAGGTTACAGTCAAAGTGAATGTAATGATGATAACTGTGGATTCATTACTGCAATATCTGCTGAAAAAGTGTTATAAGTTTGTTGGTGAAACATAAAAGATCCACACACACACACACACATTGTTGCATATGTGTATAGATTACAGCAGCACAGAGCACACCAATTTGTGAACTGAGATAACGGAAACTAAACCCTGTGATCATCTGCCTTCCTTTGATCACTGGGTACAATTTTATTTTCCAACAGGAGGTTAAAAACATTTTCTTAAAAAATATATATTATTAAATGAAAACACATGTTAAATGCAATGTGAAATTAAGAAATGTCAATTCCTGAGGGATCAACGTGGAAAAAAAATAGTAAAAGACAAATCATGGACAACATTAAGTGAGATCTGCTTGAAGGGAGGGGTTGGGGGAGGTCGGGTTATTTGAGATAACTGTGGGGTCCTTACCAAGATAGAACTGTTAACGCTGGAGTGGCCATTAGCAGGGGACTGTCTGGAGGAAGTAGGGGACTCTTTCTGTAATAAGATACACAGGTCAGTGATACAGCAGAGACACAGCAGAGAAATCTGGACAGTGGCCTCTGCTACAGCAAGAAAGTTGGGGTTGCGGGGCGCCATGTTTCCATGTTCCATGTTTCCACATCCATGATGGGGAAAAAAGCTGGGAAAGTTGTGCCTTGATAAATTGCAGTCTTCATACTCTACAATACACCTTATTTCCTGGTTGAAGCTGTGAAGCTGCAGGTGTCATTATTCCGCTATCTTGGTTGTGAAATTGGTGTGCGTTAGCGTGTGAGCCAGGACTTGGGCGCTCGGTATGATGCAGCGTCTCAGAGTATGCGTTAATACTTCAGCCACGAGGCAGGCAGTTAGTCACACACAGAAAGTCCATAGCAGTTGCAGCCTATCCCAGAGCACGCCATAGAGTAACCGAGTAAAACAGGGGGGGGGTGGGAAATGAAGGAAGAGAGTCTTCGCTTTCTTTACCTCACAAGATGATTGTTGCGTCCGGTAGCTTGGTACAATCTTAAAGGTGATACTTCCTCTCATCTCCCTCTGTACAGAGAAGTGCACAGCATAAATAATGATGAAACTAATTTTGGCTTTGACTGATAAAATGAGTTTATTTCTTTTTCAGATGCCAAATAGCTTTGAAAACATTCGATGATGAATTCAAATAACATTACACAGGATAGAAATGCTTTTACTCTCACTCACAAGCATTTTCTGCAGCTGCTCCACTGTTTGATTTGCTACACCAATGCTGTTGATCTCCCGGATCTCATCTCCAACATGCAACGTTCCTAATTAATGGGGGGGGGGGGGGGGGGGGGGGGGGGGGGGGGGGGGGGGGGGGGGAGGGGGGGGGGGGGGGGGGGGGGGGGGGGGGGGGGGGGGGGGGGGGGGGAGATGATGCACAAAGTAAGGATAGGTTAAAGCAAATCAATAATCAAGTCATCCAATATGTGCTTTATTCTAGATAAAGCAATGATACTAGATGATATAGATCATGTAGAGATCTGACCAGCATACCACATCTGGAATAAGTTACATTATAAATAGCTTCCTTTTTTTCATCTGGCAGAACTGTGAAACCACCCAGTTTTTTTTAAGTAACTGTTATAAAAAGGGTATAAATACAGTTACTTCATCATCCATACACATCAGCCCATGCACAATACACAACAAACATTTTAAACTCATACTAAGAGGGCCAAACCTGAGTTTTAAGCCATGCCCTCAACCACAGTGAAAGAATGTGAATAGAAATGAAGTTCGGACTGCGTGCCAGTCTGCATCACACATCGATGCTGAACTGGCACATCCCCGATGGCCACATCACAAAGTCTAACAGAAAACCGTTCCATAAGATGTAGCCTTGTAGTCTTTTTTTGATTATTTGTCACATAGATTGTTGTTTACAACACAGTGAAATTGCTAATTTGCATATCCCAGATTGTTTAGAATTAAAGAGTCAGAGGGATACAGCGCCCACTGGAGCATAGAGAGTTAAGGGGCCTTGCCCAAGAGTGGCAGCTTGGCGATACCGGGGCTTGAACATGTGACCTTCTGATCAGTAACCCAGCACCTTACCTCACTGAGCTAGCACCTCTCAAAGGAGGAGTCTGCTGAAAAGGGAGACTAAGTCTATACAGTGCCAGTGGTTTTGGAATGATTGTTGTGTGATGACTGTGTGTTCTTTTGCCCATCTAGTACATATAACATAAATATCACGGTCTATGAAATCCTAAACTAGTGAGAGTGTGCGAGACATGGTCATGTTAATATATGTGTAGCAGCAGTTCTGTGGTAGAAGTGTTTTAAACAGATTTAAACAATAATAATAATAATAAAACAACCATAAAAAATTGCAAACCTTGTCTATGAATCATGCCACCATGCATTATTCGGGCTACGATGCAATGGTTCAGATCGTTCATCTTCAGAGTGATACCCTGCAACAGAGAGAAATGAGCTTAGAGTGTCTGTGCTATCTGAACAACAACAATAAGCAGAAAAACACCATATGAAAGGAGGCATAAATGCACAGAAACAAATGGAGGACGTACACATAAGTATATACATATTTGAGTAAATCTTTCTACCACGCATACCATGGGCTCATCTGTGTTCTTCTGAAACTGCACCAGGCGTACTCGGGTGACGTTCTCCAGGTCCATGTCTCCGTTGGTGCTCTCAGGTGAGTCTCCGTTCAGATACGGTGAAGTCGGAGGGGGGGTAACCCTCAGTGCCTCATCACTGTACACTTCATGAGCTACCACATCATGAGTTTGCAGTAAGGCCTAGTGGACAGAGGGAGGCACATGCAACACAGAATACTTTTACTCTCATTATTGACTAAATAACATCCTTACTAAATGAGATAATCATCCAAAACAATTCCAGCAAACTCTTAGGACTGCATCAAATGACCACGGTTTTGTCAGTGTAATTTACAATGTACGTTAAAATGCCTGCATCCTGAATGATGTGACACCGTCCCACAAGAAATAAGTTATAGCCTTTATTCATACACAGACATATAATATTTATGAAACACAACTTTCACTACCTCAACACTATATCACAAAGACCATCAGTAAACCTGAAACAATTCCTCTGTGCTAGCAGTGCAACAAAACATGGCTGCTAATACACCCACAAGGAAGCTCCTAAAACAAAACATTCTTCTTTTTTACACTCCTCAGAGCATACACATTCCTTAGAATAAACTCTAACAGAAACTCCACACAATAATAAAATGGAGAAAAGCTTTCAGCTCACAAATGTAGAAGTAAAAAACACATGGAAAGCTCAAACAACTCACAAGACAGAGTACCCTATAAATCCTCACCGTCTGGAATAACTCTTTTAATCGTCCTTGGAATGGGGAACCTGGAAGTGAGGTCAACCGAAGGCCGAAATACAGCTGCCTGTACCTGACAGTGCCTTTCTCCTCCCCCTTTCTCTCCCTCTCTCTCGCTCACACTCTTACCTCCCCCTTTCCCTTTCAGTACAAGGTCTGAGTCCCTCTCACTTTGCCTAGAAATCAAAGTTGGAAAAGGTGACATCACAGCACTGCTCTTTTCCAAAAAAGGAAGAAAAAAAACAACAAAAAAAACCTTCACAGACATGCCTTTTCTCTCTTTCCAGTCCCAGACTCCTGTGTTCTTTATACAAAGCAAAAATGTTTCCCTTTCATTCACAATTGAAATCCGTTCCACAGCCACTCTCTTGTAGCTCGAGCAAATTCCCGCTTGGCTTCTAATCTCCGTCTCTTGCTCTCTCTCTCTCAGTTCCAATCCACATGCCCCTGCTCTCTTATCACACATCCTCTCTCAAAGCTGAATAATAAGCTTTTCCTTTATTAGGCTTTCTACATCTTCCACATTTTTCAGCTCTATACATCACCCCGCTTCCCTCAGACACCATCCGTCCTCATGTATCAACAGAAAGACGACAAGTGGGTATTCCTTTTAAGCTCTGTTAGTTTCTCCTCTAACGCATTATTCCTGTCTTCAGTCTCCTCATTACGTGAGCTTATTGACCAGGAAGGACAGTGGCATACAGGACTTTATTTGCACACTGCTGATACAACATTTGTGCCCCTGATAAGAGCACAAGCCCTCTGTTTCACGTATTGATTACTAAAGAACAACTCTGAGATGATGTAATTACTCAGAGTTACTTAGTTAAAATAAAAAAGACACTGGAATTTAAATTAACACAACTATTTTACATACTTATAATGAACTGATTCCCATTGACAACCTTGGAATAAGTGTCTGAGAACATTGCAGATTTAAAACGTTTAAGTGTTAAGATTTAGCCTTTAGGTCAAAAATTGCTACGCTAACGGCATTTGGACACTGAGCAATTAAGAGTTAAGGGCCTTGCTAAAGGGCCCACTAGTGGTAGCTTTGAACCTGAGGATTTAAACCTGCAGTCTTGCGGTTCAGAGGCCAATACCTTAACCACTGAGCTACCACATCTCTTAGCACATCCTCTTACAGGTTTATGTCTGATGGCTACAGAATACTAAACCTGGTGATAAGGTTTAAAGGTGAAAAGGTTAAATAAACTTCTAGTATATGACATAATAATAACGAGCACATCAGTATTAAACCCATCATGTGAAACCACAGTCAGAGCTGCCGCTTTCACAACACCTTCTAATCAGGGTGTCCCTTTTCTTATGTGCTCTTGTAAAAGAGCTAGTCCTGAAGTAACTGTGACATTGTGAAGCTGTCAGGAGGCTTGATTTTTAATCTGAAGTTACCATAAAATGGGGCTGGGTTAGAATTCGTCTCAGCTCTTTGACATCTGTATTCTCTGGATAGCAGGAAATCTCTTCTAGTACCTGCAGAAAAACAACAATGACACGGTTTGAAGGCTTTTACAATAATAATATTATAAACATACCATATACATGATGTAAGAACACTGTTACTCTAACACTGTTATCTCCAACACCCCTGACTAATGCTATATTAAACAAATATATTCTTGGATCGAATTGGGATTATTATTATACACATACAAATCATTTGCCCTTTCAAATCCGTTAAATTGTGTTTATGAATGTGGTCGATGTAAATCCTTATGAATGAAGGCAATATGAACATCTTACTTCTGTCTTACTGATGGGGTTAGGGTTAGGTTTTGACTGAAATATGATGACAAAGAAATCTATGTCTGCTCATGGAGGTCACAAAGCACCGCAGCTAACTTCCTATATCCGACATGCTTCTGCTTTCTTTTAAAGAAGACATTACTTCTCATAATCTATTCATCACACATTATTACACTTCTTCTTTTGGTGCACATGGAAATTCGTTTGAATTGAAATTAAAAAAAAAAAAAAAAAACCCAAACAGAGTAGATCTTTAAAATGTATGATACACCTTTTCCAGCCAGATGTGCTTCTTCCCCGAACTGTTACCACAATGCAACAGGCATGCATGTCTTTGGCATAAGGTACTATGTACTGCATATCTACATCAGAACCTGATTTTATTAACACCCTTGTGGCTGAATGAACACAAATCTCCACAACTACACCCCATAATCTAGTGGAACATCTGCCCAGAAGAGTGGAGCAAATAGGGAATGGGAAGTTCAAAAAGCACAAATACATTTTATGGAAGGCTGTACACAAACCGTGTTACATGTTAGTCCTGGTGTTATTAAAGACAATCGGAGGAGCTCGCATAACGGCTGACTCTTATCTGTGTGAATTGTAATTCAGTGGGAGGAGGAACTGACCTCTTTGGCTCTCTGAACGGCATCACTTGGAGCATTCCTGATCTGAGGGGAGGACTTGGTGTTGATCTTGTCATACAGCTTTAGAAAACAAATAAATAAAAAAAACAGAAGTGGTTTTAGTAACATTAACACAATGCTGCTTTATGTAATCATGAACAACAAGCAAATGTGATACTTTTACACTTCTGCAGGTGCTGTGTGCACTAATTAAATGGATCTATTCAGGATTCCCAATAAGGACAAGCTTTTTTTTTTATAACAAAATCTGTTTCTAGTGGGACAAAAGTTCCAGCATTTTTTATCTGAAACATCACCGCCACCGCATCTATAATAAAAGTTTTCCCTATGAAAAGCCAAAAATATAACTTGATGGAGGGCTTTGGGCAGAAAGAAAATTAGCCTTTTGACAAACTGTACAATATTAAAATGAAATTTGCCACGATCCTGTTGCATAATATTTGTAGGTAAATATATAAATAAATAGATATTACTCTGTAATCTGTTTAACTAATATCATTTCATTTCAAGTTTTTTTTTTTACAGTAAGAGTTAAACGCCTAATAATGCTATTTGGACTTAAATCTTTATAGCCATCTGCTTATATTATCAGTCACCTCTAAGATAGCAAACTGGGTGAAATACAAACTAATTTATATTTCCTACTTTAATTCCAATTACATTTATTATAGGTTAAAAATAAAACATCATATGTTATATAAACTATTAAATTGTAAATGCAAAGGAACCAGCCCCTCTTCCTCCTCATACATAGCATAGCAGGCTAAATCAGAAGTCCTCAAGGGCTACATTTGGGTATCTCTAATCTATCTAAAGTGTGGAGAACGATGTATCCATCCACAGATTTTGGTCTCTCATATTGCTCGTTTGTTGTAATTCAATTATGCAATTGTCTCCTCCTTTGCAATAGAAATGACAACAACGTTAAAAACGGACACAAAAAAACTCAAACTAAGTGTTCTATTTTCTCAAAATCAGAATTCTGTTGCACTTCCGTATAACCTAACCATATCACCCATTTATATGGAAAACGGTCTTAATGGAGCTACATACCATATTTTCTGAAAACAACCACACTACACACACACACACACACCACACACACACACACACACACACACACACACACACACACACACTAGCTCGTGTACACACACACAGACAAAAATGTTTCTCTTTAGTGAGCACAGTTTCCTGAGCTGTTACAAGATCATCCTGTAGATAGTGATCAAAAATAAACATGGTCACATGCTGCCACACAGATGCTCTCGTCTACCTAATTTGTATTACCAACATAATGGTATGTTGTTCTTATCAGCCATCCTCATGTCTTTATAGGTCCAGGAGATTTCCCTTGAAAACAACCCAGAGAAGCAACCTGAAAACCAATATCTGACACTAAGTCCCTGAAGTATGACCTAAAAGATCTCTCTCTCTCTCTCTCTCACGGAGATTTTTATCTCTATACTACTATATATATATATATATATATATATATATATATATATATATATATATATATATATATATATATATATATATATATATATACAGTTACAGACATCAAATCTATATAAATAGGTCCCTAAGATAATATGCCAATTATGATAAATTATCATTAATAAACTCCTTTACTTATTTAAAAGAAAACACCAGATATGTCTGTTCAAGGAAGCTTTTATAACCAAGAACAAAAACATTCTTATAACTCTGAACAGACCCATGAAGTGAAAATCGCAACCTTTACTCACCAAACACGGACTCACATCAGCTATCATCCAGACTAACCAGACACACACTGCAGACACTACTGCAGCAGCCTGGGTGACTGCTCTCTTCCTGCCTGACTGCGCTCTATGTGCAAATGTTAAAAACATGGAGCAGGCCGTGAGAGCCCGCTGCAGCCATGGTACTGAAAGGGGAAATCTCACAATAACTGCTACTGTTTCTGAACATAGTGTTGGTTTTTCAATAGTACATGTGCACTCACAGAACCCACATGGTATACATTCTGTCCTGACTGACAGGAGACTTGTACAGATCTCTGCACTGTGGTTCCCTTTGGTTCCAGTACACTGAGACTGTTGAGGGGATGTTTAAGACTCGTTCATACATTACGGCCACACACAAACAACTCCGACTCTTTTCAGCTGGAGCTATTTACGCATATATTACAACACTCCCGAATGTGTACATAGACAAAGGCTAACCACATGCAAGTTGTGTTTCTGTGTTGACAGCGGACAATAAGATTACAGACAGAGCTTCTCATTATGTGTGTAGATAACAAAATATCCAGAAAATAACAGAAATATCAGAAGAGAAAGCTGCTCAATTTATACCCAAACAAATGATAATACTGACCTGCAACAGTTTTTTGTGTGTGTGTGTAAATGTTTGTCTGTAAAATGAAGGAGGTCATAACTCACATCAAGCAATGTGTGGAGATGCTGGTCCTGGAAAACACTGTGCAGGAAGTCCAGGTCCTTCTCACTGCAATCTGTTAGTGCATGGATCTCCTCCAGGCTATCCAGCACCTGTGAGACAGCCCCTAAAAGACAAAGCATATATTTCAATAAATTCATCCAATAATGTATACTTTTTAAATCCTAACTCCTTTCTAACACTCAATAAAATGCTGTGCGATTATTTCTCATAGACCTCATGTTCAAAATGACATTTAATGATTCTAACTAGAACACATTACAGGAAAAAGCGAAACAGGAAGTCAGATTAAAGATACGTACGTTCGGCTGCTAGCAGTCCTTTTGGAAGGCCAGCATTGGACAAAAACAAACATTACATTTACAACGAAGTTCTCAAGGATTCAGGAAAAAAGCTTTGCGTCACATACAAACAAAGTCTGAAAACACTGCAGCTTTTTGTATATCATTCGTTTGCTCCATTACAATAAATACAGTGCTGTTATTCTCGCTAAAGCGCGCACAGTGCACAGTGTCTTTGTAGATTAGTACCAGATGACGTGGGATCTTCAGTGAAGTCTGCCAGCTCCTCGGGTGGGTCGCCGTAGAACGAGCCGAACTTGTGGCTGGACACTGCTGCTAACACGGCACCCTGGACACGGACACACGACATGTTGAACGCCGTCTTACAGCAAACGTACAGTTCATTAATATCTGTGAGTAAATTTCCACTGTCAGTGTCAGATTGTACTACAATAGTGATTAATGGGAGCTGTACTTTGAGCTTTCTCCGTGCATTGAACTTCCTTAGCTGTTCCACTGTCTCAGGAAGGTGAATTTTGTAGGCGTACCGGTCTCTCTCCTGAAACACACACACACACACACACACACACACACACACACACACACACACACACACACACACACACACCACACACACACCACAACTGACTTGTCAGACGCTAAGGAAATGACAGACAGAAGCTATGTGCTGATTTCAATACGCGAACTAGTTCAGAAGCACAATGCCTCTCACTACAACTCTGCAAAAATGAAAGAATCTAGCAGTGAAGTCAAGTGTCAGGTACCTTGAGCCATGGGTGATTGAGGGCTTCATACACAGTAATCCTCTCAGCGGGATCCAGCATCAGCATGCGGCGTACCAAGTCTTTAGCGCTCTCCGAGATGTGAGTCCACTGCCGAGGGTTCATCTGAAGAGAGGGTTGTGGATATGTAGCACACAGATCAAATGTATTAGAAGATCTGTAATGTGGTGAAGGGAGTCTTATCACAGAATGTCTCGCATTAAACGTAGTTCTAAACGTAGTCCCCCCCCCGCTACCTTTTCACACTCAATAAAATTTCCTTCCATAACATTTACATTTGTGGCATTTGGCAGACGCCCTTATCCAGAGCGACTTACAACTGAGCAATTGAAGGTTAAGGGCCTTGCTCAATTGCCCACTAGTGGCAGCTTGGTGGTGGTGGTGGGATTTGAACCTGCGATCTTGCGATCCGTAGGCCAATACCTTAACCACTGAGCCACCACCTCCCTAATAAGTGTGCCTGGTGACATTACTCTAGCTTGTACTTTTTAGACAAATCCCTTAAAAAAAAAAAAAAAAAAAAAGAATATTTTTAAACAGGTAGCCGTTCCCAGTATTCCCCTTTCTTATAAGAAAGATGCTGTTTTTCTTTCCAATGAGGACATTCAACTATGTAGCCTGTCTCTATTGAAAGCCACTAATGCTGACAGGCGCCTGTGTCTTGGGAAACAGCCTGACAACTCCCAACATAATGCAGCCAAGTATGTGACCCATTACAAAACAAATACCTTCAGGGAAAAAAAAACAACAACAACGCGACAATAATATATAGCGGACAATAGAAAGAAAATCTCAGTTTATGTCAAATATATCCTTTTTAATCAATCATTTATTTTGATCATTTTAAGTCTTGGAGAAAATAGGGGGTTAAATACACATCCTCTTTAATATTTGCTTTCATTCGTACATCCTCCAAAGGCAATCTGTTTCGATTTTTCCATAATTATTCAAGCTAAAGTCATCCATTTTCCACTGCGATCGACCCAAAGCACAGAACTATATTTTCTACATTTCCCCCATGCATTTTTCTCAAAAGAAACACATTAATCTTGACAGTCACTGAATTTAAATTTTTCTTTAAAGGCACAGATCAGCATTTCGCATTGACCCGCAAAATATATATATTTTTGTGGCCATTCATTCTTCTTCAAATGCACAGAAACACAACTTGAACTACTTGAATTTTTTAGTTCAACTTGACATCAGAACCATACAATATGACATCAGATAGTTTATACTGTAGTCTGTGCCAGTGATAATACGATGGTGCTGATGCAGAGCCTTAGTTCTGCTTTGATGCTCATTATATCCTTTAACTAATACCTTGTATCTGCCTTTGATAATCGCCTCGAACAGGCGCTCTTTCGTGCCATAAAAGGGCAGGCATCCGCTGAGCAGGATGAAGAGGATGACTCCGCAGCCCCACACATCCACCGGTTTCCCATACGGCTCTCTCTTCACCACCTCGGGAGCCATGAAGTGAGGGGTACCGACTCGGCCTGCAAAAATACCTCATTAGACTTTTGCTGACAGTTTAATAGGTACACCAGTATACCTGTACACCCATGTAGTGAGATAATCACAATGCACCAGTGCATAAAATAACGTAAACACTGGGTCATGCCGCTTGCATCAACAGCTCAGTAATGTCATGTAGATCCAGTTACTATCAATATGATAAAATGGTATCTTTTTTTTATCTATACACATATGGGCAAAAGTATTGGGACAGCTGACTTTTCCAGTCATATTTGGTTCTTCCCCTAATGTTACTACAAAGATGGAGGTGCACAATTGTTTAGGATGTTTCTGGATGGTGTTCCCCTCTGAAATTAGAGACAGTACCTGACTTTACTACTGCCCTTAGGGCTGAATGAGCAGTGCGAGGTGGTAGATCAGTAGTTAATGAATTGGACTGTGGACCAGAAGATTGCAGGTTCAAATCCCACCACCACAAAGCTGCCACTAGTGGGCCCTTGAGCAAGGCCCTTAACCTTCAGTTGCTCAGTTGTAAGTAGCTCTGGACAAGTGCGTCTGCCAAATTTTGAACGTAGACAAACCCAAATGTTTGTGGGATATCTTCATGGCTTTTTGGGGCTCGATATTTGAAATGGGATGTTCAAAAAGAACAATCTGATGCACAGGAGTACACAAATCTTTGCCACTACAGTGTGTATTAGGAATGGAGTGTCATTCCTAATGACAATATTCCGAATATTCAATTTGATCACATCTGGTAGTACTGGTGCCATTTTCATGAATTTCGTTTCCTGTTTTTGAGAAAATGCAAACAGATGTGTGTTCCAATGACGACTACTAATGTGCAGACTTTCACCTGTTGATATCTTTGTGTGTGTCCAGAGCAGTCCATGGTATACGGGACACTGCTTACCTCCAGCCACTAATCCTGACTCCCCGAGCTGTATAGCAACTCCAAAGCCACCCAGTTTCACGGGAGCAGAGTTCTCCTTGGATGCCAGCAACACGCAATGAGGCTGCAGAAATAACACACAAACACCGCATTAGTTTTCCACTCTGTTGGATAAAAATGACTAATGATGCATATTACATTACAAAGTTTTCCTTCAGTAAAATGAGCGTATATTGCTAATTATTAAAAGTCCTCCTCAAAATGATCATTACCTAAGACTTCAATTCGATTTATTTGGCGTAACTGGTGTAAACATTTGTAATTGTTGAGTATAGAGTAGACTGTAGTGTCATGTTGTCTGTTGCTGCGGTTTAGTAAAACATTGTGGCTTCCCCTTTCAAACCCCCCCAAAAAAAAAAACACAGCTACTGCACTTCATTACACAGAAGAGCAGCTCCGTATGGGTTAACTGGTGACTGAGGAGGAAAGGTTTTAAGAGTAAAAGCTCATGTGAGGTAAAGGCATGATCTGGATATTTCCCTGAAAATGACATAACGTAAGTAACAGCATGAATTAAAAATCACAGTCTTATGACAGTAACATGTTCTTAAATTTCAGGTTCAAGCTTTTTGTTTGTCAATGCTGCCATATGTGCAATCATGCAAAGGAATCTAAATATCTGCTCTCTTCTCTCTCATTCATAGAAAGCAGTGTAGAAAGTTTGTATTAGAATATCAGCAGTCAGTGCAAGATCGAATATATCTTGTAAGTATCTGAATGGCTATACATACCACTAGTGTAAACAGTGAATTGTTAATAATGCAAATGTACATGCAAAATATGTAAACATTTTCAAGTTTGAGTATAGAAGTATTTTTAATGTGTATTTAATTTGTAATCAATATATTTACTAGGGCTGTAAAATATAATAAGTTAATACAAATTTACTCTAAGGGCACTCATTTTATAAAGACGTGATTAAAGTAGTGTGCATTATTATGTGAGTGATTCGTGAAATTAATATCAAATAATTAATCTTTTTATTTTGAACAGAGATTTTCACAATTATAGCCTTAAAAACAAAAAAAGTATTAATTTATGGTACACTGAGAACATGAGTTCTCACGAGTTAACTCATACGATTAAATGTTGTAATCTAGTGACAGCCTAAGTAGCTACTTTTACTTTTCTATGTTTTTATCCAGAGGTAAAACCTTCAAAGATTTTTGTGACCCAAAAATGAAAATAATACACATAAGGCTGATTTGTTATAAACTGTGCTTGTCTTTTTGATCCCATGTCTTTTTCGCTCTGCAGTTAAAACTGAGTGAATCTTTTATGAATTATGAATGAAATGAAACCTTTTGAACTTGTTTAATGCTTTGACAAACATCGCATAAACCCTAAGACATTGCTTTTCTTTTAAAGGCCTGAAATGACTGCACACATAATGGCAGGGCACATTTTCCACAACGCCTCGACTATAATCACCACTGTGGCGGAAATCCCAAATCAAAACCAATCAACTACAAAGTGTAGCAATGTCACTCTGAATGATGGCACTCTTCGGGTCCCGTTAGCGGTCTTCTACTCGCTCTTCTTCGTGCTCGGCTTAGCTGGCAACCTGCTGGCCTTATGGGTGTTCCTGCGACTACACTCCAGGAAGAATTCGGTGCGGATTTTCCTAATTAACCTGGCTTTCGCGGACCTGCTCCTCATGATCTGCCTGCCTTTCCGTGTCAGCTACCATGCCAATCACGACCGCTGGAACTTGGATCCTGTGCTCTGCAGGGTAGTGGGCAATGTTTTCTACATGAACATGTACGTAAGCATCGTTCTGCTAGGGCTTATTAGTATAGACCGCTATGTGAAGCTGCAGAGGGTCTCGAACAGGCAGAGGTTCCTCAGCAGCAAGCAGAGCGCTCTCGCATGCGGCCTCCTCTGGATAATGGCTATACTCGGAATCACGCCACTGATAGCCTTGGGTGAAGATGGAAAACCATCCAGTTTGTGTTTCCAGTACAAAAGCCTTCACAATGCCAAATGGAAGGCCTACATGAACACTGCTGTGGTGGTGGTTTTCTGGGTGGTCTATGGCACTCTGGTAACGTCTTATTTGAAGATCGCGGCGGGGCTACTTCGGGACTCGAGAAAGAAGCCGGATTTTCCAAACGCCGCAAAGTACAACAGAACAGCTCGAAAGGCCTTCTTTGTCCTCTTTCTGTTCACTGTGTGCTTTGTGCCTTATCACTTCGTCAGGATTTTCTACATCTACTCGCAGATCGCAGATGTTTCCTGTCGCTGGGTTCAGGTAGTCGACAAGATCAACGAGCTATCTCTGCTGCTTTCTGCATTCAACAGCTGCCTCGATCCGGTCATGTACTTTGTTCTGTGCGGCTCGGTCCGCCGTATTGTACTGCAAGCTCTGAACAAACACTTCTGTTGTAAAACATCTCCCGGCTCCATCAGCTCCAGCTACGATAAAGGAAGAAATCAAAGGGAGCACCCGACCCACAGTGACACGAGCAGGATGTAAACAAAGACCGCCATTCAGATCAACCATCTAAATATACCACAGACCTAGAGAGAGTAATTACGTCATTCCGGATTCCCTATTACTCCTTTTGCTCTGAAACATTATCATCACGGTTATTATTATGATCCTAAACGAGCACCATCTTCCACAGTATAAAGAGTTTAAACCAGACTCCAATGACACAAGCCAGCTAATCATCACAACGGCTGCAAGCTCACTATTACTGAACGGTCGGAATTTTCCGCTAGTACAAATCCCAATGACCGCACTGAAAACGGTGCAGCTGAAAAGAGAAAATTAGTATGCGGTATAATCAGAGCTCCATCTATTGACAGAATAATGCAATTGTGGAGTGAAAGCACTTTCTTAACACTTCCTAGCCTTACAAAGAAAGGAAAAGAAAATAGATCAAGATCAGATAAAAAAAAAATTGCAATGTTAACTATTGGGAGGATGTGGTTAGAAATGCATCAGCCTTGCTCCCGTCATTTCTGTGCATGAGAAGTCGATGCTCTGCATGCTAATTCTGCATCAGAAGTCAAGAGGGAACGATCAAGAAAGCAAAGCCAGAATGTCAGAACGTCTTAATGTAACAAACTGCTCTAGAATCAACGGGACAGGCTGTGATGAAAGGTATATTACTGATCATTCTTATTTAATGTCTATAATTAGAAGATAAATCTACTAAAGAAAGGTGTTTAAAGTCAATGCTGTAATGATAGAATGTTATAATGATCAGTCTTGAAGGACCCTTCTAATCAGGCACGGTATAATTCTAGTTTGAGAACTCATAAATAAACCTAAATGAATACTGTACTCATTTATTTTATTTTATTATTATTAATTGTACAAGGTATGGACTTTGTCCAAGCAGCTATTGGATGTTTTTATTTAGAGAACTAGAAAATAAAGGCCACAGAAAATCAAAATTTGGATTTTATTGCACTATTTGCAATAAATCACAGGAAATTGTGTAACCCATAGTCTATCTACATTTCAACCAAAACTGCAAATTCACCACTTTATTCACCCCCTCCCCCCGAACCCTGTTCTCTCTGTGCTGCAAAAAAAGATGTTTCCTAGTGCCTGAAGTCTACCACTCCACTGTTCTAACCTGGCTTTATCTTCTTCTGGTTATTGTGGGAATCCCGACCAATGGATTGGCCACACTGGACCTCTGGCGGACTGAAAAGACGCCCACGGTCATCTTCTATTTAAACATAATGGTCTCGGACCTGATGCTGTGCTGCAGCTTTCCCTTTTAGAATGGCTTACTATTTACACAATTCCCAATGGAACAACTGAATTCCTCGCCGTTTCGTGTTTCTACATCAACCTCTAGTGCAATATAAGTTTCTTGCTATGGACTAGCATCAACCGATGTGTTACAGTTTTACGACTGCGCTGCAGGCTGTTCCTCGTTTTCAAGCGCCCTCGTCTCTGTTGGCTCCTCTGTCTGAGCACCTGGACAGTGGGAAGTGCTTTGGTAATTGGCTCGATGGTATATAAGACCGGCATGAATTCCACAGGACAAGAACTGAATACGTGTTTTGATCAGGTGGTGAATCAGAAACCTGCTCAAATAACCAGAGTGCACAGTCTGTCTGTAGGAGTCTTCTTCTTCATGTTGGGCCTGATGCTGATCAGTTATGGGCTGCTGATCTTTTATTTGCACAAAGTGAACCAAATGAGCTTGGTGGGTGCCGGATCTGCGAGCGGCCTGAGAGTACGCCTGAAAATGAAGTCTTCCGTGGTTACGTTCTTGATCTGTTTCCTGCCATATCATGTGCAGAGAGTAAAGATGATAGCATCTGGAAATAAAGACTGTAGAAAGAAGCAGGAGCAATTCCGTTTAAAGACTTTGCTGATACTCGTGGCAGCACTCAGCTGCTGTCTGAATCCGGTGCTGTACCTGGTGCTGCAGCTGCCCTGCTGCCGAGGCAAACGCAACACCAGGAACCGCCCAATGCCAGAAATCTCCATGTCCGCACCACAGATACACACCAATATCCTTAGATGCTTTTTTGCCGAATATGGTTGTAAACAGTTTTGCCCAGGGAGCTGCCGATCAGTGGATTTTTTTATTTCAAGTATGTTGTCAGGGTTGCTGAAAAACTCAAACCAGCTCGACTGACATGAAAATCCAACCATGATCAAAGCAATTCAGATTCCATATCTATTTATGTTGCAAATACGCACTGTGCAATCATTTTTTTATGTTAAGAATTGTGCAATTCCTGTACATTAATCTTTTGTTCACTTTTATTTATTTTACTTTTAGTTTTTACATTAAAAATATGAAACTGGAAGCTTCAGACACCAGAATAAATGCCTTGTAAGTGCAAGCCTACTGGGTAATAAAGCTCTTTCTGATTCTAATTCAAATATTAGCTGAAAATTCTCATTTGTATCTGCAGGAAACTTTGCACTCTGCCACATGATTACATTTTTTCATTAAACCACAGGGTTACCGTTGTTCTTTCCTCCTCTGTGCCAGTAAGACACGAGTTAAAACACACACACACTGCATGCAGTGTTCTGACTTGAACAGAAGAGGATGTACCATATCTACAAAATCAGATCTACACAATATTGCACCAAACAAGGAGGACTGACTGATAGAGGGATAGATTTGGACTAACTCAGAGGGAAAGATTTGGATTGAATGATAGAGGGTTAGATTTGCACTGACTGATAGGGGGATAGATTTGGACTGACTGATAGAGGGATAGATTTGGATTGACTGATAGAGGGATAGATTTGGATTGACTGATAGAGGGATAGATTTGGACTGACTGATAGAGGGATAGATTTGGACTATGATAGAGTGATATATTTGGAGTAACTGACAGAGGGATAGATTTGGAGTGACTGATAGAGGTATAGATTTGGATTGACTGATAGAGGGATAGATTTGGACTATGAGAGAGTGATATATTTGGAGTAACTGACAGAGGGATAGATTTGGAGTGACTGATAGAGGGATAGATTTGGACTGAGAGAGTGATATATTTGAGTAACTGAGTAGATTTGGAGTAACTGATAGAGGTATAGATTTGGACTATGATAGAGTGATATATTTGGAGTAACTGACAGTGGGACAGATTTGGACTGACTCATAGAGGGATAGATTTGGACTATGATAGAGAGATATATTTGGACTATGCTATAGGGATAGATATGGATTACCTGATAGAGGGATAGATTTGGAGTGACTGACAGAGGGATAGATTTGGATTGAATGTTAGAGGGTTAGATCTGCACTGACTGATAGAGGGATAGATTTGGAGTGACAGTGATAGTCTCTCCATCATGAAATGACTAAAAAAAAAAAGAAAAAGAAAAAGAAAACAGACTGTAATGCTTTTTCTTCCGCTGGTTTTGTTCACAAACATCCCTTTATGGCTACATGTTTAAACTGATGTTGACTAAATTTGGTGTTTTACTGAACACTTTTTAAGTGCTGAGGTCTGGTCGTTACAGGAAGCTCTTCTCTGTTTGAATGAAGAGGACGGTGACGGTGATGGAGTATTACATCGAGTATTTGATTACAAAGAGAATGAATTATGCTTGTGTTCTAAAGCAGGCATTCCCCACACCGTTACCCAACCTCCACCATCCTGGACTGCTTACACGAGGCAGACTGGCGATAATAAATGATAGCTGCTGGTAACATTAACTGACCCCTACCGTGTAAGAGCATTCTTTGAACTGTTTAGTTTTGGTACGTCTGCGTGCAATGCACTTATTTTTTTCTTCTGGATTAATAGAAGTGAAACTTTTGTTTCTGCAGTCCATTCACTTCAAAGTCTAATGTGCTTGAATGGCTCACTACAACTAAACAGCTTTACTGTCACTTTTTTCTCTGTACAACAACTTCCAACATCAACATCTGGCGTGTATCTACACTTACACATTACACTGTCGCCTATAATAATTACATGCTTTAATAAAGTGATTGTTAAGTTTTCTCAAAGCAGAGGAAGTCAATCAATATTTCTGGTGTAATCGTGTTTTCTTCCCTAAAATTCACCTGCAGGTGCACGAGGTGGGTCCTTCCTGTCTGTAATGTTTAGGCACTGTATATCTTCCTGTAATATCAATAATACTGCATTATTAGAAGAACGCCTCCTTTACAGTAAAAGAGAAGTGAGTTACTGTACGTCCTGAAGAGACTGAGCGCCAGCGTTAACCCACAAAAGCACGCACATCCACACACACACACACACACACACACACACACACACACACACACACACACACACACACACTTCTCACTGTAAGATACTACTAGAAAGGTAAGTGTACACTTTTTTTTAAAGTAAATTATAGGACATATAAGACACAGTATTGGAGCAGATACTTCTGATAACCTTGAATACATTTTTGTTTTAACTGCACATTCTGCCGTGTATCAAAATTCACACTATTCTAGCTTCTCTTAACAGATTTCCACTTTGATGTATGAACCTAGAATTGTTGACAAATCCTTTGACACAATAAAATAGAGGTACTTGTTTACATTACCAATGATGTCATCTTTTTTTTTTTTAAATTGGACTGCCCTCAAATTATTAAGCATTTTAAAAATTTGTCTGAACAAAGGAAAAAAAATGCGAAAGTTGAACTAAATCTATAAATCGGTTTTTTTGCTATGGACTTCTTTGTTGTAAAGTACATCAGAAAAAAAAATCATACCATATCTTAATCATACTTTGATAATAATTAGTCATAACTCCACAGGGTACACTATTACAGAAATTTACACGATAACCTTTATTATATCTGACCTCTGATGGTAAATGTGTAAAAGATTATGCATATAAATATAAAAATAATATTACAACTGCCGATTAATATTAAAGACATAATCTTGTTTTGATTTTTTAGGACACTGGAATCTCCTCGCGCTGGTTGTCCAAATGGCAGTCTGTTCTCAGGCAGCTCACTTTAATGTATCCTATTGTTTGTGTCAGAGCGTCACCACGTATCTGATCCTGCCTGCTCTCTACACTGCCTCGTTCATCGTGGGCCTGGCAGGAAATCTCCTGTCTCTTTGGATATTCATGACAAAGATTTCCACTAAAACTCCCACCCACATCTATCTCATCAACCTGAGCTTCTCGAATCTGATAATGTGCATCACTATGCCTTTCAATGCAGCCTACTACGCTCTGGGCAGCAGCTGGCCTGAATCCAGCCTGAAGTGCGAGTTAGCCATCAACGCCCTGACCCCTGTTCTGCACATCAACATCGAAGGAGGAATGCTGATTCTCACTTGGCTGGCGCTTAGTCGCTTCGCCACGCTTATCCAGCATAACTATGGCCAACGCCCAAGCAGGTGCACCAAACTCCTGCCGAGAATCCTCTTGCGCAGGCTCCAGAAAACCCCATTCGCGATCGCCATGTGTATAGGAACCTGGGCCTTCGTGGTGGCGGCGATCATTCCCTCTGTGATTCTCTACTCCACAATGGAGACTGGCAGAATGGACAATGAGAGCGAACAGTCTTGTTACAGTGTTCCTGTGGAAATTGGTGGCTCCAGCTCACAGGTTTTTACTCTAGGAGGAATTACCCTGTTCTTCCTCTGCTTGCTTTTAGTGACGAGTGCATACATATCTGTGATAAGGCACATGAAAAGGACTAACAGTAACAACACCGTCTCCGACAGGCAAAAAGTCTATTCCAAAGTGTGCCGCAACCTTTTTGTCATCCAGATAGTGGTGGTCATTTGTCTCCTTCCACATCATATCTATAAAGCTATTTTCATCAGCATGGTAAAGAATTACTCGCAGTCTAAAGACCTAATACCAGAATGTCACCCTTTTTCTATTGGCATAGAGGTTAAGAACGTCCTCCTCTTCCTAGCAGTTCTGCGCGGCAGCACGGACCCCATCCTTTACTTCTTGTTGGACAAAACGTTTAAAAAGTATGCGTCTGGACTGTTTAAAAAAAGCCTCACCACAAAAGAGAGCCAAACATCTAGGACTATGAATTAATGTGGACAACTTAATCAGTATGACGGTGCAACGGAGAAACATACCCTGAAACACAGCGCACCCTCGTAACTGCAAACACGTCTCATGGTCACACTTAACAATGCACCACAAAGGAAGCTTTGCTTTAGGAATCGAACAACCAAATCTTTTAACACAGCTGTAAGTGCAACACGTTGAAAAAATGTGTGTATATACATATAATGTGCAATATTTATACTTGGTTTGAGACAGTACTGCTCTTATAAAAAAAAAAATGTATATATATATATATATATATATATATATATATACTTATAAATTTCCCTCCTTATAAAAGTCTTGAACTATATGGGTGTATAGTAGACTGTTCTGTTTGATAAACGCTTACTTATTAGACAATAGACACACAGAATAAACAGCGATGTCATTCTGATATTTTCCAACTTGATCATCTGATTAAAGGGGAGAGTAAAAGTAAGACAGGTATTGACTTGCTAAAGACGTGGCTACACTGTGTGACTTTTCCCCTGATTATTGTCACTCTGCGTTAGTCCCGAGTTTCACATAATAACCACAGCAAATTGACGTGCGTGTGGAGTCTCGTGACTGTGATCCATTCCAATAAGTACAATTTCCAGCTTGAGATGAATAAAATATGAAGAAACAGATTTGTTTTATAATGAATGTCATAAAATAATGAGATATATGACATTCCATTATTCGAAATACGGCATCATCACTTTCTAAGACGGTTCGTTCAGTAAGTGTACATGTCTGTCATCTATCAGTGTTCCTCTGTTTTACATCACGTATAAAGATCAGCCAGGAGACATAATGCTTTATTAATATACCAATGTCATCCAAGACTTTTTTCTTCATGCACAGATCAATGTACTCAAAAAAGTGTGTGTACATGTAAAGCTTTACTGGGTTTTTGGGCTATTCCAGTGTGTACCCATTAAATGTTTTTAACGCACTAAAGCACTAAAGAGTGTTTCTATTAAGAGTGGAATATATGACATTTCCCTGCTTATATCTTCATTTTTCAAAAGAAAGTGTTATTTCTCTGTAGAATTATGCTTCTAATGTTTTACTCTTCTAAATGCACCCTGGTACACAAGAGAAATCGACTCTCACTGCTAATGTAACACTTCAATTACACACTGGTCCAGATATATACACTGATATACTTTGTTACACGGATAATTTCTCCACACACACAAACGCGCACAGACACACAATGACATCAATAGTCTGTGAACTTTAAACAAAAAAGTAAACAAACACAAAATATAACCTTAAGAAATTTAGCTACAAATAATAGCTGCGTCCGCAAGCAATCACTCGCGCGTGTGTACTTGATGCATTTGCATGTTTGCTCCAATTGGGGCTGTAAGGTGTTAATGTGTGCAGATCTGTGGTCACTGTCCTAAATGATAAATGATGTACACATGCATTGTAACTGCTTGATAGGACCATACAGATTTGCAGTTAAAATTTGGTGCTTTTAGTATTTTATCTTTTTCATCCACTGGATGTTCCACACGGCTCCTCCTCATGGCATCAAGAATGCCTCCAGTCAGAGACTGGTCCAAAACACAGTCTTCATAATGACCCCAATCACCTAGCCTCGCTTATTTAAAAGTCAGCACATCTGTATGAAAATGTGCTAGCCTATTTTAGAAAGTAGCAAGTGTTGTGAAAGGGGTGGTTTTGCACTCTGCTCATACTGAACACGTCTTCCTGTGCTCTCCGTGAACCATATCTATTATTATATGCATGCTTGTGTGTTTAATGTACGTTGTGCATTAAGTTCGGCCAGGAATGCATACGTGCTATACAGTTACCAACATCTCTTGGGTTCAAACCAGTTTTAAATGAATAAACCAACTTAAAGATTAAATAAATTACAGAAATAATTATATACTCGATTCATGGTTTTGTTTGCGATATAAAAGGCATGCAAAAATAAAGTCAAAGAGAAATACAAAAACATTGTAATACTTTTTAAATGATGGTAACGTTACAATATCTGCCTAATCCCGAGTAAATAAAATCTCCTGTATGGCAGAGGAGGGAAGTAACAGAGTACAAATACTTACTGTACTTAAAAAGATTTTTCTGGTATCAGTATTTCACTTTTTACACAAATATCCGTACTTATATTTATGTGCCAGAATCGTTACTTTAGTTTTAATATATTTGGTGACATCATCGATTATTTTTTACCTCACACGCTTTTTCAACCCATCAATATATTTCTTGCCATTGCGTGGATTTTTAAATGTTTTATTTGGTGGCTCGCGTTCGATATGGGGGATGTTCAGCCTGGATACATTCACTAGGAAACAAAATTTGAAATTAGTTGGGAACTAATATATTTATATGATATGAGGTGACCAGTGACACTAAAACATAGCAATGGCTACTTTTTTTTGGGCAGAGAGTATACTTTAAGTTGAGTAAAAAAGTGTAGTCAGTAGTTCATCTTTTAAAACACGACTATCTGTACTTCTAATGGGTGTAATTTTTGACACACAAGCTGAGGACAACAATTTCGAAATATTTTGGTCCCCCCCCATCCCTATTTCCCCCCGGTACTTATACAAGTACTTAATTATAAGCATTAAAATAATAATAATAAAAATTAATTAGATGTCATTCATTCCCATGCATGAGCATTCCTACAGATTCTCACACATAACACACAAAAAGAGGCAGAAACTGATGTACAAAGCCGACAGAGAAATGAATAAAACCCAAAGAAAGACAGCACACAAGTTTATAGTCCAAAGTCTTGAGAACCTTGGCGGAGAATTCAGAGAAAGCAAAACTTGGCCTACCTTTACATCTCGGTGAATGATGTTGTTGTCATGGCAGTACCGCAGCGCTTCAAGGATCTGTCTCATGTAATGACTAGGGGGGGAAAAAAGAGGAAAAAGAAGAGAAACAGGGATCTGAATGCAACTGTATAGATACAACACGCTTCCTCTGAGTGGATACAGTAGTTTATATATATATATATATATATATATATATATATATATATATATATATATATATATATATATATACACACACATATATACATATATATACATATACACACACACACACACACACACGGTCGTGCTGGAGGAGAACCAGGTAGCCCTATTTCCCCACTCAGGGATCACTGCCTAGGGCAATCAATATGAGAAAGTTCAGAACTTCATTCTTACTCTGAGTTTCAGATTTGGGCTCTGGTCTGTGTGAGAATGGAAAGCTTTAGAAGAACTAAGCAGGCTTTAGAAACTTTTTTTTTTTTATTCAGATCACCACATGTGCTTGTAAAAAGCCATAAAATTGTCCATTATCTGTGCTGATTGAGTCCAAGCTGGTTTAAGAAGTAGCCCAACAGGCTGAAAAGACTTTAGTCTTTGTGGTTTGAATGCCGCTCAATAATTCACTATAATGTGCAGTGCTTTGTAGGAAGACACCCTGTCACAAAAGTCCTTGTGCAGTATCATGCTGCATAATTACTTTGGCCCTATTCCTAAGTGCACCTGAAGTCTCAGTCACACTTACTATCAAATGACTAATTAATGCAGAAACCATAGTTTTTCGAAATTTGACCTCACAATGGTGAATGAAGCTTTTTCTTTTATCAACTTAAGTGAAGAGACATGTTTACCTGGCTACAGCCTCACTGTACACAAACCCAGCATCTGCCCTTTTCACGATCTCAAAACAGAGGTCTGCTCCATCCATACTGCAAAGAGAGAGAAAACCTTATTAATCACGACATATCTAAAATATCTCAGTGTACATACAGCATATACAGTATATATTAATCCTCTATACAGATTACAAAAAAAAAACGCACTAGGAAACATTGCTTCAGTTTCTATAACGCTCACTCGATGTCTGTTCATGTATTAGGTTCCCAAGAAGCACCAGACTAGAAAGACATGTTGGTAGGTTGACTGTGAGTGTGTGTGTGTGTGTGTGTGTGTGTGTGTGTGTGTGTGTGTGTGCATGGTGCAGTGTTATAGACTGGTGATGAATCTTGAGCCTTGTGCACCAGAGACTACGTCTGGATCCTTATCTCGGAGTCGGATACTTCCATCGACAGGTAATAAAAGTGAGATGTTTATTAGCAAATACATGGTTAAAAGGTAAGGAAACACTTTCATTACATTTCCTGTAACAGCAAATCCAAAAAGTTGCATTGAACATTTTTTTATCATGGAAATTTGTAAATGATTACATCTTTGAAATGAATATGCTGACACATCATACTTCCACGCGCTGTGCACAGTCACATTTAACGCTGTGGAACATCGACAAAGAAGAGCTAAACTGAAGCGCATATAAAGGAAAAAGGGAAGGAAGAAAAATGTCTTGCTGCAGGTTTTGCAGTTCTCACCTAGAAATCGTTTTTTGCTAACTCAGTATGTCGAACAGCCAATCTGTCAACTCCAGAGAAGTAAAAATTCACAAAGCAGCAGCTGCACTTCACCAGATAAGACCTCTGTGTGTGTGTGTGTGTGTGTGTGTGTGTGTGTGTGTGTGTATATATATATATATATAAATATAAAAGCTCTGCTAATATCTTTTTGATGCACTGTGACATACAGCAATATTCTACATATAAGGATTAATCATAGAGATTTCATTACCAAAGTAGATGAGTTTTTCTGAACATTATAAAGTGATAGAAATAAAAAGAAATCACACATGCTGAGCTCCTACCCATAGTTTCATCAGATGAGACTAGGAATGAGGTATTTAGGGCGCCATCAAGTCTCTCTGGTGAGTTTTGTTGGTTGTTTCAGACAATAAATAAATATTACTACCCTTTTCTTGACCTGAGAGACTGCTATACACTGCATTAGGAAGCTGTAAGCAGCGGAGCAGTAGCTGACCAAAAACAACAAAACAAAACAAATCTGCAAATCTCTGGTGATGTGGTTTGAAATTCTGCGATCACAAATGTAGTATAAAGCTTCCAAATGTGGTTTTATTATTTTCCCTAAAATAACCATGACTTTCAGCTGACTGTGAGTGATTGGAAAACAGAGCAGTCCGGCTGCTATCGAAGAGTTTTCGGAAACGTTACAAACACGCCATCGTGCATCAGGCTCGCAACGCCTGGTTATTTGCAATACAGCAAAGCGCTGCGTTTGTAAGAGATAGATTACAATAATAATGCTAAAATGTTCAAATAAATTACACTGGCACCCTCGGCCCACATTTACTTTATGGGCCACACACTGTTCAAATATTAGTCTCATTATTCAAATGTGCACAATGATATTCTGTCATTTTTCCAAATACGCATTTTTTTTGACAGATAATGATATTATTTACAGACTGCCTTGTAATAAGTTTGTAAATACTGACTAAAAGAAAAGTCAGGTGTCACAAACTTGCGAGCCCCAGTTGGTGCAGGTGGAATGGAGGCCGGAGCAGGAGGAAGAGAATGGAGATCTCACACATCTGTCTCTTACAGTGAATGTGTGTGTGTGTGTGTGTTGTTATATATATGTGTTTATATATATATATACACATATATATATAGATATATATATATATATATATATACACACATATATATATATATATATATATATATATATATATATATATATATATATATATATATATATATATATATATATATATATATATATATATAATATATATAGCCCTACGATGGGTTGGCATTCCATCCAGGGTGAATCCTTCCTGCCTTAATGCCCATAGATGCCTGAGATAGGCACAGACTCCCCGTGACTTGAGGGAAGATCGGATATAGCGGTAGACGATGAATCAATGAATATATATATATATATATATATATATATATATATATATATATATATATATATATGAATAATATTCATAATTTTTATATTTGTGAGAGTGAAAGTGTGGCAGAATAACTGTTTTTTTGGTGGTGAACCAGTCGCCCGTCTCTTGCATCATGAGTTCTCCACAACACATCCTTTGATTAACACCCATCAGTTTAAGTGACCGGGTAATGGGGCTAATAAACATGAGACTGATAATAAATCAGATGGATAATGGCGGGTTCTGATACACAGTGTTTATGCATCAGGGACCGCACTTTGACATTAAGACAACCACTGCAACATTTGTAGTGGTCTGTGACTCGAAACTTCAGCAGGGTTATGATGGGATGATCTCACCATTTCATAACTGTAGTATATTTGTTTGTGTGTGCGCGTGATAAAAAGATAAGGAGATGTAATTTGTTTACTGTGGGTGACAAGTGGCAGGTTTGTTACCTACAAGAAAAAGCACCAGCTCTCTTCTCCAAACAATGCAAATCACATGACAAGCTGTGAAACTCACACCAGCACACCAATTATTTTCAGAGTAAAAATAAACATCGCTACGCAAAAAAACAACAAAAAAAAAAAGAACACAAAAGTAGCATCATTGTATTTCGTTAATTCAATTGATAATAAAGTGCACACAGGAAAACTAAGCGTCAGAGCTCTTGTGTGTTCTCAGTGGGAAATGCGTAGCAAAATATCACCACTTATTACAGATGTCTCAGCCAAATAGTACAAAGACTATATTCTGTCTGATGGACAGCTAATTATTCCATGTGCCATACATGTCAAAATCATTTCCCCATGTTTTCCCTCTCACCACCTATAGGAACCAAAAGTGTGTGTGTGTGTGTGTGTGTGTTGGGGGGGGGGGCTGTTGGGGACCTGCTACATCTGTAATGAGATGAGGTTTTATGTCTAAAATTGGGGAACGAATGAAGCGTGAACACACACCAGCACAGTCCCGCGTGACGGGCATCATTTCTAAAACACTGATCTAGATTAGATTAGATGAACACAGCACACATTTTTAAAGAAAGGAAAGTCTAATGTTTGAAAGCAGGTTACTTACAACTCAAAGACCATGTAAAGCATTCCATCTGAGCTGTAGGTTTCCAGCAACTCTACGATATGGGGGTGTTTGAGCATGTGACAGATGCTGGCTTCCCTCTTCAGGTCTGGAGAGAGAGAGAGAGAGAGAGAGAGAGAGAGAGAGTGCACAAAACAATCAAGACTGAGTAAAAGACAAAGAGAGACTAAAGTTTACTTCTGCACGTGTTCTGTTTGATTTTTATTGAACTGTAAACGACTGAATGCTGAGGTAAACTGAAAAGCTACACACTGCAGTGATGGAAAAGGGATCTCTCAAACATATATGAGGTGAAGAAAAAAAATCCCTCTGGCAGACCTAATAAAAAGCCATTACCTCCTTGTATTGTGTTAGGTAAATGCACAAAGAAAAGAAGTCTGAAAGTGAGTGTGTTGATCTGAGAAACACTTGACAAATAACACTAGGGAAAAATGTCAGAGGTGTGGAACAGCAACAGATAAGCTGTTAAAGTGCTGCTAATGTACATGTCAACAATGTGCACAGTGCAAAGATAAATAGGTAAATGAAAACACACATCAGGGACATAAAATACAAGCGTGCAAGAAGCTATTCTTAGGGCCATTTGTAAACAACAGAGTAAGGTAAGGTACACCAGTAAGGTAGCCCAACGTGTTGCAGATAAACTTAATAGTGTATAAACATTTAATTCCTGGCAGGAAAAAACACAAAGAACAGACAAAACCTCTGTAATTAAAACCTACACACACACAACATATATATATATATATATATATGTCATATATGTATATATATATATATAACTATATATATATATATATATCTATATATATATATATATATATAATATATATATAATCATATATATATAAAAACATATATATATATATATATATATATATATATATATATATATATATATATAATAACACACACACACACACACACACACACACACACACAACACACAAGTGCGAAACTGGGTAAACAGAAAGATTGTGTTAAACCTACATTAAAAAAACACTCACTTTTCACACATCAGATTGTAGTGTGACTTTTTCAGCCATCTGTTTCACTGATGCAACACATTTCATACAGTATATTTCAATAAAGTTGGAATTTCATTAATTGTACTTAAGCTTCAGTATTTAATATATAACTTAATATGTATCTTAAATTCTTAAAGAGTTTTCCCCTGGCATCAATAAAGCATTCGGATTCTGATCAGTTTTGCGCGTACTCATTTGTGTCATTTTGAGCACAGTGACCCTGAGAAGGATCGTGGTGAGTACCATCACACTGTACCCTGTGCAACAGCTACATCATGTCATCTCTTTCCCTCGCTGACTACTTCAGCGTAACTTCAGCTGAGTGCCATTACATCGCATCAACCTTTAACACTAACACTATTACTACTACTAACACTAAACATTAACACTATTAACCACTTGGTGGAGCTGTGGAGCAGAGGAAAGGACTTCTTATTCCTGGCAGAACATTTCATTTGGCACTATGCAAGCAAACATTTAAATGGGAGCCACATCATTTGGATTCCCTTCCCAGCGTATCCTCACAATGCTTCATCGTGACTCCCCGTCCTCCTCACTGTGTATCTGTGCAGTGTCCCTGCTTTCTCTCATGTCACCTCCACAGCACTTGACTGAAGAGTGAAACAGTGGTGTAAAATGCTAGTTTTATTTATTAAAAAAAAAAAAAAAATCGTTCCGAGCCAAACACCAGAGACGGTTATTTTGAAGACTTAGGAGGCTTAAGCCGGCTTTACACCGTGCAAGATTCGGCCTAGATTTTGCTGACGCATGCACGGGATAATCTCTGCTCAAGAGCTGAGATATGCGGCCTTAGACCACATAATGCTCCCTGGTGGCCGATTTAGTGCAGCGCGGCTGAAGGTGGCTGACGAGAGCGGTTTAGCCAATGCCAGAACACAATGGGAGAGAATGCTGCACGTGTAAACTCAAGCACGTTATTAAGCACATCTCGTAAAACGGCTACACGCACGGCCGTGGCCACGATAAGACCTAAACAAAACCACTGGGCAGAGCGATCTGTTGAACTCGGAACACCTTTAGAACCATTTACCATGACAGGACAACAAGAGCTATGCGATGGAAAGAAAAACAGGACATGAATGACAGCTTCCAGGTGTGCGAGATTATAGAATTACAATTACGACGACGCCAGCTGTTTTTATTCTTCCCAAATGAAGGCTCGTGCTGTGTTTTCTGGAGTAATACTAAGTGGTAATAAGTACGCCTTTTCCTTCCCACAATAAGAATATCCTTCCAACTTTACCCAGCTGCCTGATTTACACCAAACAGGGAGATCTTCCTTCAAAGTACATTTCTATAGATTGGGTTAGTTGTAATCATTTTTACTGGCGTGTTCACAGGCCTCTACAAACTAGTCTGAAGCGATCGCAGATCACAGCGCCGTGGGAGGTTTTTAACCAGCGGATACCTTCCCGAACTTGACGCAAAAATTTGATGTGAAATAGTCGTTGAAAGGAAATGAGGTGGGCTTGCGTGCTTGCTGACATGAAGAAGTAGACGTGTGGTCACACAGAAGCCTTTTTCCTGTAAAAGTCTGCTTTAGTGACACGTGAGTATCACGCACTCCGGTGGCGGAAAGGGGTTATCTGCTTTTTAGCCTCACTGCATTCGATACACTCCACAACATCTATACCAGCTCTCAGTGTCGTTCTCTGTACAATAAGAATGCAATATTGCGCTAATGACCTCTTAAGAGGCAGAGTGAAATAATAGCCTGACTCAACTCTGACTCATTGCACTGACAGCTGAACAGAGCAACAAAACAATGAGGGAAGTGCCAAACTCTGCATGTACATGTACGCGCGCGCGCACACCCACACACACACACCCCACACAATGCCTACACTTAGACCTTAACCTTAGTACGAAATGAATCTCTCATTTTAGTTTCATTTTATTTACCAGTATCTTTTTGTTTTGTAACACACAAAATAATCCTTTCGTGAACATTTGGTCCGAACCAAAGACCCACTCCCAATGGAGAACAAGCTCTACAGACAATCTAATTAGCATTAAAGTTAAAATAATAAATTTTGCTTTTGAAAATGTGAAGAAAAAAGTGTATATTTATATTTATATTTATATATATATATATATATATATATATATATATATATATATATATTATCACAGCCATTCATATCAGACGACCAGTAATGAACTGCGTATTAAAACAGTTTTATAATATGCATATAGGTAACAGCTTCACAAACGGAAAAAAAAAAAAATGACTCCATGGACTCTTTTTCGGATGTTAAGTACATAAACAAACAAACAAATAAATAAAGGATTTATACAAGACTAGGGAAAGCATCATTGGGCAGCCGTGCTGATTTATCGGGTATCGATAAGCCGTAAACCAACACGCTAGCTCGAGTGATGCCTCTTCCGTTCCTCTCGCTCCCTATTTAAGCTTCATCAAGTCATTCACTTCAGGCCGGATGTCGTGGAGTCACTTAGTGCATATAGAAAGCCTTTTTAATCGAATTCCTATGGATACAATAAACCTTTTTATGAGCTGCTGCTTCTGACACGTGTAGCTCTGTACAGTGACTATAATGTGCATCATGTGGGTTACCTGCAAGCGATAAAACCTCGACTCGAAGCCGCGTGAGACTGTGACAAGCACCTCGTACTCAAACTCTACCGTACAGAAGTGTAAATCCACTTGGGCTGCGCTTCACTGTAAGCGAACAAGAATAATAGCTTGACATTACAATAGTTCTTATCTAATATGGAGCATATTGTGCGCGGAGGAAAAATGACATGGCCTTTATGCCCGTGTGTGTGTGTGTGTGTGTCTACGCACACACACACACACACACACACACACACACACACACACACACACACACACACACACACACACACACACACACACACACACACACACACCCCTGCTGTCTCCTGGCGAGATTATCTCTGTCTGTCAGGCCGGGTGTTGAAAGTGCTAATCACAGTTGTGGACTCGGTGTAGATATCCTGCTGGACATAGAGTGTGTGAGGGTAGGGGACGAGCGTAATATCTCAGTGCAGATAGCGCTGGTTTCAGACAGGACTCGGCGAGAACACAAGCACACAGTCGAGCTTCATCGGGTGAAATCCATACAAATGGAGCCACACTCTGTTAACATGGACATTAAGCCAAAGCCAAACACTTTATGGGAAGTTTCGCCACTAAAGTCTTTCGAGGAGAATCACAGCCGGGACACTGCCAACCACACAACACACACACACACACACACACACACACACACACATACTCTGAGTGAGTAGCTCTGGTCAGAGTTGAATGAGCTGCAGTCATTTTTCATAGTGATAAACAGGGCTGGATATAACAGAGGAGAAGAGGAGCTGAACTGAAGGCGAACGTCCAATATCCGAACAATAACTCTTTTCCTCAGACACAAACGCACACGCACACACACACACACACACACACACACACACACACACACACACTGCTGTCCTTCTCCTGTCCCCAAGAGCACTGCCCCACTTTTATCTGCCAGAGATACACCTGGCATATGTGAACAACTGTTTAAGCAAAGAAAAGGGGGAGAAAAAAGAAGTAATGCATGTTAAAAATGCAGGGAGGGCAAGCACAAAGAAATAAAATATGCAATATGGACAATAATGAACCTAAACAGAGCTGATTTGAATAAACAACGACCACAAAGTATTCTCAAACAACAAAATAAAACCTACAAAAATACACATGTCTAGAAACATTCAGCTTAGGAGTAATGGATGTGAAGGATGACAAGCAAATCTACATTTCTGACATCACGCTGATCATTACAGCCTTTATACGGTATTGTCTATATTCTGTTACTAGAAGGGCTGTGTTTTGGCAAGAATCTAGTGATGCGATACGTATCACGATACAGAGGATGCGATACAATAAGTGGTGATACTGTAAGCAAGGAAACAATTTGAGGAAAGCCGTCATTAAAAACACAGCAGCAAATGCAAACCTTAGAGAGGGGGGGGGGGAAAAAAACTTCACTGGCAGAACACAGCGGGATTTAATCAGTCCCTGTAACAGTCAAAGTAAATGATCCGCTTTATTTGTGCGGTATGAGTAAAGTAGGGAAAAAAAAAGTGCTTGCGGGATTCTTTAGTTAAATTCCTCAGTTTAGGGAGCTGGAACGGTTCTTTCATCCTCCGTAATCCACCTGTTTCCCGGTGGCGCTGCTGCAAAAACAATTATGGAAATCATTTCCGCCGGAAGTTTTAGTACCGCTGACTCACTCGCGAAAGGAAATATTTAGTTTTTGTGAGTTGTTTTTTTTTTTGTGTGTGTCAGGAATGTGGTAATATTGCAATAAAAAGATAAGAAACTACATTTGCTGTATAATTTTGATCTATATAGCACTTGGACAAGGTCTCAAACAGCTTTAAACAGATGTCATTATCTTTCTCAAGCAGCACCTCATCTGGGTGGCACCAGAAATCCATCTATTATAGCTAAACGAAGTGGTGTGCGGTGATGATGATCAAATGTAATGCAAAATGTTTGTGGTTGCATTTATAAGCATAAGTTGATTCCTGAAGGACAGTGCTATATCAAAGTTTCTGTAGCTGCGAGAGCATATGCCTATATTGTCTTTGCCTGACAGCATTTTCTACCTTTACAGAAGAAATAACAGTCCTTCTTACTCTTTTTGCATTCATTTTTAGCTTTTATATATAAAAACACCAATAAGTGTTCAGTTAATGTTTCTACTACTCGCCTAATACTAATGGTAATCTTAATAATATAGTAATAATCATCGGCGATCCCGCTGTAATGTCTGTGTGCATTTGTTTATTTAATTACCACGTACGGTACACTGATACTGTGTATATTTAGTTAGATAGTGGCGTCTCCTTTTGCAAGTAAGTCCTGTTCTGCCATAAGAATACTGCTATCTATCTAGAGATCCGGATATAAACTCTGGATATTGTGTTGGTGAGAATCGATACAGTATCACGAAACAACAAAAAAAAAAATCGCAATACTCTCTTGTATTGATATTTTTATACACCCCTTATTACAAAAAGTATGTAACACAAACATCTTGGCAGCTTCTTACTTCTCCCAACCAGCATGAAGTGACGTATACACTTCTGAAGTAATCACAAATACACAATATGACCAGGTGTAGGTGGACAACTGACCAAATCCCACCTCTACATTCTCAGTGAGCATTTGATTACAGATGAGATCTGTGAGGAGCTTTCATTTTGGATGATGTGTGTGAGGACTATTGCTCATTCAGCAAAAAGGGCGGTACTAAGTTCAGGAATTGTTGTTAGGTGAGGAGGTCCGGTTCATCTTTGAGGTGTTTAGTGGGTGTGAGAAGTGCTTTCTGTTTTCTTATTGCCCCCCCCCCACCCCATTGCCAGTAGTTAACAATTTTTAACTTCATTTCTGAATTTTATTATGAATAAACACTTATCCAAAACTATGTGAAAAAGTTTCTTCCCCAGTATTTTCTTTTCTGAAAATTTCACCCGGCCTCGTTTGTGCATAAGTCGCACTTTTTGTTACTGCAATGCTTAAAATATGTTTCTATTACTTTATTTCCTCAGCAACGGACCGGATTTTGTAGCTCTAGCCCAAAAAAGAAAACGTTTCCGTTTCATAGGGTTATTCAAAAATATCCCTTTAAAAAAAAAAAAACAAACCCCCCCCCCCCCCCCCCCACCCCCCCTCAAAATAAAAAAACATTATTATTTCAGCTCCTCGTTCAGTGTTATAGTGTTTGTCCCCTTTTGCTGCCAAAACACCATCCTGACCCGTCGAGCATTAACAGTGTACAGCAAATTTGAGCTACAGTGGCTCGTCTGTTAGATCTGACCACACGGGGCAGCGTTCACTCCCCTGTCACTGCTACACCACTGTTCCTTCCTTGCACTGCAGACCAGAAACACCTCACAAGAGCTGCAGTTTTAGAGACTTTCTGACCCAGTCTTCTAGCCATCGCAATTTGGCTCTCGTTGAACTCTCTTCTAACCCACTGACTTTGTAGACACACTGTTAACATGCTGCCTAATATATCTCTCCCACTAACAGATACCACAATGATCAGAGCTAATCAGTTTCATTCACACCTCATAACAATATCACAGCATAATGGCATGCCTGATTGTTGTGTGACGTTTTATTTAATCTATTATCCACTTGGTTGTTGTTGCTGCCCTGATCACCTCACGGCTACTGTCTTCCAATATTTGAGGTTCCTCTGCACTGCACTATTGCTTTCGTTGGAGCTGTGTGTTGTTGAGGTGGTGAGGGATTAAGTGTTTGCCTAGCAGAGATACACAACGCAATTTATAACAGAATTAACTTTATAATATCCTCTGCATTGCTGTAGCCATGAGATGCAAAAGATAAGCACGGGACTATAGAGACCATCACTCAGCCTGACAAGATTAATGAAGAAGGGTAGGAGCTCAACCACAATCATACGGGTTATTTATTGCAGTAGCACACACAAGCCAGAAGGTGTTTTAACCTACTAGCCAGTACACACAAATAACACAACAAAGACCCACACACCACATAGAGTACACCATTCTTCTTAACCTACCAGCCAGTACACACACAAAACACAACACAGACCACACACACACACACAAACAAACAATCACAGAGTACACTATTGTTATGAATCTACCAGCCAGTACACACAAAAAACACAACAGACAACCACATCCCGCACACACACACCACAGAGTACGCCATTATGAATGTACCAGCCAGTACACACACAAAACACAACACAGACCACACACACACACACACACACGCAAACAATCACAGAGTACACAATTATTATGAATGTACCAGCCAGTACACACAAAAAACACAACAAACAACCACATCCCGCGCACACACACACACACCACAGAGTACACCATTATGAATCTACCAGCCAGTACACACAAATGACATACGCAGACCAAAGAGAACCCCGTTATTTTGAAGCTACAAGAAAGTATACACAAATGAGGCGTGCTCACACACGCACACACAAACACGCCACAAAGTACAGTATTATTTTGCACCCACTAGCCATTACACACAAATTCAAAAGGCTGAAATTTTTATTCAGATTCCGTTCTCGCTCTTTGGTGAGGGGCAGCACAGATACGCCTGAGCTGGATTAATGGACATAGAACATGAGTGAGGAAATGAAAGAAATCCTGTACGACTGACTGAAATTTCTGCACAATCTTAAACTCGTATCGATTTTTTTTTATTTACAACCTATTCAGATAATCTACTGGAAACCACTCAAATGACTATTCGAGCTGTCATGGATCTTAAATCACTGCATGCGTTTCATTAAACTGCAACACACACACACACACACACACACACACACACACACACACACACACACACACACACACACACACACACACACACACACACACACACACAGAGGCCACATTGGCTCTTTTACGGTTGAGTGGCCTTAGACTGCTAGATGGAAAATGTGCGAGTGGGGATGTGAGCGTTTTCTCACTGCAGTGTAATGTGTCAGTATGAAATATAATCTGCGGCCATCTTTGGCACGGGAAGCTTTTTTGGTGGAAAGGTGCGGTATCTTGAGCAAATCACGGCAGTTCAAATCAGGAGCAAATGTGAATCATAATGCTCAAGCTGGACTCAATCAGTATGAGATTTGGACTTGCATAATGAAACTGAAATTATGAGTGAGAGAACAGAGCAGAAAGCAATTATTAGAAGGCATTCCAGAGACAGAGAGAGAGAGAGAGAGAGAGAGAGAGAGAGAGAGAGAGAAAGAGAGAGAGGCCTGTTAAGTGTTCACCCTTTCATTGGGCAGTGGTGATTATCACAGCAGCACTAACCAATCATGGGAGTCCGAGCTGTTCTATGCAGTAGAGAGCAGATTGTACTTTGTGGGTCTGTACCACAAAAAGATGGCTTTAGTATCTCAAGATATGAGCTTCCACACTTCTCTCTTAGATGCATGAGGAGAGGTGGTGAGTGGGTGGGTGGAGAATGGCACATGACCAATTCGTTGGAGAAATAAATAAATAAATAAATAAATAAATAAAACAGTGGTAATAGATTACTGTTACCTCTGAAAGCTACTTCTCGTCTGACACTCAGCCCATATTATCTGCTGTATGATAAGAGGGTTGACTGTAAGAGAGTGAATGCAGAGTGTGTGTGAAGGTAACAAACCTGTAGCATCCCTCAAAGCATTTCCAGCACAAACTACAGAAGGCTTTCAGACTAGAGCTAGACCCAGACAACTGCATTTCTTTTTGCTCATTCTCTTTCTTATACTCCTTCCTGAACTAATACATCAAGCATAGCTTCAGATTCATGCCTAAATAGCTGGGGGGAAAAAACAATGTGAAGGAAAACAGAAAGTTGAAGGAAAACAGAAACACATGAAAAAAGAATAAGTAGAAAATAAGTAGAAAATGAACTATAAGTGTAGAAAAGCGAGGGAGATGGAGAAAGGGGGTCAGGTTTTGGTATGGACACATACTGTGATTAATGAAACGTCACAGCTCTCATTAGAGGAAATGCACGGTGTTCTCAAGTGACTCTTTCACTGTTCACTGCTTTAACAAACAGATGGCTTCTGTCTGAAAATCCCACGGAACGAGTGGGAAGTACAAGCAATAAACGAAGTAATTATTTACTTCTGCTATGCAACTCGCTTTTCATAGACGGAACAAGGAATAGACATGATGTTGACTATAAGAAGAGAAGTGGAAGGTGGCAGAGGTCTAACAGTATAAAAGTGTCCCGTTGTGTAATAAAGCAATAAAATCATATTATAATACTTGAAGACATCATAAGTATTAAAGGATATCGGGTTAAACAGTGGTAGGAGATTTCCATATTATTAACAATGAACACAAAAAAAAGCTTTTACTGTTTTTTTTTTTTTTGCATTGTGACTATAAGCAAATATCCAACTCAGCACTTTTAATTCATTTGTATAGCACTTTTAATAATAGACAAAAGCAGCTTGACAGAAATAAGGAGGTTAAACACACAAATGTAAACGCCATAAATTAGTCGCTGTACATTCATCCCTGATAAGCAAATCCCTGTTGATGTTACAGAGTAGATATTAGGTAAACTTAAGTAGTTAAGAACATCATGCTGGTAAAAACAAACAAACAAACAAACAAACAAAACCCCCTAAAACACAGAGAAAGGGTGAGAGAGATTCAGGCATGTCTGGTGAATTATACGCAAAACCACCCGTATAAACAGATGTGATTGAATCTGATATGATCATTACATAGATATGTGAATAAATGTCATTTTCCCCCCTTGGGCTACTTGTTGTGGTAGCAATGTGAAATTAGCTTATGAATGTGCAGATCATCTTTAATCAGACGCCGCACGCTTCGTATTTAATAAGCGCAGGCAGTTCATCGCGATGGAAGAGAGGATCCAGGATAAATGTGCCAAGTTCGGAATTGAGGCGTGTGCTTCTGATCACTTACGTTTAATATTCGCATTAACGTCAGCGCGCTCGTGTTGCTGCCGAGTAGCTTTTTATTTGGTTTTCACAAAAGTCAGCTATTATTGTAAAACAGATTATTTCGGGCTTATACAGCAGCACTCAGCCGGAATTTAAACCTTTTAATTATTCACGAAAGCCACGTCATACATTTTGAACGTGTGTAGTTCAGTGAAAAAAAAATCGTAAGTTCCCTTTTTCCCTTTAATTTATAAAGCTGAATAGTGTTTGTCTGAATGTCTAAAAAAAACATCCTGTTCCTCAATTATTATTAAAAGTAGAAACATCTCTGTTCTGCAGACTGTAACATCACGACTATTATAAAGCATGACCAGTCAAGACTCCTCTCAGAAACCTGTAATAAACATTTCCTGACAAAAAAACAAACAACAAAAACGGTATTTGGCAGATGCCCTAAACCAAAGTGATATACAATTATCCAACTGTGAAACTGAGTGTTAAAGGGCATTGCTAAAAATCTTCCCGTCAAAAAGCAATACATTTAGTGTCTAAATAGCATAAACAACTCACCGGCAAAGTGCAAAAGCAATATTATTTATTTGAAGCATTCATGTTTTTCCATACCATCCTTTCCACATTTACCCTAGTTTACTGATCAGGGATGAATATACATTATTTACTTCTGAATTAAGGATCTGCCTAAAAAAATAAAACAAATAATTTTAAAGAGGTGCAATGTGCCTTACAGAATATTCATTCATTCATCTTCTACCGCTATATCTTCCCTCGGGTCACGGGGAGACTGTGCCTATCTCAGGTGTCTATGGGCATTAGGGCAGGATACACCCTGGATGGAATACCAACCCATTGTAGGACACACACACACACACACACATACACACTCTCAGAATCATACACACATTCATACACTAGGGACAATTTTACAAGGTGCCAATCAACATACCGTGCACATTTTTGGACCGGGGGAAACCGGAGAACCCGGAGAAAAACCTCCTGACGCACGGGGATAACATGCAAACTCCGCACACACATGGCCAAGACGGGAATCGAACCCGGACCCTGGAGGTGTGAGCCGAACGTGCTAACCACTACGCCACCGTGCCTCTCCTTACAGAATATCTGAACTGAATTAAACACTGAACTGAATTCCTGCATCGTACCGAGCATCCAAGCTTAACCTTATGACCAGCAGATCCAAATCTGCATCAGGAACTTTACCTTCTTACACTGATACATCGCTTCAGGAATAAATGACAATGAATGCCAGTGGGATCTAAACTGATAATGCAAAAGAAATACACTAACAAAATGACATAATTGCTTCTGGTAGGTCAACGGCCCTCTTTGGTCTCCTCTGCCCACTTCCTCTCGTCTTTCGCTGGAAGCGAACTTTATAAATAATGTGAGATCATTTTTAAATAGAGCAGCCATTGCACTAGGCTAATTTGGGGAATAAGGTGTAAAGACAGAGCTTTAATGCACTATGAAGGACAGCTGAACAATTTACTACTGTATAATCAAAAAAAAGAGAAGTGAAAGCAGAAACTACCCCCCCCCTCGCCAAAAAAAAGGATTCAGCTTTTTAAAAGAGAACAAGAGCAAACTTGGTGTTTGAATTATATGATGATTAGGTGAACAATTGCTCTTCACTAGCCGTTCATTTACAGCTGAACACAATATGTTTCATTTAAATGTTACTGTACTAAAGCAGATTTTGGGTGCGTTTGTACTTCACTGAAGTATATCAATTTGACTTTAACTTCCCTACATTTCAAAAATGTATTCACGAGTGGATAAAAATACTTAAGTGACCAATCACGCAGCAAGCAGCAAGCCAACAATCAGGGTAGAGGGCGCTCGCTGTGTTTTGAACCTGTTTTGACTGGCGCTTGGTAGTATTGACTTTTTGCCTACAGACAGTTCAGTTTTTGAGAGGAATGAATAATAGAAGAAACTCTTGACTCCAACATGACATATCATCTTGAAAAGAAAGTTGATATTTTTAATAGATAATCAGTGTTTGAATCATTAATATCGTTCTATTTATAGATTGGTGTGCAGAGTGGACTTGACAGTACATTGAACACTTTTCTACATTTACTTAAGTGATAGTTTAAAGGGAGCACTTTTAGTGGAGTCACATTTCACCTAGTGTATCTCAAGTGCATGGTATGTGCACTCCGTCCACTGTTGTTCGATTAGCAGGCCGACATGCTAACAAGTCATTCTGCAATAAGCTTCCCGCATGGTAACCACTCGCAGCAAGGACACTGAGTAAACGCTGAGAATCCAACCACAAAAGATTAGCAGTTAACAGTCACCTGGACAATCCTACATTTTCGCCTCTCCAGATAACACGCTGTGTATTGATTCATATTGATAGAACAGTAAAGGAAAATCAGTGAAATTCAGAAAGGCTGGAGCTTTTAGTGGTAGAATACGTGCTTGCCACAGACCACAGCTCAGTGTTCCCTTGTCGATTTGTGAAAGCCTATACACTGCTCCAATTCTCTCAAGGAGGAACCCTCAGAAACTACATGCGCTTTTCAAGACGGAACTTTGGCATGTCTCTAATCATGTCTGACCCCAAATCATCCAGACTGCGATTTCCTCCCAAAGTTCTGCCAAATTGCCCCATTCAATCAATCCCATAAGTTAAATGTTCTGCCCATTTCCTCACAAAGAAAAAAAAATTAATCTGCCAAATTCCATTATACACCAGGCTCCTTCCTACTGGACCAAATATTTTAATAAATCATCTGCAAAATGCTGCAGAGTAAAACACCCTAAAGAAGTCTATGCCTGTCTTCCCTCTTACACATATTTATTACAACTCGGCCCTGAGGACCATTTCACTGTGTGCTGCAATGCATATGGCCACAATGGCAAAGGGCCTACTTGATCTGAAATCCACACCTAGTACAAATGTATACAGACCGACAAGCCATCATGGATGGCGGTGAATCTCCCTTTAATAGTAAAACATGGAAATACACCTAAATGGAAGGACATTCCTACAACAGGGACTTTCTGCCATTTTGTGGACTCTCTCAAATAGAACTTTGGGTTATTGCTCATTCTCTGCTCTTGGGTGTCAAATGTAGGTTTGAGGCCTGTCCTAATCAGACTAATCCGCACCTACTGTACATCAAGATGTTTCAAAACCTCATCTTCAAGCTTGACTAAACAAAACCCCCAAAAACCCACAAGAAATTATTCTTCTATAACCCTGACCCATTTGAACCAGCACAAGAATGCACTTCTGATGGATACTCCAAAAGTACTCCTGCAATGCATTCTGTACAGAAATATACAGATATATTGTATACAGACTCAGGATGCACACTGGCTAAAGCCCAAGGAGACCAAACAAAAAAAAATTGCAAAAATCACAAGAAAAGTCAATTATCTGTACCTGTAAAGTGCCGGCAGGCAAAAACGCAAAACTCTTTTCTGACACAGCCTTACACAAACATCGAGTTTCCTGTCAATGTGCTTTGATTTATGACTGGCCAGATACATAAAAGCACTCCACTCAATACCAGTGTATTTGTTCCCTTTCCCATTTACTTAGGAAACAGAAAGAGCAAACCCTTTTCATCAACATTTCACACAGATTTTTAAAGAGTATTAAATTTAAAACTGGGTGGTTTGCTGTGAGCCACAGCGACTTTGATGAGCAGGAGTGTGAATATCAGTCAGCTTTGAGGTGTGTTTGCTGTGTGTGTGAAGAACAACTAGAATAAGGAGCAGCTGGGAAAAGGTCTGGTTTCGCCATGACGCACTTGTCATTTAATGTCAGTATTTTGCTTGACAATACGATTTCTCTAGATTACATATGTCAGATACGTCCATACTAACATTCTCAACCAGTTTTGCTCCACCTGATGTTTAACCACTTCATATCTGATCTCAGTACAGTTTTAATGACATGAATATAGTTCCACTGTACAATTTTACCCACATTACTCATTTACTAACTACCTGCTATCAAATTTACTCCAATGCCAACCCACTGACAAAAATCGAATATAAAAATAAAAAAATGCCACTTTAATACCGTAATCTATTCACAAAAATCATAAAACGGCAAACTGTCGTCTTTAGTTTTCCAGAAGCCAATGTGACTCTCTCTGTTTATTGCACTTGATTTATTCCACCGTCCTTCTTATTTTATAGATTGTTGAGTTTATCTTCTCTATGCTTGCCTCTGAATTCAGGAAAAGCATCAAAACTAAAAAGGAAATCATCGCAGCTCCACTCAGACAGTCACGAGATCACAAGCAATAATTCCGAGTAACAGTTAGAACTTGGAGAGGATGCCATGGCAACGCTTTACCTAAATTGGAATTACACCTCATGGAGAGTTAGTTCATCATCAAAAAAGCATACCACATCTTATAAACATGATTGACTAGAACCTGGCTCACCCTGAGCCACCATTAGTAACACAATCAATGAAGAAGACACATCACTGAATCAAGACGTTGACCTGTACTGGAATCAAAGTAATGGAATGGACTGGACACAAAACCAAGCATTAACCTGCCATTTTCAGATGGGTACTGATTCTTCTTTGCCCCGAGGTTTTACTCGTACATTCATTTATTAATCTTCTGTAAGTGCTCTCTCCTGGTCTGGTTGTAGAGAACACTGGGCATAAGCAAAAGTGGGCAATGAATCGTCATTATCGATTAATTCGACATTACAGTTTATGTTAATATTTTTTTTAAAAAGAAAATTGATTTTACAATTACACTTCGGTGTGGCACTGCGAACTGTATTAAACTTGCAAAATGCAAAATACAACATGGCAAGTGCTCTGGCGAATCCAAAGAGCTTGTTTCCAAGAGGGGTGTGGTTTCATCAGCTGTATGGAAATGGTATTTTGGAATATATCAAAAATGAATTAGTCGCACAAATTTATTCCAGCACCTCAAACAGAAGCGCGTTGAATGGAAAGGCGTGCATGGTGCTGTAAGATAAACATGACAGGGACAGCCCCAAAACACAGGCTAAAAACAGGTAAAAAAAAAAAAAAAAAAAAGTAGTGTTTTTGCCCCCATTTTCCCCACTGTATCCAAAATCGGAAAAAAATAATTTTGTCTAATAAATAAATAAATAAATGAATGAATGAATAAATAAATAACACAGAGATTCAATTTAGATGATATATATAGCCCAGCTGTTGGTATAAACAGGGGAAAATACACTTTTCGTTAGTAGGCACTACAGGTTGACCGATCACTTATTGCAAATTAGGCCGATTCTTAAGCAGGTGCAGCCGACACACCAAACCTTGCGTGTATGTTCTTGCATGATGGAACAGAACTCTCCCATACCAGCAGGTGGCAGAAGTCGGTATTCTGGCATCCACACAAGGGAACTGGGAAAGCTAGTACTGTGAAAATCAGCATTTCTACTCATTCCATTTGGATGTGGACATTCAAACAATGTTCCAATGTGAATATGATAACACGTGTGTTAGGATCCGATGTGCAAACAAATTCCTAAAACACAGAATATACAAATCTCTCAAAAATGTAACTCAGCGTTTATAGTCATTATAGTTGGATTTGTGAAGCTTTTTTCAATCGCGTCTGCTAATTTGCAAAGATACAAAACAAGAGTGATGTGTGTTCCATTTGAATTTTTGGACTCTCATGCAGCTAAACAGGAAATCAGACTTCTGTTGTCTCGCTGAGAAGAGACTAAAGCAAACCATGCAGAAAATCTAAAACCCCTGTTGTCCCCCGATGGCTGACTATCGGCTTGATGTGTCCTGGACTTTTTATTCTTATCATTCATTTTGAGTCTATATTCATTTTGTTCTGTTGGTTATATATGATGATGTTTTTTTAGGGCGAATAGGAGTAACTTTTTGGAATTGTTAGTGAACTTTCATCCAGCTGTAGTGTAGTAGCCACAGGTAGGCACGGATTACAGAGGCTGTTCAGTAAATGTGTAATTCAAGCAATGTTCTGTATCGTGTCTTAATAATTAAGTGTTTGATTCTATGAACTGAAGGAGGGATAAAAAGCAGCATTTTATCTCGACCTTTGGCTGCTCTGAATTCCGTCTCGGCCAGAGACAAACCCATATCCGGTCAACTGCTAGAGGACACCTGAAGAAAAGACTGGTAGAATATGTCTTAAACAGCCCGTTCTACCTTTATTCCCATTTTCTGTTCTAAAAAAAAACCCTCCACTCTTCAGGGAAGATATTACACTGGATTACACGAGATTTAAACTCATGTTCAGAAGGATGTAGCCGTAACCAAACGACCTTCCTGCTCTCGTGCGCTCTTCACTGATTGATAGGCTGATTACAGCAGATCGTTGTGAAGCTGTGTAACTCCAGTCAAGCGTCGAGTAAATTAAATAGTGAGATGGAGTCCTTGTCCATTTGACATAGACATTGTGCATTTAAAGGTATCTGCTTTTACAGTGTCAAAACTTTTAATGGCTCTGCTCACGGGCGCCGTACACCCCAAAGCCGAGCCGATAGCTCCACTGGCACAGCCTGAGACGCAGGCACTAATAACGGCATTAAAATTCAAACAGTGCTAATGAACAGGCACAGAGGCAACCGGGGAGATGAAACGTGCAAACCATGTGCCACTATGAATATGATAATGTGTTAGGATCACATGCGCAAACAAATTCCTAAAACAAGGAATCTACATAATCTCTGGGAGAGGAATTAGAACGTTCAAAAATGGAACTCAAACATGGCTCGATGTACAAAACATCTGCTGTCACTTAAAAAAAAAAAAAAAAGAAAAAAAAAGAGAGAGTGTATAATAGATTACACACTGTGTCCAGCGCATCAGTGAGGATGTTAAGGATACACTGAATGACTTCACTGAGGTTGTTGAGCCAGGGGGTGGATTTTGGGCTTCACAGAACCCTGGCTCTCAGACTCTCTGCTTCCACGGTGCTTCAGTACATTAGTCGCATACAAGGCCACTTCCTCTCTGGTCAATTCCACTGTTTGAGATTTTCGATTAGTGTGCGCCATGCTTCCACTCCCCACTGGCTCACGACCAACAAGAACGCATGCTGAGTGACGGGGTCAGTGAAAGGACACACAAAACTGAGTAAAAGCCTTCGCTGTTTATCTTTTGTGCCCCCAGAGAGGAGAAGAGGAGTCTATGAAATATACCCAGCGCTTGAGGCAGTCCACTCGCGAGTGTTTTATTCAAGTCCAGAGAATGGAGAGAATAAAAATGAGAGCATCGAAAAGCTTCGGCCACCAAGCAGAGAGAATAGAAAACACGCCCAGTGTGCATCGCTATGACAAATGGATTTTTCCATTCACTGTAGGAAGCAAAAAAAAAAATAATAAAAAAAAATCAACGAGAGCTGGCCGTGTTTTCCACCGACAGCGCTGATTACCGAGTAGCATTACTTTTCAAAGAACTACCCGAGAGCGATCTTAATGTGCGGCATCACAATATATATTACGGAAGCCCTGGAAAACAGGCCGAGGGAAAATGAGCTACTAAGGAGGTCTATTGCTCAATATTTTAACCGGCTAAAAAAGCTTTATATTTTGTAGATCCTCCTGGATGATAAAATGCAATTCTCAGCGCGAGAAAAACAGAAAGCTGCATCTATCCTAATCAGCCCTTCCAGCACTCCTACATTCCTCTCAAGCTATGCCTGTTATTTTACCCAGACTGTGCATGGCTACGCTGTCGGCTTCGGTTTGCTCTCTCCTCCATTCTGCCTGGCCTCTTTACATCGCTCCCACAAGCCCCTGACTGGATTAGAGACTCGACGCGCCTTCTGCTCAGCTCTCGACTCGAGCACCTCACATTTCGCTCTCCATTAACACTTTTTCTGCAAGTCTTCACACTGACAAATTTATCTGCTTGACAGTCCCGTGTTAGAAACACTGACGCTGCATACCAAAAGGAGATTCCCTTAACAGTGGCCAAGAATGACTGGTAGCATATGCAGATACGCAACAAGAGCTGGCAAAAATGAATGCCATTCGGTTTCAGCACTTTAAAGTTCAAGTCCATCCTGTATGACTCATTAACCTTTTTAAATATGAGACAATGTAGAAGATTGCTTATATCAAGAGAGTTGATTTATTGTTGATTTCATCAAAACCTGTGCTAATTAACCACAGTGATAATGGTGCCAGTAAAACGTAGCACTTGACCTATGCTTGCCTAAAGACAGCGGTTTAAGCGGTGCTCACGCCCTGCAGTTTGCAGCGCTCTCACTTCTTTATCTGTAACACGTACTCGGGCCGACCAGGATCCGGATCGTCTGTGTCTAAAGGGAAGTGGTGATTTCACCTTCAGCACCTTCAATCGCCCGCCCTTAACTGCTCAGTTCTCAGTATGAGTTATAGTTCTATAGTACAAGATATATTGTCTGTCAAACACCAAATTGTTAAACGTAATAAAAGTACTTTTACTTCCATGAACTTTTACTTAAGTTAAAGTTACCTGTCTAAAAATCCAAGTTAAAGTAAAACATGGCTCAGAGTTACTGTTTTAACACTTATTTTAGTTTTTAATTTAACCAAAAGGGGAAAAAAAAAAAACACCACCACAACTTCAGTCTAATGCGAGTTATGCACTTTCACAGCAAATCTATTTCCTGTTGTGTTATTTTTGATGAGAGAAATGACAAATACAGATTCAGAATTCGGCAACCTTTTTCAACATTTACATTGCTGCTGGTTTTGAGGCACTGCTGTCGTTCTTGTACGTCTTTATCATTCGTTCATATTAGTTAATCCACTTGGTCTCCTCCCGTCAGTGTAACATACGCAAGTAAAATTTTAAATGTAGATGAATTAAGACAGGGGGCACGGTGGCTTAGTGGTTAGGCACGTTTGCCTCACACCGCCAGGGTCCAGGTGCGATTCCCGTCTCGGCCATGTGTGTGTGGAGATGTGTGCATGTTATCCCCGTGTCTCAGGGGGTTTTTCTCCGGGTTCTCCGGTTTCCCCCCCCCCCGGTCCAAAAACATGCACGATAGGTTGATTGGAACCTTGGAAAATTGTCCCTAGTGTGTGAATGTGTGTGTGTGTGTGTGTGTGTGTGTGCGCCTTGGTTGGCATTCCATCCAGGGTGTATCCTGCCTTAAGGCCCATAGACGCCTGAGATAGACACAGGCTCCCCGTGACCCGAGGAAAGATCGGATAAAGTGGTAGAAGATGAATGAATGAATGAATTAAGACTTTAAATGTAAATTCAACATAAAAACGTAGACGTAACAGAAAAATACTACGCAATTACAAGTAACACAAGTAAAAGTACTTATTTTTCACCTCTGGTAAATATCAGCGTATTTCATCTTATACACATCTGTGTATTTTCAATGTTCGTCATCTACAAAATGCTACACTTTTTTTAATTTATTTTTTTATTCACCTGCATGCAGTCAAACAAATATATACTGCGAGTCTGGTCATCCCACAGACCCTGCTAGTTATAATATTTAGCCTTAAGGTGTTTTCAGCTAGAGTTTTAAGGCTAATTGCAAAAACATTGCAAAAAAACAGTGGCTAAAGTCTGAGGTGCCCGAGGTACGTATAAAACCTTTAAATAAAACTGGATGGGGAAGAGAATTCAGATTAGAATGTATTGATTAGGTGTAAAAGTGCAAGAACGTCAGTAAAATCGTAAGCTGATAATCAGCCTTTATTCCAAGCTGTTCTATTTTAACTTATAGTGTTGTTGTTGACTTGCACAGCATTAACTGATTAAACACACAACACTTGCTGAGACTTGGGAAAATTACACTGCTGCCGTATTGCTAAAAAAGTTCATTATGGGCATATACACACAAAAACATGCCCTTTATACTCCTGTCGAATAAACAACCAACAGCCAAAACACAAAATCAACCGTACTGCTGTCTAAAAGCGCAAAAGTTTACATCTTTTGGACATTTTGCAAAAACTACCAGAATCCTGGATATTTGCCAAATTCCCATTGTTACAAACATGCATACACAACTCTCAGCACTCTGTTTACAAACGTGACATTATTATACAGGGGTCTCTGCCACAGCTCTCCATCAGAATTAGTGCTAACCTACACCAACAGTGAAATGGCAACAAGTCACTCAAGTGAACAGGACTCAATCAAGCCATGGAACACAATTAGACGGGTGGTGGCCTAGTGATGCGAGCGCACACACACACACACACACACACACACACACACACACACACATGCACGCGCACGCACACACACGGGCACAGCTGCTCTGTTACATGGCCAAGGTCAGCACTGAGAGTAATTACAGCACAGAACCAGACTCTGCACACACGCACATTATGTGTATATTTTTCTATTTCAGTGTTTTGTGTCACCCACATTATTAGGCTCTTATATGGGTTTAATCCAAACCTTGCATGTACTAAAAAGAAGTCAGATGACATTGTCAACTTGATCTAATGCGTGCTGGAAAGCTGAGAAAGAACAAAGTCAAAATATAGCTTTAAAAATCTTTGTTCTTAGCTGGATAAAATGAATAAAAAAACGAGGGCGTATAAAACAGTAAAAAAGACTTTCTCTCGCAGAGATTTGAAGATGATTAGTATCTGTATTCTTATTTTACTGCATTGTAACACATTTACATGGACACTACATTCATTTGCTGTTTTGTTTGTTTCTAAAAAAAAAAAAAAAAAAAAAAAAAAAACTATAGTTAGTTAAATGGAAATTAAATGGAAGAGTAATTTGGAGAAAGAGAGAAAGGAAAAAAACATTTACAGAATGACCTGCATATGCACATGTATTAATCCCCGTGAGTCAATACTTGGTCGAACCACCTTTCACTGCAATTACAACTGCAGGTTTTTCGTTGTCTCTACCATCTTTACACATCTAGACACACACACACACACACACAGCATTTTGAATGTCTCATATCACAGCACATTCTTCCACATGTTTGTTGTGTCCCTTACATGTCTTGTAGCATGACTGTAAACAGGAATTCTTACTGTTTTTTTTTTTGTCAACAATCGCTTTCTTGACATTCTGTAATAATAGCCAGATTATTGGAGTGCTTGACTAATAGTGGACCTCTGGACAGACTCTTGAGGTGCTGCAGAGATCCACAGCTCAGGTGGCAGAGTTACCCATGTGCCTTCTGGCTGCTTCTTGATCAATGCTCTCCTTGCTCGGCCTGTCCGTTTAGGTAGAGGTCCATGTCTTGGGATATGTTTTATAACCTAACCCTGTTTTAAACCCACAACTTTATTCCTGACCGGTCTGGAGTGTTCTTTAGTATTCATGATGCACTTTGCTCATTAATGTTCTCTAGCAAACCTCTGAAGCCTTCACAGAACAGCTGTAATTATACTGGGATTTCAGTGCACACAGGTAGACTCTAATTACTCATTAGGTGACTTCTGAAGGCAGTTGATTGCACTGGATTTTATTTAGGGGTATCTGAGTAAAGGGAGGCTGAATACATATAAACACCACACTTTTCAGATTTTTATTTATATAAAAAAAAATGGTTAGGATCATTTTCCTTCCACTTCACAATTACGCGATACTTTGTGATGGTCTATCACATAAAATCCCAACAAAATCGATGCCTGATATATCCCACCCACTAACAGGTGCCATGATGACGTGTTCTTAACTTCACAAGTCAAGGTTATGTCATAATGTAATACTTGATTGGTGTATATTCCTCATGCACTCCTTGTACTGATGAGAATATACTGTATATAATACTTACAACACTGTAAATATACTTATACTGTACGTTTTAGTAAAAGACAAGGACACACAAAATGTAGGAAAAAAAAACCCTAGAGCAAAATAAAGACCCTCGCCTAACATAAAATAACACTATGTATGACTATGCATAGACGTGTACAATGTATGTGCTTTATGAGGAGCACATTCCACATTTAGTCGACAACTGCGGTTATAATAGCTTGCGCTCTACTGGAAATATGTTCCACTAGGTTATGGAGTGTGGTTATGGAGATTTGTGTTTACTCAGCCGCAAGGGCTTTCTGATACAAGTTCAAGAGTTTATTTCTATCTATTCACTACAAGTACACTGCTGTTACCTTCAGACAAAAAAACTGTGTCTCACTGCTGATATTGTTATACAAACTTTCTATACAGCATTGAAAAAGTAAACACTTGAGAGAGAAGATATTTCGATTCCTCTGTATGTTTGCACATATGGTGGCATTGTTAAAAAAAACCTTGAGCCTCGAGGCCTGGGTTCAGCCAGAGTCCATCCTGTACAACACTACGTCTCCATCCTTGTGGTAGCAGTATTGGGAATATGGCTTGGGAAAAAAGTCAGATGTATCCGGAGTTTTGTCCATACGGTGTATATGCGCATCCAAGTGGTCTGCTAATTTTTGCTAATAAAATAGCTGGTAAACGAGTAAACCAGTTTACACAGCCAGGCAGAGGGACCAAGCTGGGGAGGATGTTCTGCAAGTTAGAGCAATAAAGGCTGCGGATGGAAATGTGTTGACGAGTGAGGAGTGTGTGTTTGCGTTGAGAAGGTGGAGGGAGTATTTTGAGCAAATGATGAATGAGGAAAATGAGAGTGAGATGAGGCTGGATGATGTGTACATGGGGAAGCAGGAAGTGGATAGGATTAGTAAAAGTGGAAAGTCAGTTGGACCAGGTGACATTCCAGTAGAAGTGTGGAGATGTTTAGGGGAGATGGCAGTGCAGTTTTGAAAAGATTGTATAACATGATTTTGAAAGGTGAGAGGATGCCTAAGGAAGGAGGAGGAGGAGGAGTGTGCTGGGAGAGGATTTTTAAGAATAAGGGAGATGTGCATATAAGGCAGGGGTGGCCAACTAGTAGGAGGCTAAGAGCCAGTTAGCCACTTTTTTTCCATGTGTTACTGCAAAGAGCCACATCATGAACATCATCCCATTCCCATTGACGCATGTAATGTGAAAGCTCCTAAAGAGTAGCATGAAACTAGTTAAAGAGCCGCATGAGGCTCGGGAGTCACAGGTTGGCCAGGCCAGATATAGGGGAATAAAGTTGATCAGCCACACAATGAAGCTATGGGAAAGAGTAGTGGAAGCTAGGCTGCGGGAATTGGTGACCATTTGTGAGCACCAGTATGGTTTCAAGCTGGGGAAGAGCACTACAGATGTGAGATTTGCTTTGAGGGTGGTGTTGGAGAAGTATAGAGAAGGTTTGAAAGAGTTGCATTGTGTGTTTATGGATCTACAGAAAGTATATGGACAGGGTTCCAAGAAGGTAGTTGTGCTACTGTATGAGGAAGTCAGGTGTAGCAGAGAAAGAAGTATGTGAGGTGAGGTTGGTGTAGGACATGTATGAGGACAGTGTAACAGCAGTGAAGTATCCAGTAGGAACAACAGACTGGTTCATGTCTGGGGACAGGTGGGATTACATCAAGGATCGACTCTGAGCCCTTTTTCTGTTTGCAGTGGTGATGGACAGGTTGACAGATGAGGCCAGACAGGAGTGTAAGATGTTTGTGGATGATATTGTGATTTGTGGTGAGAGCAGAGAGCAGAGTGTGAAGAGTCTGGAGAGAAGGGAATGAAAGTCAGTAGGAATAAGACAGAGTGTGTGAATGAGAGGGAAGGCAGTGGAGTGGTGAAGGTTGCAGGGAGAAGAGGTGGTGAAGGTGGATGAGTTTAAGTACCAGGGAGGGTCAACAGTGAAAAATAATGGATTGTTTGTCAGAGAAGTGAATAAAAGAGTGCAGGCAGGGTGGAGTGGGTGGAGAAGAGTAGCACGAGTGAGTTGGTGGTTCAACAAAGGGAAAGTTTATAGGACTGTGGTGAGAGCTGCGATGTTGTACGGTTTAGAGACAGTGGGCGTTGTCTCAAAGACAGGAGGCGGAGCCGGAGATGGCGGAGTTGAAGATATTGTAATGTTCTAATCCTGAGGAGGAACAGGATTAGAAATGGGTTTATTAGAAGGACAGGAGGTTTCGGAGACAAGGTGAGGGAGGATAGATTGGGATGGTTTGGACATGTGCAGAGGAGGGACATGGGGAGAAGAATGCTGAGGATGGAGGTGCCAGGCAGGAAGAAAAGAGGAAGGCTAAGGAGGAGAGTTATGGATGTGGTGTGGGAAGACATGTAATTGGGGTGAAAGAGGCAGAGGACAGGTTAGTGTGATGAAGGATGATGCTCTCTGGCGAACCCTAACAGGAGCAGGCGAAAGAGGAAGACGACGACTAATAAAGCAGCTCACAATCATTACAGGCTGGGTGCCATCATTTACATTTTTTTTTTTCTAAATGATTTATTTGACAGATGCAATGCAGAATAATCCCTCCCACACACACACACACACACACACAAGCCTGGATTATCTAGTCACGGTGAGTGACAGGGGAGAGAACGAACAACATCGAATGCTCTTAAATCAGACAGCGTGGTCGATTTCTACTCTCTTGGCTCTTGGTCGTGGATTACTAAAGCACCCGTGATCTCCCGATGATAGGGTGAACGGTCTTTTTGTCGGGGCACTCGGGAGACCGGGGTTCATGACTCGCTTAAAGAAAAAGAGTACACATGTATGTGTTTATCTTACCTTCTGTACTGAGGCCAGGGCTGGATGTGAACTTGGCAACATCTACAATCTTCACTGCAAACTGCTGGCCCGTCTCTCTGTTGATGCATCTCCTCACCACGCTAAATGGCCCCCTGTGTCAGGAACACACACACACACACAAGCTTAGAAGCTGTATTCACCTCTGGCATTGTTTTTTTACAATTTGACATTTTTTTTTCCAACAGACAGACTACAATCTCGCTTTCAGTAAGAAAACGGTGAAAGGGTTTATGGCTACAGAGGTCTGGCTTTTTAACTGACATGCTTTTACCACAGAGGCAATGGTGCAATTGAAATTCATGCAACAAATCCAGGAAGGACCCTGGGCAGCGAGTCCAAACCGTTTCATTTATCCGGTGTCAGTACCTCTTCGGCTTGTGTTGCTGTATAAATAACTGAACAATTGTTGCTGTTGCCTTGGTATTAGTGTGTAATCTGAGCCTTTGTGTCTATGGACCTCTCTCATCCACTTGCACACGCACACACACAAAAAGGCTCAGGAATGTAATAACTGCTCTAATTGAACTATTAATAAATGGACACTTGCAGCAGCCTGAGGATATGGTAAAGAGAATGAAAAAGGCATATGAGCTGAACAGTTGAAAGGGCAGTGCTGAGAAACACACAGGAAGCTGGAGAATCAAGCTTCCCATTTCATCCCTTATTTAAACACGTCTTCAATCGGCTTTCTGTAATGGACGAGTACAATGACAGACAGACTGACACGCACACTAACAGACTCATCTTCCCTTTACACTTTTCTTGCCAATTACCTACAAGTCACGATATATGATCATTTCCCCCCTGCCTCGTCATTGCCGACGGCTGCGATCATTAGCGTTATTGTTAATGTAATCCCCTCCATATCATTTTTATGGAGCCCAAAAGATCTTGAAAGGTGTACGATTGTCTTAACATAAGGCTTTGTTGCTTTAAAGCAGGGTTGTCCAATCTTTTCCACAAAGGGCCAGTGTGGGTGCAGGTTTTCATTCCAACCAAACCAAGTCCACCCTAAAATTTACATGCTTCAATCTAATGATTTTCATTTTCAATGCCTATCAGGTGTGACCCTTAATTGATTGGATTGAAAATCTGCACCCCCACTGGCCCTGCGTGGAAATGATTGGACACACCTGTATTAGTATTACTTAAGTCTTAAGTCTTAATCCAATCATTTAAGGGTCACACCTGATAGGCATTGAAAATGAAAATCATTAGATTGAAGCAGGTACATTTTAGGGTGGTCTTGGTTTGGTTGGAATGAAAACCTGCACCCACACTGGCCCTTTGTGGAAAAGATTGGACAACCCTGCTTTAAAGTGTACACTGACAATCTCCCACAACGCACGTGACTATGTTACCCGCAAAGTAACGGGTTCTCATCACTGGAGTGCAGTGTATCCCACATCAGCGTTTTTCTCAACAGGAAGGAGCGATATTTCCAACAAGCGCAATTGAGAAATATCTACAAACGTCCAGGAAGCGAAAAACTGATGCAAGGCACTTCCAAGAAAGATAGGAAAGTGAATACATGTTTGTGCTACACCGAGGCGGTATGTCTTTTGTGTTATGAGGCGGCGTCACTCAAACAGTATACTGACTTATAAGTTACAACTGGCCCTTCGAGTTCAACAATCATGCTGATGTGGCCCATGGTTACAATGGGTTTGACACCCCTGATGTAATGGCCTTGCAGTTGATGCTACTGATGCTGAATAAAAAAAAAAAAACTGAACCGTCCCCATTTCCCTGGTTACTAGAGGGTGTGATGTTCTCACCCCGTTACAGTGCCACCGCAGTGAGAAGTGCAGCTCTCAGCTGTGCACAACACTTTGGAAGCGAAGCGTCGGTCACCTGCTGCTTCTCTATAGAAGCCCTGGTTAAAATGTTTAACAGCTGCAGAGGGGAATGTGATTAAAAGGGCTAACAGTAGGTGGGGCAGGAAGACTAAACCTCTTCTTTATAGGTCCCACATGAACAACTCCCTTCTGTCTGGGTGCTAATGCTGCCATCTCTGATCTGTGCAGGGACGCCGCACAGTGAGAGGAGCAACGCAGGACGAATGTTTAAGAGGGGGCTCATTATCACATGGTTCTACAAACTCCACTGCGAGAAGGCCCCAGGTTTCCCCTCAACTCAACTCGGTGAATGGAAGCAGATGGCAGAGGGCCCAAAGCTGCTTTGCTGCCAGAGCATAAGGTGCAGCAGCATCATTCCACATTAATGCAACCTGGACTCCCACTCAGAGTCACAGAGGCACCTTACGGCTCCAAACAAAACAACACGTTTATATATAAACTGCACATTATATCGCTGCCGTGCTTTTATGAATGAATTGTTCGTCTTGGGGGCAAAATGTAGGCCGCGTCTATACAAACAGATTCATTGAGCAGCCTCAGGGCGTTACTCTGCCTGAGACATTATATGTGTCATTTTAGAGACCCAAAGGGCAGGAAATACTATTAATAATACATAAATCCCAACTAAAGATGAATGTGCATAAACATATATCAAGTTATTTGTTAAAAGTTGGTTTCACTATTCGTTCTCTGTATTTTTCTACACTGCAGGATTCACCAAGTCAAAGAGGATGAAATTCACATTCGCACCATTTCTTATAAAAAATAGAATAGGCTTTATTTGTAACATATACATTACAGCACAGTGAAATTCTTTCTTCGCATATCCCAGCTTGTTGTTGGTAGCTGGGGTCAGAGCGCATGGTCAGCCATGATACCACGCCCCTGAAGCACAGAGGGTTAAGGGTCTTACTCATGGACCCAAGGGCAGCAGCTTGGCCATATCGGGGATCAAAGCCGGATCGCCCGATCAGGATCCCAGCGCCTTAGACCACTGAGCTAACCCGCAACTGACGCCTTTGACAGACATCCTTATAAAGAGTGGCAACTGTGCAATTGAGGGTTTTATTAAGGGCCTTGCTCAAGGGACCACTAGTGGCAGTTTGGCAGGGGGTGGATTTAAGATCTATATCATGAGATCAAGAACATGCACACAAATACGTTGTTGACAACTGGCCTTTTCCCAGCCTTAAACTTACTCATTTCATGCCAATTGGCTCTAAACTTGCTCCTCCCACATCGCTGAAATTTGTTTTACTGGTATGTCTGTGGTATGATCCGAGAGGGATTTGCACCAATAAGTTGATTGGCTGTCGCACGTCAGTGTTATTTGTAGTCGTAATACAACAAATTATATATGGAATAGAGAAAGCACTAGAACAGCATGGAAATGATCAAACAAAGACATTTTAAACTAGACTATTTAATGCCTAGCAGAAACCATGTCATCTTAAGAACAACATAAACAAAGCCAGAAAGAGGTTCATTCTTCTTCTACCGCTTTATCCGATCTTCCCTCGAGTCACGGGGAGCCTGTGCCTATCTCAGGTGTCTATGGCAGGACACAACCTGGATGGAATGCAAACCCATCGCAGGGCACACACACACACACACACACACACACACATTCATACACTTGGGACAATTTTCCAAGCTGCCAATCAACCTACCGTGCATGTTTTTGAATCGGGGGGAAACCCGGAGAACCCGGAGAAAAACCCCCTGAGGCACGAGGAGAACATGCAAACTCCACACACACATGGCTAAGACAGGCATCGAACCCTGGATCTTGGAGGTGTGAGGCGAACGTGCTAACCAAATCACTAAGTGACTCCAGAAAGAGGTGACATATCAAAAATATATTGTCATATAGAAAAAAAATATACAGGTCAGACACACTCAGGTATATTTTATACTGTATTATACAAGTCACATGCCATTAGCTGCTGTTACACTTCAGTTCCCATTTTTGCAAAGTTTGTTTTTTTAGGAAGCCAATAAATAGCACATGCAAAAAAAAAAACAAAAAAAAAAAAAAACAATCATTGTACATCACCTGCCGCACTCCAACAAGGAATCCCTTATTGAATTAAAACAAGTAACTGATATTATGGATCTTTGCAGACGTATAGTGACGTGTAATTTAGTACCGACCGAAACAAGTGATCAGTGATGGAAAATGCAGAGTATGTTCCATCTCGGTTACCTTGCCTGAGGATAATTCATAATGACCAGGAGCCGAGCGTGTGTAGCCATGCGATACCAGGAGACTTCCCCGTGAGGGAAATGCTGAGTAAGGCTTTGCCGTTATCTCCTCAAGTCATTAAATCGATTCCAATCACTAGGCTCGCTCTCTGTCTACATGTGTGTCTGCCCATGTAATAGATGTCGAAAGTAGTGATTTAAGAGCAATTCATGTTGGACATTTACTCATCCTCAAACAATAATGAGAAAGAACAGGGAAGTCTGCTAGCAGAATGTACTTTGAACCCGAAATGTACGTGAGGATAAAAGAATGTAAGCTGGAAGAATTGTTGAAAGTTTGCATTAAATAAAAGGTTTTATGCTACATTTCAGCACATTGGTGAGCTCAAAGACCAATCTTTAACTGTACAGTGTTGGCTTGGATTAAGAAAGAAAAAAGGACCCTGTGCCAGCTTAACGAACCCCTCAGTGAGCCCAAAGCATTATGGGACTTGCAAGCACTGCCCAACAGCAGCTGCTGCCATAATCACATGCTATGCCACCAGTGGTGATGTGCTGCAGGACACAGGAGTGGAGGAGGGGGGGGGCGTTCTTGGTGCCAGATATAACAGGGCACTGTGCCCATTAAGTAGGGTTCGAGGCCACACTGCTGCTCCCTACCCACACTCACACACATGCACGTGGAAATGAATGTGCCAGGCGTGTTTTTGGCAAAGAGGAAAAAGTGATTGCTAAATACAGGCAAGGATGATGGAAAGCAGACATGCTGGGCTTTCCACCGTAGCACAGAAGAAACTACAGAACCCTGGAAGGCAGGCAGAAACATGAGACAGGGCACAGAATGAAAGGAAGAGGGAGAGAAAGATGTGAAAGGGGAAAAGGGGAAAATAATCGAAAATGTAGATTTAATAAAAGCAGAAGATGAAACAAAAGGATTAGAACACTGTCCAATTGCAGGGCAACATGCCCACAGGGGCACTATAGATGTACAGTAGGGGGGAAACTGAAACAGATTTGGGGCAACAACAACAAACATACAGATGGCACTCCAAGCTCAGAATCAGATCAGCAATATCAGTATCTATTGGTTGACTCGTGGTCATTTTACTGGATACACATTCCTGGTTGTCCATGCTGAAATGTCCTCACATTAAAAAAAGAAAAAGATGTTTGACACTACTTGCCAAATTTAGTCTTGTACCATCAATTGTGTCATTGACCCCCACAGGTTTCAACACTTCCTGATTCGTAAAATAAATACATAAAAAAAAAATTCATGGAACATTATAGCACAAATTGAAATCAGGGTCAGTGTCTACTCTACTCCAGGGTCTTTTGTATCTTATGAACGGAGATTATATATGATCATACCAAAATACAACCCTGCTATTAACTCACACCTCTTCCAGGGTCATGATGTTTTTGTCCGGTTATAGGAAATGAGAATACAGATTTGCTAACTATACAGACAAACAGTTAGATATATATTTTAACCTTAGTACTTTGCTGCTTCTTTAAATTGTCTAAACGCCCATGAATCTTTTTCAAAAGATTTTTTTGCTGTACATGCTGATTTCATGTACTGCCCCCTAGTGCAGATATGTACCAACATCAGCAAGAAAAGGTGTATATATTCAGAAACTCTGTGTGTGTGTGTGTGTGTGTGTGTGTGTGTGTGTGTGTGTGTGTGTGTGTGTGGTGTGGTGCGTGGAGACAGAGAGAAAAATTGTAATCTAAGATTAATATTGACGTAAATATTGTGAAAGGTACACAGATATACGCGCTTATGAATGTGTGCATCTTAGATAAGTGGCACATACATTTGTCCTATAAAAACAGAAAAGACACTCGGTGGAGTGACGATGTGTAAGGGTGTGTGTCTGAAACAATGTATGTTTATGGTATAATGGTTTCAAAATAAGCACAGTATAATTGTGGGCTGTGAATAATTAGAAAAGCTTTCCACTGTAGTAAGCGCAGAGATTCCATTAGGATTGAAAGCTTCTTCAAGGTTAATTAAGCACTAACCCTGGTAATAAATATATAAATAAACTGAAAAACACAAGCCAAGCTGATTCATCTCATATGAGTCGGCATATGGAGGGCAAAGTTAAGCTGCTGAGAGTATAAACATATACATACATACATACACACACACACACATATATATATATATATATATATATATATATATATTATATATATATATATATATATATATATATGTGTGTGTGTGTATAGCTATATTTATTTATATAAAAATCATGTGATTAATCACGATAAAATATTGAAATCTATTTACAGCCCTAATAAATACACACACATAAATATATATAAAACACATTAAGAAAAATAAATAAATAATGTGTCTGTGTGCCTGTGTATGTTCCTTGTTAATAAAACACATCTATTGCTTCTTTTATATTCCATCGTAACATTATAAGCCTTACGCGCGGCTGAGGAAGGATCGATGCTGAAATCATCTCAGAAGGCCACATACTGTAGTCTCTTCGCTAGTGTCTTTGTTGTCCGGATCTCGTTTGTTCGCCAACATGATGCAGAGTGAAGGAGCAGATCACTTACATAGTCATGCACGCTGCGTAATGCACAATGCTTTGATGTGTGCCTGTGCTTGGCTGTACATTAATAAAGCGCCACTTTACCCTTATGTTACTTTAATTACTACAGTCAGCAGGTTCACATGCACAATCATCCAGTCATTTATCATAAATCACCTGAAAACTAAAAACAGCATACCAGAAAATATTTAACTTTAACCAACGTTCACAAATCCAATTTATACAGCATGTTTATCATTTGAACAATCCGCTTATCCAGCAACATCTGTTAGCGTTCATTCTTTTACATCTGCAGCAAGTTCAGCATGAACAGCACCAGATGCAGTGTTTACTACAAACCTGGCAGACAGCAAAGTAACAAGGAATATAACCTTAAATAATCTTCTCTTATTTATTTATTTATTTATTTTTAAAACATAGGTTTATTAACCTAAACATAGGTTTACTAAGGACATATAATGATATATCGTATAAACACGATTATCTAAATGAACAAAAAAAAAACCCAGTGAAAAGTGTCTTCTTGCTATTATCAGTAACTTTTAACACGTAACCTTGAGAGCAGGAAACTTCTAACATTCATCAGGGCAGTAAATCATTTATAACGCAGTAACCCTGAAAGACGTTAATAGGCTGGAACAGCACTGTGCTGTTTAGTTTCAATAAAGGGAAGTTAAGAATATAATTCTGCAGCATATAAAACACAAGTGTGCGCCTCCGATTGTTTAAACATCGGATGAAGCACCACATATGGGCGTGATGATTAGGTGTCCACTTGGTGTAGTTTATAAGCCGCGCTTGGAGCAAATATAAATCACAACGTTTAATCACAGAATCCCAACGTGCTCTAGTAATGGTAGATAGTTTTATGGAGCGTCTCCCTCTTCCTCACAAAGCACTGGAGAAAATCGGCCGAAACAACATACTCAAGCAAAAAGGTTCGCTAGATTTAAACGTATTTAGGGATAATAAAATGATCTGGAGCGGATGCTTTAAACACGGGGTGTCCAATCTTTTATTCCAGCCAATCAAAGACCTCAACTGATGACAAATGGAGATCAAAACAGTGCACGGCTTTATGGGAATAAAAAAACCACAACAACAACAAATAAATAAATAAAATAAATGCACCCACACTGTCTAGACTTTGTGGCCCTCAAAACTAAGTAAATAATGAATAATTAACTGATTAATAATGAATAATTAACTGACAGATTGCAAGGTCAATGACTGGATCAGAGTTTGGGGGGGGCTTCAAAGATGTTCAACACACTGAAAGCCTAAATATGAAAGTAAGGATTAAGTATTTTTATTTTTATGGAAATGAATTAAGCAGAAATATTACATTGTAGTAAAAATCTAATATCATCACAGTTGACAAGTTCATCAAAGTTCACAAGCAATTTTCAGGCAAAATGGTGACTTTCGTTTAAAATATTTCCTCTCCTTTTTCTGAGGAAACGGGAAACGCGACACAGTACAGAAGCACCCTCGCTAATATCATAAAGCGGTGAACGGCTGGAGGCTCAATGGAGGCCGGATGCGGAGGGTGAGAGCTGCGTGCTGAGAGGGAATTGTATAGGATCAGCTCTTCACTCAGCATACAGGAAGCTGTGGAGTAGTGCAGCTGCACACTGGAGCGCCATTTAAAGCAGATGGAGGGCAAGCTTTCGGAGCAGGAAATCAACACGCCAGAAAAAGTGTCTGTGTTCGCACGTGTGTGACGGAATCGGGACATCTCTAATGTGTAGAGCATGAAGGAGTATTTGTATACCCTGGCAGGGCATGACCTCTGACCGTTTAGAGTTTCATAATAGAACCTGTGTCAGGAATGTTCAAGCACTCTCCTGAGACTCGCTTCAAACCCCTGTCTGAAGCACCCAAGGACCAGGGTGTGAAATGAGGGGCACACCATGTTGCTCATGGCCTTTCTGGGAGATTGAGCAAAACTGCACTCAGAGTGCACCCACTGGCACCGTCCACATTCCTCCTTTACCATGTGTGCCTTTTCCACACCTCCTCCCACAATCATACACTATAACTTCTTGGCTATAAATACACACAAAAGTGGTGTAACGCAATTACACACTTTAATGCTTTTTTCATTTTCAGGTTTACATTTAAATCAAAACGCCCCCTAAACAGGGCACCTGCAAACAAAAACGCTCATATACTACACAGCCTGAATACTCGATTCTGATTGGCCGGAAGGTTTCATCATCTGCTATGAATGTAGTGCCTTTAAATTAACTGTAACCAGAGCAACCAGATACACAGAGCATTCTGTTCTGATGGTGCATAATGACTGGTTGGAGCATATGATACAAATGCGTGTGGTGCTGTGATCTAAACAAAACAAAAATAAATAAAATTGAAAAAAAAAAATCGCCCATCAATGACCAATCACAAATCAGCCTTATATTGCATCAACACAGACAGAGTTTAGTATTTGTAGCTTATTTATGAAAGGTACAAGATCTAATAAGCCCCTCCCCTTCTTCCTCCCTGCATGTCAGATGGGTTGATTTAAACATTGAACCTTTCCTAACCTGAACGAATGGACTTTATCACTGTGGAAGGTCAATACTGTAAATGTCATGTGCTTTTCAGTGGACTGCTCCATGGCCCACTCATACAACTGTCTCTCACAAATGGACCATAAAGGGCAATAGCAATTCCTTATGTGATCCCATCATTTTCTAAAAGTGATACCACTAATAATTCATCCAATACTAAGGCCTATTTTTAGCAACCCACATTCTCCCTGCAGTAAGCAATAAACAAGCTCATTTCGCTGTAGGCAAGAGATACTGTATACTAGCTTTTGTACACTGCCCTGGCCACAAGAATCAACATCTCAACAATAGTTTACTTTTTGTTTATGTATGAAGTATGATACATAACAGTTTTGAATTGAAAAACAAGCTTTCACAGCAAAATATACTCATTAGGCCCAGAATAGCAGGTATGTTTTTTTACCTCCAGAAAACAGCAGGTTTCTGGCAATGTTTATAACCAAAATGCACCACAGTCTATTGTTAATAGGTTGGATTGTAAGGCTACACAACAAGTAAATACTAACACAGTTCAGATCGCATTACAGTTTCTGGATCACAAATGAGATCATTTTCTGGATTAACCAAAAAAAGGGGGGGAGGAGTTCTTCTGTTCTTCTGCACCACAGATAGCTGGTCGTGTCTAACATGTCCTGGTCACGTCAAGACATGACGGCTCTGTGTAGTTACAAAACAACTTGAGCGATAGACAGAGGGAGGAGAGAAAAAATTAAAATAAAAACTGTCGAGCACTCTAAGGTCATTTAAAAAATGAAGATAATCTGCAGGTTTGAACACAAACGAGCAATTGGGTTTTGATCAGAGCTGATTACAGATCAACTGCACCCCAAGTAAATACATCCCGATCTCTAACTGTACCACTCACAACATGGGAAGAGGATATGGATTCATCATAACGATGAACAGCCAATCAGGATCCATCTTTGGTAGCAAGAACACCAGAGATTCCTACTGTAGTACTGCGCACAAGACTGAATTTAGCAACTAGGGTCAGTTCCCCAAATAAATAAATAAACAAACAAACAAACAAACAAACAAATAATAGAAATTCTACATGAATGTCAAATCATAAGTTGATAATTTGTATATTCAAGAAAAAAAGGAATCTGGTGAATAAATGGTTATAAAACAAGAGATAAGAACGTGGTTAACATGTATATTCAGTTATGCTGAATAAATAATATAAAATTGCCAAATTGCAACAACACAAGAGGGAAAACATATTACACAGTCATGTTGTAATCCTGGTACATAACAATATGAATTGCAGGATTAGTCATGAAGTCTGAACAGAAGCATCAGAAACATTTTAGATGCGTGTTGCGTGATGCTGCTCAGGTGACAAACTTTTTCCTTGTTACTCTCTCTAGGACCGAGGTAAAGCTGCCCTATTGGAAACCCCTAAAATAAAATCATTATTTAATGCATATTTAATGAGCTGTGACCCAATCTCAAGCCACTGACAGAGTAGAAACACCGTACTTGATTGTGTGTGTGTGTGTGTGTGTGTGTGTGTGTGTGTGTGTGTGTGTAGCGCAGCAGCACACACCCCAGGCCAGGGAGCGATAAAGAAAGAAAACTTCAGTTCACCAGAAGCCATAAACCCTGCCACAGAACAATAGCAGAAAGATTGCTCTTAGGATTAATGAATCAATTAAAGTGTTATTTCTCAGCAGAGGGCAAACCGTAGTGAGATGAAGTCTAATTGAATTGTTTGCAGCACAGACTGGAGAGGAAAACCTCATCCATTTCTCTTCGCCTCCTGTGCTCTGTTTGTCGGCACGCCACAGAACGGCGGGGGGTTTTTACACACTGGTGTAAGATGAACTTTCACACAGCAGCTCAACAAGTGACTGATAGCACACAGTAGCACCTGATTGTGAACCCATTGTGTTACTCAACAGTCCACGTAACCCCCCCCCCCAAAAACACACACCTGACCCATGCTCGTTTACCTCAACAGTGACGCATATCACTACTTGCGACTCGATGCGGCGTGTGTCGGTGGGAATCTCTCACTCTGTACCGCGTTCATTACTTCATTAGCCTCGGCAGTCATCAGCTATTCCTCTGAGAGTGGGTTTGCTAACAGACGCCTGCACAGCAGCGAGCTCATACACACGCATGTAACGCATTACAGAAGTCTGTTCTGATCTGGTGTGATTTCAATCCAAACACATCAGGTTCCTCTCTCTCTCATGCTGTAAAGCTGATAAGCCGTTACAGCAAAGTGTCAATTTTTTATTTATTTATTTGGGGGGGGGTGTCATATCTAGCCTTACACTTATAACACAAACCTGCTAACCTTCGAGCATTTGTGTAGGAGGATTCTGCTACAGGCATCACTCTAAAATATGGTAAAAATGTTTTCCATTTTTGGCACAAAAAAAGGCGAAAACAAGCCAATTGGCAAAGGAGTCTAGAATGACTGACAAATGTGTAGGTGTTTTGATAGACAACACTTAAAGACCCACCCTCTTCCCTCATTACATTCATATACATTCAATAAATAGATTTATAGGAATATCACAAGAATCCTGACAAATTTACCCCAATGTCAGACCCTGCAATGCTCGGGAAATGACTGGAGAAGTGAATAACACTGATTATCTCTTCATCATGGCACCTGTTTTAGTGAGTGGGACGTGTCGGGCAGCAAGAGACGGTTTGGTCCTCAAAGTTGATGTGTTCAGAAGCAGGAAAAGACAGGCAAGCGAAAGGATTTGAGCGAGGCCAAATTGTGATAACGAATAGACCGGGTCCGAGCATCTCCAAAAGAGTTGATTGTCGTGTGGTGATCCTGGTCTGAAGTTGCCCGTATCTATTAAAAGTGTTTCAAGTAACTTGTGATCATGGTCGACTGAGGCCCACTGATGCATGTGTGGAGTGAAGGCTGGCCCTTGTTCTCCAATCCAACACACGATATACAGTAGCTCAAATTGCTGTAGGAGTTAATGCTGTTGATGCTCGATGGGACCAACAAAGGGGGACCAACACAATATTAGGTAGGAGGTCATAATGTTATGTCGGTGACAATCTAGCTTTTTACACTGTTATAGTATAGCGTTCGATTAAAAAAGGACTACGCATGATTTGTTTGTAAAGGTTGATGGAAGAAAGCATCGTCTCTAAAAACAACATGGCTTAGGTATGCAAAATTGTATCTGAACACCCAACAATACTTCAGGAACAAAGTCCTTCAGACAAATGAGAGTAAAGTGGAGATGTTTGGCTACGGCGCACAGCGGAAAGTTTGGCAAATAAACAAGCACAGTGTATATCGGCGCAAACACCAAGGAGCGATGATTTGGGCTTGTTATTCAGCCACATGTACTGGGAAATTTGCAGATATTAGGTTTGTATGTGAACTCTCCTGTAGAACAACATATTCTACAGTCACATGTGAGGCCTTCTGTCTAACCAATTAGGGGACCAGGTTCCGCAGTTTTGCACAGGAAATTTTGTTGTAGTTGTGTAATACAGGATTGTTTTTGTCGAAGAGGAAAATGTTTTCCAATGGGGAGAAGGCTGGACTGGAAAAAGGCACCAGTTCAGTAACAGGCTCTTCTGCTATAAAGTCATGCTGTTGTAGAGTTGGGTGCTTAATCTGGACAATTATTGTCAATGAATGAGTTTATGGAAAAACAAACACATTTTGCTACAGCGAGTTTCCGTAGTTCTCTGACCCCGGCCCACATTACACTTGAGATATACGAAATACAACAGCGTGATCTGACCAATCCGAAGAGAATGTTTCTAAGATCTGTGTGGTTTCATGAGTTGTAGAAGACGAAGAATGGCCTTCATTTGTCACATATACATTAATGCACGGCCAGTAGTTGTTTTTAAGCTGGGGTCAGCAGCCATGAATTCAGCACCCTTGGAGCACAGAGGGTTAAGGGACTTGCTCAAGGACCCAAGAGTAGCGATACTGGGGCTCGAACCTCCAGCCGTTCAATCAGCAACCGAGCGTCTTAGTCCGCTTGGACCACACCCCTCCCTCTTGTATAGAAATGGTTCAGAAAGTAAAATTTGTCTAAAGGCTTGTAGAAGCTTTATTCCGGCACCTCAAACAGAACCACACTGTTGAATGGTGAGGCGTGTGTGGCGCTGCCGGTTAAACATGACAGCGGAAGCCCCAAAACACTGCCTAAAATAGGCAAAAAAAAAATGTTCCCTCTCTATCCAAAATCTAATTTTGCCTAAAAAAAATCGGAGATTAAATTTACAGGACACGTCACCCAGCTCAATGCTGCAGTAATAGATGGATGGATACTTTTGTAATCTGTCCGCGAGGCCGTCGTAAACTGAATACAACGAGACAGTGATCACAAGCACAGTATCTAAACTACGACAGAACTACTCAAAAATGTGTCCGGCCCTCATCCATAAGCAAATGCTCTCAAACCTCAATGAACTGAAGCGGCATAATAAGAGTGAGCCAGAATTCATTCACGATGAGGTGAGTCGTATAGACTTGGATTTTACAAGCTATTGAATAATAAAGTGCATTGGTTTTTCCACACATGGCTTATGAAAAGCTCTAAGCGTTTCTCCTTGAGAAAGCGCTTATGAAAAAATACAAGAGGCAGGTAATATAAAGTGCCTGCTCTCTCCATTTCCCCTGTCCATCCAGCTAGGCACGGCAGTCACAAACAACTTCATAAGGATATACAAACACCCGGCCGCACTCTAAAATGCACACTTATTGCAAGGACTAAAGCAATATTGCAGTGCTCAGTCACACAGGAGCAGAGCAATAACCTCAGCACCTGTCCCGAGCCATCAGTAGAAACCACATGAAACGCCCAAACTGATCTCAGTCGGCCCACTATGCATCGGCGCGGTGACGTCCGGGTGCAAAATGGCATCTGTAGCCATGCAGCGTGCTCAGTCTGTAATAACAGATATGTGTGAAGTAAATCTTTATAAAAGAAAACGGATAAACAATAGAAAGAGACGCAACAAAAGAGAACAACAAACTGGTAGTCGCTAGTAAAGCATGGTTTTACACGCATCGGAACGCCGTAAAAGTAACGACGACTTGACGGCTTCTTCCTTTCCTTTATTGATCTGCTGGAAAGAAGGATGAAGATGGATGATAAAGTGGTCCCTCAGCATGTGTGCGGAGTCTGCCAGGAGGGCGGAAGGGGGCAGAAAGGGAAAAGCCAAGAGCGAGACACAAAAGAGACGGCGAGAATGAGCTGTACGCAGACAGACGGCCGGATGAGACCCGACTCCCGGGGCTCTGAGACCTTAGCTCCTATTACCGTCGTGTCGTGCTGAGCTTTTCTCCTCCTCCTGAACGATTTCCTGTCGGATCACACTAGGGTATACGGACGGACGCATACTCGCCTTTTTGATCGAGCTGACCGCGCGTCCGGAGCATCGCTGCATTTGAACACAATTTAATCACGGTTTGATTGACACTTTCTGCTTTTATAGACCACCAAAGCTGCTTGCCCTTTAGCCACAATCCGTTTCGACTCTCCTGCTATTTAGTTCCAAACACTTACGCTGCGCATCTCTCTGCGCTTGTTGCTTCACTACAGACAGTACAGCTGGTGGAAGACGGGCTTTATTAGAAACAGCCGCTGCGGCGTATATCAGTGCCAGGAAGGCACTCTGACACACTGCCCACATCTGGCACCAGCTATCAGTCATGCCTACAAGCAAAGCACATGGGCATGCAGGGCACGGCCCAGTCTAGGGCAGGTGTGGTGATGAATTTCCCCTCTCACAGATAGAAGCACATGAGGGGGGGGGGATTGATGACTAAACAACAACTGACAGAGGAAAATAAATGAACAAAAGATCAATACTGCCATCCGCTGTGCAGAGCTCGGGACGCATTAAAGAGAGACGGAAGAGGAATACAACAGCATGATGATCATTACGGATCCAAGTACGGTTAGTGCAATAATATCCACATTTATGTATTTTTCATCGTAGAAACATCGTAAAAAACTCCACATTTTGATAACACAACTGGTCATTTTAACTGTGCGAGAAGCAAAATGCACCGGATCAGAAAGAAGTTCGACTATTGAAGAAATAATAAAATCTCTGACTTGAGTATTTCAGAAAGCGCTGATCTCTTGGAATTTTCACACAAAATGTTACAGAAGAACAGACTGTATCTGAAAACGCCTCGTTGGGGAAAAAGGGTCAGTGGAACAATGATGGTGGTCAGAAAAGCATCTCTGCATGCACAAATCATCAAATTGTTAGGTTTAACAGTAGAGACTCGTGAATCGCCTGATGATCGCCTGACAGCCCAAATACACAGATAAGAGCCTAGTATGGGTACAGACTCTCATACAAACCCTAGTTTTTTCTATTACAGTACAAGTCCTAAGACTAAAAATGAGCAGAAGCATCAGACTCGCACCGCTTTCCCAAGATGCAAATGCAAAAACAGAACACGGCAACCGTGGAAGCCATTAACCGGATCTGTGATTGCAGCACGCGAGAGCAGACTACGGTGACGTCGATCAATCCGTTTTCTATCTCTCTAAACAGACGTGGCAGCGTGTCGTCTCCTTCACCCCCTCGCGATTTTGCAGCTCTTTGACTCCCTGCTGTTGCCGAGTGGAGGTGAAATGTGTTTGCACATACCGGCCTGTGTGAGGAAGACAGCTGGACAAACACCAGTGTGTGATGGGTAGCTGATTACTCGAGAGGTTACTCTACGTGTGTAATAGCAGTAAACTGATCCTGTATGAACCCAGTAGATAGATGACGGGCGATTAAAGGGAGCGCGAGTGTGCATTGTGTTTGTGGCCAGTTACGATGTAGCTAAAATTACACATCACAAGCGTGAACACGGAACGCCGCGTTCCTACACAATATTAATGAGGCATGACTCCGTCTCGGTTGTTTTCCACCGGGGTGCCACGGAGTCATCTCTCCCGCTCCCTCTTACATTTATTATTCTTCCCTTCCCTCCCCCGGTTCCTTGTCTTTTAGAAAAGCTTGCCAGAAGGTGTGCACTTCCAAGGGTGATGAGATCCCTCCGCCTCCCCACTCTGTCCAGACAAAATATGCTGAGACAACCACGGGATCGGGTTTCTTCGAAGATAATGGCAAACTGGAATCAGCACTTTGTGCATATGAATGTGTGTCTTGTTGTAATGAGGCTGATGCAAGCCAAGTCCCAGGACAATGGTGAAATACAACACAGGAAAATAGTTTAGAACCCTAACACACCGTTAACGCGCCGCTGTAAAGCAGCCGTCATTCTGTCGGTGCTGCAGAGGTTCCTGCAATGCTCGCTGCTGGTGGTTCTCTTATGAGCAGCTCAAGGAATCAGTACAAAAGGAGAGAAACAGAGGTGAGCAAAGTAAACACCCAGACACCATTTGAATTCTAAAACTCAGCTCTGCAGTGAATACTGAGCCGAGACTGCGCTCAGACATTTGAGACTGAGCTGTTTAAATGTCAAGACTGTTAAAACAGATGGTTACACTAAATTGACCTATATGTGAAGTGCCCTCCGATGGGCTTGTGTCCAATCCAGCATCTATGCTCCGCAAGAGCTCACCGAGTCCTTTAATCAGGGCAAAATCGCATTAAGACTGTGCAGTTTGAGGGTTTCTTTGTACAACCCAATTTCCACAAAGGTTGGGACACTGTCAAACTGCATACTATATTTACTACATGGCGTTGGAGCACAAGAGTCTGTTTATCCCCAGTCCTCACCTCCAATTCTCACGATTTTGTAAATGTGCGTCTCAGAATGAAGCAAAAAATATAGCAAAGATGACCCAAGACTGCTGAGCAGCTAGAATCCTATATCACACACTAATATACTAACATTTCTCACCAAAAATAAATCAATCCCTTTAAATGACATTTTCTAAGTTTGTTTTATAGCGGAAGAAATATGGGTTTAATACATTTGCAAATCATTGCACTCATTTTATTTACATTTTACACACCGATCAGACATATTTGGAATCGGGGTTGTATAAGCCTTCCTCAATCAGCAATGACCGAGGCCTGTACTTCAATGGCCGCTTGGTACATCAAGATCCAGAAAAGAAAGTATGATGAATGATGTCCCTTAAGAAAGCTGTGTGTCGCATACAGTGCCGCCTGTTGAGTTTCACCTCCAATCTATTTCACACCTATGATTGGAGTATGAAAGACACTGAGGACTGGGTTAAGAGCAGACTGAGGGGAAATTAGTGTTAGACCGCGAGGTCTCTGGTGTCAGACATGCTGGGCCTTGTTGGAATTTTTTTCCCTGAGAAATTCCATAACTTAATACTCATGTGGGTCTCCCCATCAGCAAGGGGGTTTGTGTTTCATACATTTTATATGAAATAACACATATGGAGCAGAGTGATTCAGTAATCATGACCATTTTTTTCTGTTTGACTCATCACTAATTTCCATATACACTAGATAAAATATTTTACATAACCACCTGTTTCTTGGGAGCGCGACTGTCACAATGATTATAGGTAAAACTTTTATATTTATATATATATATATCTTTTGAAAGGAAAAGTACTTCTTATCCGATCACTATTAATAGATGGAATAAGTGGTAGAATAATCTATTTCAGAAATAAACGATAGCTGAAGCACTACTAATGCTAATACTACTAACAGAATACAATCATGTCCAACGTTACTACTGTTAAGAAATTGCCTTGTCTCTGGGCCATTCACATTTCTCATCTCTGGTCTATTCACATTGTTCACAAGCAACTAAAAATGCTACTGTGCAATATGTCCAGCCCTTCTTAAAAGCTTCCTTCCATTCCATTATTAAGGAACTCTTGGCTCCTTGAGCAAGACCCTGAACCCTAAACCAAGGCCCTTTGTGTTCCAGGGACGCCGTATCATGGCCGACACTGCACTCCGACTTCCAAGCAGGCTGGGAGATGCGCAGAAACAAGTTCACTGTGCTGTAATGTATATGTGACAAATAAAGGCTATTATATTCTAATGTCCATTGAAATTTCTGTAATGACATGTTCTACATTTTGCGGTAAATGATAGTTTACTTCATAAGTTCAAAGTTCCACCTCTAAACATTCTTATGACAAAATGAGTGCGATTCCAGAAAATGTGATTCAGATCATTAATAATGCTTTTTTTAATATAGTTGTCGAACTTCGCACTCAGTTAATTATAACATAATAGACACATGATTTCGTGTTGCTCAGCAAAATTGTCGCTGTATGCTCAGTAACAGACTTCAGACTACGACTCTAACCAAAAAAATGAGGCAATTTAGTTTGTCATTACACTGATAAAATCCTCTTATCAAAGAAGTCTTTTATTACATATATATATATATATATATATATATATATATATATATTTATACATATATATATATATATACACACACACACACACACACACACACACACACACACACACCACACACACACACACACACACACACACACACACCAATACCACAGCCACACAAAACACAACACACATATATATATATATATATATACACACACACACAACGTGGGGGTGTGTTTTGTACACGCAAAAAGGAAAAGCCTTTGAGTGGTGATGATTTCAGGCTCCATTAAGACTTCATTTTGATCATGCTGGTGCAGATATTTTTGTCCTTCAGGCCACAGGTCTGTAAAATGTCACTTTCACGTGCATCACGCAACTCTGTCGCTCATCAACCGAAATAGAAATCAGCGCTCTCAACAAATATAATGAAATGCCTGACGCCTCGTGCGGGATCTCCATCCTGGGCTGGAGGAACGCTGTCTGGCGCTGAGCAGCGAGAACAGAGTAGGAGAGCTGTTTTCAGAGAAAGGGCAGAGCAGTGACAGTGAGTAGGAGGACGTAGGGGGACACCTGTACAGCCTCACAATACATTCAATACTACAGCGCAATTACTGCTGCTCATGTCTCCTGGGTCGAACGCCTCAACATTCGACACTTCGCCCAGGTGTTCAGCTTCCAGACAAGCTCTGGATGAGTTAGTGATCCTGTCTGGCCATGCTTTTCCCCACTGCGACATGCCATATCGTTTAAACTCACAAAAACGTCTCACGTTGCTGCGTATACGGTTGTATAAAAAGCAGGGACTGGTGTGACTTTTGATAAAGGCTCGGAAATGTGCACGCTACACCGTCTGAGTCTCACCGGTCGGATCCCCAAAGGCACGGGCAAATATACAGTCCCTATAGTATAAACAACCGGAAAATTAAAACTAAATATTATGAATTTTTTATTGCCCAGTAAAAATACACGGAGACTATAAAAGGACTAAAGGATGCCAGTCAGCCATAATGAGCTGCTCCACATGCACTGAATTAGCCAGATAAAGAGGCCATGTGTGTTTGTAATTCCTCGGTTCCCAAAATGCTGCCTCTAGGCACTCAACTAAGCTGCTTTTGTCAGCAAAAGAGGTACAGCATTACTTTCGGGGGTTACGACTTTGTGCAAGGCTGGGTGTCGGTGCTTTATGGAAACAGTTTTACGTTTTGTTATGGTGAGAGCCGAGCCGAGCCGAGCTACATAATATTAAATGTTACGATAAATGGTGTCAGTTTCGTGCTTAAATCAATTTTCAAAAAAACAACAAATAAAACAGCATGGCTATTTTGAGCTTTTTGGAAAACAAGCAATGGACTCCACAGTCGCTGATTACTTTCCAGCATGCCCAGTCATGTTTAACTCCGTAATTATACGACCGCTTATAATTAATCTTCTTATTTATCTCAATGAACTCTTACACCAATGCTAATTTGTGGTGCATGTTCTGTACATGTTCAGGCACATAACGCATCTGCTCGACAAGTGTTCGGTTAACTGTCTGGAATGCTGCCTCAGACCCAATCTGCCGTTCCATATAATAATGCAGTCTGTTTAAAATGTGCTTTAAAGTGCTGTCCACATATTTCATTTTACGCTATAGCTGTTATTTCCTTCCTGGGATACTGAGGACATGAACTGCAATAATCAGTAGATTCCAAATGTGAGAGAGTTTTTATTTAAAGCACGTCATGTGACACAATATACTGTAGCTGGTACGAATGAACTGTGCTGTATTATCCTCATTATCTGTAGCTTTAAAAAAAAAAACTAACAAACACCCCTTTGAGCGCATAAAACGGCAAAAAAGATGAGCGCTGGCACGACCTATAATGCCTTCAATAAGATTAGGCTAATTAATCTGAGAAATGACAACTAATTAAATATTAATATGAGATAAATAGCAACTGTAGGGTTTTACTAATTCCAGGCTTATTATCTGTCTGCACTGTGCTCTGGTGGATTTCCAACTCAAACATTAAATCCCAGAGCGCAAGTTGTGTGAAGCCAAGCCAATTAGGTAGAACTGGGTGACGAGGTTAAAGCCTATTTACAGTACTGTGTGCCCAACAGTGCTGCCTGAGGACTAACACACACAGACACACACAGACACACACACACACACACAATTACAGATCCACCCTCGCGCTCATATTATGCATCTCACAGAACAAACAGGGCATTTCAAATATAACACAGAATGGCGTGTTCCAGGTCCACAGGAAAGCATAAACGACAGATGATATTCTCAGGCATGAACATCTTGCGTGTGGAGGTGACGAGGAGAGGCGACGAGGAGGCTCGCTGTGTGCTAGAGTGCCATGATCTCGCCGCATGCTCTGTCAGACGATGATGTAATCCACACCCGGCTTGTGGTGGCTAACCTGCGTGCTAAGTGATCAGGAGCTAACACGGGCACAATATTCAGCAATAATATAGTGCTGCTGTACACCGTGGAATCTCGACGTCTTTGCGATGTCTGGGCACCTGAATAAGAGCGAATTCATTTTTTGCCTGTTTTCTTTTCCTAACCTGTTGCTCACCTATAGCTGAAACCATATTTTGTCTGCTCTACCTGCTTAAACCAACATTGAATACATAAGTACATACATAAATACATAAGACGGATTCTGATTTTGTCTCTAAATCATCTGTCTTTTACTGGACAGAAAGCAAAGAAACCTGGCAAGCCCTGAGAGTATTTGAGATGCGGAGGGGGTTACAGGGCTTCCAGGCAATTAATAAGCCCGATGTCAAAAGAAACTGATTTCAGCATTTCAAATGCCTATTCCGGAGGGGGGGGAAGCTCTTTTGGTGTATTTTCATCACTGGATGTTATGGCAAGACTTGCGTAAAGACGATTGAATCGCATTACATCGCTCGCATAGGTGGTGCAAGGGGGAAAAAATGTGTTTGCCCTCGCAACACTGCAGTGATGCGTCTTGTTTTCCTCTTTTTTTTGTTTTTCTAAATGGCGTGACACAGAAGAGGAAAAGACAGAGTAGTAAACAGAGAGAAGGTAGAACAGCGCAGTGCATTACCCCAAGTGTGCACACGCACACATGCGTACAGAAACCGCAGTCTTTTACGCTTTCTCTGTATTCATCATAGGCACAAGAGGGAGATGAAGGGACAGCACGTTTCTTCATTGCCTGCAGGCAGTACAGAGAATAAACAGCTAAGAGTTACGGCTAGTCTTCTCTCCCTGGAGAACTGCCCCTCTCTTTTGCTCTTTCTCTCCGTGACTGGCTGTTTGGACAGGCCTGCTTACATGAAACACTAGGCTGGGTACTTATTCTTTCCCCAAGACTCACAGGGAGACCTTCATGATCATGCTGACAAGCTCTAGGCACTCCTGACACACATGGAGGAACACACACACAAATACATACATGGCAGGCTATGGCCATCTAAACATAGTCGCACATGCTGTTCTTCAGGCACACACACACACACACACACACACACACACACACACACACACACACACGAGCTGAAAGCCCGTAATTACAGCATGTATCATGCATTCCAGAGTCTCTTTCCTCCTATAGCTGGAGCTTGGTGGGTCTGAAGCTTCCAGTGAAAACACACTGAAAAAACACACATCCCAAACAGAACAGTGCATTTATTTTAGCGGAGGAAGGAGATGACCTTGCTTTCAGTGACCGAATCATACACCAATCTCACTCTTTCAAAGGAAATTCAGCAGGGCCCGGTCTGACCCTTTTCAAATCCGTCTTGTTTAATGCAGGAAGGAAGGACACAAAACAAGGAGAACCTGCTGTACATACACACATAATCTCTCTCTGCAAATATTTACTATAATTAGTTATTCTGGTTCAGATGTTTTAGGCAGAATGGATCAGATGTGTTTATTAAAATAGGCAGAGTTTACTGAGTGTTATGTTGCTCGAATAAAACTACTTTTTAAAAAAGATGTGTGAATACCATTGAACCGTGAATACCAATGTTAAGATTTTAGAATATTTGAATATAGAATATGTGTGATGACAAATGTGTTTGCTGCTTGTGTTTGCCATATCCGGGGTTAGAAAATTCACACATTCAGTGCACTAAAGTGTTCACATTTCTTGAGGATGCTCTAAACAATATTCTAGTTTTGACCTAATTTCTACAGATATCTATGGAATTCAGGAAATGTCACAATTTACCTTCAGGAACCTTGAAGAAGTGGCTGGTGTAAACAGATTGAAACCTTTGCCTTCAATTCACACATTCAGCACATCCCCTGAGGCCAGTTTCCATTGTATATAAAAGCTCTTCCATATTACATGTGTGTGTGTGTGTGTGGGGGGGGGGGGGGGGGGGGGGGGGGGGGGGGGGGGGGGGATACATAACGACTATACCACAGTATACTAGACCTTCCGCTTGCCCCAGTTTCACTTGTTCTACTGTATATTGAAGGAGAAATATATACTGTACATGTCCATTAGTTCTCCTCAAGGAGCGTATGTAAATGTACCCTTCAAAAGACGGGTCCTTACACACAAATTCTGTATTTAAGGTTGTTTTTTTTTCTAAACGAGGTACAAAACATGGACTTGCAAGTAAATGCATAAATAATATTCCCTTAAAAGGTACCAGTGCTCAGTGACAAGTTTTTCTAACATAAAATAAACAGTTTGTTATTTTTCACGGGGAATCTAGTAGCTTATTTTGCATGACATGATGCATTATCCAAGCCACAATTTCCCTACCACAGAGGAAGCCCAGGAACCTTTATGCATCCTTAATTAATTGAACTTCTCAGCTGTTAGTAGTTCCTTCTCTCCATTTTCCAGTATGACCATAAGTGTTTTGCTTTTCATACACTTCATTGGCAGTAATGTAGACCGATCCTAACTGTTCTCAAACTCAATCTGGGAACTGTTGGCATTGGCGAATCATCAGCTTTCTTTGGCTGTCAAGTTAGGCCGTATTGCCCAGAGTTTTAGGCCGCGACCTTCTGCCAAATATGCTGACAGTGTAGCCTGAAGGGAAGCCGGATCCTTTATAGGGTATAAGAAAAGAATACGCGATTGCATTGGATTTTTCATCCTGCAGTCAGATAGGGAATGTTCGGATGAGCTAAATATTATGGGTGCCTGTCATCTCGGTTGCACTTGAAGCCCAGCTGTCACACATAAATAATGCATGAGTTTGTATTCTGTGGTACCTCAGCAAAGATGACAAAGTGAGTAATAATCCTAAAAAAAATGCAGCATTGTGAGAACGAGCCTGTAAGTATAAGATTTTTTTTTTAATGAGGTTTTGGACTAAAAAAAATAAAAAAATTCATTATCATCATCATCATGTGATCATTTTAAAGAATATACAACGTTCAGACAAGAAACTGCAGTCAACCTGAATCCTTCAAGGCCAGATCATCTCTTCTCTCTCCAAGCAATGTGAATGGAAGTGAGTCAAACCTCGCCGGAGAAGTCAGTGAGGACGTGGCGCGCTACTCGGTGGGTATAAGGCGGCCAAAGCAGAAGGGGTTCCCATGGAAACCATTATAATTCACCAGACACACACCCCTATGCAAACAGAATGTCCAGGAGCCAGCAAAGATCCACAACCTTAGATCTCCAACTAACCCACAGTGCGAGAAAATCTGTCCATCTCTCTATTGACCCGCTATTGCTTTCCCTGCACTGCTTATCAGACTGTTCCATTACAAACACACTCGGACCAATATAATCAATGTAGCCACTTACAGGCACTTTAACGGCCAAATCTGCAGCATCATTACAGCTACAGGTCAAGTGCATCAGTTAATGCTCACATAATACTCTGAAAATTAGGCAATGCAATCTTGATGACTTTGATCAAAGAATGCTTGTGGATGGGCAAAAATGCTAATCTGGGATTTTCACACACACACACACACACACACACACACACACACACACACACACACACACACATCTCTAGAGCTTGTACAAGAACAACAACAACAAAAAAAAGTTCTGTGGGCAGCAAATTGATTAGAGAAGTCACAGGATACTGCGCTTGTTCACTTTGCAGACACGAGGGTGCAGGTAAAGGCAGGTACTGATATAGGTGACGTAATCCTGGAAACATCTTCCACTCCAAACCATGCAAAGCATATCTTCATGGAGTTTGCGCTGTGCATGTGGCATTGCCCCGTACTGGATCAGGTTTGGGTCTCCTATTTCCATCCAATGACATACTTATTGTAATTGTGTGCCTTAGGCTTTACGATCACAGTTTGGAGAAGAACCACATATGGCTGGGGAAACCACTGTCCCAATACTTTTGTCCGTATATTGTATATACAACTATTAAAATAGCTGGTGAGGGTATACAAAAAAAAAAAATTGTGGTCACACTGAAATTCAATGATATGGAAAGCTAAAAGGACCTGGAGATAGGGCACAGGTGTTCCATCCACATCTCTGTTCCGTAGCCGCTGCTCTTGGACACCTCCATTTGTCCTCCGTTTTCACTACTCCTTAATTTTCCTCTTATCCTGTCTGCAAGGACTCTGCTCAATATGACAAACAAGTTCACTCCCAGAGCCAAGCCTGTCGTTGCCTGTGTGTATTCCTGCCTTGCAGTTATTGCTATTTGTCTTCTTTATTAGCCAAAGCTGTGCAAATACATTATGCTGTTTCACAGATTGTGAGGCTGTGTTGTTATTAGGGAATCCATCTGGAGGGTTGTCGATAAATAAGACACAACAGCCACTCAGAGAGGCATTCTGCATATCTTATACGAATGCAGCAACGTTTCAACACAAGTGACTGATAATTGTATTTTATTGTGGTATTCAAATAAAAAAAATTAAAAAACATTTAATGTACAGTTCTGGGGGGGGGGAAATACCACTCAACACCAATTAGCTACACGAGTGCATGAGAAAAAAACAATTACAAAAAGCACTGCAACGTTATTCATTGACCGATGAATGGGAAGGGTATACTCAAGACCTTAGAAGTATATCATTGATAGGGTTGCAAAATTTCAGGAATTTTCAAGAGTGGAAACTTTCCTTTGCATAAGGGGAATATATGGAAATTACGGTGAGTTCATGGGAATTTGCAGTGGAGAAGAAAAATGTTTCAGGATAATAAACCAGATTTAATTCCATTTTAGTTGAATTTCTACCCTGGGCATTCATCAATCACATGCACATAACACACTTACTGTATGGCTACTACACTATGCACCTATGCATTCCTCCATAACATAACACATCATTTCTTGAGTCCTACATACAAAATAATGTCTAAAAATGACGATCCCTGCAAGAATTCACGTAAATCGTGTATATATATATATATATATATATATATATATATATATATATATATATATATATATATCACATTTATGTGATTATCTTTATTGTGTTGTAGAAATCTAAAAGTCACATTTTAAAAATTCTGTATTAGTTTGCATGCATGTTATAAGCTTGTGACCAAAATGATGTTTGTATATGATACAGGTCATATCAGTTTCCAAAAAAGTAATTAATTACCTTACATTACTACCCATACATTACCTTAAATTCCTGGTTTCAAATTCCTGAAACCCAAATTTCTCAGATGAAGTTTCCATGGGAAGATTCAGGAAATTTCTCATAAAATTGATGCTCCTTTGCAACACTAATTGTTGGCACACCACATGACTTATCAGACGCTTTAAATCCTGTCTCTTTGAGAAAATGGAACACATCCGGTTTCTCATATAGAACTGCAGACGACTGAGCCAGCAGGGCAGCCTCCACACACACACACACACAACACACACACACCACACACACACACACACACTGTACACCTGTACAACCTTCTGAAATGCAACGTGCCTCTGTACGAGTCAAAACTCCCATGTGGGGACCGCCAGCTGGACATCCTGTACTGACAGGAAATGACTACATGGACTACACAAGTGCCTGGGCAACCATACGGAATTAAAAAAAACATTAAATTATAAATGATAATCTGGTTTGTTGGCAGAAGTATGAGTCTGGAGGTTTACTGCACACTAAGAGAGGGCACGCTCTATATGCAATAAACGCTCTTACTAATGGTGTACTTTTGAACCTCTCAGTGTTGTACATCACAGGAACAGATAACACTTCATTTCCAGAGTACAAATATTTCTATTTCATGGGCCAGCGTCGAGTGAAGGCCTTTCAAACGCAGTTGTTAACCTTAAAGGAAATACATGTATGCATGAGATAATGGATATCACTGTATTCCCACACATAAGCATCCCTGAGTATACTCACAGCCACTTTGCTCATTTATTATTCGCCAGTAACCACTTTACCCGGTGCACGAGATGGGAATACACCCTGAATGAGATCACACACCTAAACACCCACCTACGGCTGATTCAGCCATATACCAGCCTGTGTGGAGAGGGATCCAGTGAACCCACAGATCTTGGAAGGTAACTCTACTCATACAGCAATCTGAGCTCAGGATCGAACCCAGGAGCAATGAGGCGTTAACTCGACCTGCTGCCCTGCTGCACCCTCATGTTTTTTTTGTCCTGTTTTAGGATTTTTCCCTGATTATGCCTTCATTCCATAAAACAGGGTAAAGTATAGTTTTTCGCGATACTTCATTCAATCATATATTCACATTGGCAAACAATTTTTTTTTTTTTTTTTTTAGCAAAATCTTAGCTGCTTATGACTCCGTGAATCACTAATGTCTATAATCAATATCAGTGATTTTGCTAAAATAATCGACCGGCTCTACAGAACAGCACAGCTCCACCTTTGCTAACGCTGACTCATTAAAGGAAACCATTTACAAAGTCTGACACACCGCATTCACAATCTAAAGAGTCTGGCAAGCACACTGACAGACTTGAACACAAAGAAGCTCATAGTAAAATCCATCAGAGGCAAATAGTCAAAGAATTTCCCAGTGGAGCTCTATAATTTCCCAGCTGGATGATGAGATCCACGCAGATACATTTTTGAGATATTCTGAAGAGTTTTGCTTAAAATGACAAATAGCTTTTGAAAGAGTTTCACAGTCAACTTTCCTCAGTGCGATTTATGACGGCTTGGTAAGTCAAGTGACGGGCAAGTCAACCGAGAGCTTAAGCGCTCTATCACAGTCTGACGCGAGCTTGTGTCATTTTACAACGATTCTGAAGTCTTATTATTCTAAGACCTGTTTAATCGCCTGTAAACGGTAGCATTAAAACTAAACTGTAGCGTTGTAAAAGTGGATTCATCCACCTTTTACTCTGAATAAAATCCCTAAATAAAATCCAGTGCACTTCAACTACCTTCAGAATTGACCTAATAAGTAATTAGAGTCTACCTGTGTGTACTTAAATCCCTGCATAATTACAGCTGTGAAGTTCTGTGAAGACTTCAGGAGTTTGTTAGAGAATATTAGTGAGCAAACTGCATCATGAAGACTAAACAACAAACTAGACAGGTCAGGTATAAAGTTGTGGCTTTAAAGCAGGGTTAGGTTCTAAAACATATCCCGAGCTTTGAACATCCATTTTTAATGCATATGCACGCCACACTTTTCAGATTTATATTTATAAAATAATCTTTAACATACTGCATGATTGCTCTTGCAGTTCACAATTATGCGATACTTTGAGTTGGTACATCACATAAAATCATAAAATACAGTGGAACCCCTGTTTATGAGTGTACCAATACACCAATAATCCAGTTTACATGTCGGGGCCGCTAAAAAAAATTAATAAATTGTAGCGGGTTACGAGTGATACGGTCCCTGCTGCTCAGTCATGCAGCCAGTTAAGCCATCAGTTCCTTTGTAGAGTTCATAGCGAGAGAGTTGTCTTAGCGTTGTCCCTAACACTGTCTTTGTTTCGTTAATATTCATTACTGAACTGAACATCATTACAGTACTGGGGTATTATTTAGTGCAGAAA
>JACRUU010000011.1:11067230-11217230 GCA_030449085.1 Kryptopterus vitreolus | reverse complement strand
GACGAGAAAGACTGGCCGAGTGCGAGTCGCTGTGTCACAGTGAAAAACCCAGCTCAATGAGATTCTGCCATTGTTTCTGACTCGACAAGCACAGTAACACGCTGTTCTCTTTGGTGACTCCAAATGCCTTTTTGGGGGGGAAAAAACGGAATAAAAGACATTTCCTCTGTGGACGTGTTTCAGCCTTCAGGGTTACAGCTGTGTTGCTGGGAACATGACAACAGGTCAGAAGCACGTGGAGAGCAGAACAAGGCACAGTTCGGTTTGCATCGCTCTGGGAATTGACGCAAAGAGAAAAAAGCAAGTGGACATGCCCTGGACAGGACCGTCTGCTGTGATACCAAGCCTCCGAAACACACACACACACACACACGGTTCTGATGGACGACACAATGCACCATTGATTTACTGCAAATCAAGATCCCAGTGGGAATTCAGCTTCTAGCTCCTAACCGTTTTTCCTCTTCAACTATGTAGCACATTCTCCTCCACCTCCTCCAGCCACCCCGCTTTCTCACCAGTCACCTAATTTAACCATAATTCGCTTATTGCTTTTTCCATTTACCCTGCGTGCCCATCATTTTATTTGTCGGTATTCCCCTCACTAACGCGGCTTCCTCAGGGGTATTGCAGTAACATGGGAGTGGGCTTTCAAAGGCGTGCTGTTCTTTTTGAGTGTGGATTAACGTTTTCCAAAGCTTGGGGAAAAAAAAAAAAGAGAGACGGTCTTCAAAAATAAATGAATAAATCAACAGATTTCTGAGCCAGAAATCAAAGCTCACTACGTCTTGAATGTTTTATTCAGACGGTGTCCTTAGAATACGACGAGAGGGTAAATAAAAAATGCTCGTGGTAATTAGAAAGTCGGCGATGAAAAGGGGTGGATATCAGTGGCAACCTGAAAAGAGTAGACGAGGATGAGATCACATTTGATTCCAATTGTGTGCGCGGAATCAGGATTGGTTTAAAGTACATAAACATTTCCATTTGTTCTCTTTCGGGTGACGGCATATCGCTGAATCTCCTGTGAGGATTAACGCTGAACTGATTGGAGGTGTGCTTGGCCTGCTATTAATGTAGGAGGGATTAAGATGCCATGCTGAATGCTTTTTGCCCTGTCATTTGTCCAGAGTAATGAATCTGCAGAGGTATCATTCCTCATACAGACATTATCAAGAACATCAATGCAGTCTCTCCCTGCATTAACTACCAGCGAGTCTTTTCAATTGCCGATTCTCATCGCCTTCACTGTTGCACCTTCTGTAGCTGTGCTATATCCTCCTCACTCATTCCTCAACCCATTTCCACTCAGCGACGCCCGGGTCCCAAACCTCAATATTCAAATAGAACATAATCACTTCCATTAATTTGTCAGAGATGAGGATTGTACTGCAAAATATCCATTATAGGGTGAATTACATAACAGAGATATCCTATACATCCACTACACAGTAAAAGCATGGATTGCGAAGGAACGTGATCTGCGAGTGCGTTACAAGACGAGCAGAATTTTTTAATAACTTAACTTGATGAACGAGATCTGGCATTGTGTGTCATTAGAACAGTAGATCCTCGAGTTACAAATGATTTCTCCACAGTGTTCCGGAACATATTTCATGAGATTTTGCTTTTGGATGCGATAGAATTTTCAGATTGCCAGCATCAAATGAGACGTTTAAAAACACAAAGCAGGCGTGCGGCAAGCTGACGGGTCTATTCGCTCAATCAAGTCAGCTACCTGGAAATCCTACTCGCTCCTAGTCTGTTTGCTGCAGCAGTGAGAGTGATCATTGTTTTTAATGACAACCTGATTACATTTCCGCGGCATATTAAAAAGCAAATGTCACTAGGTAAACAAGTGTCACTAGGTACAGTTTTGAGAGAGGAAACAAAACGCAGAATCATTTGAATGAAAAAGGGGAAAGATAATGAAAGCAGGAAATATAATAATGGGAGGAAACTCGCCATCCTTCATTTCGCTCGTCAGCCTCCAGTCTTCTCAAAAGGTAAAATAGTCATTAATAACTGTATTATAGTACACTGTACTGCACTTTTATAGGAATATTTGTAGGGGTCTAGAACGCATTATACGAGTATACATTTCTTGTGGGAAAATTTCTCATAGGAACATACGTTTTAGTATACAAGGGCACTTTTCCGGAATGCAAGCATCCGGAATTTTACTGTATTGCCAAAAGTATGCGAACACCTGGTCATAAGTATGGTACGATGCTTTCTTAGCAGGGAATTCCACATTAAGTCATAATTTGCTCTTCTGGGATTGTGATTTTGTATTGTGCTTGCAGGGAATTGTGATGTTAGCAAAGCCAGGCCTGGGGTGCACTCAGAATTCCCATTCAATCCCAAAGGTGTTTAATAGGCTTGAGGTCAAAGCTCTATAGGAGGAGATCATCCATGCCACCCCACGCAAAGTATCTCTTTGGAGTTTGCTTTGTATACAGGGGCATTGTCATGCTGGAACCGTTTTTGCTCGTTCAAGTGAAGGGAAAAATTCATACTCCTGCATCCAAAGACATCAATTACAATTGTGTACCTTCACTTTAAGACCCACATAAGGCTGGGAAAGTCAGGTGACCTGATACTTTTGTCCATATTGGTGTGTCATGTGCTTGAAGATTTTGAGAGCACCACAGTGGTACATATTTCTTATGACTTACAGAAAAAAAATGAATGCAATAATGAAATAAGGTTTGATGTTACATCGTAGTCGATCACAGACCGCGAGAGATCACGAAAAATGGCCAGATCTCGTGTGGGCACCAAGAGCACGCTAATTAAATACATGTGGTTTGGTGAAATGTGAATAGAGCACTTGAGGTGCAAAGGATTTTCAAGCTCAGTTTGAGGGAAGAAGAAAGATTTGCTGTGCTTCGGGGGAAAAAAAAAAATCTTATTAGAGTTGAGATGCATGAGTTGGTGAACGGCTGGCCAAACGCATCTCGCCAAAATAAGCTTGCATGGCTATTAGGTAAACTTCAAAAGGAGAAAGCCTAGAGTAGAGCCGGCTGTTACCCAACGCTCGGCAGTTTATTTACCGAGGGAGAGAGAGGTTGTGGAAGATGAGAACGAAAAAAACATCGAGCGGGCGAGTCATACAGCTAAGGAGGAAGTAGCGTGATTCGTTTAAAAACAAATCCTGAGTATGTTACAGTACAGTTCTTAAAAAAAAAAATACTAGATTAAATAGCTGGACTGACCAAATGTACAATCATTTTCAAGTCTGTTTCACCATAAACCTGCGGAGTTACAGAAAAGCCTTATTGTGTATACATTTTGTAATATTAGGGAACGCACAAGCACACATCCATAAGCAGTGTTTTGTGCTAGATGGGAACTAAAACAGCTCGAATTGTTTTGTGTAAAATCCATCCACAATCAATATGCAAAAAACAACAGCAGCAGCATCAGTGGAACTCTTGACAGACTTTCTTTGTTTGGCAATAAGCTGCTGCTTCTTCTGACTATTGAAGCACCTACAGATTTCCAGCGCATTCACACCACAGTCTTCCTCGCCTTCTGAATAGTGACCTTGTTTCGTCCATGATGTCGTCACTTGCTCGAGTGGGTGTGTGTGTGTGTGTGTGTGTGTGTGTGTGTGTGTAGAATGAAAGACGTTATGTTGTCTGAAACGGAGAAAGCGGATGCCGGGCTGCAGGCTTTGCCCTTAAGCAGTGAGCCGGATAACATGAAGGTTTGACCTTTGCCTCTGGAACTGGGTTTCATTCCTCTCAATAAGATGCTGATGGTGTAAGCGTGTGATAAGAACTTGAGAGCTGCTGCCGTGTTTGCACAGAAAAGGCGAGTCGCGTAACTCAAAATGCCAACTCCCTCTCGTACTAACACCTCCCACCGCCCCCAACACACACACACACACACACACACACACCTGCGTCTCATTTACTATCGCTTGTAATGGGTGGGACAATAAACAACAATCAAACTGAAAGTCTTTTGGATTTATTTCAACCTCTAAGAAACCACTATCAAGATGTGCCTTATTGCATTTTTATTGAAACCACAATAACTCAGAGTCAGTAACAGTGTTTACATAATCCGGTCGGACACTGAATGTAATTTAACAAACATGGAAAAGTTAAATGCAGTTAATGGCACAGCTCAACAATGATAAAACTATGACGAACGGACATTCAGGTACCACCCTTCTGCATCTGACTTGCTTATTAAGGACTAAACTCAGTCACTAACAATTCAAACTTCATAACAATTATTTCTTATAAAGCTGCTTTGGGACGATGTCCACTGTTAAAGTGCTACACAAATAAAACTGAACTGAATTGAGCTGAAGTTACTGTTTCTAACATGGGGCAAGTCTAAAGTTTCTTCTTTATGTGATTTAATAATAATAATATCCTTTATTTGTCACATATACATTACAGCACAGTGAAATTCTTTTCTTCGCATATTCCAGCTTGATGTTGGTAGCTGGGGTCAGAGCGCAGGGTCAGCCATGATACGGCGCCCCTGGAGCACAGAGGGTTAAGGGTCTTGCTCAAGGACCCAAGGGCGGCAGCTTGGCCATACCAGGGCTCGAATCTTCCGATCAGCATCCCAGCGCCTTAGACTACTGAGCTACACCCTCCCTGCGGCTTGGTTAAATCCCGGTTTTAACACAACCAAAAACACAAACTGAGACATGTCCTCATCCACAGCATCCATTTTACACACTGGGCGTGTGTTGTTTTGTATACTTGTGTGTGTGTGTGTGTGTGTGCTGTCAGTGTAATCCAGCGAATCTCATTCATACAGCTCATCTTATCCTGTACCAACACCACATATGGTGTATTAAAAGCCGTACGGTAACCGGTGTTGCGCATCACTTTTTCAGACTGTCCGTGTGTTCATGACGTGCTATTTTTGTTTTCACCAAAACAAACCTGGAAAGTGTAGTGTGTGCCAGAGCTTTAACAGGATTAAAACCAGAGTACAGTGTATACAGAGGATGTCAGCGGTTAATCCATGCACATTAAAGGAGAACAAGAGTTGTTTAATGAGAATCAGCGGCTCCTGGAGTAATCCGGCGTGCTCTCTGGACCGTGTAAAGTTCTCCTTCTAGTTTGGTTTTCACTTTGTAAGCTTTGTAAATTAACTACACATTCAACTCTCCACAAGAAAAACAACATGAACAAATAAATGACAACTTTATACCAAGCTCTCACTACCTCATCTGTCCAAGTTCTTGTTTCTTATTTATTCATGTACCTGGTGGTAGCATTGAGCTGCTACTTAAAAAAAAACCCTGTAAAACTAAAGTGTAAAAACTGGTCCAACTGAGAGGCTCAAGACATTTACGCCTCTTCTATGCCTGAGGCAGTGGACTATTCATAATTTAGATAAACACAATGGATCTAACAGAAATAAAAACGAAAATTAATCCCTTTAACACATGGTATTAAAGCTGGCTATGGGAGAGTTCCAAACTACTCGATCACTGTTCTGGAAGACAGCCAATCAGAATAAACCGAACGATAAAGATTCAAGGACAAGCTAGAGAGAATACACCAATTGAGAAGGCGCACTAAACCTGTGGCTGCCATTTTCCCTCGGAGAACGCTGAAGTGAAAGAGAAGGCTCTTCCAGCTTCTTTTATGAACTTGGTGAATACTGGGCTGTGTGGAAAGAGCCCTGAGAAGGCCAGGAGTGGATCTGTCCCTCAGCAATAAAGCAGCAGGGCAACACGGGTAACGGCCTTCACTGCGACCTCAACCATTGTGGGCCAACAAGAACATGAGTAAGAAAACAGTTACAGCAGATGAATTCTTGGTAGATTAATGCATTCACAGAGATTTGGGGGGTATATGAATTCCTGTGGAGGACGGCTCTGTACCGATAAACAAGTTGCTTTTTTGGTGATCAGATATGATGTCTTCATCACAAACATATTGAATGCTGGCTAACGTCTTTATTTTTTTCCCCCTCACAGCTCAAAAACAAGGATCCTTTAATCGCTGGTCAAAGTATGCTGTTTTTCCATCATTGAACATTTTAATGCACCAAACGACAAATAAAAATAGGCTGGATACTGTCTGTCAGGTTACTGATTTGTCCACTGCCGAGGTATGTGGAAAGAGAAACAAGGCAATGAGGCAGCCAGTTCATCCCAAACATCCAGCTCACATCCTCTGTAAAGAGCCCAGCTGAACTGGGATTACAGTTAATGCTCCGGAGTAGCCGGCAGCGTAGGGCTCTGGGTACCGGAGAGAACAGTTAAAGCTGGTGCTACAGTGGATGATGCTCACTCGGAGTTCTCTAATGCCGGCATTGACGTCTTCATCTACGAGCGAACAAAGCGCACTCGAGGAATCCCTGCTTCAGGCATTTTTGGCAGTGGTTTTTGCACAGCACACTTCAAGGACTGGAGAGGGTCAGGCTTAAAGCATTGTGTTAGAGCATTAGAAACGCCACATTGCATGGAAAGTCTCATCCGAGACTTCCAGTCATTTTTACCAGATAATTGCAGATAAACCTCCAGGTGGCACAAGCTCCGGGGAATCGAAATCAGAAGCTAAACCACACTGTCGCTCTGAACTGTGGCGTAAAAACGTACATTCTCATTTCTCTTGATCCCAAGATCAGCCCATGTGTTACACATTGGTCACACTCCACCCCTCACAATCCCCAACGGGGAAAATTCAACACAACCAGCAGTTCACCGGGAGATTTCTGAGAGCATATAAGAGAAACGGAAATGAGGAAAACATGTGAAGCCCTTCACGGAGAGTAAACCAGGCATGGGAGGAAACCCTGAAGCTCTGAGGCAGCAAAACCACAATCTGTACCAGGGTGCTGCCCAAAATTACATAAAGCACCAAAATAGCTTTCAAACAAGAAACAACCGGGGACATTACAGAGGATAGGTAAGCATGAAATTGCTGCTCTTGGAACACACAGCAACAGCACAGTGATATCACACTGAGATCTACAGCACAATTCCTAACTCACAAAGACATCAAACACCATTCAGAAAATGGAGCCACTCGAAATGTATACTACATAACACAATGGTTTAAACAAACACAAACATACAATTTCGCTCCGTTGAGCCTGTGTAAACACATCTTTCCCTGTGTCTGAGAAAAACACAGGCTATACTGACAACCTGATGGGCAGGAAAACATCCTTTACAGCTCTGCAACAAATAATTGCTGCACCTCACACACTAAGGAGTGTCACTTAGCTTGGAGGTGCTTTAACAGCAGGACAAGAAGAACGGTCATTCATAGGGTGGAGCAACAAAGCCGTGTGAAACCAGAGACATGAACGGCCCACGTGGACACCCTAAATACGACCCCCTTCTTAAAGCAAAAGGCTCACTTTTTCTAAAGTTACACAGATACTGCACATCTATTGGAGCTGTTCATCCAATCCAAAAGACTTGTCAGCCCTTATTTTCGAGAACCCCAACAAATCAAATTTTAAGACACTTGGTAGTAGGTTTTCATGGAATAGGTGTAGAAAAGTAATCACGTGTACTAGTGTCACTCAGCTCCCTTTTGAAGCTGGTTCCTATAAAGGTTCCTTCCGCATGCCACATTGGGATGGGTTTTTTCAGGCTGCTTCCAGCTAAGGGATATAAATCTACATCCAGATTTTGGTTGAGTTGCTTCGTGACTATTGTTTTTTTTAAGTGACACACAAATAAAATTGAACATGGCAGGTCTGGAGAGAGGACTTTGGACACGGCAGCCGTTTCATTATCACCTCTTCTGCCAACACAAGTGTAGGAGGCAGAAACAAGCAGCATACGAGGCTGGCAGAACAGGAAACTGAGGGGCTTCAGCCCACACACACACACACACACACACACACACACACACACACACACACACACACACACACACACACACACACACACATACACACCTGGCGCTAGTCTCCAACAAAAGAAGCATCCTTAATTATTTATTACACTCAACATTCACAAAAAGGAGCTGGAATGGTTATTAAAGTTCACATCTACACAGGATTAAAATGCTCCACTGATCCCAATCATTTCGTAGCAAATCAAACGCTTATACAATTGAGGGAGTACATAAAGCCGGTGTGGATTGCGAATCAGTGGGAGGTCAGGGGAAAGTCACATGCACCATTACATACGTGAAAGCCTCCGTGCACAAAACTACAACTGGCTGTCAGTAGAGACATCGCGTCTGCTGTAATTTGTTGATGGTGACAGTTAAACACATACAGGATGGTGGGAGACGATAAACGCTACATAGCCTGATGTTTAGTAATGCTAATGACATGCCAATTCTTCAGGAAAAAAAAAATCTGCATATACGAACGTGACATCCTGTTGTAACAGCGTCCCGGTCGCCCACCCCCCACCATATTCTTCCCTTAGCATCGCCTTTCCGTTCGCAGAAAGACAGAAGCTACAGAGACACCGGCACCACTTTATCGTCGACAGAAGAGGGTTTGTCATCATCAATAATTAAGCCGTGGGTTTATTCTCTAACACATAACAGCACTTTGGTGTAGTGCATCTGCAATCCTATCTAGCCTTGGATAATAAGGAACAGCTCCATGACTCCTGCGGATTGCGCAAGAAACGAATATCGCATTACGAGACCGTTTGGAGGACTTAACCCCCGGGTAACAAATGATGGTATACAGGCAGAAAAGATTTGTGTTAATGACAAGAAGAAAAATAAACATGGGAAATGGCGCAGAGGCAACTGCTTTCATCGCCATGAAGAAGTACTGCATGGAATACTTACAATATCTACCCTTAAGCTAAGATCTCTTCATGAATATTCATTTAGTGCTTAAATCAAGGGCAGATCAATCTGTATATCCAATACATACGTACATACGTGTACACGTACACACACACACACACACACACACCAAATATCGTAAAAACGGACAATATATCGATATATTACATTTTCATATACATCGCCAATCCTTCCCACTGCCATACCGTCTTAGCTGTTTTTAATTACTAGGAATGTGGTCATGAACTACATGTCAAATCAAAGTTTCTCTTAATATCCAGAAGATTCTTTCTCAATGCACCTTTCTGAAGCCCCCCCGTCCCCCGGTCCCCCAAATACTAACTAAAATAATAGTAAAACCCTTTCAAGCACTTAGTCCTTAGACTCTCATAGTACTCAGTAACGGCCTAATGAAGTAAATAATTACACAGTTCTGTTTAATCAGTTGCAGACCCAGCGTCACAGGGTGCAATACCAACACCACCATTTACCCTGGTACTGAAACACACTGAATTAATTCCTGAGGACGTGCACATGCAACACACCAAATCAGTCAAGTGACCTGTCAAACACTGCTAAATAAACACTGCTGAGAAAAATAACCAGCCATGATTACACTAAGAAGTGACAGTGAGGACACTGGGAACCTTTCCGAGCACTGGGCTGTGCTCCGATCTCATACAAGATCAGTGAAAAAGTGCTGACAAGGCCCTGTTCTCAGCATGTTGCTGCGGTTACGGATGCATGTGGAGCACACGTTTAATCCGACCTGTCAGGCAGGCCTGAGGGACATTTGGTACAGCATTATATAGGCAGAAATAAAACCCATAAGCTGGAGTGTAGCAAAGCAAAGTAAGCATCATGCAGTCCACGGTATAAGGTGCAGTTAAAATGCCACATTGTAATCGGTTTAAAAGTCCAATCCAAATGAAAATGCTCCGTGTAAGTACCTCATTGGAATAAAAATGTCGGAACCGAATGGGATACAATTTTGTTTTAACCCAACGGATTAAAGATTTGCCATTTAAACAGTTAAACCGATTGCTTTGTCATCACATCATGTCAAGACAAAATGTGTCAAATCTCTGTGCGATTTCGGCTAAATCTACTCTTAACATGGAACTGACTTGCCACAAAACACGGTCTTCCACACAGCTTCCGAGTTTGTATAAAACAACCGCGACACATATAGTTCGGGAAATATTGATATGCTGGTTATAAATGTGGCCACCAAAAGGCTCAGGTTTCCTGCGTCCATCCTGGAACTCCGTTTCCACAGGATAAAAGATGGCAAACAGGACACAGGCTAATGTGCATTGCCAGAAAGTGATTCCGATTGAAAGCACAGTAAACACCATAGAGGAATCGGCAATGTCTCATGAAAACACACCATCGTATGTTGCATTCAGAATGACAAAAAAAAAAGACATTTAGACAACGCTATATAATCCAGGATTGACTCTCACTCATTATGCTTCTTTATTCCCCTTGTTAGACAAAACTGGGTAAAAAAAAAATACATTGAATTGAATGTATAATGGAGCAACAATTAGTTTAAATAAGTTGGATAGACAGATTTTACAATGTCAATATTACACCGCCCAAAGAAAAAAAAACAGCCACAAAATGGTTTCAGACAATGCGCAATATTACATGGAATATTACTGATTACATGTTGCACAGTATATAAGGATTTGATTTGATGCATTTGGCTTGTTAAAATTGACATGTTAAATTGGATTAAAAAAACAAAATGTACTGTTTTTTGCAATTATACACAACAATGGTATTTAATATCCTTATAGTAAAAAAAGGATGAAAAAAGGAATAAAAAGAAGTGATCCTGAGGTAGGGCAATAGAGATCAAAAAGCAAAATGCATCAGGAATCAATATATACTTCAAGTTGGACTTCATTTCCTAATGCATACATAAACTGAGACAGAGATAGCAAACATATAAATGCTGACAAGAAAGAATGACTTTTTCAAGGGGAAAAAGAACAAAGAGATCTGGCCCACCTTCTATTCCTGTTAGAAGAATCCACACGTGTTGAACCGTATCTGTTGCTCAGCCAGAATCTGGCTCTCTGTGTGTCTGGACTAAGTCTTCTAAACACCATGGTTCATACGTCTCAATCTATAGCTCCAAACCGGACACTACTATCCAGTCCTGCATCAGCTGAGAGGACTGGATGGTCAACGCATTTGCTCTTGCTTGCTCACGATCACACGGGTAAACATCTGCATTACCAGACGACAGATCGGACAGATGGATGACGGAGCTTTGCTTTAGTAAACAGGTAGTGAGTCCGGCGCTGGTGCAGTCAGAGACAGCACTGAGAAACACAAATATGCAAAAGAGCAGCTTCCACATGAGCTACGCTTGCAAATCAACGCGGCCAAATATGCAGAATGAGTGTGTGATGGTTTGAATGCTGCAGCTGCACTTGGCTCAAACTCCAAAACTATTGAGTTGTTATGAACTGGTTCTCTCATCTGCATAAAGTAATCCCAATCTATTGTAAAGATCTCCTAGCTGTGAGCCTGAAAATAACTGTGTACCACCAGATCTGCAGAAGATCAAGTGTCTCTTGAACATATGGAGTGCAGACACAGAGCACCACTACAAAGAGTCCACGCTTTCAGACTTTAGAGCCGTCCTTCAATTTATCCTGTTGAGCCAAATGCAAAGCAGCAATGAAAAAAAACAAAGTTACCGGGGACATGGTTTGCTGTTCATTATTGTATAGGATTACATGCACATGTATTTGTAAATGAACAGTCATACAATCTTAGAATTTTTAAATGTTATTATTATTGCAAATGTAAAATACCAAATAGCTATATACATATATGACTATCATACCAATGCACTCTTATTGAAAAATCGTATTTGAATGATCCGTTTGTTGTTAGAATTTGTCCATTTAACCACATAAGCGCCAAGATATGTTCGTGGAGGAGTGGAGGGTTACAATTGGTTTTCTAATTGATCGCAAAGGTTGGATTGGTGCATTTGTGTCCCCGGTCCCCCAGAATTCGTTGACTCCAATCTTGTCTTTGTGAACCTCACTCAAGTGGAAAGTTTTCCACAGAAATCTACAGAATATGAAGACATCCTAGACAATTACATGCTGCCAGGTTCTGGCATTATTTTGAAGAGGAACCACATATGGGTGTGTTGGTGAGAAATCCACAAAGTTGTGGCCAGATTTACAGGTCTATATTTACATCCCTCGGGAGGAAGTCAGACTCTACAGTAGCAATGAAACCCTTACTGAGACAACATGAAAATGAAACCTTTCAAAGGGACACGTTGTATTCTAAATGACACCAGTGTGATTAGGAATTGTGGAAAAGTTGCAGTCATTATATCAAAATCTGCAGTATGAAAGTGAATTGATCCATGTTGGGAATAAATCTGAGCAGTCTGAAAATATCCTGTACATTTATCATTCCAGTTATCTGGCTGGCTTCCTAATAGCAAAAGACGAACACGGAGGCGTCTGAATTCACAAGTCAAATGTAGAAAACGACGCCACACCAACCTACAAATACAAGGAAGGTTAAACAAGACACCTGCACAATTTTAACTAAATAAAGTTTGTCTTTTAAAGATCATGTTTTAAACAGTCATTTAAAAAAATTGTAATGTAGAGCCACATCGCTCTAACATCATGGTACTCTAAATGAGGACTTATGATCAGTGGGCAAAATTGTAAAGATAAATGCTGAGATGCTAAGTTTTATTGCAGAGAGCGAGACACTTCCACAGTTAAACCGGAAAACGACTTGCAGACCATCGCCTTTAATAACCTCAGGCTTTAACCTCACACACACACACACACACACACACATTAACATACACATACATACATACATACACACACACACACACATATATACACAAACACACACACAATTACTGAGTACAGCAGGAATTGGAAAGCACTTTAAAAGCTGGTGATAAACACACACTTTTTTCAAGCAGTGTTTCTGGAGACAAGAACACCACATCTGGATACTGTGCGAACACTGTGGAAGAACGTTTAATACGGCGTTTCAAACAACTACACGGGTACTCTAAATAAGGACTTATGATCAGTGGGTAAAATTGTAAAGATTAAGGCTGAGATTAGAAAGTCTTATTGCAGAGAGCGAGACACTTCCGCAGTTAAACCAGAAAACGACTTGCAGACCATCGCCTTTAATAACCTCATGCTCCAAAAGCATTATTCTTCCTCACTGTTTCAAGTACAGAGAACCTGCAGGACGAGTGAAATAGCCATTCCGAAAGTTCCTTTATATTTACAGGAGGAGCGCGTGTTTTCCTGCCGATGGCCTGTACTTGGAAAGATGCTGAAAAGATTTTAACAAAGGGCAGCTGGACTGCTTTGGTGAATTACAGGATCAGTTTGCATCAATTCACATAGATAGGGGCAATTCACATATCTAACATACCTTGCTTTCATGTCCACAATACATTTTCTGTAATATCAAAACCAGAATTATAGGCACCAAATCTCAAGTAGTAACTAAACTAACATTGCACAAAATACTCCAGTGTTATTACAGTTTTGGCACAATCCTTACTACAGAAGTAGGCAGGGAGTGCAGCCTTTAATATCCCTTTATATTTATTCACTTGTCACATATTGTACAAGCTTCAAATTAATTGAAATGCAGTGGACAGTAAGAGAGTTGCATCATAGCGCTTTGACAAATGAGCTGCTCTGATAATAACCATCTTCTTTGCTACAGTTACAAGGGAGGTGTTTTCAGTGAAGCCTGGATCATTGTAATGAAGTGTGTGTGGCTGTGGCGTGGGTGTGAGCGGATATGAACACTGGAATGAGGTTGCAAGTAGGAGGGACCCTAAACAATACTGTATTGATGACAAAACCTACCCCAAAAGCAGGACAGTGCTTTTTGATGTCTCGTGTGTGTGTGTGTGTGTGTGTGTGTGTGTGTGTGTGTGTGTGTGTGTGTGTGTGTGTGTTTTGGGGGGAAGGGGGGGTTATTGCTTAGTCATGCTCTCACCCTAATAGGAGTTGAGCTGCATTGCAATACACATCACTGTTTCAGCCCTATGTGGGTGAAATGATGCCTGCTGAGTCAATTTCAGCACCCAGCTCTGGAACAAAGTGCGCTGCTGTAGAATTGAGAGCGGCATAGAAGGTCAGCAGAGCCTGGAGTTATAGTCGCCTTAAAAACTACAGCCCAGGGTGCAGGATCTCAACTGTAAACTCTCCATCAAGTGCTCCATCACTTCCACTTACACAAAGCCGGCGTACTGCTATACACTCACACAGAGAGTGAAGAACAGGGGATACAGACATGGTGTGAAATTTATGCAGCTACAGATTTTTTATTTCAGCTGCCATTGTCGCTTTTGTGCAATAGATACATAATTGTTTACTTGTTTTTAGGAATTCCTGTAAATAATAGTATTTTAGTATTGTAGTATTTTACCGCCCGCACCCGCATTCACCCTCATTCGCCCTACTGGTTTGGATTTCGTCTGTACCGTGGACTGCTCTAGACAGCTAAACACAGAATAAAACGCCTGAAAGTTTCCAATGTTTGAGATCATACAAAACGAAAATATAAAGAAAACCATATAAAAGTGCATTGCCTTTTTTTTTTATAATTTGAAATAGATATTTTTGTGTGAGTGTATATATATATATATATATATATATATACAATACACACACAATACTGAGTAAAGCAGGAATTGGAAAGCACTTTAAAAGCTGGTGATAAACACACATACTTTTTTTCAAGCAGTGTTTCTGGAGACAAGAACACCACATCTGGATACTGTGCGAACACTGTGGAAGAACGTTTAATACGGCGTTTCAAACAACTACACAGGTTTCATTTTCACAGATAGATGCAATTTCACAACAAAATGTTAAAATTTCTAAAAAAAAAAAAAAAAGAGATATAAGAGATAAGACAAGTTTTTTCTCCCTCAATTAATATTTCTCTTTACTAAAGAAAAATACTGAAGCGATTATTCGATTATGGAATAATCGTTGTCATACCTGATTACTAAAATAACAGACAGCAACAGCCCTTGAATCAGGATATGATATAAATGCCTAAGGATATTTAAAATTTCACTGCATCACTACTTTGACAATAAAGTCTCTTTCTTTATATAATACTCCTTCGTATCACCAGCCAGAGTGTCCAGGAAATATACACGTGTTTCAAGTACAAATACAGACTAATAAAAAAGCAAAACATTTGAGGATCCCCTCGCCATCAATTCACAAAAATCCGGACCGATATCGATCCTGATTCTGCAAAGCCAAATCCGAACGAGTCATCCCTCACTAATGTATTTCCTGTGAAACCATATGGCAAACATACCCAGAATTTAACAGATTGAATTAATCAAGATTCCTCTGTAATGATATTTATATTCCAAGTAATGTGCTCATAAATAAGCCGGCTGTAATTGCACAGCTTCACATATTTATGCATCATTCTGTACGGATATTACAGATAATGATAAAGTTCACCTACGTTTTTTTTTTTAATACATACAGAACATACATACAAGATGTCCACAAAGTTGCTGAAAATGCAAACAATCATTCATGAAATACGTTGTGCATCTAACCGTGCACAATGTGATTTCAGGCAGTGTGATTATATCTATGGAGCACACAGCAGAGTGTTGAAGAAAGGTGCTCTGTGGCCATGTGCTGATTTCAGAGATGATCAGGCAAAGGCAATTTACTCTCCGTTCCCAACCTGAAGCTAACAGCTGAGGTATCCGCAACTAAACTAATCCATTTCTTCACAGCGTCTAATTTCTTAGAGCATTTTCTCTATAAATAAATGTCAAATGATTGAAAATGAGGAGGCATATTAAAAAAATGTGGGGAAAATAGTCCCAGTGCATCCCCTCGGGAGAACATGTGGTTTTGAAGATTACAGTGTAAGGAAACGCTAGTGACGATGGTAATTGGGTGCATGAGAAAGGACCTAACACTGACTCTCTTTCAGCACAGGGGATGCTTGGCAATAGCTGAATTAAACAGCCAATTTGCGTTATCAAGCACCTCTTTTATCAATTCAGTCAGTAGATCGGATTGTCGCAGTGGTTGGAATTTGGTACTCATTGCCTGTATCTGTTGAGCCACCTACTCTGCATTATTTCATCTGTGTGGAAAAACAGAAGACACACAGCAGCCACACAGTTTGGTGTCGCTTCCCACTCGCAAGCAAATCACAAGGTCATTAAATACAATTGAATTCAGGCAGACTGAGAAGACAGGATGATTACTGTTTGCAATATTCTCCTTCTCACATGCTTGAGTGCTGTTATTAATTCGCAAGTGTTTTCACCATCTTGCCTGCACTATACATAGCGATACGATTTTTTGTTTTTGTTTCATGTTCTTTTTTTTTTTTATTAAAATCCAGCTATAAAAATCCTCTTTAACTCAGTAGAACTGCTATAATGCATTCATCTCCTTCCTGTGTCTTTCACAGACAAATAATGGTCCATTTGTTATAATGCCTTCGTATGCCCTTATGAAAATACAAAAGGTAATTTTAAAAAAATTCACGTTCTGTGGGCGATTTAAAATGTAGTGCACTTTAAAGAAGTGATGAGATCTTTGGTGAAGTTTCATTTCTCTATGCGGGCCGGAACAGCTGCTAAATGGCAAGGGAGAATGTAGGAAAGTAGCTATGTCCTATCCAAAATGTCAAAGGGCTGATGGTGGTCTGTGTGCAGCTGACAGCTTCTTAAGGTTCGAATAAACAGCAAAGCCCTATTCAAAGTTTGAAGGTTCACGGAGAGGGTCAGCAGAACGCAATCAAGTAACACTTTCTCTTTGTGTTCGTCCAAGTACAGAACGTTACATGGCTCTCAGGGTAGCCATCTGAAAACTCTTTAAACTTATCGTGACCATGAATTCATAATCAACTACCCAGAGCCATGAAATGTCTGTGGGAGACTGACAGGATCAAATGTGCCACTGACAAGCAGAATAAATGAAAATGATGTTTGAACGTCTAACTGACCCTCTGTTATCCGCAGGTAAAGTGATGCATTGTGTGGGACTTTGTTCTCCATGTTCTGCACACCAATGGATAGGATGGAAAGAAAACCGTTGCATGGACATTTCCTTGCTCCGCCACCACATGAATAAGTTATACAGAGATGACAACAGAGAGTGAATCACAGAGGAAAATGGCCAAATAGGGGAAAAAAGGCCAATCTATTTGAAATACTTGTGACCTAAAAGGTGAATGCAGAACTGGCCTTGATGACAGTCGTTCAGATTAATCGTGGCATTAATTTAAGCAATCATGTGCGTGTGTGTTTTAAAATGTAGATGCAGAACTGGACTTCTGTCCCTATAGAGCAGATGTATTAAAAGTGTCTCTAATTATCCCCCAGTTCAGTTCTTAATGGTGCAGTTGATCTTGACAGCTTGGTTGGAGCTTTATGAGCTAGTAAAAGGTTATTATCAGATGGAGATGGGCTAATGTGGTGCACCTGCCAGAGCTGGAAAAGAAATTGTCGTGCAGCAGACTATAAAGCAGCCATATAAGAAGTTCAGCTTGGGATGATGGTGGCATTAAAAACTGTTTCAATATCATATCAAATTTGATGAGGTTTTTGTTCTTGTTCCAGACCACTTCAAAATGAAGACACAACACTGATAAACAGAGGTTCTATTCAGGCCTGGCCACAATCAGAAAAATATTAATAATTTTACTTTTTTGTCATACAGATTGATACAAATGTCACAAAAGTTTACAATTTACAACTATCAATAGCAAAATAATAATGGTAAGTTTGACCTTTAAAATGGTTTACATTATAGGTTACTATGTAAGGGTGTTCCTACAGTATATCAATGTAAAAACGAATTAAATAAGAAAATGCAAGCCTTGCTATACCACTGGAGCACAGAAAATTATACTAATGCAATATTAACACAGGGCTTTGGAAAGGACACAAACTGGTGCTGAGAAATAAAATTTGTGATGCAGTTTCCAGATGAACAGTTGCAGAGGCTTCCATTGTTTCAGAGACCTGCAGGCAAGCTGCAGATAAAATATAAAAAGCATTCATGTAAATGTGGCGCAGGAGTCCCTTATAGCATCCCAAGAGAGACAAATGATGCTGTAACTCAGAGTTAAGCCGACGGCTTAGATGTTTCTGGCAAACTTTAGGACATATAGGGGAACACAAGGAATGTGCATTGTCCCTAGCATCCACAGCAACATCACATCACGCAAATGTGACAGACTTAAGGCGAATGCTCGACACGCTCACGCAAGGGGCGCAGGGTAAAGATGCAAAGAGCTGTGGTGCATTACTGAGTGAAATAACGCACACACGCGCGCACACACACACACAGGGAGTAGATAAGCGACTGTGACATGTAGCTGGAGGGGAGGGAAAGAAAGACAGGGTGATGGGAGATGGGCTGAACTAATAGTTCACTATTGGCTCACACTACACACAGGCTGTGCACACTCACAAAGCCACGGTCTATGGCTCTTTAAGCATCACCTAAATAATTACTACTATGATTAGTTGATCATTTTAATTCCTTTCTTATCCGCTGTCTCTGTTTTAACAAAAGTAAGGGTGAGACAACATTCCAGGAGTTCCCTTATTACACGAACATGTGTATATTGTATAGGGTTCAGGAGCAACATTCTTTTTTCCTCCCTTCATTTTGATCACCTGTCAGTTCCCACCCGTCATCCAGCTCTCCCCTGTTATAAAACAGCTGCCAGTGGGGATAGGACAGACTAAAGTGATTCCTCCCAGACATTTAAAACCAGCCATCATGGCTATTCCCTTTCCTTTCCACACAGACACACACGCTCATGATTTGGTAGCATTGCGGTGATTGACAGAGCGGAGTATGCCACCCGTTCCACCCAGAGATTGCGACGTATTTTTAGTCTGATACCCAGGCTACACCTGTGGTATTGTTAACATTCAAATTCATGTCCTAGGATGATCAGGGTAGGATTGTGCTGTTCTAGAGTCTTTATAATGGTGTTTCAACTTGCATGTAAAAACAGAGAAGGCAGCAAACTGTTGCTACCACAGGGGATCCTCATTTACATTAGGAGACAGAAGGGAAAGTAAGCTCTTTCAGTGTAAACAGCTTTCAAAGTGGAGTACATAAAGCAATAGGTCAGAAAGTAGGAGCAAGTAGGTGAGAGAAAGGCGATCAGAGCTGCGAATGAGTAGGTAATGCCTGCTGTAAGTGAGAAAACAGTAGACCACACTACACTCCTCAGAGCAACGTACAACCAAAATGTTCTACTGAACAGCCTATAGAGACTACAATATACACACAGAAGAAGGAGTGAGGAAGTAAGAATTTATAATCAAGATTAAAAAAAACCTACACACACAAACTTTCGCTAAATGTTGCTGCAGACTGGAAAGAATACATGCCCAGCAGCAAGATGTAGTTCCACAATCGTGAGGAAAATACTCTTGAATACTCTAAAAATATATTGCTTGTAAGAAGAAACTCAAATTAAGAATCATAAGGCACACAAAGGTATAATTTAAAAGTCCATCCTGTGCTATTTAATGAGACTTTCCTAATTGGGGCATGTTCTGTTGGACAACAGCGTTTCGTTTTGTAATATAGAGAACACACCTGCAATCGGAGGAGCACACAGCTGCACACAGCTGCACTCTCCGCTTCGCTAAACTCACCGAAGCGCAGCAGTCAGCAGCTCGGGTGGGATACAAGGCTGCATACAGAATGCCAAAAAAGCACTAAAACGGGTGCTCTGTCATAGGATATGTCTAAAATCACTTTAAATTCCCAGTTGGGAGTGTAATTAAACATTGTCTGTTGTGGCTAAATGAGGCTGCTGACCTGAAAAGGCCCATCAGCACAGTAGCATTCAGTGCGGTGTCCATTAAGAAGTGACAGGAACAATTGCCTGTTCTGTGAAGAAACATCACACCAGCATTTAAAAGTTAAGGATCTGAAGTGAGTCAGGAGCTTAGAACAGCTTTTAAATAACATCGTGATATTCTACAGGCATGTGGATGTTTTACATGTATTTGTTGCAATAATAATAATAATAATATCCTGTAAAGCTAGGCAGAGAAATGCTCACTATCTACATTGGTGTAGTGAAGATGACTATAACCGGTGACAGATTTTATTCCACTGCTTTTTTTTCCTGGCCTGGTGCAATACGCTCCCTGTGATATTCATACGGGGGATGGTAATGGCTTATCCATAACTGTTTCAAATGAGGCTACAGACTTTCCCAGATTTGTTTGCACATCTAGTTACTGCTTCAAATGTGTTCATTTTAATGGTGGACACTGGGAACATGAATACACTAGTATACCAACAATGCAAATATAAACAAAAATGAAGCTGCATATGTCTACAAAGTAAAATAAAAGTGCGAGCAGACCAAAATGGGATTTGGGAAAGCAGCAAGTAGTGGGATTTGAGAGCTGGTGATGCTCCACAGCTCTATCGATAAACAAACTGCATGATACAGATTACTTTCCTAGAGATGATGCAAAACCGTTTATCATCATTCAAATATGCTGAACATTTAATCCTGGCATGGGGTGCATCTCTAAACCGCGGTAAACATGTGCACATGCAACTTTAAGAAAAAGAAATTCCAAAATAAGGCAAAACCAGTTTTCACAGCGACTAATGATTGTTACAGACAACTCCTGAAACATGGCTCAGATTGTGACATAAGGTTAATGTTAAGGTTACCTTAAGAAGCAGAAATTCTAGCGCACAGATATGATGGCAATATACATTTAGATCACTGTTTCAAGAGCTATCCCCACATTCCCCATCCACAAAGATACAGGTTTCTTTTAGTCACTAAGAAACCAGATAAATTATTCAGATTTACCTGAATCTTAACTATGATGAGCATGAATTTCTAAAGCAGCAAATGGTGGATCTGTAATATAGAGGTCACTGGTTTTCCAAGTCTTTCAGTATGGAAGCGCTCGGATACGAATGTTGAAGAAAAGACTTGCTATAGACAGAGCAAAAAGCCTTAATATGTGTAACAAGCCATGCCTGTGAGAACCCATAATGCAGGCTACCATCTGTAATAAAACACAGGGCTTCCTGATGAGCCTCCTGTGTCACTGCTTTAAGGGCTGCCAGCCACTGAGCTCAGAGCAATAAGAAGCCACAGGAAGTCACAACACAGTCAAGAGAATGCTTTTCACCCCACATCACTCTCCAAGGAATACATGTCTCTAATCAACAAATCAAAGCTAATGACACTTCTAGTGACCATTATTAGATCTAAATAAATAAATAAATAAATAAAAATTAGCAATAAATTATACATGGTTTAAGTATATATATATATATATGATATTTATTTTCCCCACCTCTTGATTTCTTATATATGAGGGTGACATTTTTTTTAGATATATTTAATTGTTATAATCATTGTTAAACATTAAACAAGCCAGGACATGCCTAATTAAATCTTTAAAATTATAAAGCATCAAACAAGTGTGCAGCATATGTCGCAGCTCCTTCAGAACAGTTGGAAACGTCTCCCATGTGATTACCTGGCAAAGAGAGTTGAAATAATACCAAGAGCCTGCAAACCTTTTATTGAGGCACTGTTCTTTTTTGAAGAATATAAAATGGCTTTGATATATTCAGCAATTTTAGGCTTATTTATACTACATGCATACATGATGTTTGGCTACAAACAGAAAGACAATCCGACAATACACATACAATATCCCTATGTTACTATATTTATTAAAGGGGGAAAATACAGGCAATAAAGAGGAACAGGCTTGTTCAAAGGAATGACTATTGTATGTGTACATAAAGCTACTTGTAAATGTTCACAGCAAAGTCAGCTTACTGTATACCCTGTACATTCATCCGAACATGCTAAGTTTGCATTTGCATTCTGGCACAGATGACGATTTTCTTACTGTCATAGAAGCATGTAAAATGATCATGATTGTTGGAAATCTAATTAAACGTTCAATTAAAAACAGAGACAAAATTGTTTTGACTGTGAGAATGTGTCTGCAGGCCACCATATGAACATAATGTCAGGTCATTTCACATTGTTTGACAGGGAACAGTCACACATTGTAAACTAACCTTTTCTTTCACAAGTGACAATGCAAATGCAGCACCTCAGCTCCATTCCCATATTAAATAAGCCCTACTCAAGATATGTTTTTGTGTGGATTTAAAAGTATCAGGAGTGAAATCACCCGGAAAAAAAAGAAAGATGATCTCGATGGTCTCGGGCCAAAGATGAACCAAAATTCATCACCAACCAGAGCAAAACCACAGTTTTAAACTGGTCTAAAGTACAAGAATTTCAGGAAAACTGAAAGGCTTTATTGATTAAATTTGATTGTACCAAATCATACCATTCAGACACATACTCGTAAAAGCGTTTAGTATTAGCATATAAACTGTAACTCAAATTGACCAGATGCAGATCATTATTATTATTTTTTTTAATCGAGGAATAGCTGAATGTGAATCAACTCTTCAAAGTCTTAACATTACGTGCATAGATTAGCCTGTGTGGCATGGAAATGAAATGTATATAAGGGTAAACTAGGCTTGAAGAATGCATATGACATGTAAATACACACCTAAGGGCAATGGGCCGGTTTTTACTCAGCTGAAGCTGATTCAAGTTTTTCCCTCAAATAACTGCTCCTTTAGATTCTGTACTGCTGTGACTCAGATGTTCTATAAGCTTAAATCTGCCCTCATCTATGACAAATCAGGGCACTCATCAGGTCACTGATAAGTATCTAACAAATATAAATTATATGTTTGCACTCGGGCACGGTGGCTTAGTGGTTAGCACGTTCGCCTCACACCGCCAGGGTCCGGGTTCGAGTCCCGTCTCGGCCATGTGTGTGTGGAGTTTGCATGTTCTCCTTGTGCCTCAGGGGGTTTTTCTCCGGGTTCTCCGGTCCCCCCCCCAAAAAAAAACAAAAACATGCACGGTAGGTTGATTGGCACCTTGGAAAATTGTCCCTAGTGTGTGAATGTGAGTGTGCCCTGCGATGGGTTGGCATTCCATCCAGGGTGTATCCTGCCTTAATGCCCATAGACGCCTGAGATAGGCACAGGCTCCCCATGACCCGAGGGAAGATCGGATAGCGGTAGAATATGAATAGATCGGTAGAAGAAGTAGAAGGGAATATGAGGGCGGTAATAAGATGAATGAATGAATGAATGAATAAATGAATGTTTGCACTCCTAAGCTTGGGAATATTATCACTGTACCAACTAATCAAACATGTGCAGGATCCATTGCTTGACATTTTTAATAAATAGGTGCTCTAAGAGGAAATAATGTGCTTATATAAGTAAACAGCACCTAAAGCATAAACACAGGCCAGCTGCATGAACCAATCATAAGCAATGAAATGGTCCTGGATGCTTGTTAAGCACTTTTATGAGCTACAAATGAACAGGAAGCAAAGAGGCTGATTTGGTGCAGTAGTAAATACACCTAGGATTATGCAATGGTTAGCAAAAGCTGACATTGCATGAAAAAAAGACCACGAAAAAAAAAAACAAGGCGCTTCTTGCACTGATGTGGGTGCAGGCATTCAATTAAACTAAGAAAGTGATCTAAGAACCAATTCTACAAATTGAATAAGTGTAAATGCTACTAAATCTCTGTTACAGGGCTTGTAAGAAAAAGCCTGTACACAGAGCAACACTTTCTGGGTCATGATGCTGTCTAGGGTAGCATACAGATGCACTGTGTGTGTGTGTGTGTGTGTGTGTGTGTGTGTGTGTGTGTGTGTGTGTGTGTGTGTGTGTGTGTGTGGTGTGTGTGTGTGTGTGTGTGCAGGCGCAGTTTTAGAGTGAGAGGTCTGTATGGGAAAACATGGGATTCGTTCTACTTCAGGGGCTAAGTCTGATTGACATTAGCAAGATCGCCAGCATTGATCGCAACTTTAAATTCTGCAGCTAACTGATCCAGTAAATCCTGTCCAATAAAGAATCACACAAACCCTAGCTATAAATAGACCACCTATACTGAAAGCAAATGAAGTCCTGTAATATGTGTAATTGTTATTTTCTCTCATTGACAGTGTTTATATACACACACACACACACACACACACACACACATCATGTGTTAATATCATAACAGACATGTTCTACCGGCAAAACACTGCAAAGCAAAGATTACTCACCGTAAAATGATTGTGGATTGTGGCTTTTAAGTACATTAACAACTAGTGCAAATGAACACAAATTAAACAATAAAAACCTTTAAAAAACATAAACTAATGCAACAAATGAACAAGTAGATCAGCAACATGGACACTGTGTGGATCATTTAAATATCAGGTCTCTCTCTCACACACGCTTTAGCTTTACATGTTGTTTACAAGCAAGAAAGCAAAAATAAGTGAACACCTCTGATCAAAATCACACTGGTTCACACATTATTTCCACCTTTCATGTGTACACTGATTATCTAGGCATTTTGGTAAAATATTTTATTTCTTTAGATAATAACGATTAAACATGCAACCTTTGACCATTGACTTGAAACCAAAAAGGTTAGTTTTGATGGTCGGGTTTTTCAATTGTTGTATATGGGTCTTTCAACCACTGAGGCTCAATGCAACAAGACATGGACACTAATAACATTCATAACATTTTCTCAAATCTTCTAAATTCTGTATTTTCCCCTCCTTGTCTCTGACTTCCCACCAAAGTCCAAGTGCCTTTCACAGGAAGTATAAAACCATGGGATTCACTATGAGCGGTATGACTTTCTGAGCCTGCTGGTACATGTGTGGACCCACCCTTGCGTCACACAATTTCCAGAAGTCACCAAACTTGTACCACAGATTAGCTCAACATGAATACCCGAGGCAGTTATCTTTAAACCTTTACCATTAGATACGCTGCTGAATCCCTAACAGGAAAGTATGCCATTGTGAATGTGCCTCCTTTTCCAGTGAAACGCACAGGCATCATATTCAACCCTCAGAAACAAAAATATGAATTTCCTCATGTACTTTTGCACGACCCGTCATTTATGCAGCCAAAAGAGTTGGTGGCTTAAAACACCAGAATGCCAACTTTAAACAAGGTTTCTTTCAGGGTCTCTGGTTTCCTTCCACCAAAAATAAAAATAAAAATTCTATACTTGTGCCTAGGTGTGTACGAGTCTGTGTATGTCCCTGTGCCTGAAATCCCATCAATTACATGTTACAGCAGATGACAAGACCCACCATCACACTATCCATTACTATCCATTACTAAGAATACAGTTTTTACCTCTATGGTGGACTCAATGTTCATTTAAGGTGCTTTTTTTTTTTAGTAGTTTTAAAAGGGTAGACCGTGGCAACCCTTATTTTGGCCCACTTAAAAAAAGGAGGAAAAATATCATTTGGAGAAATAAGGACCAGCTTCATGTTTTTCATTATCGGTTACAAGGGATTGGACACTATTGTATAATAAATTGGAATTTCACATTGCACACACTGAACTAGAACTTTGAAAATAAATAGGGTTTTAACAGAATAAACATTCACACAGAAAAATTCCTTGTATGAGTGAGGCATGATAATAATGGCTATTATTTTTACAGTCCCTAACAACCTAGTGTGTACATTTAACTGTTTACACACACACACACTACAGGGGAAAGTACATCTTTCTGAAGCCTGTAACGACTTATTCCAAGGTGTCTTATTTCTGAGTGTGTACACAGAAGACAGACAAGGCTTTGCATCCACAGTCCTAACCATGCACAGCTGCTGCACACAGGTAAGCTGCAGTAAATGGGGGGGGGGTGTTTGGAGCAAAATCTCCACCGTGACACTTACTTCCCAATGACCTCGCACAGCTCGTAAACGTCTTCGAAGAGCACGTCGTCGTCGGCCATGGTCCAACCACCAGACAGGACAATTTCCTGTCTGTAATGTGTCCACGGCGGGGAATATCACACTCTGAACCAGAAGGCGCCGGTGCACCGCTCCTCCAAAAAGAATTCCTGCGAACGGAAACAAATGTCTTGGCGGCTTTTTTTCCTCTTTTTTTTCCCCAGTGAAAAAAAAATGTCCGTGAGTTCAAAACACACACACACACACACACACACACAAGCGGTGGACGGAGTGGAAGCTCACAAACCCCCCTCAGTCTCTCACCTTCTCCTGCCCCACCTTAGGCTTGTTTTCCCGGCTCTCTTTAATGAATCCGCGGCGCCAGGTTCTGTTGGCTTTATAAACAATTCCGCCACATGTACAGATCTCAGCGTTTTCCTCTCCGTTCAAGTGCCTGAGCGGTGTGTCCTTCCACTAAACTACACTCCGACTCGCGGAGACTAGAACAAGTCGCTTCTGGTGCCGAAATTGCAGCAAAGTGACCATATTCATCGCCGTGTGATGTTCCGCATGTCCGCGGTCATCGCTTCCGCCAACACACGCGACTCCGCTGGCTGGCTCTTGGGTGTTTTTTCCCTCTATGTGCCCGCGGCTCCAGTCCGCTCTGCCCCGCTCCTCTCCGTTCTGCCCCGCCGCTCTCTCTCTCTCTCTCTCTCTCTCTCTCTCTCTGAGTCCACAAAACAGACTCCGCCCTCTCCAGGCTAGGAAACTGGACTACCACGCGCCACAATGGCTCCCACCGGGAAGCCCTGTGTTCCGGATCTATGGCAGGAGGAAAACGCGGATTGCTGGAGCCGCAATGGCGTCTGAGCTTCTCGGAGAAGTCGCAGTTTCCCGACGTCTGTTATGCACGCTCCCGACGTCATTCGGGAATGAGCGGCGTCCAAAAGCGCGTTTTGTCTGCTGGGGAATTTCGGTTATGGTCACGATCATTGGATAGTCATAAATAAATCGATATACAATGTAACAGTAACTGACACGTTAACCTCAAAACATATTTGATGAAAAACTTTTTTTTTTGAGAAACTTTTTTTTTTTTTTTTACATAAAATAACAGTTTGATCAACAAAAACGCAGATCTTTGATGTGGAGTGAGAAGTCAGTTACAGTCATGACATTATAACTCCTACCACGAGACGAAGTCCCAAGACACATTTACAGAATGGCATTTTCCTTTCAGTTAAACATACAGAGCCCTGTTCTAGAATGATGCCCCTGTTATACAAAGCGAGCTCCATGAGGATGGTTTGAAGTTTGTCTAAAATATGTGATTGAGCTGCATCAAAACCCTTAATCCCAATTAGGGGTGAGCTGATTGCAGATTGTACCTCATGCTTCTTCACTCTACACTCTTATCAGCGCCTGGCCTTAGTTTACTGCATGTGTGTCTGATAGGAAAAATCCACACAGTTACAGAATGTTTTGCAATTCGGAAAAACCTTTGAAAGATTATTGTTTCTTGTTACAGGTTATTGAATAGCTCTATTGTGCAATCAGTTGGATTATATCTATTTATAATCTTCAAACTAGACATTCATTCATTCATTCATCTTCTACCCCTTTATCCGATCTTCCCTCGGGTCACGGGGAGCCTGTGCCTATCTCAGGCATCTATTTGCATTAAAGCAGGATACACCCTGGATGTAATGCCAACCCAACGCAGCGCGCACACACACACACACACACACACACATTCATTCACTATGAAAAATTTTCCAAGGTGCCAATCAACCTACCGTTGCATGTTTTTGGACCGGGAGGAAACTGGAGAACCCGAAGAAAATCCCCCAGAAGCACGGGGAGAACATGCAAACTCCACACACACATGGCCCAGATGGGAATCGAACCCGGACCCTGGAGGTGTGAGGCGAACGTGCTAACCACTGAGCCACCGTGCCCCCTCAAACTAGACATTACTGTATTAATTAGTAAATAAGATTTGTAATGTTTTAAACATTGCATCATAAATGGGAGGAAGCATGTTTTTCAAATAGTAGTAAATGTGGAAACTAGGAACTGCCATTGTACAGAATATATGAAAACATCTCATACTGTTTATCTAAAACAGTCATGCATCTGCTTTTTTTTTTGCTTTTTATTAGGAAATGTACATTGTGCTCCCCAAATATTTGGTTTAGGTGTGAGTGGGGCTTTCAAGCACAGTACACAGCCTTCATTTCAGACTATTTTTAAGGTAGCTACATAAGACACACGGTTATACAGTTTATACAGGAGTTTATGGTAACTTCCCTTTAGAGTTTAAAATGTAAACAGCTAGTACATTCCATATAGTTATATTGGCTGATTTTCTTTTTTTTTTTTTTTAAAGCTTGCTCTTTTCTTAGCTTGCTTTATTATTAAAAATAAGAATAAAAGAAAACAGGAAATGGACACACCTGGTCAACAGGAAACACATATCTGTCAAATATTTCAATATTTATGATCACTTATTAAAATGATTGGGCTCAAGCAAAAGGCGGCTTGTTTGGTATGCACATTTAGATATAAATAATAAGGCCATGTCAGAATTTCTGTGGTACCTTACTAGTTTTCACATAGCCTGTCAGAATGTACAAATTAAGTAGGTTTCAGTGTACTGGGGAAAAAAAAACCAAAGATCGATTTCAAGTACTTCATTCGAAGTTCATTTACATGCATAACACTGAATGTGTTAACACGAGTTCATCATGAATTGGAGATCTGACTCTGTGTGTGTGTTGACAAAAACATGGCAACCATGCAGAAGATGTTTTGTAAATAAAAACAAACACAAAATGTGTTAATGTGCTGATATGGCCTGCACAGTTAAACATTGCTTTTATCAGCTAAAGTACTTCATTACAAGGTCACAACTGATTCTGTTTTAAGATCCCCAAAAGACCTGTGTTTGAATACATTAGTATATGTTTGAAAATAATATTTGTGTCTTTCCTTCCTGAAAAATTGTGTTTCCACTTGAGATGAAAAACGTTCTATTTTCATGGTGCATGGATAATTAATCTAGAGATTTGGCACATTATATTCCTATTAGACTTGCATTTAGGCACTTGGATCAATAAGGCCTGTAGTGCACAGGAGCATGTACTTTAGGTACTTGGATTGTTAAGGTCTAAAGCAACGAGTAGTAGAAATTCTGCTATAGGGAGGTGATAGCTCAGTGGTTAAGGCATTGGGCTCCGGACCCGAATGTCGGAGGTTCAAATCCTAAGCTTCCACTAGTGGACAAGGCCCTTTTAACCCTCAACTGCTCAGTTGGATATGTCACTCTGGATAAGGGTGTCTGCCAAATACTGTAAATGTAAATGTAATCCTCTCACCCGATGCCGATGAATCCTATGTGAGAAACCCCCAAGCCCAGACAGATGCTTCTGCTAACATGAAAATAGGTCACCAGTTTCTCCAGTGTATTAACATCAAATTTGCTGCTTCTGTTTTCACCAGTTTACCACTTACTCACAGATCTAGGATCCCAACAAATTTTGTTCAAATAGTATATTTACAGACATTGACGACAATCAATAAAATCAGTATAAAAATGTAATTCATGTACTGTGTTAGCAGGAACTTAAAACAGGCCATTAAAATATTTTAAATGTAAAATTTATCCGTGGTTTCAAAACAGTGTGTTTTTGCTGAAGAGCCACACATTTATATTTGTATATATATGCATTTAATTGCATTACAGAGACAAACTTTTACCATCAAATGTATTCAGTTTTTGGCACTTAACTAAAACAATGGCAGACTCTTCGAGTTAAATGTGAAGAATGCTGCACAATGAATGAATCTGCTATATGTCAGTGAGTGATTAATTCACAGTTAGTCATTTTGCATTCACTGCACCCAGATTTTCTCCACACACACACACACACACACCCTGTATGGACACAGAATTGAGCTTTACAGCGATGCATACCAATAGACAGACTCAGTGGTTCTGCTGAAAGAAGCCAAGCTTTAGTAAATAGTTTAAATTTCCTTAGATGCATGTAAAATATGTCAAATATTAACATGTCTCTGTCGCTGGTCTAGAAGTCTGCTTTGTTGAGATAAGGTATTTTTGCTGATTTTGCAGATCGTACAAATTAATTTTGCCACCGGTGCTGCTCCTGTCAAATGCCGCAGGGGATGCAGCCTCCACCCCCGGACCCCAAAAAGCATGATTCTGCAACACTTTACGTGTGAAAGATAAGTGCTTATAACTCAGCCACTACATGTATTAAGACATACTATTTTCATTGATAAGGTACACACCAACAAGTACATCTGTACATCTGACTGCAGTTATTTTTGAGGCAAGAGTATTGTGATTGAACTAAAATTGACAAGTCAGGTATGAGATTTTGGGGCCCAGTGATGTAAAAGGTCACATGGAAGAAGTAGCTCAGGTGTGCCGTGCAGCCTAATGCTATCTCTAATCAACTTCTTCTTGGTTCTTTTATTCTCAAAATTCTGCCAGGCAAAGCCTTTAGATGTCAGACTTATAAAACACATACATGCCAACCCTCCGCACTATGAACTAATAGAGTTGAGCATACCTATTATATGTACAGTATATATCTTAAAAGTGAATGTTTACGGTAGAAAGAAAAAAGTAGTATGTAAGATTTCTGTCAGCACTAGAGCTAATAATAATAATAATAATGTCCAAAACAAAATAACCCCCTACTAGATAATAATAATACCTATTAACTCTTAAAAGTTGTTAACAATTTTAACAAGAGCTAATAATAATAATAATAATACAAAATAGTAAGATTAATAATTAACTCTTCAATTTTAACAAGTCAAGGAGTAGCAGTTAGTTTCAAAAATACTTTTGTTATTCATGTTAAAAACTACAGGCTGGTTTGGAGTAAATATGATCCTCTTACAGTTCTCTCTGTGGTATTGCTTTGATTTATTCCATTTTACCCATATTTTGTTTGAATGAAATCTTTGGCATAATATTTAACCAAAGCTCTTGTGTTGAATTTTGCCACGTCGTCCCTCAAGTGAAATATTTGGTGTTCAAACAATGGTGCCCTTTTTTTAAACAATGCATTGTATGCTTAGAATAAAAAAACAATATTCTCATTTTTTCAGTTTTTACTGTTTTTGCTGGCTTACAATGAAGCAACATCAATGTGCTATGATCCACCTACAGCACTCATTCAAATTATGATCTTACGCTTATCATGGGATGCCTGTTTAAACAGATGAACTGTTGTGTTGAGAAATTATATATATATTATATATTATATTTAATATGAGGGGGCACGGTGGCTTAGTGGTTAGCACCGTTTGCCTCACACCCCCAGGGTCCGGGTTCGATTCCCGTCTCGGCCATGTGTGTGTGGAGTTTGCATGTTCTCCCCGTGCCTCAGGGGGTTTTTCTCTGGGTTCTCCGGTTTCCAAAAACATCAAAAACAAAAACATGCATGGTACATTTACATTTACATTTGCGGCATTTAGCAGACGCCCTTATCCAGAGCCCTTACCATGACTTACAATTGAGCAATTGAGGGTTAAGGGCCTTGCTCAAGGGCCCACTAGTGGCAGCTTTGTGGTGGTGGGGTTTTGAACCCATGATTCTTCTGGTCCAGAGTCCAACACCTTAACCACTGGGCTAGTCACCTCCCGTAACCATAGGTGTTGATTGGCACCTTGGAAAATGTCCCTAGTGTAGAATGTGTGTGTGTGTGTGTGTGTGTGTGTGTGTGTGTGTGTGTGTGTGTGTGTGTGTGTGGTGTGCCCTGCGATGTGTTGGCATTCCATCCAGGGTGTATCCTGCCTTAATGCCCATAGATGCCTGAGATAGGCACAGGCTCCCCGTCCGTGACCCGAGGGAAGATCAGATATAGCGGTAGAAGATGAATGAATGAATGAATGAATGAATGAATATGAATATATTTATATAATATATATAGATATTTTTTTTCAAATATATTTTCTATATAAGAATCAATACAACACACAGATATATATATATATATATATATATATATATATATATCTATATATTATATATATAGGGATATATATTAAGGATAGCGATAGAATATATATATATATATAGATATATATAGATATATATATATATATAGTATCAATATATAGATAATAATATATATATAAATACAGAGGGAAAGAGAATTTTAGTATTAAATGATGTCTGGAGACCAACACCACAAGTGCAATTAGTGAAATTCTGTTTATTCTTCTGATAATATAATTAAATCAACAATGTTTATTGATACACTAAACATACCTCCAGTGTATACCTCCAGTTTGAATACCTCCAGAATTAGGAGTTTAAGCAAACCTACGCTATATTTAACCTATTTCTCTTGAAGTATGACTTTGTATTGTTGTACTGTATTGTTGTACAGGAAGTGCTTTTGAACAGAAGCCTAAAACTGCAGTTATATAGGGAAAAGGGAAAAAAAAATTACATACCCATTGGGCAATTTACAAAATATACCATTTGCATCTTGTGTTCCTCCTTTTTTAGTTAAAAGTTGTGACTTTAAATCTCAACCAAAAGAAATCTGCTGTTTAAAGTAAATCTTCTAACAGCAAATTGATAAGCTACAGACTTACATTATAATACATTCTAAACTGCATGATGTGTTAGATAAAAGCATCTTGAAACAATTCTCCAGTCACTCATATAAATGATTGGAATGCATCCTGTTTCACTGTCAAGCTGCACTGAATAAAATCGGAGTGAATACAATGTAAATGTAATAGATAACGGCTGTATAATATTATACAGCATTGCACAGCACACGGTTACAGAGGAATACAAATCATTTTACAAATCATTTTAGGATTTTAGGAATAATTTACGGACGGGTGCTCAATATCACCTGGAGAATTTTTGTAAAATGTGTGTGTGTGTGTGTGTGTCTTGTTTTCTTTTTGTCTTTTAACTGTCCTTATCTTTATATCATATGTATATATGTGTGTGCACTCTGTACTGCATTCATACTCACACACACACACACACACACACACACACACACACACACACACACACTGCCTTTTTGTTATAATCAAACGCATTCACTTTTGCATAATCAAAATCCTTGAGACCAATAATCAGCAACATTGACCAGGTCAGACTGCTCACTTGAGGGCTCTCCGAGGGGCTATTTTTGGTAGCACCGGAGGTCATGGAACTCCTCTGGATCTAATTTCAAATCAGCACCAGTAGTGCTGTGTGGCACAAAGCCCTCCATGATCTTCATGTTGCAGTGTGTCTTCCTCTCATCCTTGTTAGCAGAGCAGCTCTGAGCCCCCTATCGCTGTAGATCACTTTGGACTGTCTCCCTAGAGACATGTTCCTCAGTGGGAATCCAGTCTGACTTATTCAAACATGCCACACTGGCCAAGGCATCAACAGTCAGGCTTATGTAAGCAGGAGTCCTCATTAACCAAACACCTCAGCACCAAGATGGATCAGCCTGGGGCCTGTGGAGCCTAATACTGGTGTTTTGTGTGTGTGTGTGTGTGTGTGTGTGCATGTGCACATGTGCTTGTGCATATGTATGTGAGGATGCAGTCAGTGACAGGAGTAGGCGTAGGAACAAAACCTCCACGTATTTTTAAGCACTAGCATTTGTTGTACATGCTGAAAAGGTCCATCCAAAGCGCTGTAAGTCTACGTAGCCTATATTTCTTGCTGCACGTATCATTCTAGCACTGCATTAGCCCCAAGACTGAAGCTCTCTTACTGAAACACTGCACATTCTTCGCATGCTCAATTTCATTCGCCCCTACGAACTTTACAGACCAGTGTCAACTTGAAACACGGGCGGTTTATTTTAAGCCACGTTTAATAGCCCAGTGCACCCAACTGTAAAGAGTCAACACAAAGTTCCCGAAAATGCATTTCTTGCATATCTTTTAAGCACTTCAAGAAGCAAGCTGGATTGCACGGTAGATTGCACCTTTTTTAAGAGCACAGACATGTTTATGCTTTGCTAAATGAATCTATGGAGATTGTTCAAAGTCCCAGAGCTGCTTTGGTTTTCGGAATTAGACGTGGAACCACACTGAATAAGGAAATATTTCTGCCGGGTTCCTGCGGTTTTTGCTTCCTCAATAGGAACAAGGCGACTAAAGGAAAAATGATCTGACACATGTGGGAGGAAAAGAGTACAACCCTTCAACAACCTGCTCTACCAGGTAACACAATAGTAGCAGTGCCTCTAGGCCAGTGTGTAGCAGTGTACCTACGTCAGCGTTCTGACTCTGCTCCTACGTGCCGCACGCAGAAAGAACACCTTCACAGAGTGTCAAGTGACAATGTTTCACGTCTAATACTATAAAACTATATAAAAAAAAGAGAGTATCGGTGGAAGTGCATTTTAGCTTTGTCAGTAGAAATGTTAATGGAAATAAAAGACTATAGTTCGTTTTGCAGGTTCTTCTCGGGCATGGTGATACGGGCGAAAGTATTCTACGCAAATGACTTATTGCATGTGATTTAGCAAAGTGGAGACAGGATCATTAGCTGTGCTGTAATGAGATACATGTATTATTCGGAGGTTGATGATCTGGGGTCTGAGGAAGGGTCTGAGGAACAGAGGTCGATATTAATATATAATCCGTATCTCTACCCACAAGATCATTTGCATAGGCAATACAATTACAGTATGGCATAACCATACTTCCTGTTTAACAGGCATACTGCCAACTGGATCTGGAGACTAGTAGAAGAACACTGAGGTGCAAGATAGTAGAATTCATCTATCCCGAGATACCATGTTTTTAGACAGCTGGAGGAAAATAGAGAACCTGGAGGAATTTAAATATGGTTGAAACATGCTAAACCTCCATTCAGCCTATAATTCTATATCAGTGTTGGATTTTAGTGATAAAGGTAGTAATAGGGGATTATTTTAAGATTTTATTCGAATTTACTGACCCAATTAGGACAACTAAATATATGCACTCTCAAATCCCTTATTAGGACTTGCTCACTTGTAGATTCATTCATTCATTCATTCACTTTCTTTATCCGATCTTCTCTCGGGTCACGGGGAGTCTGTGCCTATCTCAGGCGTCTATGGGCATTAAGACAGGATACACCCTGGATGGAATGCCAACCCCTCACAGAGCACACACACTCACATTCACACACACATACACTAGGGACAATTTTTCCAAGGTGCCAATCAACCTACCGCGCATGTTTTTGTAACGGGGAGGAAACCGGAGAACCCAGAGAAAAAAACCCTGAGGCACGGGGAGAAAAAAGCATGGGGGAGAAAATGCAAACTCCACACACACATGGCCGAGACGAATCGAACCCGGACCCTGGCGGTGTGAGGCGAACGTGCTAACCACTAAGCCACCGTGCCTCCCACACTTGTAGATTATAATTCTAAAGTACTATAGTTTCTAAAATGTAATGGAAATGTACATGTCATACAGTTGATATGTCATTTAAATATTTGTGAATTACATGGGCCTAATCAGGTGTGCATATAGAGTTTTGAATTTCAGTCCATTTTTACCCATTATTTATTTTTTATTATGGTTAAATAAAAAATATTATTCTCCTTCTACTTTCGGTTACCTACAATCCTACACACGCAGTCCCTGTAATAAACTCATTTCTAATTCTGTCCGTCCTCGTCACTCCCAATGAAAATCTCCAGCTCTGCTTCCTGTCTTTTAGACAACGCCGCTATCTCTAAACTCTAAACGCAGGTATCACCACAGTCCTGTAAACTTTCCCTTTCACTCTTGCAGATTCCCTTCTGTCACAAATCACTCCTGCAACTCCACTCCACCCACTCCATCCTGCCTGCACTCTTTTCTTCACTTCCCTAACACACTCTCCATTACTTTATTTAAATCAAACACAATGTAATATTGTCTTGCTATTTCATGATCTGGCAGATGGTTATGAATGCTAGTGGTCCTGCACGTGCTTGAAGGTCATGATGTATCTATGCATGTCTGGTTCAACTTTTTGCTGAAAAACAGAAATGTGTTTGTTACACACCTTAAGGACCTACTTAACTAATTTGCACACTTGCAAAGCACCAGCAAATCCACCTAGTGTTAGCACCTTGTAGGCAGTTTTAATGGTACCCTACAATCCTTTTGCTTTCTGGAATGTCGATTACGCCTTTACAATAGGCTATGGCTATATCTCCAGTAAGCCTGCCCCCTTGTGGACAATCTATATAAAGCGGTACTATACCTGTACACACAACCATGCTAAAAGCCATACAAGAACAGAATGAGTTCAAATATTAAACACTCCACACAACCTAAAGAGTTTCCTTTTTGTTTTTAGGTTGTTTATTTATTTTTTTCTTTTACAAATTCAGCATTCATTACCTAATAGAACTCCTTAATATGTCAAAAATGTAAGAAACATACTTGTAAGCATATGTTCCTCTGTTACGCAAACAAAACTCATTGTGCTTAACATCTCCATCATCTCTTATAATATAACTATAAAAGCATGTTATAGTATACATGCATGTTTACTTTATGTATAGATACAGTGTGAGGCAAGGGATACTTCTACTCAACAGTTCATTACATTTCAGGTGAAAATTGAAAGCTTTAGTGCGAGCTTCGAAGTATTCTCTGAGTGGATTTTCCACTGACAGGATAACCTGCTGTAGACCTGCTGTCGACCCTGTGGCACGATTCGTGTTAATCATTTGTTATTTGTCACAGCAGTCCGAGAAGTTGCTTTTTCATCACACACACACACACACACACACACACACACACACACACACACAAACACACACACACACACACACACACACACAGACACTTTTTTGAGAGCAGCAGTTTCTCATTCCATCCTTTAATTACAAGGAATACATGTAGTGTGTTTTAGGTGTAGATGGACTGAAAATATCTGAGCTTGGTGTGTTCACATGCAGGGGGTTATCTTCCTCAGCTAGGGCAGATATTAAGTTCAGGAGTGTGTGTGTGTGTGTGTGTGTGTGTGTGTGTGTGTGTGTGTGTGTGTGTGTGTGTGTGTGTGTGTGTGTGTGTGTAACTTCCTTCTTAAACACATAGTTAATTCAAAATTTCCTTTTTTTTTTTTTTAAAGTTTTTTTCAAATAAATAAATAAATAAACAAATACTTAAACAAAATAAATAAACCCCATTAAACCCCATTAACATTTTAGTGTGAATGCAGTTTGAGGTGCCAGTTCTGGTCCATATGTGATTTGACATATTGATTTTTGTTGTTATACGTAAAGATTATATATATATATATATATATATATATATATATATATATATATATATATATATATATATGTGTGTGTGTGTGTGTGTGTGTGTGTCTGTATGGGACACGGTGGCTTAGTGGTTCGATTCCCGTCTTGGCCATGTGTGTGTGGCGCTTGCATGTTCTCCCCGTGCCTCAGGGGATTTTTCTCCGGGTTCTCCGGTTTCCCGGTAGGTTGATTGGCATCCTTGGAAAATTGTCCCTAGTGTATGTAGTGTGTGATTGTGAATGTGTGTGCGTGCCCTGTGATGGGTTGGCATTCCATCTAGGGTGTATCCGGCCCATAGATATTCACATGACCTGTGGGAAGATCAGAAATAGAGATAGAAGATGAATGAATGACTATATGTATATATGTATATATAGAATAGTAAAACTCAGTCTTACAGGCCAGTCTCTTCTCTCAGATATTAAACCAATATCATGACACAAATAATAGCATCCATAAAGATGTAACGCTGTACTTTTTAAAGTAGTTTTTTTTTCGGTCTGTTGGTTGCTGTATTTTTCCATCATTGGCTTCGAGCTGTGGGAACAGAAGCCAGGCACAAACCACAGTGCTAGTTGTTAGTAATTCTGTTATGACAACAAGATGAAAAGCTGTAGCAGTGGCAGAATAAGATTGTTTTCAGAACATATAAATTCCCACACGAAATCAGTCTTGGAATGTCACAGTCCTGTATGTATGTATGGGAAAACATGTTGCAACAATTAAATACTTTAAAAATCTGAAGTTTAAAATCTCATAACTTCGTTGACTTGAGAATTGTTTTAGTATTCGAGTATTCTAACGATTATTCCATTGATTTATTGAGTAATCAGATAAGAGATCTTTTCTTTATTAAAGAGCAATACTAAATAAGAGAGTGAAAATAAGATCGGTCTCTACAAAATGAACAAATAATTGTTTTTTCTTTATAGAAAAATTAGCATTTATTGTATTTAATTGTCATATTACATCAAAATACCCATATAATGCATTCAAAAAGCTCCTCCACAGTGACCATGTGAAGTCATAGTAAACTACTTGTTTAATTAAGATCATTATTATTCTCACTTATGTATTTATTTATTTAATCTTGCACAGTATATTATTATTATTAGTAGTAGTAGTAGTAGTATAATGATGTAGTATTCCTGTCTCCAGAAAAGCTGCTTGAAATTTTCCACAAACTAAATCAGTGTACTTATTGCCAGTTGCCTGCTCTACATGCTACCGCGGAGGGACTTTTTGAACGCACTGAATATAAATAATAGCGGTGGATCATATGGATCATGGCTTCTTGTTCAGCACACACGTGAACCATGGATTATCTTTTAAAATATATATATTTTTTAACGATCACCGAATGAAATTTTTCCTGCCGATATTGCTTTTTATTAATAAGTAATTATTATAAGTAATTTCATACCAACACAGAGCAGTCACGTGTTCAGGCAAACATGTTAATCAGTCAACAACAGCAGCTAGCAGAGAAGCAGAAGAACCTATTTGCAACATTATTTGCAATATTATTCATAACTTATCTATGTTGCATTTCCTTACTGTAACTTTTTCTTGTTATAAATAGAAAGCAAGTTATTTATCTCCTTCCCTCTGTTTTTGCTGATCCAAGAAAGATCAGCTTCATGATTCAAAACCCGTAATGTGATTCGTGAGGGGTTTCTTTCCCCGTTGCACTGCTGATAAATAAAAATATGTATTTCTTTTTTCTTCCTGTTTTAGTTTGAAGTGATCCAAAAATTTTCCTGCAGTTTTTATATTCTGCAGCCTCCTCTGTTACCTGTACACAGCACTGCAAGTTTAGCGGGTGATGCATCAGTAATAATGGTCTGCGGGAAACACAGTGCTGGGTGCTCAGTTACACGGACTAAACAAATCATGGAGGCACATTCATTTGCCTCAACGAATTTTTGTAATCAAATTACCAGAGTTACTCAAGGAATCCTTACAGCCCTAGTCATTTTACACAAATATTCCTTAGAATCATTTCTACCAGAGTGAAATGCACGGAATGGAGTAAAGCCAGTGGCTGATTCAAGGTCATGTTCGAAAAACACATTTGGTTTGCAATGTCTCAGGAAAGACAGGTTTCGTGTTAATACCCGCTTTATACCTTTTTCTCCTGTAATAAAGAGGGCGGCAATTAAATCAATAAGTTGTATGTGTAAAACTTAGTTGACCTTTTCAAATATAGCACAATATAAATGACAAGGAGGTCACTTTGAAACATATATTGTTCTCTTTCTGGGACAAGTACATTGTGCCTAACATTAAACTCTTTTTGTGTTTTGTGTATTTTCATTCTTAAAGTTTATTCCAACTTAATTGGAATAAAGTGTTTATTCCAATTAAGTTTTTCTTCAGAACACACACACACACACATACACACTAAGAAGTGTACTAGTGTTTTACCAGCAGATTACAATATGCTAATAAATGTGATATACATTTATTAGCATAATCACAGTGATTAAATAATTATAATACGCAGTAGTTGTTTAAAAATTGCACTTTTTGTCTTTCAATTTAATCGTTTAAATATTTTATTTCCTGTCCTCAATGCAGTACTTGAAAGCAAATATTTTCCAATGATTTCCATTAGTCTGACTCTTAAATCTAAACTGATCTCTAGAGATATATGCGACAAATCTCTTATTCCTATATTTAGCTCAGTGTTTTCCTTCCACCCCTTAGAGAGAGAGAGAGAGATAGAGAGAGAGAGAGAGAGAGAGAGATGTAAGTTGGCTTAAAATGGGTGCAAGAGAAATACAAAATATTTACTATTTTCTTGTGAAATGAAGCATGCTGAGGAATAGCAATGCGGTGAATCTGCATTAAAAGAATAGGCATAGTGCTAGAGCTCAATGTTATATGTGTAATATTTAAATTCGGTTGTGTTTTGGCTACCTTTAGCCATATGTATCAGCGAAAAAGAGCTTCAATTATCAAATGAATAGATTCCACGTAGTCAGCCTTGATGTATTGATTAAACATGCAGTAGGAGCGTTTTATCTTAAAGAGAACAACACTCCTATAAGTGCAGGCCTGTTATTGGAGCCCTATGCAATTAAATTAAGAGTCAAGTGCTGACCGTGCTTGATAATCTGCCAAGAGTTCTTTAGTGTTCATGTGAAGAGCAGACTTAGAGGTCTATCACATTAAAAAAATATTGATCAGCTTCTCTATTTACACTTCATAAAGAAAGCTCTGGTCATAACATCAACTGGCCACTTTAATATTATTATAAATTATAAAACATTTTATAAGATATTACTTTTTTTTTTACTTAAATGCTCAGCTTTCACAGCAGCGGAATATCGATGTGATGTCAAGAGTGATATATGTGCTAATATGAAATAATAATATTATGGTGCTATTTATCAATACTAGGTTTAACTCATACTCATTGATCTGTAATGTGTTATCTACATTTGTTTATGAGGGAAGAGTTGTGACAGTTAAATAAATGAAAAGAAAACTAATCAATAAAATAAAAAGAATTGCATGCTCTTTGCTAGCCATCTGTTTTAGGCTAAATTGCCCCGTGGTGTAATGGCCCTTTTGTCTTCTGCCTGCTATTTCTGCATGTCTTTTAGTATCCATCATCTCCCTGACTGGGAGGACAAGTGTACACACACACACACACACACACACACACACACACATTTATATACACATTCATATATATATATATATCTATATATATATATATAGATATATATATATATATATATATATATATATATATATATATATATATATATGTATAGTATAGTATATTTATATGTATAGTATATTATATTGGACATTTATATTGTATATAATCCTGCAAGACACTCATTAAATGTTACAGTAAGTTGGCCATTATCAGCTGTTTCCATAATAAATATTTGTATAAATGAACTTTCATTAGTTGTGTTACTGTTGGACTTTTGCAAGATCTCTGTATGTTCCCCTGGTCTTCCTTAATAAATGAAAAACATGTTAGTCTTTGCTTATTGGAATATTACATTGAAACAGGACACTAATAAAATGCTTCATAACTCTCTACTTTGAATACTTGCCAGTTGCTGAAGGCTGAAGTGTGGGAGTTGGAGACTGATTTTCCTCAGCTGGATGCAGGAGCTCAGTAATGATGGAGCAGAAGAGTTGTAGGCTGGTGTATGATCATTCAGCATTTCATATATGCAGGGTTACCAAAGGAATCTACTCAACTTCTCTGACACCGGGTCCTGTACGAGTGGGAGTGGAGTCTGTGCCACAACAGATCTCAATGCTGATTTGTTTCTTTTGTGGGTGTCATTTTTTTTGGCATCTGCCTGGATGTTAATTAGCATTATTTGAAATAAAAGTGAATCGAGATGAAGGTTGTTTGTCAGGTTTCTTTCTTTTCTTGCTCTGCTCACCTTCCATACCCTCTGTCCCTTTCTCAAAAAAAAAGGGCTGCAGCTCAGAGCCTGAGACTTTTAGGAAATTGAGGGAGTATTATACGTAGACTTTTTCCTGTTTCGCACCGTGAAAGCTTGCTTTGATGTCAAGCAGAAAAATAGCAGTTCTTTAAAGCGAGGTATCAATCACTCAACACCGCACCATAAGGTATTCCTGACCCAAAAGTAAGAGTTCTGCTATCATCTCACTTTGAAGAGTTAAGACAGAATACTAGAAAAGGACACGTAAACGGACATGTAAGACACAATTCTGTAAAAGGAAAGACATTAGTTGCATTCATTTGACAAACAAATTAATGAATTAACCATTAACCATGTGCATTAATTTATCGCTGCAGTAATTTGAGTCATACTCTGTGAAATGCTAATTTTACACACTATTTTTGAGCAGTTTTAAGATGAATATCAGGCTGTCTTGTCAAATTATATGAATTAACATTAACTCATATATGCAAACAAAAACAAAAGAAATAGTTTGCTTAAATATTTTAACCGTGTTGGTCGGCTTAACAGTGTTGCTTACTTCACCTTTACTTCTCATTGTGTGTGGATTTGATTTAATAAAAATACATTTATACTCACCATAGTGAATAGTGGCAACACGCAAACTGCTCCTGGAGGTCCAGGGCTAAAATCCACTAAACATTTTATGTAAAAAACACATAATTGTACTCATCATTTTAAATGAGATCTATTTATCTGTGTATGTGCTCTGCAGAATGTGTGTAGTGTGTGATAATGAGACCCACAGTGTAATATCACCACAGTGTTGAAGCTGATGGAACAGGCAATGTGGAAATTATATGTTTTATATTATATGCCTCGTGCGTGATGTCTGAATTGGCAGTTTAGCGCTCTAATGTTAACTGGTGATCACATGGTCAACTGCTGACTAAAGTGTTAAAACTGGAGCAACTCAGGGACGTTACGTAAAGCTTTCCGCAATGCAGGGCAAATTAACTGCATAATGCAGAGATTAAAAAATTCTCAAAACGAAAATAGACGTCAATAGATATTGACTGACAATTTTACAGCAAGAAATTTACTCCTAATTTAGTCCTCGTTTGCTGGTATAATTACATTGCACATTTCTGAGAAGACTTTCCACTGATTTGCTGTGAGAATTTTCCCAATCAGCCCACATTAGTGCTGTCTGGAAATGATGGTAGGTCTAGAATGCAATGTTCCAATTCATCCCAAATCAATTTCAATGGGGAAAGTAAGGTCAAGAAAATAAAAGCCATACTATATAATCGTGTGAATGTAGGACTGGCACCATGTGCCTATAGACGTTACAGTGGTCATATAGTATTTTGCCAACTTTGCATGAGATTTCGTTCTTACAGTACTTAGTTCCATTTGACTTGCATAATGGAGTGTTATAAAAAAGATCTAAATTCTACATCTACATTTTGAATTCATAATTAGAAAGCAAAAAACAACCACTACTGTGTGAACAATAAGTTATGGGTATGAGCATCAAAATAATTTATGAACTGATTTACTTCTTCCTCTTTAAGATGTTCACGTTAAGGTCGCCACAGGAGTTGTGATGCACATATTAGGCTTGGATATGCTTCATTACCTTCACTGAGCCATCTTCTGCAACCCTAATATCTGGGTTAATTTCTAAATTGATTTTTAAATTTAATGTTTAGCTATATATCTAAAAAAAAATACTAACAATGATTAATGTGGATTTAATGTACAAACCTGCTCTTAAGAACTGTAGTTCAATAAGGAACATCGACTGCCATCTTTACAGTTTCTACAAAGTACCAGCTACAATAATTTCACTTTTCTCAACTACAGTGAGTGATTTTTAGTTGATCCAGAACATTCATTCATACTATTACATTCAGTCAGTGAGGCATTAAATCTAGATATATCAAGTCTAGAGGTAACAAAAGCATCATTTTCACTAGTGGTGTATTTCTTATCTAATCTTATCTTATCTTATTAAATTTCAAGTAAAATATTTAAGTCAGGGGTCGTGAATCACAGCCTCCGTTTTCCCGGTTCTCTCTCGCACCACCCCGCCGCTCTCCCCCCCCGCCTTAAGAGGGCACGGTAGCTTAGTGGTTAGCACGTTTGCCTCACACCGCCAAGGTTCGGGTTCGATTTCCGTCTCGGCCGTGTGTGTGGAGTTTGCATGCTCTCCCCGTGCCTCAGGGGGTTTTTCTCCGGGTTCTCCGGTTTCCTCCCGGTCCAAAAACATGCACGGTAGGTTGATTGGCACCTTGGAAAATTGTCCCTAGTGTATGAATGTGTGTGTGAATGTGTGTGTGTGTCCTGCGATGGGTTGGCATTCCATCCAGGGTGTATCCTGCCTTAATGCCCATAGACGCCTGAGATAGGCACAGGTTCCCCGTGACCCGAGAGAAGATCGGATAAAGCGGTTGAAGATGAATGAATGAATGAATGAATATTTAAGTCAACATAATCATATTTTACTGCTGCACATGATATAGCAAAACAATTAAAAATAATAGAATCCTATTTTTATATGTTAGACTTTATTAACCTCACAGACAACTTTAAAGGAGAAATTCTGAAGACATAAAATCTTCAGTAAGTAAATGGAAAACGAGTGATGTGTAATCAGAAGAGGTTGGACGAGTATTGGCAGTTTCAAACAACCGGAAAAAAATCTCATTCATTTTTTGTCTCCGAGGAAACATCTTTAAGGAAAATCTGCAAAATCTTCCTAAACTGGCACTCACTTATTTAAAAACACGACTTCCAAAGGACTTTGAATTTCAAATAAACTTTGTTTATAGCTATTTTCATTGAAATCTTTCAGTTTCGCTTTCAATTACGTTCAGGAAAAGTTAAAAGAACACAAATGCAAATCTCTCATTGCACACACGGCTACTAGGGAAGACAGCCGTACTGATGAGAGACATTTCGGTTGCACTCCTTCCTAGTATATTGCATTTTGTTTAAGGTTAAAAACAATCACATTTGAACAAATTGTATAAAGTTTATTGTTCAAACATCGCAGTGTGAGATCATGTATTGGGAATTATTTAGCACAAATTATGGATACTAATAACAGCCACATAAAACAGATCATTATGCTCAAATAGTGTAATCTAATGTCATAATATTACATGCAATATAGAAGAAAAGCAGTTGTAATAACTGTCTCTATTAAAAATAAATACACCTTTTTTACATGCTTACATCTTTAGTAATGTGATAATAAAGCTCACAGCTATGCTAATCTGTAAACTGTACTGTATAAGTTTATATCATTCATTCATTCATCTTCTACCGATATATCCGATCTTCCCTCGGGTCACGGGAAGCCTGTGCCTATCTCAGGTGTCTATGGGCATTAAGGCAGGACACACCCTGGATGGAATGACAACCCATCGCAGGGCACACACACACACACACACACACATTCACACACTAGGGACACTTTTCCAAGGTGCCAATCAACCTACCATACATGTTTTTGGACCGGGAGGAAACCGGAGTTTCCATACACACATGGCCAAGGCAGGAATCAAACCCAGACACTGGTGGTGTGAGGCGAACGTGCTATCCAATAAACCACCGTGCCCCTTTAAATTTATATCAACTTAATGTAATAAAAATTGTGAATCCTTGATTTGTAACTACATATGAATATGTATGCTTGTGGATGTTGTGGATGTTTCTCATGTTTGTAAAATGCTTTAAATTAATTATAATACTGGAGTTTTTATTTCTTCTCGGATGATCAGGAAAAAGGAAAGGTATCTTATGAGATAAAGCTGTGTGGAAATATTCAGAAAATCTGCCTCCAGTCTGCACACTCAAATTTCTGGTCCTCAGTGGGGGGAAAAAAAGTGCAAATGAGCTTTGCAAAGCAAGCAAAACAAAACAACATCATTTTACCCAGCATTTCTCTAACAAATGTGACAGCTTCAACATCCCAAATGGCTCCGGTACATCACATTGTACATTGTGCCCCTTGTACCTTGTCTCAATGTGCTGAGCTTGGTGAGGTTACACAGCTGAGCGGGTAGACTCAGTAAATGAAAATGTCAGGCATTTTCTTTTCTGTCCTTGTCAGTAAGATATTGTCACCAGGACACTAGAAATCGTGTGGCTGAATGTCAGAATGGTCACTGCGGCCTGTACAGCATGCACCTTGTTGCCTCTCTCTGTATCACAGTAGGGGAAAGAAGCAGTGGACAATGTTATCGGTCCTCTCAGGAGATTTCAGGATGGTACAGTCTGACACGGTTGGCATTCAGCTCCTCGTCCAGGTGAACCTCCACTAACCAACCCCCCCCCCCCCTTCCACTCTAACATCTGTCATTTGAAGCATCCAATGTGTTTCCGTCTAATAATGACAATGAGCGATAGAAAAGATACCATTCAAATGGTTTAGAATACAATAGCAGTGTCAGGTATTTTCCGACCATAAAGAGCCTGCGACTGTCAAATATGTGCCGGATGAAATGGAGGCAACTTTTTCTCAGAGCTGAACGATTATTTCCTTTTGTTTCTTGTGCACAGAGAGTGGTAAAGTGGTTAAGAAGAAAGGAAACAACACGAAAAGATTGTACATGGGGAAAGAAATGGGCGAGATGAATAAAGAAATGGGAGGAACAAGGAAGAGAATGCAGGATAGCAGTTTCCATAGCAACCTGACGAGATGGTGGTTCAGGAAGACAGTGCTGCCAGTGAACCAACAAAGTTAGTTTTCAGATTTAAGCGCTGTGCATGCAATTTGGCTAAAGCTCTCCAAAGACACAGTGAATTGAAGTGAATTAAATTAATAAAAATTCTAAGGGTTGACATGAAAAAATGAAATGCTCTATCACTAAATACCTGCAGTGACTCTTTAACACTTCAGTCTTGACTCTACATCCCTCAAAAAGACAAGAAATTATGAATCAGGGTACTTTTGTACTGTCAAGATGGTAGAATAAACATTGAACATGTGACTTACAATGTTTTAAGACCTTCCTCTTCACTGATCACTTACAATACTTAAGAAACATTTACTTGTATTATTATGTTTTTGTACTAAATCATCACTAACCCTGTTTTAGGTTTGCTCATGGTTTATTTGAACCTTTTGCTAGCACCTTTTCCTTTTTCTTTTTTTTTTTTTTAGCAGTATAAGGTTTGCCATAATTGCTGTGTATTTCTATACAGAAGTTTCTATGTTTCTAAGTTTCTCAAATAAAGTTTATTGGCTAAAAAGAACTATACAATATTATATTATATCTATTAATTCAGCTTTTCTCAGCAGCTTCTCTCACACTAAAAAGCTTTATGTAAGAATAGCTGCTGAGAAAAGCTGACTTTCTGGATGCGTTTAAAATGAAGAATTATTAAAGTGGTAAAAAACTTTTTTTTTTTTTTACTTTTGAATTTCCCATCAGCACACCATTAAAAACAACGCAGAATAAAAGCGAGATCTAACGTTCTTCCATTATCATTTTGCATTTAAATATACAGCATAAAAATGACCAAAATAGAAGCCAAAAAGAAGTCAATCTTATAATAACTGTGAGGGACAGGGTGACTAATGGTGGATGACGCAGATGGTCTTTCAAGCTAAAGTGGCTCATTAATGTCTATGAAGACTATTGTACACTTCTGTACGTTGCACAAATTAGGATGCGTGCCAGATAAATGAAATTAAACTCCAGATTCTATTCACAAGAAGCAGAAACACTTAGAAACACTATTATTACTCTTAGATTTGTGTAAAACAGATAGGAGGTTATCAGATCAGGTGGTATTAAATTTTCAACATTAAAGCACACATATATGCACGTATGAAAAACATGTTGTTGGCCAGATGAGGCTAATTGTAAATGCAATGCTTCAAATCATAGTAGTGAGAATTATTTAAAAAAAAAAGAATTAGAAGACTACACGTCAGGTACAGTTCCATTTTACTCTTCGGTCAGTTAGGAAAATCTCTATATCTGTCTATTAAGACACAAATGATTCTTTTTAATTGCCAAATGATACTTGTCCTGCTCTATTTAGACTGCTTTTCAATGCTGGCCCAGACGTTCTCAAAAACATTTCTGATGTCTGGAGAGAAGGTTTTGTTGTTGTGAATTTTACTCAGTAAAGGAGAGTGTGGAAAAAATAATATCCTGCTGGTCTTAGTTTGACTGTACAGGTGACTGATTTAAGCATAACACATATATTTGTGGCTTTACTGAGCATGACTATTCATTCAAATCTACATCCAAGTACATAGAACAAGTGCTCATTAACCACATATACTGTAGCCAACAGCAATCACACCTGTCACCATGTTAAGAAATCTCACATGCTCAGAGTTTATACTCTTCACTTACTCTGTACTTACTTTTCTTTGCTCTATAGTCGTTAATTTTTTCTTCTTCTTCTTCTTCTTCTTATAATTAACTGTTGGTTAACTGTGTGTTTTGCTCCTCACCTGAAGTTTGCATGTATTTGGTTTACTGTAATGGATTTGCTTGCACTATGTTGCATTTAATTACTTCCAGCATTTACATCTGTCACTCTCACCATCCGGGACAGTAATAAGCTAAAATAATGTATTATTATTTATTATAATAAGTTATTTTAGTTATAAATTATAAACATTACACAGAATGTACACAAAAACATGCACAGTAGGTTGATTGACACACTGGGAAATTGTCTCTACTGTATGAATGCGAATGTGTGTGGTGTGTGATGGGTTGGCATTCCATACAGGGTGTATCCTGCCTTAATGCCCAAAGACACCTGAGATAGGCAAAGGCTCCCTGTGACCCGATAGAGAAGTAAGATGAGTTGTAGAAGATGAATGAACGAATGAACTCTTCTGCAGACATTTTACGACTGTAAATAATCAATGGAAAAAAAACTTTAAAACATAGGAAGCTCAATGGGGGAAAAAAGGAAAAAACAATTCATATTAAAAAAGCATATATTATCCAATCCAATGAACCAGGCAAGAACAACAGACGGGCTGGTCCTTGCTGGAAAACTGAAATACAACTACAGGCATGAGCGATGAACATCTGCAACATAAAACTCCTCAGAGAGTAACAAAGAGGCAAAGGAGGGGATATCAGTTGAGAACTTGAATACACATGAGCTGTATTTCACTAAACCAAAGAAAACCCAATGAGATTAGTTAAGATTTTTTGGTATGCACTATTGATTGTATCCAATTGTAATTGTGTAATACTGAACTAATGGAAAACAGCCAAATATGTCGCTAACAGTACTACATGCCTCCATGTCATGTTTTTGTTTACTTGTTAATGGATAATGTTATCTAATAGTCTCAAACTCATTCATTCATTCATCTTCTATCGCTTTATCCGATCTTCCCCCGGGTCTCGGGGAACCTGTGCGTATCTTAGGCATCTATAGGCATTAAGGCAGGATACACCCTGGATGGAATGCCAACCCACCACACCAACAGCGCACACACACACACTCACACACACATTCATACACTAGGGACAATTTTCCAAGGTGCCAATCAACCTACCGTGCATGTTTTTGGACCGGGGTAAACCGGAGAACCTGGAAAAAAAAACTTGAGGCACGGGGAGAAAATGCAGACTCCACACACACACACACACACACACACACACACCCACACGAGCGAGACGAGAATCGAACCCGGACCCTGGTGGTGTGAGGCGAACGTGCTAACCACTAAACCTCTTTCTAGTCTCAAATTTGTCATATTAATTTAGTTCAGTCCTCATTTCCACAGAGACTTTCTTGTTAAATCTTTTAAAGTTAGCTCTATATACAGTTGTTCATCTGGACTAGATATCGTGTTTTTTTTCCACTGCTAATTGCCGTATGCTAACTGTACAACTTGTGGTTCATTATTTTAGTCACTAAAAAATGCCGCTGCTGTAAAGAAGATGGCCAACAGAACACTTCAGATAGTAGGACACCTGTGTTACATATATGGGATGTTTTTCAACTTATATGGCTTCTGCAGAACCTTCCATGTGTGCCAAGGTGCCAATTTAGACCTGCGAGAAATGAGAGTGCGTGGGTTTAGAATGACACCTGTTTGTACATTTTAGACCCCAAAATGTTGCATTGTCATTTCACTTTAGAAAGTGTTGAATCGCTACGCTTTTTGTGCATGAAACTGAAGCTAAGAAACATGTGCAAATGTGGTTTATGTTTGAAAGCCACTAAAATGTTTTACATCTATTTGTGACGTGTGATCTAATGAATTGAGATTCGGTTGAGATTTGCCATCCAAGTTATTATAATTTGACCTCTGTTTTAGTTAGTTTTCAACATGTGACATTGTTTAGCCTAATGCCCTAATGCTGAGTCAAAATCATCTTTTATTTAAGTTCCGTTTTCCCACAGCATTACAGTGTTTACAGGGTTTCAAAGGTGAGTTGCAAGACATTTGACTTTTATCATCCTGAAGTGGAAGAAAGATCTGTGGTCCCAAATGGATTTCAGACTTGGGCACACTCAGGCAGGTCATCAATGTATGCATGAATGATCTTAGAGACTGAATTACCTGAAAAGACTTTGTTATATGTGTAAGAGCCCCTAGCATAAAGAGCCTTAAATAGAAATTTTCCTGGAAACCACATGAATAGTAGGTTATAAAAGCTGTGTTTTTGCATATTTCTGCACACCTTTTGAAAAATTCCACCTCCATCTTCCATATTTTTAATATAGAGTGCCTTCTTCTAATATTTAAATAATATTTCAATTTGAATTATTATTTTTATATATTTTATATACACTTTTAATACACTTAATAGAATTGACTAGACATTCTTATGCATCATTATTACTTTATTATTATTAGTATTATTATTATTATTATTATTTTCCTGTGGCCTCACTTAAGCAATTTATTGAACAAACTATTACTGACTTTCTGATTTCTCCACCCACCGTCGTCTCAAGGAAACCAGCAAGAGACATTCTCCTTGTTCTCAATGTATATATTACAGTAACTTCAGCTTATTTGAAAACAGATTTTTTTATAGTAATCAATTTTGCTAAAACTGTTTGTTTTATATGAATAACAGATTAAAGCGAAACTATATTAGATAAGGTACTAAACCAGTATGAATTGGCGGAACAATGCAATTTGTGTCTCTGTCACTGTAGTGGAGGCATAAACACAATATTTACCATCAAAGCTATTTTATTATTTCCTTGGATATTTGGCAAACCACAGATTCAAAAGAACTTTTAATTAAACATTTTATTTTATTATCGTTAAACATGTTAAATCATAGATGTGTATAAACGGCCAGTGAGGCAATAAGGGTAGTGATTGATTCACAAATGTGGTTAATATTCTGTGATTCATCATGTGATGAGTGAGAAGTATCTGTCAGGTACACAGTGCAGTTTTACATCAGTAAAGTGTGGACAGATATGAACATTATGATATCAATCCTACATAGTCCTGTTCAGAACTTTTACACATCTAATTCAAGTTATGTCAAAATGAGAACCTAAATCACTGTCTATGTATGTATGTATGTATGAATGTATGTATGTATGTATGTATCTATCTATCTATCTATCTATCTATCTATCTATCTATCTATCTATCTATCTATCTATCTATCTATCTATCTATCTATCTATCTATCTATAGCTTAGTGGTTAGCACGTTCGCCTATCTCCTCCAGGGTCTGGGTTCGAATCCCATCTTGGCCATGTGTGTGTGGAGTTTGCATGTTTTCCCCGTGCCTCAGGCGTTTTTTCTCCGGGTTCTCCGGTTTCCTCCCGGTCCAAAAACATGCACGGTAGGTTGATTGGCACCTTGGAAAATTGTCCCTGGTGTATGAATGTGTGTGTGTGTGTGTGTGTGTGTGTGTGTTGTGTGTGTGTGCCCTGCGATGGGTTGGCATTCCATCCAGGGTGTATCCTGCCTTAATGCCCATAGACACCTGAGATAGGCACAGACTCCCCGTGACCCGAGGTAAGATCGGATAAAGCGGTAGAAGATGAATGAATAAATGAATGAATAAATGAATTAATGAAGGATATATATAATATATAATATAAATATAAATATATACATGAATGTCTTTGTATCAGTATCGGATCATTTATGCTTCTGACTGATGTAATACACTACAGTTCAAATTTGAGTTGTTTCCAAAGTTGCTTAAATAGCCATTTTATTTCTTGATATTCTGCATGTTGCTGCCACAGAACATTTGGTGAAGCTGCAGAGATTGCCTTTAGTTACTGAGCTGTGACAGTTTGGGATTTATTTTGTGAATCTAGCGTGGAACCACCAGCTGCTCTCAAACTTACATAAATGTTGATTGTCACATATACAGAAACTTGAATCACGTACGCCGTTTTTGGCTATTCTATGACTTGTCATATGCATATATGCATTGTCATATGTATATATTCCTATTTCGATATTATATATTAAAACCATATCACTTTTTCTTCCCATCCAGATATCTAATTTCACTGTACACACTCCTTCCTCATCTTCTTCCCTAGATCAAAGGTGCAGCACCAGGTATGTAAAGTCTTAACAACAAATAACAAGTAATAAATGACAAATAAATAACAAGAATCAATAAAATATCACACATTGATCAATGCTATTTACATATATGTCCATAAAATGAGAAATATTTACCCATCGTTATGTAGGTTAAACAGCCGGGGTACAGTTTCTCCTCACTAGAAAATACAAGGTGTCATTATGTTCAATTAATGCTCTAAAATGTCCTCATAATGAAATCACTGTTTTGTCATATTCAGTATAAAAAGTGTATGAATACCTGAAAATGTGCACATCTGCACTGCAAATGAACACCTCTTCTGTTGAAGCTACATTTACAGACCTCATCTCTGTCCACTATCAGTGTTAAATCTGCCCTGAGATTTTTTTTGTTGCTGTTGCTGTTGTGTGCTCTGCAGTTTATTCCACCCACGTGTGTGTTATCACAGTCTCTGCACCCTCTGCATTTGAGTGGGTAGGATGCCTCTATGGCTCCCGTTGATGTTTGCCATTCTATCATCGCAAATGTGAAATCGATTTCTAAATGTAATTGCCTGTGATGAATGCACCATCGCACCAAACAGTAGTTTATAGAATTTTAAAAATGAGATGGCGAGATGGAAAACGATTATTAAGAATCAGCTGACAGCTCAAGCAAAGCGTAATACGTACAAAACAAACAATACAAAAACGGAATGCAATTAAACCATGCATGATATTAATACAACAAAAATAGCTTAATCATATTTACATTTGGTGTTTATAGTCCCGTACAGCTTTTGTTGAGTAAGCAGATCATCATTATCACATGTGTCAGAAATAAATTAAAAAAAACATTTGAATAAGAAAAGATCTCAGCAAAGAATCAGCAAAGCTTCCTGTCAGCATTCTTTAGCAATTTGAAGATACAAATCAGCAAAGACAAACCGACAGAGAGGACAATTTAGTATTCGTCCTGCCTGTGAGGGTTTTATTATCACACACAAACAAGTTATTAATGGATAAGATATTAAAACTCTAAGAGCACCTGTACAAACTCAGCTTAATGATACTATATGCTACATATAGTGTAAAAAGTTATTAATTGAATGGACGAAAAGAATTTATTGTCTCAAGACAGGATGTGAATTAGCTGACTTGCACATTCAGGATCTATACTGATAGAATGAGGAGATGAATATAAAAGGCCTCTTGGATATTTATAATTAGGCTTGAACTTAAAGATTAATGCACATGGCCCTCTGCTGCTTGTAAAGAGAACTGCATTTGCAAAGCAATTAATATTCCACTCTCACGTCCTAAACCTTGGCCACACCCCTCTGTTAAATCTACATATTGTCTAGATTTTTCTAGGCCAGAAAACACAACAGTCATAATGTGAGGTGTATAGTTAGTAGAAGGAGGAGGGAAAGGACCGACCGGAATAAACTGACCAAACACCTCCTGGCAGGCAGATTGTCTATACCAGGGTTCGTGTTTCATCCTTCTGATGTGGCTCCAGGTGGCTTTTGAAAATAATGAATGAGTATTTCATTAAATTGTATTTTATTTTAGTTCGTTCCTTTTTAAAATGTAATTCTAAATTGTAACATTTTGGTGATCGTTCTAACATCTAAATGAAACATTTTAAAAGTGTTTGTCCCTCTTAATATGTGTCACAATTGCCAAAGTGTGATACCCGCCAACGCACGCCATCCAGCCCTGATATGCAGAAGCTGTGTGCTGAAATAAACTTTAACCAAGCTGTTGTTATAGTTTATACATAGCACAAAGGCAAAAAAAAAAAACCACACATATATGCAGTGTTATTTCATTGTAAATGTCAAGAGGGTTTTGTGGCTCCCAGTGTTTTCTTTACTGTAGGAAACTGGTGACTAGGTTTAACACTAAGCTTAAGTGTGCCCCTAAGTGTGAATTAGTGTGTCATTGTGTTTAAATGGTAGCCTGTGACTGGTTATCCTATTCCCATGGTGAATTCCTTCCTCAAACCAAAGATAGATTTCCGCTGCTCTGCCACTCTGACCAGAATAAAGACGAGCAAAGCAGATTATTATACTACAGTATCATTGCATTTGCAAATCGGAAAATGACAAATAAAATGATTGATTCCGGGATTTTCTGTCAATGTTCATCCCACAGTCCCACCAACCTTTCTAAAACCGACTCCTAAAACTCTGCTATAGCTTTATAGCTTTAAATATATTCCAGATTGAATGTTTTTGCTGAGGATAGGTGAGGCGCAGAGCTTGTTTATGGCACGGAAATTTTCAAACATAATACTGATATATTCTAGTCCTGTTTCCATACAGCACACTTTTTTATAGCTTTGCTTACTCCCACAGTTTACAGACATATTTTTATATGATTTGACTTCTACGCCTTCGTCAACTAGATTGATTGTTCAAATTCATTAGATGGAGCTTTCCAAATGGATTAAGAAATTGGAAGTAATGAATCAAGAAACTATAATTCATTTGAACACTTACAGAAAACTCTAGAGAGATGATCAGTGCAGTACAATACAGCTCAGTGTATATATATATATATATATATATATATATATATATATATATATATATACTACATTTTACCCTTCAGCAAAGTAGCTTTAAATGTTTTGTGCAGTGGAACGGCATCTTTATTTAGATGCTAATTATAATTTCTAAGCAATTATATAAGAGATTAGCAAATGTCATGATATATTAAGCGCGGAAAGGCGGCAATTTACACGCCTGCTGAGTGCTGAGAGACTTCTTTCTTATTTATAGTAAACATAATGCTTTATTTGTTTATTCGTGTGAGACATAGTCCTCTGCTCAAGATATTGCGTCTCTCTCTTCATGCCGGTTTTCTCTTTTCTGATATTTATCTGTTCATTCAGATTTATTAAAATGAGCCCCCTGAATGTATAAATTACACAGAAATAAATGATACAGTAAAAAACTAGCAGCCCAGGTTACCGCAGCAAACTGCACTATTAAATATTTATCATTTATTCGAACCATTATATAGTATGTTACTAACCGACATTACACATGTTTTCTCATCCTTAGTAAGTACTTAGTAATTGTGACAAAGCAGAACATCGTTGTTAACAGAATTGAAAATGGACACTACATCATCACCCACTATTCAGGATTGCAGATTGTCTCTGAAGAGCCAAAAGCAAAAACCCAGCTGGATGAGAAATCAATTCTGTGGATGTCTCACAGGAATATTTAGCACACAATGGCCAGGTTTGTCAAATGGAGGATGACAGAGAGTAATGTGGTGTGGGTCTTTTGGCTGTATAGTAGTGTTGGTGCTGTGGCCATTGCCAGAGCCCCGGGGCCTTACTCCTGCTGGATATAAAACCAATACCTGCATGACAGATTGGGAGGCAAATTGCATGTGTCACTTTTCATATGCAGCAGAATGACTGTAGGTCCAAAGCAATGGCCTGGTCATGTGAGACTGCAACCTGTGTGCATCATAATGGCAACATCAGCACCTTTGTCTAGAACAATCTGCCCGTCTTGGAGAAATAAATTGGTTGTGCATTTGTAAAACAATTAAACAGTGCAGTTAAATTAAGGGACAAGCGCTAGTAAGGCACAGTGCTGTTTGTGATCAACCCAGTGAATACTATCGTGCTTCTGAAACAGAAGCATCGTCCAGGAGGATCACATGCCATCTGGTGTTGGTGCTGCTCCTGCTGTTATCTCAACGCTAAAACTGCGACTTAATGAACGACTAATGAATGGACACAGTGCTCTCACAAGCCAAGCCTCCCTACACATTTCAGCGTGCCTTTCATTCATTTCCCATACTGATGGAAAGCTGCCACTGCAAAAATGAACAAATATCTCTTGCTATTCTGCGCTATTCTGCTATGTTATCACATGCTGCACGGAGCTCCGGCAGATGGAGCACAGCTGCGGGTCTTATACGACATCTTGGCCGAAAAATATGAAAAGATTTCAAATGATCTAGTATTTCCTCTCAGGGGATTACCATAAAACATACATTACTACTTAAAGCGCTTTTGAATAGGAAACAGATTACATGAATTATATTTGCTATATGGCATTCTTATAATAACAAAAAAATACTAGATAAATATAAATATATTCATACTAATGACGTAAGGCACATTTCTGAGAGTCCAGGTGCTAAATACATGAACGTGACGGAGAAACTGGCTTGTAGCCGAACATAAAATTGGTTCGGATTACTCATTGTACTTGGATCCAATTGCACCACATTATTCTGTCAGATACAATAAATACAAGAACCTGAATGCAAAACGCTTGCTTCGTCCATACTGTATTTCAAGTGCAGGTCGAGCAGTGGTAACATACCTGCTTCTTAAAACAGAATATTGTGTTTGTTGTGTTTACATGAGCAGGATTTGGGCTGCTAAAAGTAAAACAGTATGTTAATAACAGAGGAGGTTATGAAAGAATTGAAAAAACAGGAAGAATTAAAAGCAAAGCCCTTGTCTTGATTGTGTCCTCTCCAGAGGTCCATTTACAACACGCCTCATTACCAAGAGCAGTATTCTCATTATTGACATTATCACATTCATTCGTTTTATGGTCTTTTTTGTGACTTTTTCATTGACAATTACTCTACATACAATTATAAATAGACTTCATTAGTCCGACAAAAGGGCCTCGCTGCTACACTTCTCAAGGAACAGACATCAGTGCAGCAGGTCTACAGATCTGATAAGATTGTTGAATAGTGCAGTAGATGACTAATGACTCGAATACGTAGAAGCAGGTGAAGGTGGAAGTCTGATGTGCACTTGAACAGTGATATTTGTATGACTTATCAGAGCCTGGCATATTCTTTTACCTTTTACTGGCTGTGGATCATTAAAAAAGACAAATAATTTTATTTTTTTTACTTCAGATCGTCCATCAAAGTCACATGACACGGCTTATTTGTAGAGACATGTTGAGTATAGCATAAGGATGGTTATTTTATAGTTTAGAGAAGCTATAGAAAAGAATTTACTGGTGTTTTCTGAATAAATCCATAAATTCCAACCTAATATGATATTCACTTTGTCACCTTCATGAATGCATTCCCAATGATGGAGTACTGAAGTACACTGAGTCATCTGTATTCTTTGGCACATCAGCATGGCTACACTCACTGGTCCTTTTAACCGGTTCAACAATCCGAAAGGCTACTGTTTTTCAGCACCATGTATCCGGTTCATTATTGAAAAAGTCCACCATAAAGGCCACAGCTGAAATATGATTTGAAAGGGTACACAATTCTCAAAGCAATCTCAATCTCAATCTCAAAGCTACTACTGTAGGAAATGTGTATTGTGCAGGGAACAGTATCACTGTTTTTAAACACTGTGTTAATTTAATTTACATTTAGGCAATTTAGCAGATGACCTCAAACAGAGTGACAAACAAACATGCTTTGATTCTCTATCAATGAATAAATCAGTGCTGGTTCGCTAGATTACTAGAATTTAAGATACAATCAGCATAAGACTCTGTTGACAGGAGGATTTTAGTGCTAGTGTAATATGATGAGGTTTCTGAGGTAAGAAGGCCCATTTTTGGATTTGTAGGCAAGTATCAATGTTTTGAACCTTATGCGTGTGGCTGTCTTGAAGCCAGTGGAGGGAGCACAACAGTGGGGTGGTGTGAGAGAACTTGGGCAGGTGGAACACAAGTGGTGCAGCTGTGTTTCATGGATCTGGATCATGGGAGAATAGCTTGGCGGATGAATAGCGTTCGGAGGTAGAATACAGCAGAGAATTCCCAGCAGAGAATTGCAGTAGTCCAGTCTCGAAATGACAAGAGAGTGAATAAGCACCTGATCTGGATAAAAATGGTCGAATCCTTCTGATGTTCTCGAGAACACTAGTGTCAAAAGTATCGACATTCATTAGTCAGGTAGAAGTTTAGATACTAGGGTTTAAAAAGACTTCTGTAGAAACTGCAGTATCGACTCAAACTTTTTATTCATGTAAAAGGGAGGTAGTAACGCAGTGGTTAAGGCCTTTATCTAGTTGTAACGATTGCGGGTTTGAACAATGGTGATGAAACGATGACAAGCCGTGATGAAAACAAGATAGGAGTAAGGAGGCTATTTTTAGAATGTAAGGAGTAGAAAGTACAGTTTATTGTGTGAAAATGTCGGCTGAAATGAAAAAGTTGGCTGAAAAATAATTACTCCAGTAAAGTATTGACACCCAAAATGTCTACAAAGTATTTGTACTTTGGTTCCTCGACACCTCTATTAACAACTATATATTTATATTATTGTCTAAGTGAGATTGTCCTTGTGGTATTTCATGCTTTGTTTCACTGGCGTATTGACATATGGCAATTTAGCCTTTTCCTATCGGCCGTACGTGCATTCGAATCTACCAACCTCAGTGCCTGCAATTTGCTAATCCTGATCAGTGAGCTCAGTGCAAGTGTACACTCAGGCTGGCGTGTTTCTGTGCTTTAAATCAGCTTCCTGTCCCTATCTGTCCCGTGTTCCCCACCAGAGGCCAAGTTCAAAGAAAGCTTCAGTGTTACACCAAGATAAGCATCATCAAAATCGCACTTTGAAGGCACAGACACTGAAAATAGGCAAAGAGATCTGGAATAAAAAAAAGAAAAAGAAAATCAAAACGCGATTAGCAAAGGATAAGACCGTCTGAACCGAGGGGAGTAATGCAAGAAAAGAGGCTTCACAATTTTTCATCAAAGAGAAAGGGCAAATCTCAGATGAAAGAAATAAAACAATGCCCTTTAAGGCACAATCAGATGATGAGAGGACTCCAACTAGGAATTAGAAGGTTGGTATTTGTGCTAGAGAGACAAAGAAAGAGAGCTAGATAGATGGATAGATGGATAGATAAAATGAATTTACACCCCATGAGGGGGCCTACTGTATAAGATATAATTCTTCACTTTCGGTAACTCCCTTCAGCATCTCACACTTTAATCATAGCAACCTCAATGTGCTATATTGTGGTGTATGTGTGTATGTGTGTGTGTTTGTGTGTTTGTGTAGGTGGATGTGTATTCAGTAGATTTGCTATATAGTTCTGCTATAATAGATATAGAATCATTACTGCATATGAACACAGGATGGTGTGCCTGAGGTGTTACCATCTGTTACAAATAAAGCATGGAGCCTGTGTAAGGCTAGAACAGATCACTTCGCTCAGAGTCATGACCGTCTGGAGAAACATTCCTATTTGTCACAGTACAATGTGCATTTAATATTTTAATCTGCATTTTATTTTTGGTGAAGGCAAACATGAAAGATTTGCTAATTTTATTAACAATGATAAGACATATTTGTACGGGTTCTTCTGTTCTTCATTTCCTACACAACAAGCAGGATCAAACATCTACCTGCTGCACAGCTGTAACACTGGCACGGAAGAGGGTTGTTGTTGTTGTTTTTTGCACCGCTCTGAATAGGAATTCTGGATTAAGGGAAGGATAGGATTTAACCGCAGTCTTGTAGCTTGAAGTAGGTGCTGATGGAGGTCTAGAATGAACATACACTGTATACCGTGCTTAAAGAAATACACTGTAGTCCGCAGCTGTACTCGGGTCTACCAGTACACGTGTCATGGATAATCATATGTCCTTTTATGTACGTGTAGCTAATGTGACTTTTCTTGTCAATGGTATAAACATATACCATTCTGACACCCTATTGGTTTGCACACGATCCATCGCACATGACACTAATTACATCACACTCCAGCAAGGACATAAGCAGTTTATGCAACATATATATAAGTATAAGCAACATATGCTTGTGTAAACTTCATCACATGGGTAATTATATACTGAATGAACTCTCCAAAATATGAATGAACAACAGAAATATAGATTACACATTTCTTACATTTATGGATTTTAATTAGACGTTAGAAGACTGTAAATCAAAAATCCATTTCAAAACAACAATTTAGCTCTTTGTGTGATTTAAACACTGGGTAGGAACACATTTTTTTAAATAAATGAATAAATAAGTGAATAAATTAAATGTATAAAATAACCTTTTTAAAAATATATATTTATATTTATAATCAGTCGTGGAGGCACGGTGGCTTAGTGGTTAGCACGTTCGCCGCACACCGCCAGGGTCCGGGTTCGATTCCCGTCTCGGCCATGTGTGTGTGTGTGTGGAGTTTGCATGTTCTCCCCGTGCCTCAGGGGGTTTTTCTCCGGGTTCTCCGGTTTCCTCCCGGTCCAAAAACATGCACAGTAGGTTGATTGGCACCTTGGAAAATTGTCGCCTAGTGTATGAATGTGTGTGTGTGTGTGTGTGTGTGTGTGTGTGTGTGTGCCCTGCGATGGGTTGGCATTCCATCCAGGGTGTATCCTGCCTTAATGCCCATAGACGCCTGAGATAGGCACAGGCTCCCCGTGACCCGAGGGAAGATCAGGATAATAGCGGTAGAAGCTAGAAGACGAATGAATGAATGAATATTCAGTGGTGTTAATGGGTTTCCATTCTGATGATATTATAAGCGTGTTACACTGGCACCCCCTTGTGGCCATTTGGGGCACTACATAAATATCTTTTAGAGACGGGGGATCATGAGGTTAATGATTTCGTGCTCTATTTTGACCTCATTTATGCCATTTGTTCACTGTTATTTATGCTTATGGAATGTTTGTAATGACTTTTGACAGCTTCAATCTTCTTCTTGCCATACTTTTTTTTTTTGCTAGTCTACCTAGCAAAAAAGTAGTTATTGGAAGATAGATGTACTCATTTACACTTAGGACCAATTTATGTATGTATGTATGTATGTATATATATATATATATATATATATATATATATATATATATATATATATATATATATAGAGAGAGAGAGAGAGAGAGAGAGAGAGAGCTGTGAGGAAGCATCTGTAAATGCTGTATGACCAAGTTGCCATACAGCAAAAAAACCTCAAACCTGACAAAGAATACAATATATACAATAAATACAATTGCTTATTGTATCGTGTCTCTAATGAGGAAACGACACCCAACACATGTGATGGATGACTACTGTTCAGTTTAAAACAAAATGTACACACAGACAAGCCCATTGGTAAATTTCACATTTTAATACCATCTGTGTTGTTGGATTTGTACAAAGAAATCAAGTAATGCAATTACAAGACTGAGACTCGGGACACGGTGAACATTCACATGGCTTTGACAAAGGGTACTCACTCGAGACTAATACAAACAGCAGCAGACTTAAAGTGCAGAGACTGCACCATGGTTCAGCAAAGCGAAGTTAGGGCACACTAGAGGACTCAGCGGACGAAGAGGCTACATCAACTACAAGACATGAGGACATCACTGACAGATTCACTGCACCATTACAGTTCATAGTCCACCAGATTCAGAAATAAGGTATTCTACGCTATAGTAATCTCTTGGTAAACTGTGAAATAGAATGGCATAGTCAGCACTTTGTTGATCATCTGGTTCATCACTTGATACATTAGGGGTTAGTGACATTGTGCTGGCTCATGAAGAGCTTAACAGTCAAGACCCCTACGCACGAGCATGACCACAAGAACATGACAGCTGGCAAGACAGAGTTATCAGGAATATCTCAAAAAGGTGACATCACGTCATCTTTGTGCTGCACAAACAAACACTTAGAAGCAAGTTACATGAAAAATCTGCTTTAGTAAAGTAGCAAGTGGCAGACCCAGGAGCTCATTGACCTCAGTGCCACCCAACACACACACACACACACACACACACACACACACACACACACACACACACACACACACACACAAAATCACAGAGGCACTTCAGAAATGACAAACACGTCTAAATCGTTAAGGCACCACAGACATCAAAACATACCTTTGGAACAATGACACATTCCACAAACACTGCGCTTTCACACATACACATCTATTCACTGTTTTTTTTTGGACCATTTCTTGTGTCATTTTCATGTAGTCACAATTTTAATTATGTGTCTGTATCATCTGTATCATCGTTATGCACAACCTTGAATATGAAATGCTGGAATCGTCTCACCCGAGTTTTCTATTTAAAATAATTTTTAAAAAACCTGCTGCAAGGGGACTTTACTATATATAAATTAGATACGATGTGGAAATGATATAACTGTTGTAAAAATAAATGAAATTCACATTGCACATGTAAATGTGAAACAAACCCAAACAACAACAAATGTATATCTCAAATATAAATCTGTCTAAATTATGTCCAAAATCATATACAATATGTAAAGGGGGAAAAAAAAACACAATACATTCAAATACCTTCATTAAAAATCAAATCAGAATTGATACGAATGCCACAATCATGCACAGCAGCATGAAGAAACAACCTGGGCTTTCTGTAGCTTTGGCAACTACGGGCCACTCAGTGAACCAGAGCTATTTAATATGGATATTTGTGTGTGTGTTTTTGTGTTATGTCAGAGAGGACATATTGTGTAAATGTCATGTTGCTTGTTGTAGACTTAAAAAAAAAAATTAAAAAAATTCAGCTAATGCTTTCATCACACATAGTTTGAAAGGCTAGTTCAGGCTTGGAGTTCCATAGAACAGCACCTAAAATCATCGAGGTAACCGCGTTCAGAATGAACACACTGTGTAGCACGGTGTGTGAAAACAGTGGTAATATCGTGAAATGTAATTGTTGTCTGCAGCCTTGGCGATTGGTTAGAAATGAGTGACCAGGCAAAACTTCTGCTTCTGACTTGTGATTATGGTGAATCCCCCAGGGCAGCTCCAATTTCAGCAGGAAGGATTTCATATTTTATTCATTACACTGGGAAGTTCGTACACAGAATGTGATTTGGTTGATAAAGTGTTAAAATTACTTTCAAAATCAATTCTAGAACTGGTGCAAGCTCATGCCTTGTCAGCAGCATAGCCTTGGTACGGTGACTGTATGGAGAAAGCAGCCTTAACCAGGGCCAGTGAGACAAAATGGGAGCTTTAGCATCGGGGAAGGAGTCCCTTTTTACAGGCCACTACACCTGCGATTGCGGCAACTGCCAGGACTGAGGACACGCCCACAAAGTGTAAGAATCCTCCAACGGACGGCAAGTTTCTCTCCCAGAACGTGGTGTCAAACGGCAAGGCAGGGACGTCCTGAAACATGTCAAAAAGTTAATGTCAAAAATATGCACACAATAACACAGAAATGTCATATGTACCCATGTAAATAAGCACAATGGAAATACATTTCCTACCGTTGATTCGGGTTCCGTCTGCCAGATTTGGCTCGAATGCAGTCTCCCCATTGAAACCAAAATCTAAAAGAAAACGTGGTTAAAGGTTTTACGCACTACATAGATTTGATAAATAATCATACACGGTGCTGTGATGTCTCACCTCCCTGACCGCTCTCTCTCCAGCCTGAATAGCCCCTTCCATATAACCACTCCATTCTGTAGCCGTCTCAGTGCCTGCAAAGTAAATTCTGCCCACAGGCTCCCTCAGGACTCTACACACACAATGATGCACAATTGTTAGCTCACATGTCTCTTGAAAACTCACACACACACACACACACAGTTATATCTTCTTCATGAACAAATCACAGTATCTGAAATGTTATACAGCTTCATTGGAAATAACTGTAGATATCATTAGAATATTTTCAGAATGATTGTAGGAATTGAGGAATTGATGGGGAACAGTGGTTTAGTGGTAAGCGCGTTCACCTCACACATCCATGGTTGTGGGTTTAACTACAGCCTCCATATATATGTGTGTGTGTGTGTGTGCGGAGTTTAAATATTCTCCCCGTGCCTCAGGGTTTTTTTTTCTACAGTTTCCCCCCCAGTCCAAAACCTTGCACGGTAGGTTGATTGGCACCTTAGAAATTTGTCCCTAGTGTGTCAATGTGAGTGTGAATGTGTGTGTGTGTGTGTGTGTGTGTGTGTGCCTTTCGATGGGTTGGCATTCCATACTGGGTGTGTCCTGCCTTAATGCCCGAAGACGTGACCCGAGGTAAGATCCGATAAAGCGGTAGAAGATGAATGAATGAATATAAAAATTGCACTCTGAATTGCAGTCTATAGAAATTGCACATCTATGGATGGCCATGTCTTGGTAGGTTAGCAGGTGTGCCATACTCTTTCTGTTTTTGCATGATGTATTAGACAGTGATCTGTGAGATGTTCAAAGCTTGGTATATGTTTTTATAACCTAACCCTGCTTTAAACTCTTTAAACTTTATTCCTGACCCGTCTGGTGTATTCTTTAGTATTCATGATGCAATTTGCTCACTAATGTTCCCTAACAAACCTCTGAGGCCTTCACAGAACAGCTGTAATTATACTGGATTTTAAGTACACACAGACTCTAATTACTAATTAGGTAACTTCTAAAGGAAGTCCATTGCATTGGATTTTATTTAGGGGTATCAGAGAAAAAGGGGGCTGAATACATATGCACATATACTTTTCAGGTTTTTATTTTTTTTTTATCTTTAATCTTTACCATCATTTCCTTCCACTTCACAATTATGTGATACTTTCTGTTGCTCTATCACATAAAATCCCAATAAATGACATCTAAGTGTGTAGTTATAACGTGACAAAATATACAACATATTCAAGGGGTATGAATAATTTTGCAATTCATTGAAAGATTGGACATGTAATAAAGTGGGAGCAATAGATGAAGTGTACTTAAATGTACTTACTTGCCATACTGTGTAAGGACTCCAGGGGGGATGCTGGCTGTATAACAGCCACCAGAGTATTCCTCCTCACACCAATTCTTTTCCTCATAGTGCACAGGCTGGAAATAGGAAAATTGATCAATCCACCGAAATTCATTTGATTTACTGTTTTTCATAAAATGGTGCTCATTAAAGCACTCTGTAACTTGTGATACCGCTTGATTTTAAACTTTATGTATTTTGTCCTTAGCTTTTATCATATAAAACAGTTTAAACACTCTGCAGTGATGTACTGTACAGATTTGGTGCAATCTTCGCTGAATGTATAAAAAGTATGAATTTGCTTGGCTGAAAATGTTAAACTTGAACTTAAAGATGCAGCAGTGTTGCACGTCATGTTCTGTTCATCCTGCACTTTCTCCTTCTTATTAAACAAATATTTAAATAACAGAGAGGGGGGAAAATCATTATTTAGATAATCCCCTCCAGTGTTTAGCTTTTTCAACAAATTCTTGGCATAACTGTCTTCTCAACAAACTCTATGCTTACTCCACCATGGAAGGCAACAAGCCCTTGAGTATGCACAGTTATACAGTTGTGGTTAGCTGGTCAGACAGCAATCTGTAGTGTAAATAACTTAATGAAGAACAGAAACTCACATGCAAAGCTTCCTCGGAGCCTAGAACACGAGCGTAGATCTCACAGATCCTCCTTTTTCTGTGAGGGTGGAATTCCACATTTCAGGTCAGCTGTGACTACAGATGAGAAAATCTTCAAAAGAAAAAAAATGCCTGTTCCAACAAATATTTACCTTTCTTCCCTGCTGAGTCCAGCCAGCTTCCTGCTTTTGCGTGAAAGGATGAAACTGCAAGAACGGAAAAGGTGTGGTCACCCAGCTGTGTCTACAAAAGAACACGTGTTTCTCTTCACCCCTGGGTGAAGGTACAGTGCCCCGTTGCCGTTCACAACGTGTCTTACCCCATTATGGCTGGGACTGTTCCATCGGGCTTAGTGTCATCCAGAGTCAGGCCAATGGGCGACTCCGCGTCTTCGATCACCATGGTTCCACAGAAGCCTGGAACCAAACAGCACTAATAAGCACATGGACTGTACATGGAAAAACCACAAATGACATGAGTTGATTTTCAATATGAGGATAGATAATAGATAAAAGCTATTTTGCCTGCAAATGAATATGAGGCAACAGAGACAACAATAACAAAGCCTTAGAAGCACGGCCTTCATTTCTTTGTTGCTGGCATTTGGCATTTCTCAACACCCGGACTGATTGCAATGTTTAGTTACACACTTTTCCTCACATTTCTCTAAAAAACCATCAATAATGCAAACAATTGAAAGAACAGCTGCACTTTTTCATCTGGAATTACTCAGAATGTAGTTCTTCTGCTGAGGAACAACAACAAAAAAGTGAAATTAGAACTTGGGCCTGGGAATGCTATGATTTGTGCTGAATTGACAAGGTTGAGTATATTATTTTTAATACACAAGCATAATGTCTTTTTCAGTGGGCAGCAACAAAGAGATGTAATGGAAAAGAGGAAAATCACAACAGTATGAGAGGTGAAACAAAGAGAACTGGGCATGGCTGTGTGTGTGTGTGTGTGTGTGTGTGTGTGTGTGTGTGTGTGTGTGTGTGTGTGTGTGTGTGTGTGTGTTGGGGGTGTGAATGTGCGATTTTATTCAAAAAGTAAAAAAGCATTCTAATAAAACCCTTTTGATATGCGGCAATAAAGCCCTGTTAATTTGTCTCCCCAGTCTTCATTCCTCTAGTAATATAGGACATGTCACATCATATAAACAAATAACTTTTTAAAAAGGTTACAGCAGTTCTAGTTAGATTATAGTCATTTTATATGAAATACATGACAATCTATTAAAATTCAATCTATCTTTCAGCTAACATTTAAACATTTAATAATATAACGTTCACTTTAATTTATTGAGTGTATTTTTATCACACACACACAAACATACACACAGAGGCTCGCAGCACATTGTTTATACAGAGAAACTAAAAAATCATCCTGGTCAGACTCTGAACACTATTGGGAGGGGACCGGGGCACGTCAATATATTTATACTCTAATTGCATTTGCTTATGTGATAATGGACTTGACGCTACTTATAGCACTGATCAATTACCCTTCTTCCTCCAGAAGTTCTCCCTGTAGTAGACCATGCACTTGATGACTGAGCCCATGGGGACTCTGTGGATAAGTTGATTCCTGAGTGGAGGAAGTTCGGGGTTAAAGTGGATCTTCAGATTCAGCCCTGGTGGTATGGCGACGATGACATATTTTGCCTGTAGCAAAAAAACAAATATAGTTTCAGCAAAGCGACAGCACGGTAAATAACATTTTCAGAGAAATGTTTTATCAGCTGTGCACACAGGGTGCTGAAGCTGCTGGATGTGAAACCTGAGGCTTGGTCTTTGTACCTGGATTACTGATTTAGCTGGATTGTATGGTTGATGATTTGACATGATCCTGGCTTTGTCGTGGAACTATTGTCAGACTTGTTACCAAGACAACAAGTCCATAAGCTCAACCCTGCTTAGGTGCAGGCTTATTCAATGTAAACAAGATTAGATGTGGCATTTAAAAGCATATCCTCTAAATAATGCACTTTAAATATCTAAGTTTAGTTTAGCGATGTGAGACAGAGGGCCTTTGTCACCCATGTCCTCATTGTAGGGTGACTATTGTGGTTTACAGTTTATTTAAAGAAGCAAAAGTAAATCGATATGTCGACATTACAAGGGAAATGCTGTATGATATGTTGCTCTTAATTTTTATATAATTACTCCATAATATGTGCATATGCGCCGTCCAATCACGTAATGATTTCTGGGACATTACTAAATGTAGATTAAATCATCCAACTGTGTTGGAGTGGATATTCTAGGATTCATAGCAGATGAGAAGACCTTCCAGCTTGGGTCAACAGGATAATGCCCTCTACAGCAGCTTTTAATGAGCTTTAATAAGAGAAAGAGGATGTGGTCAGGGCAGGGAGATGAAGAGCAGCTTAGTGGTCTCACAAGCTTACATATATACAAGCTTACAAGTATACCAAGACACATGCTGCAAAGAAAACTTTTTGTTTTAAGATTTAGAAATGTGTTATAAAGATTTAGAAATGTTGTTACGCTGCAGTTACTCTTTACTCAATCATATCAATTATTAAATCGCATTAACAAATAGAAAGTCCTGCTTATTCTAAACAATAGGCAGTTAGACTCCGAGAGGAAATAATACATCTCTTATAATATGTGTATGCAAGCAGAGACTCTTTAAATGAAACCTCTTGTGAATTTTGATTGGTTACCTTATATGTCTCCTCATTAATGGTCTTGACTTCCACCATGTCTCCACTCTGATCAATGCTGTAGACAGCGCTCTGAAGCTTCACTCTGTCTCCCAGCTCTCTGGCCATGCACTCACTGATCTGATTTGACCCTCCTACAAACTTTCGCTCCTGGGGGAATAAAACAGCTATTCAGTCAGACAGAAATACATTAAATAAAATTCCTTGCATCAAATTCAATAATCTGTCTTTTAGGCTACCACTTTTCCTGTCTTTCTGTCTAGTTCTGTTTTTAGTTGGGGAATAGCCATGGATGATTTTGGTATGCACTTCCTTTATGAGCCAACAGGTGGCTCCATATTTCAAAGGCCCGAGTTAAACAATGTTCACTCTGCTGTTTAGACCAAATCAAGTCAGGTCTCTGCACAGAAATAATCAGATAATTCAATTTCAATGATAATAATAATCAATCAATAATAATTTCAATGCAAGTTTAAAAAAGGTTTACTCAGCTGTTCAAATGATTTTATGTGCATTACAGGCTTGATCATAAGCGCAAACTGTAGATCTGTTCATTCACTGCATACGAGTTTAAATATATGCAAACACCTTAATTGCCCCACCAACGATTAACTCTGTTTGCAGCCTTGATATTGTTAAAAAAAAAGTAATAAATATATATATATAAAGATATATATATATATATATATATATATATATATATATATATATATATATATATATATGCAGGGAGCACTTTCTTATTCTTCAACATGTGTCTGTCTTTTTAGTCCATACACTGGCCTCTTCTCTTAGACTGCACAATGATACTCGCTAATCACACACACACACACACACACACACACACACACACACACACACACACACACACACACACACACACACACACACACACACAAAGAGCAAGAGCAGCAAAACAAGCAAGAGCAGCAAAACAATCCATCATTAAAGGGAGCCTGATAAAAGGAAATCACCAATAAAGTTCTGTAATTACCCGAGTGTGCTCCCTTCTTCTGTAGCTCCGGCAGCTGAGCATTCATTATATTATCAATGCCAACAAACGGCTGTCCTCTAGCTCTCAAAATCCCCTATTGTGAACACCATGATTAACTAAATCAGGGCTAAAGCATAGAATGAGGTGCTGATTACAGGGTTTTGGGTTAGGATGCAGTAGACACAACTCAATGCCAGTTAGGTTTTTGTATGCACCTGCACATGATCGAAATGCCTTTCTCTTTGCAAAAACCATCACAGGATTGAATGCGAATGCACAGTATCAATTCCCCAGCTCTTTTTGTAATTCAAAAGCCTTATTATAACACAATACTTCACACATGACGGTATAATTTAAACGTCACCTGAGCTGGTAAGGTTTACCTGGCCTCCATTAGTGGTGGAGAAGATCCTCATGGTGCCTCCGCACTGCTTGACATACCAGAGAAACCAGAGAGCAGAAATCTCGTGAGGCTCCGAGGTCACATTCACGTTTACAAACAGCGTGGCAAAGCGGCGGGCAGTGCTGCATGGGAACAATTTTTAAAAATTTTGTTGTATCAACAATCCCATTTCAAATTTTAAATATCCCTTTTTTTCTTTTTTTTTTGCAGTTTTAGTACCTTGTCCAGCAGACTTTGTCCAAGAGTTCTTTCATGGTCATGTTATCCCACTCTTCAGCATGCTTGGCCCTCCATGGAGCTTCTTGTGGGATCTGCAGTATAAAGTCAAAATGCTTTGAAGGACTATGAAGGTATTACATTAGTAATCTTGTGGAAGTCTCGTCAATCTACAGAATTGTTCATCTGGAGGGCTCAGAATGGTGCGACACTGTCAAAAAGATCACATCAACCCTTTTTTGTGATACTTAAGGCTAACAGAGAATTCCTGTTCCATTATATACTGTAGATGACTTTACCTGCATACCCATCTCATCCATAGTCCTCCACAGGTTGTTGTAGTCCATCACAGCGAAAGGGTTCCACATTGGTGGAAAAGGTCCCTTGAATGGATACGACTTCCCCTATATAGCATAAAACAACCGTAATAAGATTTTTTTCCTTTTGCTACCCCAACACTCCATTAAACTAAAATGATCACAACACCTCATAGTGTGATGTAATGTCTTTGTAAATACCATGCATCATAACTGGAATGACGATTATGCTTTGGAGCGGAAAACTTTGGGTCTGCCTAAAATATTCGTCACTGCATTTTTCACAGCTTGCATTGAAATAAGCAAAAAGCAAAGTGTGGGAATTTTTTTACCCCCTCGGTCTATATTGCATTACACAATTCGAGATCAGATCTAATTAGATCCTATTAAGTGTAAGGTTTTAAAAAACAAACACTTTAAGGGGCACTTTAAGGGGTCTCAAATTATTACAGGTCCTCAAGAAATTATAACTCCATCAGTAACCTCATAAAATAAAGACTTCATTACCGTACACAAAAATATTTCACATTGGCACACGGCAGCGATATGACACAGGATGCCTGTTCACGCAGTGTTTCATTCTCACAGTAGTGGAAATGCTTAGTCAGAATGACAACATGGTCCATAGCTGGCCGATGGAGTAACAGTAAGCAGACATTACTTCATATCTGAATTACTTTGGTGCAGAGGGACTTTTAAATAAATTCATTTATGGCTGATTGAATAATATTTGACTACAGATTCAAGATCTGAGACACGTACACCAGAGGAGATAAATCTCCCCTAATCTATTCTCCATTTTACTACAACTTTAATAATTGTAATGGGGTCATTGATAAATGGGTTAAAGTTATCAGGAGCAAGGATTACAACACTGCACGACTTGTGATCTTTAGTATTTTATCTGATGTGGTAAAATATTTATTTGCAGTTTAAGGGCCATGCTGCATATTTTTCTAAATGCGTGGTGTAATAGTAACAGCAAGTGACCTTACCTGGAAAAAGAAATACTCAGACAGATAAATGTGAACAATAAAAGAATGCACAATAAAGGTAAAAGGAACGCATCAGCTAACAAGCTATGTACACGTGGTGCTTCTGATGCGATGTGTGTATTGTGCAGAGATCACAATGGATTATTGATCTCCAAACATAAAGCAGACCTCACACTAAATCCATCAGTGAGCTGCACGGGCAAAGCATTTCCACTCATCAATATCTTACAAGACGAGCACTAGAAAGCAAAGAGGGAAACACATCACATTTATCGGTGCAATTATTGGGTTTTCTGTGCATGTCCCTGTGTTTGTGTATGTGTCTGTGTGTCTGTCAGAGAAATGCATTAGAGCACAGTTGCTCGCTCACTATCCAGCAACAGGTCTGTTCCCATGGTGACAGAAGTGAGGAGAATGCACAGACAGATGAGAGACTCTGTATTTTCTTTTCTCTCAGGCACCGTACGAGCCAGCCTGCTTGCTTCTTGTGCACACACTGGCTCCAAAGCATTCTTTTCATAACCTTTAATTTCATCTATATTAATCCCTGATGTGCTGAAATTGCTCAGTTTGGTATAAGGTTGATAGGACAAAGCAGGTCAGGCCTTTAGGATTAGAGCTATAGGAAAGCTGATTAGCCTGAACAGTTTGCTCAGATGCTCAGCCTTATTGCAAAATGGTCAACCCATCGTGTGGATATGAACCAGGCAGGGATTGCTGAGTAACCGCCGCACTAAAAAGTCAACCATAAACCATTCAGCCGTGGCTTTGTAGTATTTTTTGCGCACGAAAGCAATAAAGCCATAATTCAACAACCGCGTAGTCATGCTTATATAACGCAATCTGAAAAATAGAAGTAAGGGTAGTTGCTACTGAGCTTACAGAATATTGACATTTACAGCATTTAGCAGACATCCTTATCCAGAGCAATAATATAATATAATAATATATACACGCAATATTTTTTGGGAAAACATGACTAGATGAAGATGTCCAAAACATTCATTCATATTTAGAGAAACAATAGGGTTTTATTTCCTCTCACATTTTTATACATCAGGCTATTTTTTCAGGAGGGAAACAAAATGACAAAAAAAACTATACCAGGAAGAAACACATTTTAAGAATATGAATATTATGTAAATATACAAAGGCCATAGTCCAAACTGTATATGAAACGTGTAGAGAATGTACCCTTTCTCCACAATCTTTCAATTTCAATCCATATGGTTAATTCCTTGTTTATTTACCAGCTTCAGAACAGTTTCTGTTCTGTGCATCATCACATACATTGTTTTGCCTTGTTTGTAAAATATCTCCTGGCAGGTAAGCTTTCCTTCATACACATTTAAATGCCATAGTTAATTATGCCATGCTTTATTATGCGCTCTTCCTAGCCCTAGTGACCTTGAACAATTGTATAGAACAATCCTGTTCTCTAATTAGAGGGTGAATCAGGACAGGACAGTTTAAAAGGACTGCATAAATGCTTTGTGTGTTTGCTTTGGACGAATTCTGTCTCCAGAGTCTGGTTATGAAATGAAAGGGAAACACCCCTTTTACTAAACACAGGGATAAGCAGAGAGATGGAGAGGGTATGTGGAGGGGGAGGGGGACAGAGAGAGCTTGTCTTTTCACAAATGATTGCAATCTCCTTTTGATGGGAGCTGCAGCCAAGATGAGGATACAAGAACAGTGCTTCAGTGCGGATTTGGAGAAAACACACAAACGTGCATACGCAAATAAACACTACATTATGGTCAGGGTGACGCAGAGTAGCATGGGTCATAAACAAGGTTGAGATGGCTGCTGTGAAGACAAAAAACATGAGCTTCCTCTTTTCAGGAACAAAAAAACAAGCTAATTGTATACATGTGCTAGAAGCTATACAGAATGCTTTGTCAACAGAAACACTAATCTTACAGTTCTGGGAGAATAGAAATAAAATGTTTTTTGTGGTCTGTAGGTGGAATAATGTACGGCTTCTGTCTGAATGTAAAGTAGAACCTATATGTATACTCTCTGATCACACATGATTTGTCACTGCCTGTTGCATTGTTTTGTGAAAGTAATTCTGCCTGTGGGATTCACCTGACAAAACACATCAGATGTGACATCTTGCAATGCTTCTGTCAGGCTGCAATATCATATTCTATCACTCTTTATGAACCCATAAAACAGCATTGTATGAAAAATATTATACGGTTTACCAGACTTGAATTACTTATAATTAAGTAAGTGGTTTGCTTAATTTGCTGATAAGTAGATGAACTTTGATGTCGTTTAATCTCTTCCGTTATTTAAAAGCAGCCTCAGCATTTGAAACTGGACAAGCACAGATACAAGGTCTAAGCTTGATTTGGAGTGATTTGTAGATTTGCAGCTCAACGTTAATTAACGCCTATGAATTTGCGTACAGTGAGTATGCCTCTGGTGTTTTCTGCCAGATCTCTACAACATCCTCCAGTAGATTTTCTCTGTTACCTTTCACTCAGCAAGCATGCTCATGTGTGTGCATAATCGTCTGTGAACATGGGTTAGACAAAGCCACTGAGGGTATACGTTCTACTTGTGTCCACTACACATACAAATTCAATGAATCTAGCCGTCTTCTAAGATGTGTGCGAGTTACAGCTCCATATTCTGGCAAGAGCCATAGAACAGCTGAGTCTACAGGGAAATCGAATATGTGCAGGCAGAATGTGTGCACTAAAGGCAGAGCAGCGTCTACCCAAATTGGATATAAGGAGCAATAGGGATGGAGAGGCTGCTGTTTCCCCTTCCTTCCTCCCTCCGTGTCCACTCTAAACAGGAGTAACCATATTACACACTTCCTTCAGGCACTGATTAGCATCTCCAGGCTCTGGCACCATAATGCTATACAAGGCTTTGAGCAAATAGCTTTATGTGCCACAGACAGAGAAAGGGAGGGAAAGAAAGAGAAAAAGAGAGAGAGCCCAGCTATAATGTTCTCTGTACACTATAATATCAGAATGCAGGATGAAGATGGTATTATGCCTTTGCATTCTTCAAAGCCCAGCCCACTCTTTCTCCTGTGTTCAACTGTGAATGTTCATTCAATGTTCACTTATTGTGCAATGGACAGAGGCATGTTTTACTACTTACGTTCACATAGTGAATTAGGGACTCTTCTTCGTTGACCTTGTAAGTCTGGACCCCATACTCCTTGGCAAGACGGAGAATCCTGTTTTGAGTTGGCCCAATGTATGCTCCGCCCAAATCCACCCATTTGGCATGTTTATTCTGAGGAAGACACCAAATTCAAAACTCGATACCATGATCCAAAAGGTCAGGGGGAAATGGGGTAATTTATACATCCATTGGGCAATTCCAAATAGCCTCCACAATACATAAATCATTATAGACAATAGAAACATTTCCATGCGCAGGTTTACATGTGGACAGTAAAATTTGCTAGACAAGTCACAGCATCTAGCTTGGATTACTGAGTGTCATACAGGCGTAACAAACCACATGCTTTTACCTTATTTTTATAATTAATCTGTTATACCTGAACAGTGTAAGTTCTTCCACCAACACGGTCTCTGGCTTCCAAAACCACAGGGTTTAAACCACTCTCCGCCAACAGCTTAGCTGCACTCAAACCTGTCAAGACATGATACAGGAGTTATAATTTTGGTAAAACAATTCTGAAACCTTACCAATAATAAAGGTGTTTTATCAAAGCTATTGGTGGTATGAAGCTATTTAACAAACTCCAACACTTTCAGAAACTAAGAGATCTGTTTTCTCATGTTAAAGAAGACACACATGCATACATCTGGTACAATTATGATGAATCTCGTCATCAATAACATACCCATCAAATATAATCCTAAGTAATAATACATACAATTTGGTCTACAAAAGGGAACTACACAACATCACATGAACTACACAACATCACATTAATGTCATGTCTACACATCCATTTAAATCCTATACCAGCATGCATGCATATATATATATATATATATATATATATATATATATATATATATATATATATATATATATATATATATATATATATCTTCCCTCGGGTCACGGGGAGCCTGTGCCTATCTCAGGCGTCTGTTATGGGCATTAAGGCAGGATAAAAACCCTGGATGGAATGCCAACCCATCGCAGGGCACACACACACACACACACACACACTCACTAGGGACAATTTTTCCAAGGTGTCCAATCAACCTACTGTGCATGTTTTTGGACCATGGGAGGAAACCAGAGAACCAGAGAACCCGGAGAAAAAAAAAACCCCTGAGGCACGGGGAGAACATGCAAAAACTCCACACACACATGGCCGAGACGGGAATTCGAACCCGGACCCTGGCGGTGTGAGGCGAACGTGCTAACCACTAAGCCACCGTGCCCCCTACTATATATATATATATATATATATATATATAATATAAATATATATATACACACACACACACACACACACACACACACACACACACACACACACACACACACACACACACACACACACACACACACACACACACACACACACACACACACACACACACACACACACATATATTTATTATAAATTTTGCTGATGCCACATGAATCTATCATAACCTCTTCAGACATCCTGCACGGGGTCACGTTGCGGTGATTCTTGCATACAGACACAACCTTTCCTCTTCCTACAGGGGAAGTGAAATCTCTACGTTTGTGAGAAACTACATTCGGTCTTATGATCACTACAAATTTGACATGAGTAGAAGAAACCAGAGCTAATTAACAAAACAAACAATTTACTACATCAAAATGAAATAAAATACTCAAAATACTGAGAATGTTTTTTCAAGATGAGTTTACTAACAAGGTTTATATTCAACATCTGCTGAATGCACTAAATAAGGAGGGTGCAGACAAAACTGTTTTCAATTGCTATGTTATGTTATGGGAGAATATTTATATACCCTGTAAGACTCTGCAGACAAAAGAAATAAAATAATTCTTAGACTCTTTTACACATAATGACTTTTGCAGACAAGACTGCATGCCACAGAGCACGTAAGCACTCAAGACTCAGTCAAAAAGCCAAAAGATTAAATAGATGAGGTTAAAGTAAACAAATAGCTTGACACTCATGACGTATAACATATTTAACACAAGGGGTGGGTTAAGTCAGGATATTATGCCAGCATGAGCACTATCCTGAAATATGAAAAAAAAAATCCTACTTAATCATATACCCACAGAACACCACACCCATTAGTGTGGATTTATGATCAGGATCTGATAAGTTAGGCAGGATAGCGCTCATAGTGTTTTGCTGCTGTAACAAAGGGGGCATACAGCCTCAAATACACACTTTTGTTGTTATTAACAACTTTTGGGAAACTTTCATTCAAACACAATTAAAAAATTCGTTTTTTTGTTGTTGGGCAAAGCAGAAAAAATGGTCTTTGTTTTGACCCTGCTCAATCAGAAGCCAACATTTGTACAAATGCACTATAACTTTCATCAGACTACTGCGTCCTACTGGCTTCCATCAGAATGTCTATTGCTTTTAGCATATTTGAAACCCCAGCGCTTGCTTGTTCACCCTATTTATGCTAAGTAGTTCTGTTCTATTCATTTACTGCTGATCTAATGTTGCTTCAATCGTAACATTATTATATTAACTTAGTAATAAAAGTTGTTATATTAAGTTATTCAAGTAGATTTTTTTGTGTCTATTCATTTAAACAAATTCCAGTGTAATAAAGCTTTGCAGATGTGGCCCTTACAGTTATGCAATGCTGAGTTGCTGTTAAAAAATGTGAATAGTGAAGTTCAATAGTGATGAACAGAACAACCTAAACACACGATTAAATTAAAATATCTGATACATTTGCACACATTTGCGTAACACTATGCATAAGTCAATGATTAACAATTTCTTGTAGCACTTACCTATAATAATACGCATATTCTTCAATAATATGAATTATGCAATTTTGACTCTAATAGGTGCACATCATGTATCGGCTCGGAACATGATCCATCCGAAAACATGAGTGGAATGGCCACGTCTTCTGTCAAAGCATCTTTACTCACTCTTAGTGACTTACTGTACAGTGCAGTCTTCCAATTTCTGCAGAGCAAACATGTCCAGTGGAATTGTCACAGAACAGAAAAAAGGATTTTAAAGAATTTTAAAGAGGATTTTCAATGATTCAGCAGCTTCCCTATTGGTGAAACTCGCACTGGGCCTTGAATTAAATAATGTCTTAAAGCCTGTACTATACAGTATGTGTAGTCTCCCTTTCCTTAAGCCCCTGCTTTCAGTGTCCAGCTCAAGATTTCAAGATTTAATGCTCTTTTGCTCTCTCTCCCTCTCTCCAACATCCAGATACACCTGAGGCAGATGATAACGACAGTGACTTTTATTCAATAATGAGGTGGAACAGAAAGCTTCTGGCTCTTAAATCAGGCAAATATCCCATTTTAATCTTTGTGGCTCACAAGATTTGATCCCTCTGGTCTGCTGCTTATTCTGTATCATTACAATATAGGATGGGACAACATCTTATAACGCAGTTAACTATTTATCAGGAAGTCAACAATCAACAAATATCATTCAGTCAGTTACAATGGTTTTACAAAGTCAATACACAAAATAATTAGCTAATGCAATAAAACATCCTCAAATCAAACTTGCTCTCACTGTCAGCCAGTTAAACAAGCAGCTGGATTTATTCTTGTTAGTGTCAATACAGAAGACCATTTGCTGTAAAGCAAGTGTGCAGAGGAACCAGCTAAGGTTTCCATGGCAACTGCAAATGTAAGGATGTGGTCGCTTGGAGAGGGTAAACATGGTCAGACTGCCTCTCGCTATTCATTAAGAACAAAAGGTGACTCTGCAGCCAGCTCCAAGATATCAAAACAAATATAAACTGTGAATGTCACAGTGGTCTGTTTTGCATAATGCTTGCTTTAGAAGTCGTCTCTTATGGGAAAATCCTTCCCAACAGCAGTTCTCATCTCTCACGTCGTTAAAAAAAAGAAAGATGTTGACTATTTCCAGCTCAGATTCAGACATTACCCACCACAGCCATCCCTCTGTGGCACAAAGGTCAATTGCAAATGAATGATTCTTGGCATTTAAAGTCCAATTCAAACTTAATTACCTCAAATGTTCTCTCAGATGAAACCTAATATTAAAGTCCTAACAGAATCCACTTCATGAGTCAGCTTCAGCTTTAATTGAGAAATCCTATTATCATCAGAACCTCGTGTCAGAAAAATAGACTGGATGTGACAGGGACTACACATTGTTCTTGAGACCCTCTGCTAATCAAATGCCATACTAAGGTATCTTTGCCTAAGTAAGCTTTTATACATTAAATGTTCCTCAAAGGTATGCCCAATGTAATGCTCATGACATTATGTGTAAATGCTGGGTGTTGTTAGCTAATATGAATTCATGTGTCAATGGGAAAAACAGATCTTCATTAGTATTATTATGACAAAGAACATACTGTCTTTTCCTGAACATAATTGCTAACAAACAATAGGTAATGTGGCTGCTTATGAGTGCTGCCCCTTATTCCCTAGCTCTCATGTCCACCGCACTAATGGAAATGATTGCTTCAGACATGCTGCCAAATTCCAATATATTGTGCATTTCAAGATGCAAACACTGAGAAGCAAATTAGAGAAAGGGACAGTTGTTGTAGTGCATGAGAAACAGTAATGCATTATGTGAAGTTGCATAATGAAGCCAGTCAAGCTGGAATCAGGCTCTCCTTTATTCTACTGAGAAGGGTGAAATCCTGTTTATTTATGCTCAGGCGGCAATAGAGAATTCATGGATTCAAATAAAATGACAAAAAAATAACATAAATATAAAATCCTCTACGGAAGTATTGGAAAAGAAATTCATTTGATTTTCCTATATAGTGCAGACTTTTGTGTTTGTACTCAACTGAAATTATTGAACAATGCATGCTCAATTGAATTGAGGACAGGAGATTGACCGGGCCAGTCTAAATCTTTCCACTTTCCCTCCCTGATAAAGTACTTTGCTGTGTTGGCAGTGCCTCATTATCTTGCTGAATGATGAAATTCCTCCCAATTAGACTGGGTGTACAGTACTGTGCAAAGGTTTTAGGCAGGTGTGAAAAAAGGTTGTAAACAAAGAACGCTTTCAAAAATGGAAGTGTTAGTTATTACTTTCATCAATGAATGAAATGCAGTGAATGAACAAAAATCGAAATCAAAACAATATTTGGTGTGAACACCCTTTGCCTAAAAATAGCAGCAATTTTTCTAGGTACACTTGCACACATCTTAGAGAAGTAAGCACAGATCTTCTGTGGATGTAGACATTCTCACATCCTTCTGTATCTTCATGGAATCCCACACACACTCCATGATGTTGAGATCACGGCTCTGTGGGGGTCGTGACATCACTTCCACCACTTCTAATTCTTCAAAAAGGTAGTAACACAAATACTGAGTGTATCACTGTAATATAAAGACAGAACGCTTCTGTACATTAAAGTATTCATTCCACTCTGACAATCATGAGTCAAATCATCAATTAATATTAGTGAGCATTTTGCAGAGGCAGCCAAAAAAGCCAAGCTTGACAAATAGCCATGTTTTGGAACATGAGCAAATCCTTTCAAATATCATTTGAAATTCATTTCTTTCATTTGGGATTAATTTTGATGGTATACCATTTACACTTTAGCCTCTATGTTTCTGTCCTCTTCAAACAGCGGATTGAAATACATTATCCTATGATCTGTGCAAGTGACAAATTGGCAAACAAACACCAGCATATTCCATTACATTTCCTTAACACAGTTTCGATAAAAGCTGTCAACTTCTAAATTGATCAACAGATCAACATGAAAAGACCAGGAAATGAAGTAAAAATTCAGGCCTTTCATTGTGTGATGTCAACTTTGTTGTGTGATGTCCATTTTTATAGCTCTTCATCAGTAGAGTGTAAGGGTACCACAGTACGTTCTTGTATCTTTGAGGTTTTCCAAAGCAGCTTATATGTGAATGATTCCTGAAGGGACTAGGCATCAGTGTCAAGAAGTGTTCAAGCACTCATATGCTGCATATTATATTCATACAATATCTTATTAACTACTTCACCTTCTTTACATTATTTACTCTCACCTCATACCCTTATTTTTCATTCTACTATTTCTTTCCAGATAAACCACTTAAGCACTTCTGGTTAGATGCTAAGTGCATTTCATTGGCTCTGTACATGTACTTTGAACAATGACAAAGTTGAATTTAATCTTATCTAATTCATAAAACAGAGAGGTCTGAAACTTTAAATAAATATTTTATGATACAATATATATATATATATATATATATATATAGATATATATATATATATATATATATATATATATATATATATATACAATTTATTCTTTTTATTCATCATTTACAATATATCATTTACAATTTGATTATCAATTGAGGAGACTGTTTGGAGGATTTTTCACAGAAAGACACAATAACTGTTGAATATAATATTTACAATCATGTAGGAGATTCAGACATGTCTGTTCCAGACTATAGATGACATTTTACTAAACGCTTTATACCACATTTGGTATACCACAAATATACCAAATATACCACATACCTTTTTTTTGAGAATTCTTGCATTTTTGTGTTGTTTCATGCAGTCACTAATATTTGCAATTTGCAACTGGTGATTTTAAAAGCTGAGCAAACATTAAAGACAAAAGTGGTCTCAGACAGTGCTGTCAGTGTATTATGAGGCTCCTTATCAATATTTACTTTTCCACATTAATATAATCGGAAAGGGCCAACACCAAAATATGTTTGCAAAGAGAAAGACCCAGCTGGGAGATTCTCAGAAGGAGCACAATACTAAAGCTTGATTCATATTGTTTTGTTTTGTGTCTAAACACAGTGAGGAATATACAAGGGTTCATTATATAACATATAAGCATTTCTAAGTGGAGGTGGAAAATTCATCTAGCAACATCCTTTTCAATTTAGAAAGGCATAGAATAACAGGAGCATGGAAAACAAGTACCTGTTAAATGTAAAGTCCCGATAACCCTAACACTAACCAACAAGTCACTCCAATAAATAACACATTACTGACCACATGCTCAGACTGTAAAATTGTCTCCTTTCCTTGGATGTTTGGTTGAAAGTGAGTTAGGAGGTGCTGGATCTGGTGTGATTCTATTACTGGTTTACAGGATCAGTTGAGCAATTTATGATGGCCAGGCAATGTTTAACCCCAAAAAAGATGTTTTCTTTTTGAGCTTCTTGTTGGGACTTCGAAAAGTCCAAGTCAAACATTGTATCCTTGAAATGTTTAATTCCAAGGCAGTGAACACATAGTTGGCACCTAGCTAGGGGCCCATAAGTGTCTATGGAGAGGGCTTGGAATACTGAAGAAAACACTCAAATAAAATAGAAATGATAAAAAGCAATGTAGCCCCTGGTATAAAACACAGTGGGTGCATACAGAATCTGATAAGTGTATAGTTCTATATCCCACTTAGTTACATTTTAATAAACACACAAGTGAAACAGGAGAAAACCTCTATTATAGTGGCATCTATTACAAATACGACATCATACCTCACTATTTATTCTGGTGAATGACTTCAATAAATAATACACACTCACACAAGGAGAGTAGAATAGAACCATCCATTAAGTCCATCTGTCACTGTTGCATTAAACTGAACTGCACTTTATATATTACCAAATACCCTAGGCATAACTTAATCTCAATGTGTGATACTTAATTTCAATAATTTCAGCAAACGTTCCATGGGAATATGTGGGAATTTATGGGAATAAACTGGGAATTTACAGATGTACAGGTTAGCCTATATAATTTAAATGTCGTTGAATATAGTAATTAGTTTTGTTAAAACAACCAGATTTAACTGAATTTGTACCCTGAACATTCATTGATCACATGCACAAAGCACACTTAGTGAGGCCACACCCTCTGCATGCACTGTGCACTCTTCCATAACATAAGACAGATAATGAAATCATTGCGCTTATGCTAGAGAAAAGAAATGCACATGATATAAACCATACCTTTTTTTTACATTTAGAATTTTTCTCTACTTCATCCATCATGTGCAGAGCACTTCAAAAGAAAAGTTCATCCCACACATCTTTAATCATACGATATTGTACAGTTCCATAGAGACTTTATCAGTAATGATGACGTCATAGGATGGAGCAGAGAGCGTTGTAGCCTCATAACACTTGAGCTTGATTTACCACGAATGACCACATAACTCTCAAACATCTATCTTGTCTGTCTTTGCTCTTTTTGCCTGGCCAATTCTCCAGTAGCAGAATTCTACTAGCCTAGCAAGAACAGGATGCAGAACCGAAAACACAAGGGTCATGTGATTAGATGTGGAATGCTTAGCCATCATGCTTCATTCTTTGTGAAGATTTACTCATCAACCTGATATAGTATTATATAGTTATATAGTCTATACTGTATACTCGCTCAAAGTAGTTAATCTTTAATACTAACACCAACCATACCATAACAGTCATAGTCACAAATATCATGCTTTTTCTTTATTCGTGATTTTTTTCCCCATTATGCTGCTGCAACATGATTGGCAAATAGACAATTGGTTAAATATGAGCGTATGCAGGTATGTCAAAGTTTGATGGAGTGTATATCAAACTCTTTTTTGGTGCATAAGTAAAATGGAATGAGGACATGATGAAGGATATGGTGTCACAACATAACAAGTAATATGTCTAATTAAGACACCTAGCATCCTTAGTTTCTATGCTAATTATTAAACAATATAAATAAATTCAGTTCAAAAAACAGTTTGGTTCATAGAACAAACCCAATGTACATGTATGATGAACACTGTATATTGTAAAGACAGAGTATGTATGTAAACCACGCTATATATATATATATATATATATATATATATATATATATATAGATATATATATATATATATATACATATATATATATATATATATATGCAAAAGCTTATGAGATGCATCACTTTTATCAGTGTAAATAAGTTTCATCTAATATCTATAATACAGATAATATCATTTGAGACTTAATATTAGTTCAACAAATTACCCGGTATAGTTACACAACTGTTCACCAGATAAAAGAAATTATATCTGAACAAGGGGAAACAAACTTCCCCGAAGTTTATCAGCAAGAGATAGGGTCCCGTTTATCCAGAAACGCTTACTTTCAGCACACACATTTCGCAATGAATGTGCTCCATTTTGCAAAACTCTTGCACTGAACTGCAAGTTCCTTCAAAAAGTCCTTATGTACTGTGTGGGAATTGGCCATCATCCTTAAACAGCAGGAATGGAATTTCCTCTTGACACAAAAAGGACATGACCCTTGTGCCATAGTACTGTTATATAAACACAGTTCAACTATGATTCATTACTCAATTCTAAATGTTATTTAATCCCTCTTTACTATATAGGGCAGCACCAAAACAGCTGAATGAATAAAGCATGCAAACTATTTAAAGAAAAAAAAACATTTACTTGTTAGAGAATGAGCAGGACCTTAAAAGACTGAAATATGACCCAAACCCATCTTGGATTTTTTTTATTCTCGTTTAATTTGAGACATCTTTAGAATAAAAAGATTTAGTGTGCATGCTAAGCATTACACAAATTATCCCACTAACTTGATTTATCCAATGCAATGTAGGATGCACTATAAACCCTAGAAAAGACAAAACACTAAAGGTGAAGTCAATTTCACTTAAAGTCTTTAAGCTGCGGCTGATAAAACTTACACCTTTAATTGCCTTCTGTGTCTTGGCTAACAGGCTGCAGGCTCAGTAAGCAGGACTATAAAAGTGTTGACTATAATAAAGGTTGCTCAAGTTTAACAAATAAGCGTGCAATTGAGTTATCAGTGCAAGGGGTCTACGTGACAGACGAGTGCCTCTGATGTGACAGATCTGACTTAACTCACAGGGTCAGTGTCAAACTGTCAAAGATCAGGCCATAAAACCTGGTGTGGCAGCAGATTTGCCCAAGCTCACATGAACGCAGTTTTATACACCAGAACCACCAAGGGACATGTGCTCCATGTACAGGCCAGGTTTAATCATTACTTATCTTGTCTTTACTTATCTAATCTGGCTTTACTTCATGGATCACTGAAACAGGGCTAATAAATACGATTAATATTCCCTAATACCCACACATTTGAGAAACATAAAGAGCACTATATAGACAAGTTCTAAGTAATAAGACAGTTCTTTGGAGGCTAATTAAAGCAGTTTTGTCCTCAAACACACAAGCTGTATTTTTTTCACTTGTAAGGACTATCTGTTTATATTTCCCTTCTGTTATTATTGCTATTATATTATTATTATTATTATTATTATTATTAGTAGTAGTAGTAGTAGTAGTAATATTGTTATTATTATTAATGCATATAATTAACCATAGCTTAACTTCAGTAACCCAAATAAATAATTTGGTGCTTCCTTTTTATTTTCCAAACAAATGTTGCTTTTAAATAAATCATGGAGATTAAACAAATGTACCCACAGGCAACGAATCTGAATGATGTTTCTATCCTTATTGGTACATTTGACAATACGAGCTCTCTCCCTCACTCTCCGTGTGCCTCTCCCTTTCCCTCTCCCCCTTTCCATCTCTCTCCTCATGTGTTTTCCTCTCTCTCTCTCTCTCCTCTCCCCCCCTCATGTATTTCCCCTCTCTCCTCGTGTATTTTCCATTCTCTCTCTCTCTCCCTCTCGTTCATCATTTTTGTCTGTCCATCTCTCTCCCTGTGCACCCCCCCCCCCTCCCCACCACTCTCTCCCCCTCTTTCTGCAGTGTAACAGTATATACAGGTAGACTCGCGGAACAGGAAGCGAACTCTGCTCACACAGGAGCCATAAACCAGCTGAAGTTTCATCTCGCGGTCGTAATTAAACGAGCCGTTCTAACAGAAGCGATTTGATCATACCCACATGTAAACCTGGCTCCAGGACAGCGGGCTTGGATAATTGTGCAGCGATCGGGATGCAGTAAAGCCCGTTAGCCCGTAAGGTGCTAAAGTCCCTACCTGTGGTTATCGTGAGTATCAGTATCACAGCTGTGCTGAGCCTGCAGTCCGAGCACTGCTCCTCTCAATAAGGCGCAACGCAAACTTTGCCAAACGGCACCATGGGGTTCTATTAAGTTTTCTGCATTTGTTTTCTTTGGCGGACGGTGTTTGTGTGTGTGTGTGTGTGTGTGTGTGTGTGTGTGTGGTGTGTGTGTGTGTGTGTGTGAAACACTCACCTGAAATGCCTCCCCCAATCACTATCACGTCGTACGTGTTGGCTGTCATGGTGCTGTACTGCGCTGTCCGCTCTTTTCCTCCCTGTCTCTCTGTCTCAGAGAAACGCAGTGCAGCTCACGGCCGCAATATAGAGCCACAGCCACCGAGAGCCGTCACAGCCACGCCCACACGTCACACGCCCCGCCTACAACACACCTCTTACGAAGCTTCTGCAATTATGCAATCTTGCCTCAGGCACGTACGTTAGCGTTTATCAGCGCATCTACATGGTTAATGATTCAAAGCATGGCTCCATAAACTCATCTGCAGATACAATAGATTTCCTGGAATTCAAAATTCAAATATGTGTATATTAACATTCAGACCATTCATTAAACACTTTTACATTTAAAAAATGTTATTAAATCCATCGATCTAAACCAAGCTTTTAACTCTGGACCTTCCATTGACTGTGTTGCTCACTTATTAAAGTTTGGATTATACCTATAAAATCACGTAAACAGTCAAAGAGGCAATTAACGTAAAAAAATACAACTGTGATTTCGATCACTGTAACAATAAAAAACAAGGGACCCAGACTACTATAAGCACTGCTCTAAAATTTTGCAGCATTTTCGAAATGAAAGGCATGACATAATATTTTGGAGACTGTAAATAAAACCTTGCATGTATTTGTAAGCAATTAATTCAATTAATTTAAAGCAATTTCAATTTGCCATCAATTTGTTATCAGTATCTTCCATCACAGTAACTGTATCTACTACAAGTGTTACATATAACCCTTACTGATCAGTAACTCACTTTCTAAATAACCGTTAATAAAGCTATTCACTGAACTGTATGCATCATCATCAAAATGAAATTAGGATATTTGTTAAAGAAGAACATAACACTGCAATATTTATGTAATTGTCGTTCACCTGTCATTACCATTCACTGTAAAGTATGTTTAATGCTCTAAATAACCTTTCTCTCCAAGTGAAAGTGGAAGCATTTGCCCTCTTGTGGCTGGATTTGTCCATAATGATTTATATGAATATTATGATGAACTAATATTCTATGAACTATGAATATTAAAATATGTATAAAACACTTAAATACATTTTTGAACACTGTATGTTATACGTTGAAAGTCAAACTACCACCTGAGCACCGTCTACATTTTTTAAGTTAGCTAGGATAGCACAGTCTTCCTTTGAAGATCAACAGGGAAATTTAGAGACTGTAAATATGCAGGTGGTATTGTGTGCAGCAATAATAATAATAATAATAATAATAATAATAACAAATAATAATAGTTAGTAGTAGTAATAGTAGTAGTAGTAATAATAATAGCAATAATAATAAAAAAATAATAGTTAGTAGTAGTAGTAGTATTAGTAGTAGTAATAATAAAAATAATAATAATTAATTATTATTATTATTATATTATTATTATTATTATTATTATTATTATTATTATTAAAGTATACCTATAGCTTCTATAATGAACATACTGCCCATATAATGAACATAATGCAGATAATCCTGAGCTGATCCCATTTAGGTGAGCAAGGTAGTAAAACTCTGTGCTAGGATATCTTCGTATCCTGAAGGACATAGAGAGAAGGGCCTTCTCCCAGATACAGAGTTAAGAATAGCAGTATGCAGTTTGTCTTCCTGTGGGCAGTCCTCAGCTGGAGCACAGCCACATACCTTTACTGAGGTGTCTGTTTCAACCACACCATACTTACTTAGCATGGAATGTAAAGACTAATGCCTAACAGCATACAATAGGCTACAGAGAGCCCAAAATAAAGTGACTAAGTTCCCAGATTCAAGTGATGGAAAGCCATTTTTTTGCTTTGCAATTTTCGATATATCCAGTAGAGTGGGCTCTTGCAACAATCTTTTGTATGGGCATTACATTTACATTTGCATCTACAGCATTTGGCAGACACCCTTATCCAGAGCGACTTACAACTGAGCAATTGAGGGTTAAGAGCCTTGCTCAAGGGCCCACTAATGGCAGCTTGGTGGTGGAGGGATTTGAACCTGTCATCTTCCGACCTTCTGGTCCAAAGGCCAATTCGGTACCCACTGAGCTACCACCTCACATTAACGCATTAGAAACAAGGCATATGTTTACACACACACACACACACACACACACACACACACACACACACACACACACACACACACACACACACACACACACATATATATATATATATATATATATATATATATATATATATATATATATATAATATATATATATATATATATATATATATATATATATATATATGCATGTTTATGCATGTGCACATAAAACATGTTTTGTGTACAGTCCATTCATGTATCAGTGTGTGTGTGTGTGTGTGCACTCTCTGAAATTTACATAATATATTTCAGACTTAGCAAATGTTGGCAGTGACAGTTTCGGAAAAAAAAAGAAAAAAAGAATAAGAACCAGCTGTGAAGGACTGGTTAGTTCTAAAGATTCCTTGTTGAGACCAGATTCTGTCACAATGATCATTTATACTTCCCTATTCATTTTGTTTGAGAAAAGCTAAAATAACAATGGGCCATCTCAGGAGAAGGCATAGAATATGTACATTATATTCTTAGTAAAGTATGATATTTAATAATTCTAATGCGTCACTCATTATATATTAACAGCAGAAGCCTTTGAGAGTAACTATGAAATTAAGAGAACTAACATTGACTGACTGAATATCGACATCAGGTTCCCTCTACCGTTCTGAGTCTTGACCTAAATAATAATATAAGGCCCCAGTATGACTGCAGACAGTGTGTACAAACAAAAGGAAGTCATTTATTAGATTCACATAGATGGAGCGTACAAAGCTGTCGAGGATTTTCATCATTACAAACTCTGCAACTTCACAAAGTGTACAATTACAGCATAAAGCGTGACAAAGACGTTTATAGAAGGCTGCTCTGTCTTATTGTAAACTAATGAAATTCTGACTCTAACTTAAAGAAATGCAGCATTCTTTTGTGATTTAAACGTAGGAGCCCCATGGCTATTTTTTTGTCATTATGGACTTGGAATATTCCTTTGACAAATCAGTCCTGTTCAATGTAATGATCTTAACCGTGCACGCTATATTTGACCATATTATACTAAAATGGCCATTTTCCATTCATAGTCCGAGCACTGACGTTACAATGCCTGACAGCTGAAACAGACATTACCCTGGCATCTCTGCAACCTGTGAACAATTCCCGCGAGTTCTCTCGCTTTCGTTGGAATGTCTCCAGCCCCGAACGGATACAATACCTTCTAAGTTCTCTCATAACGCCCCTAAACTGCAAAGTTGTTGCCAGCATCCATAATTTTTCACATGCTGTGATCAAAGCAGTGGAATGCATTAGAAATTAATCAACTGGCAGAGATCAGGTCCAGGTGCAACTGACTCGTGAATGTTTCTGTTCTTTGATTTGCTGGCTTAATCTCCGTTCATACCAGCCCTGCTAATGAATCGTGTAATAGTTTGTTTAATATGGACAGCAATAAAACACATATAAAATGGGGCTTAGCCATTTTCCTTGTGCCTGGCAGGCCCATTCAGCTGCATTCCTCACAGCTGCATGCAAGGATGTACCGGTAGGTGGCAGTTATTCGAGTCCCACCAGAGCACCGAAGACGCACTGCTTTCAGTTTGGAGGTGTGCGGGCGGCAGCAGAAGCATGTACTTTTAAAGGGTTGCTTAAGAACAGAGCTGAAGGAGATGAGAGGGTCTGAACGAGACGTATGGCTGCAGTGACCTTCACAGCGAGCCAGGAGTACCATCTGTGGAAAGAATGAGAGCACAAAATGAAAGGAATTATACATTTCATAAACCTGACCAGGAGTAAACAGTATAAAAGAATAAAAGATCATTGCTGAAATCAAGTTTTATTAGTCCTTTGGAAAGTGGCCAACCTTGTGTTCCTGTAAACATTTAGGTGGTGGAATTTAAAGGTCAAATATAGTGTTGCTGAACAATCTGGAATTCTACATTCTACATGTTTTTGCTAATTAAGCTGCCATCTTAATTTTTAATAAGTTTAAAAAAATATACATCTATAATTGTCATGGCCAAAATTACAGAAACTCAATATCAATATATTTCACAATACATTAATGAATGAAATTTCTAAAAAAAAAATGTTTTAAAAAGTACATTCTATGAAAAATGCTGTATAGACACATGTATACATGTGTATAGACCATTTTCAGATTAATCAAACAGCACAGGTTTATTGAGTCTACTTGAAGTCCACATAGCACTCTGGAATGGGACTGTGTGAACCGCTATCATTTGTGTGAACCTTTTCTCAGGACAGGGTTGAGATAAGCTACTTCAGAGTACATTGCTGTGAACAAAGAATGGTTCTGTATTCCAAGTGTGACCTTGCACCTGTGCTGAGATGGGAGTGTGGCTGATCTCTCCCAGACCTGGGTTCAGAAGCCATACCAGCTTCTGGCTCTCGCACACACACGAAGTGGCACTCGCTTATTCGCCTCAGGTCCCAGTACACCAGTACGGTTTTGTGACATTGATTGGTATTATGTAATGTAAAAATAGTTTTATACACATCACAGCTCATTTTACGAGGGTCAGGCGAAGCACCTGGCCAAGGTTATTAGGCCTTGAGCTATGGCTGATAACAATCAATCCACCTACAGCAGCCTTTGACAGATGCTATCCTTCATAAAAATTCTCTCATAATTAATATTTAATGAGTGATGTGATGGTGCATTAGACCTGGCTAGTCAGCAGCACTGGACAGCACACAGCTAGCTGGGCAAGCATTAAGACTTAATTGATCAGACTTCTAAATTTGAATAAAAGGTGACTAGCACCAGACCACGAGTCACACATTCCTGCTGCATTTAGTAAATAGACTCCTGTGTCATGGTGCCTAGTTTAGCTGTCTAGATTCAGCCAAGTGTCACCCACACTGTCCGGGACAATAGTCTGTTGGGAGCCAAAAGATTACTGCAGAGGGTTGTGGGAAGTCAAACCGGAGTCCACATTGTTTAAGTGTATTAGAGTGACCTGGGATCATCTGTCCATCAAACTATATTTATTATGATGCAAAAGACAAAAATGGGTATGTTATCAGCACTCAAGAGCTTTGGTAATATTAGCCTCCTGCAGAGAGTGGCTATTATGTGTATGAAAACTATGATGATGTTATTATATGTCACTCCTCAGTAGTTAACAGTTACATGCAACTGTGGAAAGTACTTAAGCCCCTTGGGCTGCACTTTGTGCAGAAATTCCCTTAAGCCCTCTGCTTTTCATGAGTAAAAATGTATAGGACGTTTTAGAAATGAGCTCTTAGAAACATGTAATCCTTCAGGGGTTCTTTTGGGCAGTTACTGCTTTGGCTGTGAATAGGATCAATTTATTGTAAGATTATTGAGGGGTTCCCTCAGAGGAACAAACCTGCTCTATCTTTTTTTTCCCCCAGAGAGTGTGTGACTGCATGGAACATTGCTTGCTTGATCCTTTCAATGCATTTGGAAAAAATATTCACTTTCAACATGTTAAGGTAAATTAAAGCTTTATCTCCTTCTTTTTCATCGATCACACTAACAGTTTTTTTTTTATTCTGTGGCATTATCTTCTAAAGGTAGATAGAGCCAAAGTTGCATACCAGATAGGCGGTTTAAATGGGATGTCAGCTGAAATTAATGTCAGTGAGCTTTGAAAACAAATCTGGCCCTAATTTTATGGCAACATTTTTTTTTCCTGTGTCATCCTTTAGAAATATATGGAGCAAAATAAATGATATTTTTCTCTCAAAGTATAGTGAGGAAAGTCAATACATAAGTGCTTGTGCATGTGCAAGATTAGATGAATTGGACATATTGTGTAACTATGCCAGTGGATGGAGTTGATAGATTTCAAAAGGTGGGAGGGGTTTCAGACTGGAAAATGGAGTTTGGAGTGAATAGGCCTAGGTGACAACAGCTGGGCAGCAGATGTAGATCTTTCAGCCACATTTCTCTCTTCTTTTTATGTTTATGGTATGAGTGATTGCACAGGTAGGTGCAATGTACTATGCAGTGCTGCATGAAAGCCACAGCCATCTTCCTAGCTCATGAAGTGTGTAATAGCTTTCTTTATGGCTGTTACCAAGACATGCTTGACTTGTACATTTGCAGTGCGGTAAAACAGTGTCGCAGTGACCCTGCATGTCAAATCATAAACCTTTTGCGGGATTGTAAATGTGCGCTAGTTGATCTGAACAATTCTGCCCGTAAACCAGATCTTCACCATCGTTTGACAGTCGTTCCTCTGAGACCAACAACCAGTCATATTAGTTAAAGCTGTTACAGCAGAATTTATCATGATTAGTTACAGCACTGATTTCAAATGCTCCCACAGGACTTGATGCCCTGACTGGATACATGAGTAAGTCATTCCTAATCTAGCATGCTTGTCTATCTGTACTCAATGAACTGCGTGCTAGTTTTGCTCATTGTGTGTTTTGTAACTGCCATTTATATTAAATCTCGTTCTGAATGACAAAAAAAAAAGAAAATGGATGAAATTTCCTTAGTGATATCATAGGTTCCTGACATACCAACATCACTTTTTCGGATGGGGAAAGATTCTGCCTTCGTTAATCTCCTCCCTTTGCTGAAATGTCCCAGCTGGGCTTGCTAGCGAAGCGCTGAAATCTGTCCTTCGAAAGGCTGAGTCAGGTAAATCATAGTCTCTTGGCGCACATCATCGGGTGTAAGGCTGCAGCATGCAATAGGTTGGAGGGCAAACACTGATTCAGCCACAAGCCTATGAAACGCTCTGGAACTAGGCCACATTTTATGCACCCTGTGCGGACTTATTCCTGGCCAGGCCATGAGACCCACAGGCTGTCTATGTTCACTGTTTTCTGCCAAGGTGTCAATGGTAGAGAGTTCACGAGAAAAAAGCAAAAGGGCATGTGAAGCATGCAATGTGATTTAGGTTGAGATCCTAATAGTTGTTAGGAAGCCTTTTTTCTTTCTCTATTACTTTTGAAAACCTTGTTAGTCTGAACATATGGATGTGGAGTGTATTAGCTTACAGGAGGGTCTGACCCGGGTCATTACCAGAACTCAGCGAATAGCGTGGGACTATATGTTAACCTGCTGTTGCTCTCAGTTGGATGCTAATCGCCAAAAAAACTTCAGGATGAAGGAGCACAGGCCTGAACAAAATACTGAAATTGCTTTCTTTATTACCCTTTCCCTAAGTAATGATTACAAATCTTTCTACAATGATTTATAAATTGATATAGTCTCTCTCTCTCTCACACACACACACACACACACACACACACACACACACACACACACATACACACACACAGTAACAGACAGACAGATGGACAAACAATATGCAAATGTTAAACAGACCTTGGAGTTGCACTTGTAGATTGGATGTGTGATGGTCTCCACAAAATGGTGTCTCATACACCTGTCCGGATCAGAGTCCCCAAGGTGTCCACTCTCAGCCTTACAGGTAACTCCATGCAGAATGCCCAGCAGGGAACATGTGACCAGCAGAAGAACAATCCCTGGCTGGCTAAATGGACTTGTATTCCTCATTATGGCACCTTGGCACCGATGCAGCGATGAGTTAAAATTTCCCAGCAACAAAATGGACAGAGATAGAGCTTCTTCACTTACAGGGAAAAATTCTCAGCTCGCTGCCCAGGTTCTTTTGGCAAGTTGGTAACCTGGAGTGTGTGGTGGTTTTGTTCTTTATGCCCTGCCATCTCCTTTAGCTCTGTCTGTGTGTTTCTTTCTGTGATGAAGAAAAAATATATATATATATATATATATATATATATATATATTTAGGACAGGGTGTAAGGTAGAGGTTAGCAGGTACAAGCATGTAGACATTATTAGATTTATTTTGATTTGAAAGCATGTCAATTATTAAAACCATGGGGGGAAACAATCTGCACTGCTTCATTTTGACCAAGGTGGATGCTATCCAGTTAGGAATGAGTGAACTGCTGTACGAGGCATGCTGGCACCCCACACCGCTGTTATTCCTACAATCCCAACAGGCAAAAAAAAGATCTGATTTTATTGCAACAAGAAGAAACCGAATCCATTAATAAATAGACGGTGGTGAATAATTTCCCCCAGAATGCATTTCACTGGAAAAATTTGATGTGAAGTATGTTCTCTCAGGACAAGTTAACTATATATTTGTATATTTGCTTTGCTTTAATTTGTGGTCTATGCACTTTATTGACCTCTTAACAGTGGCATTCCTATGAAGAAAATGCCTTGTGTGGTGGTTAAATTCATCTAGCCAGAACTGCTAAGAAGGTTGCTAGAAATAACGCATGGCTCTTTCTCTACTGCCCGGAGGCCAGAAATTCTTAAACTTGGGTAAGCCTTTTTTCAGAGAAAGGAAATTATAATTCATAAAAAAAGAAATAGCAAGTATTCAGCCCAAATTTGCTCTGTCCAATTTTCTCCATTTAAATCTGAACATTTTGTCGAGACCATCATTTGTTCTGAAATTTGCAAACACTTCAAGTTCATTTTTAAAAATGTACCCTTGTGTTTTTCTTTCTGTACAGAATCATTTAGCTTTTACATTCCATGTGTGAGAAATTTTAGAATCAATTTGCCTGTTAAAATAAATACTCTCTGAAATGTTTAACTGCACCAGAGAGCTTGCAGCGTTTATATAAGCAGACATCCTAAGTCTGTTCTTAACTGAGAAGCAGGTACAGAATACATTTTAATATTATCTACGATAATGCCTAACATCATAGTGCTGCCAGTGATTATCTTGTTGTGCACACGTAATAATCAGTCTTAGTAATATAGTGAGGATTCAATTAATAAAGCAGTATTTATACGTAAGCTACAGCGCAAGAAAAGCATCTCATGGTCATTACTCATGAACAGCAGCTTGATGTCAGGTACAACAGCAGTTAAGGTAAATCTGAGTGTCCTGATTAAGAAAGATGTGGGAACATAATGCCTCATCTATCTTTTATTCATGTATAAAACCGTACTAACTATATACAGGTATTAGGTATAAATCATCTGTATGCGGCCTCATCCAATGAACGACAGAACCCAGTGGGTTTACAATTAAACCCACAATTTAGCAGCACAATCTTCTGAAATCCTTAATCAGAGACGGCAGTATACACTGCCTCAAGCCCAGTGTCGCTCTTGTATCTCCAATCTCAACTATTTCCCAGTCTGGTGTTTGTTAATTTCTTTTTTTTTGTGGGAGCCTAATTACAGATATCAGAGATGGAGTTTTATTTATTAGACATGTGTTGTTTGATTTCGGTTTGGCAACATTGTAGTTTTACTCATACTGCACAGAAATGTTTCCCGTAATTAGAATTCACATTAGAAATGTGACCCGAGCCAAGAACTCTGCGAATAAATAAACTCATTTGATCGTGTAGATTTCTGTAGGAGAGAGAGAGAGAGAGAGAGAGAGAGAGAGAGAGAGGTCCGGCTGGAATCAATGAAAAAGCACAACCCAAATATTATTTTCCCAATTGATCAGGCTAATAGTCTTGTTGACATTATATTTCACTGTAACAACAGCAATTTCATATTTACAAGTTATACCTCAGCTGAAAAGAAGCCCAATCGCGTTCTTTACTCTTTACTGTGTTTTATATCCATGTGCTGTGTTTCTTTTACGGCGAAACATCTGCTAATTATCGTTTGAGCCAAATCAACATACTTTTTGTTCTGCGAGAAGAAAAGCAATAAACATTCCGAACGAAGCAAGACATACTGTGTACATGCTGTGTAGTGCTTTCAGGCTAAAATGAGTCAGAGAATTTCCTCTACCTCTCCAGGAGTCCTGTTCGGGGCTGATGACACGCAGCAGACCTCTGGTCTGAACTGTCCCCAGTGCGTTGTCCTCTGAAAACAGGATATGGTGCTTTTTGATCAAGGTATCACAGGCTTAGTGAGGGGCCTCAGCGTCTACACCATTAGAACTGTGAAATTCCTGACATACAAAAGCAACCACAGGCCGTGCCCTCGACCTCAGTCTCACCAGTCAAAACCGCAGTTCATTTCTTTTTGGGGGGGGAATCAAAAAAATGCTTTCTAAGTATGGGTACATCCCATGTGATACCACTGTTTTTGACTGACTCACCCACCTACTCACACACACACTCAAACACACACACACACACACATGCTCTGAAGGGTCTCCAGGGATTTCAGGTAGTCTGTTGATCTTGGTGTAAGTTGTCCTGTCTGTGGCTCTCATCGCTGCTCCCTGCCTTGCATAAGCTAAAGCACAGACTCTGTTATTTTTGAAGACGATTTGAAAGGTTCCTTTGGGTATGAGAAAAGACGGGTGAAGCAGAATTCACGATATTTGTTATGGTGGCATATTATTGCCTCAAAGAAGCAATTTATTCAGTCCAAAGCAGATTTAGCAGGTAACCCCTTCAGTTGCCTCCAGGCTCAAAAGTGAATCCCCTGATCCTGAGAAAAGTCCTTTAATTCTGGATCATAACTGCTCGCAATTGCTTTGTTGATCTGACTTGAGCAGCTCTGCGTGCATATACAGCTCAAAACTGGAACGATTTTCAAGTTTTCCACGCTATCAAAATTGCATTCAGATAAGCTATCTGTTAGAGCGCTGCTTGTAAAGTGCCGTAAAATCTCCTACATACTGACATACTTGCCTCCTCTTTCCCTAATGGCTTGCGTCATTGTTTGGTGCTATGGTTGCCCTATTGTCTGGCCCTCTTTTAATAAACCAAAGGGCAGATTCCTACAAGACCGCATAACCCTAGCACCCCTCCTCCTCCCTGCACCCATCTGCACCCACGCAGCATGCCAGGCCCATGCAGAGGCACTACACTCTAATACCACCAACCCATGCCTCCTCTATGCTACAGCTAAGCCTCATGCTAAATATATCCTGCATGATGAAGATAAGACAAACAGTGTAGATTTGAGCACAGCCTTTGTCCAATGGCAGTAGATCTCAGTAGATGACGTTAGTGTTGCAATTTAGGCTTCTTAGAATAGAGCGTGCCTCAGATTGAGCCAATGAAATACAAAAAGGTCCTAGGTGTCTCATAAGGACACAATCAGCAGTTAGGAAATGTGTTACGACATCCTGTGAAGCAGCCGTCTTCAATTTGGCATTCATATTTAAACGTCACACAGAGACGAAAACACAGTAAAAATGATAATGAGCAACCTGACACCGCACACACACACACACACACACACACACACACACACACACACACATACATAGTGGTGGTGGGTCGGTGGGAATGGTCTCAAATTGAGCAAGAGAATCGCATGATGCCTCTTATCCGTTTTCAAATAAATGATGGGGGAAAAAATGACTATACGCATAGTTTTCCTCGGCTTATGAATTTTCAGTATCTGTCTGTGGAGGGGGAATAGCTCATTGTAGCTATTTTGTAACTATGTCATTGTAACATTGTAACTATGTCAACCTATCACACAACACATTGTGTCTCTGATCAGATGCACATACCAACAACCTGCCCCAGGCTCAATGCCTCCAACCAAGTCATTCCACTCCTGACTCACACACACTGCACAATTACCTTGCTTCTATGGCTCCCATGGAGGGCTAATAAAGGTGTCTGTGACATGAGGAAACGCACAAAGAAAAACAGAGCTTTAGAGGTGATACTGCACCAACGAGACTTCTTCAGGTAATTAAAAAACCATGTTACACAAAACAATCTCAGGACCACTGTGAATATCTTATCCCAGTCCCAACTGATCGGCTCGATGCCAAAATAACGACCAACGATGACCGAGTTGGCTCTGTGGAGCCCTGGGTCACCTAAAGCTTTAGGGTGAGCTTACCTTCTCTCCAGTTCCTCTCAGCTCTTGATATCCAACCCCATCTGCACCTCCTTGGACTGATGTGGAAATGCTTCAATAACAATTGCTTTTAAACCTCCTTCTTCTCTCTCCTCACTCACTCACTCACTCACTCACTCTCTCCCTCTCACGCACACCGATCGTGTGTGAGCTCTTGACTCCCTCTTTCGCTCCCTCCACCCCTCTCGCTGCTCCCCCCTCCCCTCAACCTCCTTCCCTGACATTAACACCCCACATTTTTATAAAGGAATCAGGAGGGAAAGGGAAAGGACAGATGATGCACATCTCAGTTGTGGAACGTGACACAGCAGTAATATATCACTTCGGTGACACATCTACACAGCTGACACACCAGCAAGCCCTCGCAAAACAAATGGGGATTCCAGCCATGGAATGGTTGCAGAATCAAAGGTGAGCAACAGCCTGGCCCTGGTTTTACGATGCTCGGGGTTATAAAACTGTTAGCAGAATTAGTTTATTTAAAACCAACTGGTCCAAATGCATAAAAATCACAGTAAATGTAGTCTCCCATAGGGCCAGCATTGGGCTTTGGGAGGTGCTTCAGAAATTCACACTGCTTATACTATCTCTCTGTTAAAAAATTAGCCTTTCTTTTAAACCAGGAACAAGAGTTTAATCAAGTGGGGTAATATGATTTAAGACCATGGTGGCAATGTCACACTCGATTTTTTCTACCGAAATTGCAAATTGCAAAGATTTGGTTTAAAAAAAAAAAGACGATCGATTCAATCATCATAATCTCTAAAAGTCTCTGAATCGTATATAAACAAGAAATGTGTGAATTTAATCCACTAAGAAAGAATAAAGGCCATTTTACCTTTTAGACATAGAAAGCATTCGACAGAGAGGGTTTTTTTTGTTGTTTTTTTTTTTACAAGGACATGTTTTCAATTGTTTAAAATGCGAATAATTTTAGCAATTTAAAATGGCAGAAGTTGAGGGAAGAACGAGACGTATTAAATTACTGCAAATATTGGCACCAGAGGGGAGTTAGTAATCTTCAAATTGAGGTGTGGACTCAATCCAAGACAGAGCTAAGGCTTTGCACAGCAAACAATATCTGATAATCAAATTCTTCTCATTTTCCGCATCGTTTTAGCAGTTTTCATTCAGCCGTGGAAAGAGTGGAAAACTGCTATATGTTACAAGGAGAAGTAAAAAAAAAACCAAAAAACATATGGTCATAAATTAGTTTCAAAACCTAAACCCTCGAGGGAAATTAAGGGAAAGCTGGCATAACTAGATAGGGCTTTAGGGGTCAAAAGTTTATGAAACTTGCAAAGCTTCTTTGAAAGTCAAATTTATCTCTCACCTTCCATCTCCTCGCCCCTCTGACAGGACTATTTACAATCCAGCAGCACAAAGACACCACCAACACTCTCCATTTAGACCATACAATTACAGAACTGCTCAGATTTCTTAAAACATTATGTCTGTTCACGGTACCTTAACTTAGTACTTTGCTTGATTTGTTTGACCCGTTAAATGTGTAGTACATTTATTAAACTAACTGTCAAAGGGATTTACAATAACCGATGCTCTGGTTTTGTTAAGACACCGTCTGCTTTTATGAATAGTAGTTTAATGTTGGGGTTGACATGTCATTTCAGCAGCTCACTCACTCAGTCATAACTGTAAAATTGCCTTGGCAGAGATTTTTCTCATAAGGAATCGCTCTCATGTTTTTGCCTCCTCCATGTATTTAAAAACTATTTCACTCTATTGCACAATATACTGCCCTAAACATCAAATCCCTTTTTTTCCCATGACCCTAAAACACTGTCGGCCATCGAGGAAATGAAAAAGGCAAAGAGAAAGAATAAAAGGTCGCTCAGGTGGGCGATGATGTCGTGTTCTAAGAGCGTATAGCCGTATGTCTTGTCTCAGACCCATCGCTTTCCGCTTTGATGAAAGAAGGCTTATGTGCACCTTTCCTTCTATCAACTCAAGCTGGCTTTCATGTTTCCCTAAAGCCACAACAGAAGACTACCTTTTGAGGTGTTTTTTTAGCTTCTTCCCCAAGTGAAGAATGATGGGCGGAAATGAACCCCGACACCGATTTGAGACACATTTCATCTTCTTTTCAAGAGGTCGATTTCAAGCGACATGTTAGAAAGAAAAAAAAAAAAGAGAGGTCTCATACCTCTGGGTGATTTATTTCCACAAGGTGAATGCAGCAAAACAGCCTTACTTGCTTTCCAAAAATGACCTCCACTGGGAACGCTGACCTGCATGAAAATAGTCTCACTGCTCTAATTTACAGCCTGTATAGAATAACATTTTTCATTTTACCATCTAAAAAAAAAATTGTTCAGACTGCACTTAGTCCAAGACGACTCGCTGATTACTGTAACAGGTATGAAAAGAGAGAGGCACAGAGAAAAGGCAGTGGTGTAGATAAAATATACTCAGAAAATATGATTCCTTGTTTTGAATCAGTATGCGTAGAATTAACTTAACTTTCTTTGCCAGGTGTAAAAACAACTTGTTCCACACATCTTCAACATAATCTCATAAAAAAAAAAAAAACACTTTTAGCACTACATTAACAAGAGATTTATTACATGTCTTTATAATCAAACAAACTTATCCACTGAACATCGAATGTATGGATGCATTAACCACTAAAACCATTTTTCTGAAGTAAACTGGTCTTCAATATACTGTGTTTTAAATAAATCATTGTTATTTTACATTACTGAGGAGGAGAATACACTATTATGGATTTTTACTGACTGCAAAACCCTTCGGCCAGAAAATGTCAAAAGCAGAAATGTTTGTGAGCATGGGTGTGTATTACCGCTTCAACAAATGAGGCAACAATACTAAATACAGGCACATATTTCAACTTTTTGGTTTTTAATTGTTATTCCAGTGCTAAATTGGTTGGGAATGCACATTTTAATAAGTATTTTAAACATGCTTATACACCAGCACTATGCAAAAAATGCTGTGACTTTTCATTGGGGTTCATACATATTTATAATGTTTTCCTGTTTGGACATTTTAAAGCACCTGGAGAGAATAAAACAGGATGAGCAACCATTAAAGCCGGTCCAGGCGACAGTCCTTACAGAGCCCAGTTACTATCACACACAAAATTTACACCCCGTCCTGTTAGTTCAGCTGATATTAAGAAGCACTGAATAGACATATCATTGGGTCAAATAGGAAAAAGGAAATGAATTAAATATAAGGACATTTTCATCAAGTAAAAAATGTGCTTTTGTATTTACAGCAGAAAATTATATTGATGAATGAATGGGAGATATTATTATGTTCATTATCGTGTTTATCTGATGCCCATGAATTGTTCAGATGAAGCACAATGTCACAGTGTCCTCAAACTCCCATTTTAGAAAGCCTAATGGGTTAAATATGCAGTGGGCACTAATAGTCCTTTGTATTGTAGACCACAAAGCCGATGACTTCAGAGTCCAGCATCTTAGTAAGTGTGGCGGCTCGTGACGAAAATTCGATCATGCTGGTGTGAGATAATTTACTCATCTTGATTCATCCGAGGATCGTGCCTTGATTACTAGGGCTATGAATTCTGGTGTATTTTTATGCTCTGCATCAGCCACTGACGTGAGACCGATTTGGCCTGAGCAAGTAATGCACATCATTACCAGGGTCTGCAAATCCACCAAATATGCTTTGATTTAACAGCTTGTATACGTTTGACCTCATGCTTATTTATAATAATATAACAGATATAGAATGTTATAGATTTAACATGCTAAATTACAGAACCTGTTTCTCAAGCACCTCTGTGTGGAAGCGGGTTATATTTCTAATATGGTAAAGCTTCCTGATCATTTATAGCCATATAGTATTATGAATTTTGCCTTTACCTTTAATTTGTCCCTCATCTGTCTGTAAGATACACATATACATAACAAAGACACACAAACATACCTCACAAAGGTCGTGTGATTGTGTTATAGCTTTATTCGAACCATTCTTTCATACACATCATACACATCCCTAAGTTCTATTTGTTCATATAGGTGTCTTTAGGAGAGAGTACATCTCCATAAGTATCAGTTAATATCATTGGTTTGAACATTGCTAAAGGCGTCTTCCAGTAACAGAGAGTAGTTGATGGTTTTTACTCCAGGAGCGGCTGCCCCTCCTTTCCAGTCTATTTCAAACTGCAAATATCAAGAAAAACATAAACAACATGAAGGTACAGAGACTAGTGCTCATCTTTTACATGAATACAATTTTGAATTATTCATTATTGGTCACAATCAGCGTGTGGTAGCAAAGGTAGTAAAGATAAATATTCAAAGCATCAGGAGTAAACTTCACTAACGCTAAGAATAAGAAATAATGGTTTATTGGATAACACTACGTTTTCTTTTTATAACATAATGCATCAATGATGTGGATATACTGAAGATCACGCTACTTCTTTTCTTGATATCTCAAAAGCTGCTTGATAATGGCACAGTATTCCACAAGTGTGTGATCATCTAAAGTAGGCTTTGGTAGTATAAGAGAAAATGGCTGGAAAGTGACCATCAGAAGGCTGTTAGCAAGTAAAGAATAGCAACGACTTTCAAAGCAAAGCAATGCCTGTGTATACTATAACACATTACTACTGTCAGCATTCTAAAGCAGGATTTGTTTTTTTTAAGCTTGAGGCCTCTCACTGTAAATGAATCCAAAGACATGTTTCACTACAGATTTGACGGGCTAATATTTATAAATCTAATATTTGATTTATTAGATCTATAGAGCTTTTATTCCTTGTCATTCTAAGCTGACTTTATTTATTGCCCTAATTTTTCTGCCTATAAATAAAAATAGTGTGTGGTTTAAAAATATATATAAAAAAAAAAAAAACGTCTCACAGATAGCAATTTTGAAAACCTCCATGTCTGTCTTCACTGTGATTAAAGTTAAATATCACAAAATAATCAAAAGCCCCATCTACTGGTCAAAACACCTAAACGCCCCCAATTCGCCATTCATTTTGTGAACTCTGGGGCAGATGGTTCTGCTTAGAATGTTATGCGGCATAGCACACTAAATAAAAGGTCTGTAATAAAAAAAGACTTGACTGGGTTTTTCTCAAGGCTGATTTGTATGAGGTGAGGCTTGGAGGTGCCTCTGTGGTAGGTTGAGAGCTAGAGACTGGAATTTTGCCACCTGGCCCTCATTTCCAAACACACTTTCGCTTTTTCAGCTCTGAGAGTGTGTGTGGCTGTGTCTGCTAATGATGGCAGACAAAGATTCGAGAGAAAACCTTAAAAAAAAAAAAGAAATTTTTTCTACCTCTAACAAGTAAGTGACACATCACCTCGCCCGCTCCCTTCTGCTGTATTTAACTGGTGTTAACTCACTTTGATAGCTGAATCTGGTGGAAGTGGTATGGAGGGATTTTCTTTCCAATTGATCGCTGACAGGAAAGCATGATAGTCTATCTTCCCAGACTCATTCTCAAATCTAAATGGCAAGATGAAGCCAAAAAGACGTTGAAAAATAAGCATAAAATAAATGTTTAAATAAAAAGTAAAAAAAAATAGCAGTGTTTACTTTTGCAGAAGGGCTCTCAAAAGGTCATCGTCCAGTGGCAAGCGGAAGGATTTGCAGATGATCCTGGCTTCTTTGGTGGAAAGATGCCCACTTCTTCAACATAGCAAATAAAAAGAATTCGAAATAAAGAAATTCAGAAATAGACTAAACTGAACATTTCTTTACAGATTAGACAAAAATGTCAAATAACCGGCCCTTCCGACAAATTACACATGCGCATTAATCCACTGTTGTTCCCAGTCATTTATTTGCTACATGCTACAAGTCTGGGGAGATCATCTGGTTCCAATGCTTCACTTGTACCACTGGAACTAATCACAGCTCCTGAATGTGGAGCCGCGGGGTCTGCAGACTGACGCTGCTCTACCTCAGGCTTAGTGTTTGTGTGCACCATGGCTTTCTAGAAATGCGCAGGCATGCTTTTTTTTCTGTATGAAACTATCATTTACGTTACACCCTGCAACAGTTATACGATCCCGTGACTGAACTGATGGTTTGCTCATGATGTGGGGTGAAAGATAATAGTCTGCGGTCACGTTAGTGTGAAGCACACATTAGGACTGAGTTAAGTGCATAACAAATTATGACATGAGCAAGGGTCATGCTCCATCTCCTGGCTATTGATGTAAGAAGCAGAGAAGTGGAAGGGTTGTACCTGTCTCTGTCCTCGTGTGTGAAAACTCTCAGCATGTCTAAGAAACTCTCAAACTGTTTCTTCTTCAGGTGATCGTGGGCGACGGCCAGCATGAGGCCCATATCCTGTTCGGGTTGCTCCTTCACCGAGTAGGTACGGCCTAACGTCATGATCTCATGCTCAGACAGCTGACCATCCAAATCTGCCAACACAGACCTGTGGGGACAAAGGCACTCAGCTGCTCAATCACATGGAGCAGTGTCTGACAAGAAATCCATGGAGAATATGTTGTGTTTTCACTTGTGTGGATTAGCGAAGACAGGGACGCATGCTGTCTGTGAAGCAAGTAGGCTTGGGCAGAGGTGTGAGAGAGCTTTCTCTTCTGCTAGGTAAATGTCAGCCAAACGTTCATGTGCTTATAAAAATACATATTCCGAGTTTGGCTGCTTACCTGAAAGACTCATAAGGAATGAATCCAGTGTTGCCTGAATCAGTTAAAGTCAGGAACTGTTTAATTTCCTTTTTCTTCTCTTCAGGAATTGATTTTACTTTGCTCAAAATGGTGCCTGTGTTGGCCTTGGGAAACTAGTTGAGAATAATAATCAAAGTGTATCTGTGCATTAATGGCATTTCAAATAGAATTTCCATTTGCAAGTACTATAAGGGATAAGACTAAAACAAAAAAAAACCCAAATTCAATCATTTCAACTATAGAAATTTTGTATTGTATTGCGTTACCTCTTCCGCATGCTGTTCCATATAGTTGAAAGCATACTCATCAGCATCCACTAATTGAAAAGGTTGGCTGTTTATAATGAGTTTGGCTCCCACGTACAAGTCTTGAGCTTTGTAGTACTCAGACATCTCACTCTTAAAGAGCTCCTGTCCTGGTTTCTTCACACGGCATCTCTCCAGGTATTTACCTCCAATAACTCCTTCAGTATAATAAGTGCACATTTGTATCAGTTTATTCTGTAACTCCACGAAAAAACTTTATTCCAAATTGCAATATTTTTCATTAAATGAGAAAATTATTTACAAAGAAAATAAATACATTTGACCGGTTTTCTTTTTAAATATTTATATAAATGTACGTATGTACAATACGAAAAATCAGTAGGGGACGTACCAGAGTTCCTCTGGATGGGTTCATACACTGTTATAGTGTCATCACTGAGGAAGAAGGAGATGATGAATGTTCGGTCCTTGTTGATGCAGTTGTCTATAATCATCTTGCCCACAAATCTCAGTTCGTGGCTCACCAGACCTTGTCTGACATATGGAAATAATTCATTTGTACATTTCCACTTATATTACTATCAGCAAGCACAATGTATTGAAATGAAATTTAATCAAATACTAATCTTGCTTTTGGGATTATATTTTGTGGAAACGACGAAGAAACGTGTCTAACTGAAACCAGAACGAATGTCTAAAGGTAGTACAAGAGTCCAGCCTTGTCTGTCATTCATTACTGCTCACATCCAGAGTGGAAAAGCACAAGCAGAACCGACAAGGAACTTAACCTCAAGTCAGATCAATCAAATGCTCAGGCAGAAGTTCAGTTGGTTAGTTTAAATATTCATTTTGTTTAAGGGTGGAATGAAATGATCAGCATGTCCTGAGGGAATGTTTTCCAGAAAGCACGTGGTTACCTGTCTTTTTCCATTAGCTTCCTGAAGTCTTTCTTAGGGCGTTTGAGTATCAGCCCCCGGCAGGAGCTAAGAGAGTCCTTCCTCCGATCCGAATCCATTGTAAGGAGGCACCTCGACGTTTACTTTTGCTGGTGATGGAGCCTTATACTTCTGAGGAGGAAAGTCTCCTACAACACACACACACACACACACACACACACACACACACACACACACACACACACACACACACACACACAGTCACCAGATCTCTTTAACATCTTTATCTTTTTTCTATTTCTATTTCTTTATACTTATTTTTAATTTTCTATTTTTTATTATTCTCATGTTTACATGTTGGGCGGTCGTAAAAAAAAAAAGCATGTCGTACGCTGTATGTATGTGTATGTGACATAAAATTAGAGTGCGAAATTTTGATTTACTAATAAAGAGTGCACTTTCTCTCATGGATGCCTGTCAGCAGTGTGTATTTGCAGTCTTGGCATGAGCAGGTTGGACACCAGTTTTCATTTTTACTAGTACATCAATAGGTTAAATGCAAAGTACAAGCAACTTCACTAATGATATTTAAAGGGGACAAGCAACACTTCTTCGCATCACATCTGAACTCAATAGTGACATCTTGTGGTCACAGTCTTATAAAACGCAAATGACCCGATGATGATGTCTTCAGAAATACATCTTCTAGCGCTTTATCCGATCTTCCCTCGGGTCACGGGGAGTCTGTGTCTATCTCAGGCGTCTATGGGCATTAAGGCAGGATACACCCTGGATGGAATGCCAACCCATCACAGGACACACACACATTCACACACACACACATTCATACACTAGGGACAATTTTCCCAGGTGCCAATCAACCTACCGTGCATGTTTTTGGACCGGGAAACCGGAGAACCCGGAGAAAAAACCCCAAAATGATGGCAAAACGGGGAGAGCATGCACACTCCACACACACATGGCCGAGACGGGAATCGAACCCGGACCCTGGCGGTGTGAGGCGAACCTGCTAACCACTAAGCCCCTGTCTTCAGAAATACATAGAATACTTAATACTGGTACTGATTATGCTTTCCTTTGCTGTGTATAGAACTCACCGACGCCATATTTGGAGCGATAGTACTCTTTGGTGAAGTTGTCACAGTCACATATCACCACACACCGTCCCCAGACGTTAATGACCCCTCCTATGTACAGGTCACAATCTTTGTAGAACTCTTCATTTACTGCACCAGTCTTGAGATCATTCACATAAACAGGAACAGATTAACCTCCCGGTGATTTTCAAATGTACAAGTAACATATCTAATGAATAAACATGGTATGATTACACTTAAGAAATAAAAGCAAACTAAGACTGCTTTTCACTTAATGGTTTCATCGAAAAATGAAAATCTAAGTGTATCTGTAACAATTTTTTTTTTTATTAACACCTTTACAACTTACTTTGAGGCTGTCAAGTATATAGCGACCCCCATGTCCCATTGGCCCAAATACATTCAGGACAGTGCGGTCTGTTATTTCTCCAGGCAGACGTTTGGGAGTCGGAGCATGCTGTTAAGGAAAAGCAAAAGAAAATAACTGCAATCTGTCTTGAAAAGGAATTGGCTGCAGAGGTCTTATAATTAGAAATCTATTTTAAAGGCTATTATTTTCTCACCGGGAGACTTGCAGGAACTTTTTCAGTTGATTTTTAGAGCAATAAAAAAGTATTGAGGACTTGCTGACAGCATGACAAGATAAGTTAAGGAGAAACGCTAACTGATACTAATGTAATAACAGTTCACCCGACATTTCTTCAAAATGGATTTCCCAACCATAGAGCTGTCAGCCTTGTCAGTAAAGATCAGTGCAAGGCATGGGCGATGGGGAAGCGCATCCATGCAGAGGATGAGGCAAAGAAAAGTAGTTGCTCTGTTGTCAATTTTGTACGAGTAATGATGAAGGTTACAGCAGAGGGAGTCACATCTAGGTAGCCTTAATAACGGAAATCACAGGTACATGTATGTTATGTTAATAGGTCATTATAAACAATGAGTGATTCTGAGTGAGTCACATAAGTCACTGTGCTCCAAAACTTCCATCACTACTGGATTAGAACAGAGAATATCCTGGATGTCTGTACTGAAATTTTTAGCTTATACAGAGCAAGTTAATAATTGCAAAATGTAAATACAAAATACACATGATACTATCTTATAAACCAGTAGTGGTGGCTGCAGCACGTCTCAAAAATTTACAACAGGGCAACAAAGGCTGAAGAAAGTCAAAGTTAATAGAGAAGAAACCGCTCTAGGAGCATTTTTAACTAAATAGGTTAATTGGTGACAGCTCAGTAACATGACTGGTGAACATGAGAAAAGGAATATATTACTGCAAAAAAACCCTGGGACATTTTTAGATTCATCAAAGTCAAATTGCAAGGACTGTGAATAGCTCATCGTATAGAGTACATAATATCATGAAAAGACTCAGAGCATCTGGAGAAATGCCTGTGCACAAAAGAAAAGGGTGAACATAAATATCCGATACCCTTTATCTGTGTGCTCTCAGGCGGCTCTGTGTTTAAAAAAAAACAGGACTGATTCTGTACCGGAAATCACTGCACGGACTCAGAAACAACTCCAGGAATCATTGTGTGTGAACGAAGTGTGTGAACACATCATCCACAAACACAGCTTAAACGCTGATCTAGAAAAGCCAATCCAGTGAACTAAAGATGAATGGGATTATCCAATTTATTATCAGTGCTGTGTTCTAATGGAATGGAGGCGCATTAGCTTTCACATCTAGAAAAGAATCATCAATGCTGAAAAGTGTATGCAGCAAGAGAATGTCTTTTTTAGGGAGGGTCTTGCAAATTTCAGACAATCATAAACCCCATACTTGCATCTCTTACAACAGCATGACTTTGTAGCAGAAGAATTTTTTTTTTTAAAGAAGAGGGGATTATGAGATCCAGTCTCCTTTTGCTTTATTTACATGTAACACTATTTTTCAACCTTTTTGAATCAGGGTTGTAAATCGTAACACATGCGATGCCACACACCTTTGGAAGCTTGCTTCTGTTTAAAAACTTTGGACCGGTATCTCGGCCAGAGTTTTTATATCTGACTTCTAGTATTTCTATGGTGTCATCTGCCAAGAAGTAGTGCAGGATCAACTGTCTGTGGTCTCCAAACATGCACTGGGTATCATCCCAGTTGCAATAAAAGCGCAGAACATTGCGGTCATGGTCGAGGAACTGTTTTAGGGTATCTTGCCTCTCATATGGGCGCAATGGCTTCATGCTGTCCTCTACCTGTGGTAGTAAAGGACACAGTCTGAGAACACACTGTTGCTATTCTGTTTCAACAGGTAACCAGATTAAAGACACAGACACATGCTTTACCTCCTTACGCAAAGTTGTATAGTGGTCTGTTGGTGTTAGACCGGGGGCGTTGAGACGCACACCCATTTTCCTCAGGAAGTTGTATGTGAAAGAATCACAGTTTGTTATCATAAAGGTCCTGGAATAGAAAACCATTTCCTGGTTTATATTAAAATGGTGCAAATTGTAAAACTGGTCATCATCAGGAGCCGGGAGAGGAATGCGCTGGCGGTGGATAAGCGTTCCTGAATGGAGAGAGAACTGCTTAGGGAAAAAACTTTGATTGCTTAGAATTGTCCATTTTTAATTCGTCATTTGAAGGGCTTACCCTGTGTAATGCCGCTGTTTTTGAGCTCTGGTTCCACAATCTGTATGGTGTTGTCTTCCAAGTAGAAATAAATCTTACATTGCCGAATTCTGAACATTTCATCTCTGCTTGAAGTAATATATTCTTGGAAATATGCATTAAAGCAAAGAACCTAAAGCAACAATATAATATCTTAATGCAAGCTGAACATCCTTTTTTGGTAAAACTGTTTGTCTTTCATTTACAAACCTGTTTGTCGAATGCTACCCAGGAAGGGACGTCAATGCCATCTCCTTTGGAAAACACAGAGTATTTCGGTCGTACTTTTTGGCCGAGGAGCAATTCTCCTCCAATGCCTGGCTTCTCTGTTCCCATCATCATTGGCTCATCTTTGAAGTAATCGAAATGCTGAGACTTGTGAAACTTTTCTGTTCCCGCCTATAGAAAAGATCAGGTTGTTGACGTCTTTTACACCGGCTTTAAAAACAATACCATTAACAATAGTTTTGAGCGATATTGGCCTTTATCTTTTATATTTGAGTCCTAGATGCGTATAGGAAACACAAGTTGTGTTACAAATGTGTGAAAACTCAGGTCTTGCTGCTACTTCCTTTCACAGTGAACATTTATACATCACTCTTGCTATGTGGATTCTTTAACGTAATGTTTCCAAAAATTTTCTTGTGTTAATTAGTAAATGAAGGATGCAAAGAATGAATTCATTTATGAATACACAAATTGAATGAATAAATAAATAACTATCCTGTGTGTTTCAGCAGACGTTTGTTAAGGTATGCTTAAATAAGTAGAACAGTTAGGTTAAACATATCATTAGAAAATTTAATTAAAGTACTTTTTTACACACACTTATAGTCCCAAATGGGATTTAACAAAAATATTTTGCACCAATTTTAACAAATTTTGTAAATATATTTAATTTTATCTATGCAATATAATTTACTTGATATTTTTTAGCTTTTCTGTCAACAGTATTATAAACACTCAGGAAGAAGATGCTTTTGTGCACATGCACAGTACATATCATGTTTCCATTATATATCGAGTAGCCACGGAGAAGAGAAATTGTTGACAGCAAACATTCTTCAACATTGGACTGTCAACTTATTGAGAACCACATATGGGTCCACAAACATTAAGCCGTACAATGTGCAATCTTACAGGATAAAATAAACTGAAAAATAACTTTTTCTTTTTGCTTCATTTTTTTTTGCATTATTATGACTTTAAAGATTTTAGTTTCAAATAGTTTAAGTGTCACTTGAAGGAATGTTGTGTAATATTACACAATAGGCCACTGTTTTTATATATATATATATATATATATATATATATATATATATATATATATATATATATATCTATATATATATATATATATATAAATATATATAAACTATAGAAAAACTGTGCAAACTATAAACTATAGAAACTGTACACTGGTGTTATGTACAAACTTACATTTTTGCTGAGTGAATATCCCGGTAAAGCCATTTTAATGTGATAATAATAATCAATTATTTCCACGGAAACTGCTCGTGAGGGACTAGCCGGAGTGCAGCTCACGTTGCTATAGCGACGATACGTTTGCAAGCCCAGTTGCTATGATACGCAGCACAGGTCACGTGCTCACGGCCCTCCGTTGAGCTCCGTGTGATGTCCGCGAAAAACAAACATGGCGTTCTGTCGACGCTTTTATACAGGCAAGTGAATAATCGACAAGAACACGAACACAATGATGCATCTAATTTCATGCCTATTAAAGGAGATGCAGTGATCTTTTTTTTGTCCGTTTCTTGTTACATGCCTGCATCTGTCATATAAAATCTGGGATTCATTTGTATGGAACCAAAATGTGAAACGGTCTGATGAAACAATGATAAACGTTTTTGGCTATAAGATAAGGTTGACATTAAAATTAGGCAGTGCATCAGCTAAACACACACACACACACACACACACACACACACACACACACACACACACACACACCCCATGGACAAGCATCGAATGCAGAAAGCACCATACACTGAGGCTGCTACTCTTGCGCTGGCACGGAAACTTTGCTTAAATAAGAGAAATAATGGATAACTCAAAATGCCATTCTATTTCTGAAACAAAGCCTGGGAAACCCTGGGTAGTTAAAGATGAAGAAAAATTACCTTATTGTGACCTATTGTGAACAATTGTGTAAAATACTGTAGAACTTGCGGAATCATTTGAGTAAAATGGCCAAATCAAGAAGTGTTGGAAGACTGAGTATCTTTGCTTCAGAAGCAAAAGAAACTAAAAAAATAGAAAATATTTTATACATTTTCCCCAGATTTGTTGGTTATTGTATTACATTATATACAAAGAAAGACCTGACAGTCCATCCTGTGTATATATTTTTTACAGGAGAAAATTCTAATTGATTTAAATTTGCTTTATTGACTTTTTTTGTATCCACTGCCCCTGTGTCCTTTAATGTTATATAAACGGTCTCTCTACATCTATTATTGCAACACTATTCAACATGTTCTAATACAGCAGAACAATATTCAGAGGTATACCCAATGTCATAATCAATCCATGAAACCTTTTTTGTGTGAAGGACAATTAAAAGACCAGGAAAGCTATACAATATGGAAGTCTTCTTTATCTTCATGCTTACAAAATAAAGATTTTTCTGTTATATTGGATAGTGCAGATCCTTTATCCCAAAATGTTGCCAAGTACCAAAAATGCAGTGTGACCATGAGTAATAAACATTTTAAAATCAGTGAATAGATTGACTTTAAAAAAGAGAGATCCAGATGAATAGTACGTTGGTGTCCAGAAAACAATGTCAATCAATGATTAAGTGACAATATTCATATACAAGGGACAAATAACTTAAACATGAGTGGATTAACTTTTATGTTACCACATATACATTTCAAACTTCACACAGATATAATTTGCAAATGGTGAAAAAACAATACACCAGAAATTAACAGAATCATCTGTCAGAAACAAAGACACAGTATATAAACAAACAGCACATATAGTAAGATTGACTTCACTCTTACTTAGGCTCAGTCAATGACCTGTCAAGAAATAAAACAGTCCTGGAACAGTGTACAGCTTTCTACCTTATCAACAGCAATACGATCAAAACAAATGGCATAAAATGGCACACAGCATAGAAGTGTATTTATTACTTGCATCACTGCTTTTGTTTCATAACAGAAGCCCGTCAATATATACCAACTCTGCCTCAAACCAAACAATACTGCAACTGTTCTTAAGTATATGTCTCTTTAATACAGCAATAAAATAAAATACATGAAACATCTCTGGGTCCAAGGAGTGTTCATTGGTATAGTAGGCCCAGCCGTGACACTCAAGATGCCATACCCAGCAAAAATCCTCCAAGAAATCCACTTGAAACAACTATATTCCTCTTTAAAAATTCTGTGGACTGCAAAAAATTCAGAACAGGGTTAAGGTTTCTTTCAAGTTATATAACAAACAAATGAATGAATGAATGAATTAAATAATAATTCCACAGTTTATAATGAATTCTTTAACCTAAAAATGTATTTGATTGTTACATTGCAATAATGATTAGGGAATGAAATATATTAGGAATTCTTTGGCAGTGTGACGCTACCTCTTCAATAAATGAATTTAGTTCTGGTGCTGGCTTTGTTGGCCTTCTTTTTCAGGTGTTTTTTTGCTTTATTAACATCTTTCTTTACTTTCTTCCAGTCTACCTGAACATACCCGCTGTGATTGGCAATCTGAAAATGAAAATAAGCTACTATTATTGCAGTACATCCACATTAAAAATGTATGTAGTCTTGTGAAGAAGAGATTTAAAAATGTCAAAACATTTTGATGGACTTACTTGTAATAAAAGAAATCCTCCACCAACTGCAGTTGCAGCAATTTTCCCAACTTTCTGAAATAAATAGCCAGCACACCTATGAAAAGGACAAAATCGTGTTTTGTTCTTACAATATTGTTGCTACTCTTGTACTCTATTACAAATATACAAATGCAACAAGTGGTGTTTTTCTATTTAAAATGCAAGGATAGTAATGTTTTTCTGTTTGATGCCAAGTTGGACTCATGATAAAATTATATGAAATGATATGAATAGAATCATGATAAAACTATATTAAGAGGTACATGGAGGTGAATGGCTTCTAGCTTTACCATCCTGTTATGCCACCCATCATGATCTGTGTGGCAACTGAATACTTTTCAGCAATGGGTCCTGTGTTGCTCCCGAATACTCGACTCCACCACTGATGCTGTCGTGCATATTCAGTGATGTCCACCACCTCGTACAGCTCATCATCGCTCTCAGCCTCTGTGTGAGAATTAAGAACAGTTCAATCATCCAAATATGGGTGAGCCATTTAGTTTTATACATCAAGCAATCAGTATAGCCTTAGTACAGCAGATGAGTTTCCTCCCTAGACCGCTGCCCAAACCACATTGCACCGCTCCCTTATAAACCTTTCTGAAAAAGTGAGCCGACAGGAAGGTGTCCCCACGTCGCTCATTCCGGCTGACCCATAAGGTGAGGGCCGGCCACTAGGCACTCGCATTCAAGCACCAACCCCGGACCTGGCTCCTTTCATAAGGGTTTTAAACATAGTTCCTAGGATCATCCGGTTACTCAAAGGAGGGGACGTGTGTTGAGACAATGATGTGAAATCTTTCAACATGGTGCTTTAGAAGAAGCCTCTTCTAATATACTCTGCTTCATATACGATAGCCCCCCCTTCTAAGACAAGTTCATAAGTAAAAAGAGTACAATAATCAGAAAGATACATAAGGGTATTTTGTCTTTATCCTAGGTGTGCTGGATATTTATTTCAGAATATTGGGAGAATTGTTGCAATTGCAGTTGGTGGCGTATTTATTTTACTACATTTAAGCACGACATAGTGCATTTTAAATTCTTAAATATCTTCTTCACACGACTAATTTTTTATATGCAAAATGAAACGGTGATATTGTCCAGTAGTGTCAGACAAAATGAAACTATTAGTGAAGAGAGATGGACTGAGTACTTTACTAAAGGACATTTGTTATTTTCACATGCTTCAAGACATAATATAGACATAATCCACGAGGCTTGGAGCAGACTGGGTTAAGGATCTTGCTCGGGACCCAACAGGAGCAGTTTGGAGGGACTGGGGGCTTAAAACGTCAGTAATACAGAGTCTTCATCACTGAACCATCACTGTCCATGAACATGCACTGAAAACCAGAATTCGTATGTGCACTGATTGCAGAGTAAACAAAGACAAGCCGTACTACGCATGCGGGATACGAACAAATATAATCTAATACATTTTACATTTGGAGATGTCCATTTCACACAGTAACCCAAATGCTAGTCAATGAGAAGCCAATAAGAAGGGAATGGAGAAGATGACATGCGTAGTAACGTTTTGTCTATAAGCTAGAAACCGTCAATGCATGTTTCATATAGAAATGTTTAGTAGAACCCCTTCTTATTTACCGTCTCCGCGATCCGCCATTTTACACAGCGACAGTGTTGACAAAAATTGCATGCACAACGTGCATGCGCAGTGCGCTACTTAAACCCGGAAGTAGTCCTTCCTATAATTCCTATGACGCATTGATGATTGATATGACGCATGATGAATCGAAACGTTGCAATGAACCATGTAAATACATACAATCTATGGCACAGTTTTGTAAAATGTCCTGTTTGTTTATTCTGGTCCGTTTGGTACAATTATAATCTCCAACTGTATGTATATGATGTCGTGAGCATTTCTATGTGAAGGGGGGGCAGCGCATTAGATTTTTGACTATAATGTAAGTTCTACGAGGTTTTAGAAATAACCACTCTGGAAAAAACAATATATGAACATATATAGTATATTATGTGAAATGATGACCAAGATATATGGAGATGTATTATTTGAAAGAGTGTCCATGAAAGACCCAGGCAACACAAAAGTTGTGTAAAAATCACACGTTTCAAACATGGACATGGGTGCATCAGGTTTGTAATTACAAAACAATTGGTTCATATAAATAGTAACAGCATTGATTATTTGTAAGCCCTTTCCTGGTTTGGGAATTGCAACATTATCAACTGCACCTCACACAGCATTGTAAAACAGTACTGAACATCTCTTACATTGTCCTTGATATTTCAGTTCAGTTACAACTCAAATAGAACAAACCATGGCATTATGAAACATTTTCACTTAATAGAGCACTTGCCTGAATGTCACGGCAGCTTTTCTGTTTAATTTTATTCAAACCCTGGAGCTGGGAAGCTTTGAGGTTGTGAAGGGAACCCTGCCTGCTGCACCAGTGTGCCATCAACAGTTTTTCATGAACTGATTTACTCATGCACATTTATATATTAATGTATATCATAAGGTTTGTGCTGTGTTAGATGGGTGAATTAATACAACCGCTGTAAGACCAGTATGTGTACCAGCCTTATTAATATCGTGCATGTAAATATCCTGTATAACAATACATTTAGGACCCAATAATAAACAAAGCTGTTAGTGTGGCCGAGGAACTCATCATTATCCAAATTCATGATTCGTATTGGATATTTTGAGTTATTTTAACAGTAGATGTTTTTGGGGGAATTCCATGTACGAGCGACAACCAGTACTCTCATTATTCATAACTATTTTTCTTCTATCATTCTTCTAATGTTTAGAAGAGGTAGAAGTACGTGTGTGTGCGCTGCGTGAGTGCGAGTATTTTCCAACATATAGACCAAACGTTCTCACAATTACCTCACATTATGCGTAAACTTGAAAAGGCACATTTTGCTGCAAAAGAATTTATATTGAACTATCTCTATAAAACATGACATATATGTTATGCAAGACTTTAAAATGGATATAAACCACCGATCGCTTATAAAAAGCGGAACTGGCAACAGTGGCCATTACGCCTATCTCAATCTTTGCATACCTTCGTGAGTGTGAATGGACAGCTGCTTGAGCCAATGAGACATGCCAAGAGACTTTGACGCAATCCAAAAAGCGCGGTCTCCTCCAATCGGAGTGGACGGAGAGACAGCGTAAAGTTGAGTCGTTTGTTATTTATCCTCCCCCTTTGAAAGTTTATGAAAAAGAGGGATCCCAAGACAAGGCCGGTCACGTGTTTGCAGGCGCGAACGGCGATTGGTTTAGGCGACAAGAGAAGGCGTGGCCAAGGCGGCGGCGTGGGTTCGCTTGAGTGACACAATTATAACAAGTTGGAACTGGCGGCTGAAGGGGAAGTTTGCGATATCGTTACATTGACACGTAGCGGCAAAAACAAAGAAATCCGCGGTGCAGTGCGACGTGCTTGATTCGGTCTCGGGGAAACCGAGTGGGATCTGCGTGGAAGACAATGTGAAAAGAGGGCTGTTTTGAGGAGAGTCTTTTTCCTGGACGGATTTTGGCATCTGCTCATTTGGCGTTGGGGATCCGCACAGAGGTGCTGGAGATCGGCGAGCTGGTACATTAATCCGGTGGCGTGGCTCTGCTGCTTCTTTTGGACTCTTCCATGAAATCGTGGGGAGTGTCAGTGGCCTCTGCAGCCTGCACCGCCACCACTGCTGCCGCTAGTGCTAGTGCTGCTGCTCGGAGTCTCGGCGACGATGATGAGGAAAAGAAAATGGCGGCGCGTAAACCGAGCGAAAGCGAAGAGGACTTTCCAAAGCTCACAGCTGAAGAAAGGGAATGCTTGGCCGGCGTTGACAGGTTAGATAAATCTTGAATTCGGACTAGTTTTGATCGGCGTTTTCAAAAAAGTGACACGTTTCTGTCTAGTTTGGGGAAAAAAACGATCAAATGAAGTAAGAGTACCGCCTGTGTGTTGTCCTCTGCTTGCAGTTCACTATTTGGATTTCAGAGGCTTCATGAAGATGGCGCCAGAACGAAGGCCTTGCTGTTAAAGGTAATGTTAGCTCTGCACACACAAGGACCTGAAGCTTGCACTCCGGTTTTTGTATTTTCAATGTACGGTCCTATCTGCTCCACCTCGCCTCGATATTACTCCCCCAAAAAAAGAGCGTTTAAATCGAATGTTTTTATTATTATTATTGCGACTTCCTCCTCCATTTGCAACGAACTATCAGAGTCGTGCTTGTGATTTATTGCAGCTTTTTTTCCCCTAAGCTTCTTCACCGAGCATTCAGCGTTTGTCTTATTACAGAAACGTGCACATTGGAAGTTGGGTAGAAAGGAATCGTCTCGGACGGTGTTGCGTTGAGGGGAAATGTTTCTGATGCCGGGTCACTTTGCTTATCGCCGAGCTAGTTGTGTGGCTTTGTTAGTATTGCTTCTAGCATGTGGTGGGCGCGAGATGTTAGCCCCGAATTAAAACAGTTATCTCTGTGCTAACCCGGCGTCCCCCCCCCTAGCTGCACAATGTCGTTTTTATTCTGAAATATGTTATTAACTTGTATTGGGTCACCAACAATGCCGCGCTTGAACGGAATATCGTATTTGTTGAACCCGGTTAGTGTGCAGGTCAGGATGGACTCGCTAACCAACTAAACCTGGTTAGTTAGTTAGCATGCGAGCACACGGCTTTAACCTTCCCAGATTTCGAGTGCAGTGTTCCTGTTTATTTGTGAAACGCTTTCGTTGCATTTATAAAATAAACATTAGACATTTTTAGTGTTCGCAATTCGCACGCAGACCGCTCCCCTTTTGGGGATTACTTCGAGAAGTACCCGGTTAGCTTCGATGCTAGCTGTGGATTTGAATGCGCCATATTCCGTGTTTTTGTGTGTAGGGTGGCGTTCAGTTCCGATTACAAAATACACAAATATTATTCATTTTCCTGAAGTTACTGCACTGTTGGGTGAGCAAGCCGGCTGGCCACCGGTTAAATTTACAAAAAAACCTCTGCATATTATGCAATTATCATCCTGAAAAACCCTCACACTCGGGGAATCCAAGCCCTTGTTTGTTTAGTGAGCTGGCACTCAGGCTTTTCACTTCGCATGCGACATGCAAGTTGATGGCTTTACATGACGGAATTGTCGAAGAAGAGAAATAGAGCTCGGAAATACTCAGTTTTGCACAGCGGGAGGGGGAGCAGGCCCAACGCATGCCATGAATCCTTGTATGCACTGCTCGGGATTTAATATTCTCACATTTGTTCCCCGTGTTTCGGTTTTAGTCAGGTTAGCATGTGCCTGAGTTGTGAAGGCCTGCATGCGTGTAGAGCCGGAGCTCCGATATGATCATGCATGTTTCACTACACACGCTCCTTGTAGCTCTGTCCGTCTCTTCATCAAGCACAAAGGCAACTTTAAGCCTTCTTCATATACACGAGTTTGTGTATGTAAGACCGAAAAGAAAAAAAAGATGATATTTTATGGGTTTGAAATATACACAACATATAGATCATCATGGGTTTTTTATATATATTATATATATATATATATATATATATATATATATATATATATTTTTTTTTTTTATTTTGCATATATGCGCACCAAGGAATCCACACAAGATCAAAACTCAATTTCTTTTCTTTGGTTTTTGAAAGTAGATGCAGAAGTCTCCCCCCCCCCTCCCCCCTCACATCATGTAATCTTCTCTGGCATGTTAAAAAATGCATACCAATTTTATATATAAAATGTATGTGTGTGTGTGTGTGTGTGTGTGTGTGTGTGTATATATATACTATATATATAGTTCATATATATATGTAGATATATATATATATATATATATATATATATATATATATATCTCTCTAATATATATATATAGTTCATTTTTGTAAATGGTACAAATTCTGCCCTACACCACCCTCCATTACACGACTAGTTTGCATGTCTCTATTTACTGCTATCAGGGTGATTGTAGTCATGAAATTATATTTCCATGCTATCAATTTTCTTCAATTTTGTTAAATATCACCAAACAAACCTCATCTCAGACCCACTTGGGCTAGTTATTTAAATGGGTGCTGTGTTTTTATAGTGTAATTTTGGTCATTGTCTTTGGCTCCCTTTCCAATAATTTATTGTTTTGATTTTCACACTGTGGTGTATAAACAGTTTGTAAGCTGTCTCTACGTCAGGGGTCGCCAATATTTTTGAAACCGAGAGCTACTTCATGGACTAAGTCATACAAAGGGCTCCCAGTTTGACATACTCCAATGAAATGACGCATTTTCTTTATTTTTATATATTATTATTAATTATATTATTATATTAATGATACTTATTTATCTATGTGAATAGACTGTGAGAAATCATCAATAATTAGCAACAATGAGTTAACAAAATGTAAAATTTTAGATGCATCTCACAAAATGAGTTTTGCGATTTTTAGAACAGGCCCGAGAGCTGCTCGTGTGGTCATTGGTTAAGTGGTTAATGCGCCGGGCTACTGATCGGAAGATCGTCACTTCGGTATCACCAAGTTGGCTCCTTGGGCAAACCTCTTAACCCTTTGTGCTTCAGGGGCGCCCGATCATGGTTGACCAGGGCTCTGACCCCAGCTTCCAAAACATGCTGGCATATGCGAAGAACGATTGTATTGTCTATTTGTCACAAAGGATATTCTACATTAGGGTTTAAATACGAGGATTGCCTTGCTGGCACTACTGGGCACTTTACAGTGATCCCTTAATTATCCCTTAATTATCAGATCTTAAGTGATATAAATGAGAAATGTAAGTTGCTTTGCATAATGACCGTCTACCAGATACAGTAAATGTAATATAAATGACATCAGTTGTCATGGGTTTTCCCTGCTTTACAACTGTTAGTCCGTTTTAGTATGGCTTGGTCCTTTTCGGAAAAAGTGTAACACGTAGTGGACGAATGCAGCTGCAGTGCGAGTGGCATTGTTCACTACATCGTTTGTGTATCTTATGTAATTTGGGGGAGGCGACATCCACTAGATGGCACGTCAGAGGCAAGAAGTCTTCTCATCTGCTTTCTAAGTAGAGCAATAACGTTTAGTGACGTCATGCAAAGTGACATTAATAGCTAAAAATTATATATCTTTTTGACATATCTTTTTATTTATTTTTTACTTTTAGCCCCAACAACGAGCTAGAATAGTACAATGTTTTGGCCGCACCAAAGTTTTTACTCAGTGGCGGAGACACAGATTGTTATTCTATCTTCCTCTATTTAGACTGGTATTGTACACTCAAAGCATCAAACTATCACAAGATACACACAGTGGCCATCTTTCATATTAACTATGAATTCTAATGAGTTTACCTTATTACACCTTAACAAGGCTCTGGTTTGTGTCTCCAGTGTTCCTGGATGTGTTGCACTAGTTCATGAACCCAGAATCCAAGTAATCTCTCTGCACTGTTGAAACAGTGTATCGTCAAATATGCAGATATGGGGATTATATCCTCGGATGAACCCACTGAGAAAGAAGCCAGTTGTGATCAACACCAGTAATGCATACCAATGATGTTAGGTGCTCTAAAATATGTACACATCAATACTTTTCCCTATAAAGTCCCTTCTATGGAGTCATTACCATGTCATATATTTGAGAATGCAAAATATTTTTTTATTTCCATGGACAGAAAATGGATGCACATTGTTGCCTTTGAGAGAAATGAATTTCGATGGGTACATTTGATAATCATTACTTGGCTGGAAGGTTACTGAACGCCATAAGGTTAATGCTCCTGTTTGCCTCAAAAGGGCAGCTGTGCTTTGCCATCAAACTCGTGTGTTGGCATGGAAGGCATGGATTGCTGTATTTCAAGGTTCATGTCTAATGCCATTCTGTCAGAAAAAGGTATTTGGAAGTATAAAATCCTTTTTGGTATGCTTTTAGGATGGCTGTGTTCGTAAATCATATAAAATAGGTGGGGCTTTGGGGGAGGGTGGTGTTTTTAATGTTGTTGGTGAACGGCCATTCCAGTCATCAGTAGAGATTCAAATGTCATTTTGTCCTCCAAGTTCCATGACGGTGGCAAGATGAGCGTGAAAACATCTATTAGCAAGTCCATTCTTTAAATTAAAGAGAAAAAACACTCTTGCTTTCATTTGTTCTTTTGAAGGAGTTTATCTGTCACATGTACATTACAACACAGTTCTTTGCATAACCTTGTTTTTTGGTAGCTGGGGTCAGAGCGCAGGGTCAGCCATGATGCGGCGCCCCTGGAGCACATAGGGATAATGGTCTTGATCAAGGACCCAAGGGCGACAGCTTGGCGATACCGGGGCTCGAACCCGGATCTTCCGATCAGCAGCCCAGTGCCTTAGACCAGTGAGCTACACCCTCCTCTTTTTATAGTAGGGCTGTCAATAGATTAAAACATTTAATCACATGAGATTACCCTGAGTTCACTCATGATTAATCGTACGTTTTCAATTTACCATACACGAATACTTTTCATGTTTCTAATGCTTCTAACTACCAGACATTTTATATACATTTCTCTCAATCTCTCCCTTTATTAAATTGATTATAATATTTATTTTACTCTCTCAATATTAATTTCTTGTTACTTGCAATGTTATTTTAGTAGTGATTGTTTCAGTTGTAAAATATGGTAGGTGGCTTCTTTAAGAATTATGTTCTGGTTGTTCCATATTAACTGGTGGTATGTTTAGGTTATACAGAAGCTCATTGCATTCACCCCTCAAAAAAAATCTGTAACACGGATTTTGTAGTGCGCTTCCATAACGTTACATATGGTAATATAGTGACTAGCTAATACCTGTTGTGAATGCGCATCTAGTAGACATAATTTGGGGAAATTTAGAAAGTGGGAGTGGATGCACTGCTGTTTCTTTATTCATTTGTTCTTTTTTTGTTCCTTCTTCTCTGGGTCTCATACGTTCGGCAACACAACGCAGAGTGAAGGAGCAGATAACTCGCGTAGTAATGCACAGTGCATTAATTGCGCGCTAATGTATTAATAATGTGTTAGATTTGACAGCCCTAGTTTATAGTTTATTTTGTGTAAAAAGAACAGTGCATCAGCGGTTAAAGAAATACGCAAACAGCGAGTCTGTCAAGTCATAGCACAGTTGAAATCACTGAGATCACATTTTCACCTCTTGTATACCTATTGTTCTGTATCCGCATCAATATTTTGCTCTCTGCTTCTGACATACGATTGGCTGGTTAGGCAATTGCATAAATGCATACAGGTGTTCATAATAAATTGCTTTTTTAATATATAGCGATCCAAAGCACTGCCCAGTTAGCCAATGAATGACTAATGGAAATGGTGTGTAGGAAGATGTGTAAAGTTTGTCTTAATGTTGCTACAGGATATAATTTTGTTTCAAGGAATTGTAATGATCATTCTGGATCAAACTTCAATATTTGTGTATGGTCTCAGTTGAATAGATGAAGTTTTGTTTTATTTTTATTTTTTGTATGAGGGGAAATGCTTTTTATGGTGTATGAATGATGAATATTTGGAAAGGTGAGACTAGCCCCGAATTAGACCCACATGGGGAAAATCTGTGTGTAATGGCGCGAAATTGCTTTAAGTGCAATTGTTTCTTCAGATTGGGTTTTGATGGTGGTCGCTTAATACGTCATTCTTGTACCATGTCCAGAGGTTGCGAAGGCCATAGTTTTGTGATTTGCCTGATTCTTTTACTCACCCATACTTTTGGTCCTCATATCCTGTAGATGGCGTGGGGCCATGTTGGAATAATCCACACCCAGCTGTACTAAAATGTGTCAATGACTGAAAGTTACCCAGAATCAATTTTTTACCACTGTATATGTGATAGTCCTGGAAATTCCATGGATAATTACAATGTGTTCTTAATTGGTATAACGGTGAGAACATTTCTTGTGTTGAGGGCAAACCTAAACAAAGTTGCTCAAGTCCTTGATGAAACTACATTTGATAAACTGAAGCAACCCCATATCATAACCCTTCCCCCACAGGCTTGTACAATGAGCACTACGCATGATGGGACCATCTCTCCATCTGCCCCTTTTCTTGCCTCTTGTCCAGGGTTAATCTGGTTTCATCAGAACACATGACCACCTTTTTTTTCCCAGCCCCCCCCCCCCTCAACCTATTAACCTGATAATTGGTTTTCTTCAGGTTAAACAGCTGTTTGCATTATGCATTAGGAATGCTCTGGCTGTCACCGTTAAACATAGCCGCGAGTTCTACTGTTGTTTTAGTACGATTTGATTATATAAAACTTTGGAGTCCTCAGAGATCATGATCACATTCATTCCTTTGTAATTGTTTAAAAAATGAGAAGCTTCTTGCGGGCAACTGAAAAATGTTTTAATCATTGCCATGCACAATTATCTATTGGACCACTGATCTATTATCTTAATAGTTTTCTTTTATTTATTTATTTATTTATTTTTTATTAAACTTTTGTATGTATAATTTTTTTTAGTCATTTGCAAGTCTTTCTCTGAGTTCATTTTAAAAATGATTATCAAACATGAAAATGTACAAACAACACCAGGAATACACAAATAATATACTGGCAATAAGATCTGATTTGCGCATGCATAAAAACTCATGCAAAAAAACTGCATTAAAAAAAGTTCCAGCAGCTAACGCTGTGGATTCTTTAGCGTTTTATGTCCGGCTTGAAGAATTTCTCTTAAAAAGGAGAAAATCTTGACAATTCAACATATTGAGGGAGTGAAAGAAGGATGGAAGAAATAAAAAATGTAGAATGTAAAAAAAAATGTAAAAAATGCTGAAAAAAGTAGAAAATTTAAGCAGAACACATTTATGAACTGTGAATTTTGTGTGTGTAAAGGTGATTTAATTCATCTTCATTTACTTACCTTTTAATTTACACGAAATTGTGTGTCTGTAGCATCTTCATAAACCAATGAAAATACAGAAAATGACCTGAAATTGCACAGTAAGTAAATTTTGGTAATGTCTTAATGGAACTGGACTTGTAAAAAGAACTGAAGATGAAATCCTCCATGGCACTTCAATGGGTTGCAGTCCGGTAATTGCTGACCTCTGGCGTAAACAAGAAACTGAACTCTGTCTGTTTTGAAATTCGGGTCGACGTAAGGTTGGAGCTCGAACTATAAATCTTGTGTGAATGAGTGTGAATTAAAACTAATCTTTATTCATGAATTAGGGTAATGGCGTGTGATAAATGCATAATCATTATTGGCCTGGTTTTCAATGTCCATAACCCGTGTAAAGTTATATTTAAAATGCATTTTTTATTGCTTCAGTGCCTGAATGAATTAGGGTTCTGTATAAATTAGGCTAAATGGAGTGTGCTGTTTACAAATGATGCATAAATATCAGATTAGTATTGCATCATCACCACACTGATCATAAAGTGTTTGCCATGGCAGTTGGTTGAATGAATCAGATTTGTTCAAATTTCAGTGTGTTCATGTTTACATAACCAAAGTGAAATAAGGGTTTATTATTTAATAGCATATCTTAATCATTTTTTAAATTAGAAATGATTATTAGTAAATCACATCACAGATATGTGTTTAAATGCTTTAGACAAAGGAAATGGGGGGAAAAAATCAAAACCACACACAAATGTCCAAAAAATAGGTTCTAATATTGAAAGAAAAACAATTTACTCTCTTTCTCGACTAAAACACATTTTCATGGAAATAATTCACAAGCATTTTGATGTTTGTAAGAATTCCTCTGTGTGTGTAGTTACTCTGCATCATTCTAAAAACCATTGTTGTGAGGATGGTAGTAATTGTGTGTGTTCTCCATTTCTTCCAGGCCATTCGCTGCTATGATGCCTACATATTGAAATCTGAAGGAAAAGTTGAACCTGAGATTTTTTGCCAGTTAGGCCATTTCAACCTCTTGCTAGACAATTACCCTAAAGGTGAGTTGAGACTGCGCCTGTGTGTGTGTGTGTGTGTGCGTTTATTATTTTATTACATTTAAACTGTTTTTGATTCTGATTCTAACATGTGTAAGTGAACCTACTTCAAACCAAATTTGATTTCTTTTTGAGTCAGCATCTCCAATTAACTTCACATCTGTCTTTTTGCTAGCATTATCTGCTTACCAGAGGTACTACAGTTTACAGTCAGACAACTGGAAGGTGAGAATTTTTTTTTATGATTTTTTTCCTAATGTAAAGTTTCACTTTTTGATTCTGTGGTTAGTTTTAGTTTCTGGCCTCACTGCGTGTTTGTTCTAGTCAGTGTTGTGTGGGAAGGTGAGTACTCTCAGATGCCGTGAAGTACAAGTGATGACATTTCTTAGTTTCCAATGGTAGAGCTCCAGGCTTGGTTGCCTGTTGACGGGCTGAACATGAGCTTTGCTCACTCTGACTGTAGAGCACTTGGAAGGTTTTTCTCTTTTTCCTTATTAGAGCAATCTTGAATCTGAACTACAGTGTTGCTGCTTCATGCTGTTCAGCAAGACAGAAAATGCCACATGCAAGCAGTTGGATTTGTTTCTTGGCTTGATTTTCCTTGCTTTGCCCTAGTAATTCTCTGAATGTTTAGATCTCGTCAGTGGGTAAAACCTTGCGTTGTTTTGACGCCCTAATTTCCTTTTCTGGTTTGTAGCTTTTGTGTGAGAAGTGCCTATAGCTTGGCTTGAGCTCAGTGCTGTCTGAACAGTGTGTCTGCTTAGCTTGAAATATCACTTGCTTCGTCTACTTCTCCCGCAAGGGGTACTCGGTGTCCCTTGCTGCCAAAGATTGTGCTAGAAACAAAATATCTGTACTGAATAACCGAGGTACTGAATAGGTTCAGGCATGAGTGGATGAAACGAGATGTGCTTTTCCTGCTGTAGCTGCACATATTCAGAGAGAATTCACAGCCACTTAATTTGCACTTAAATAGCACTGATGCCAGTGGCCTACTGAGAAGCTCTCTAGTAAAATGAATATTACTGGACAAAAGCCTGACAGATATCAATCAAAAGGAACAGGATTTTCTGTAGTAGTGTCCATGCTAGTCCTTGCTGGATGCCAAACACACGTTGATGTCATTCATCATGTAAAATTGACCAGTCATGTGCACTGAGCCTATGATATGCACCAACGTTTGAAGAAAACATTTTCAATTGCTTTTTGACCGTTCCATGCAGAATGCTTCAGTTTCATTTGTAAATAGACAATATATTATTTGTCATTGGGTATTCTATAATCCTATAATTCTATAAAGTACTTTTTGTTTTTTAAAGAGCAGTATAGAAAATAAGACACACCGCTGTCTTATTTTATATTACACACCGGGAGAAAATAAGACACACCGCTTTAAATTCACTTTTAAAGTGATTTGTTTTTCTTTAGAAAAAAAAATATTCATTTTAATGCTGAAATTGCATACAAGTGCATCAGTGAAAATTAACCCCATTTAGTGCAGTTAATACCCATGTTTCATCAAAATACAAATACAGTTCGTTCAAAAAGTTCCTCCGTATTGGCCGCATGGAGTAAGTCATGCGAAACTACATGTTTAATTAAACTCCCTTCTCACTTTTATTTATTAAAAATTAATAAATAAAGGAATTAATTAAAAAAATAATTTAAAATGGAGTATGCACACTATAGTGGTATCGTATTCCTGTCTCAAAAAAAGCTCTTAATTTACCACAAACTAAATCTGTGTATTTATTGGCAGTTTAGGAAAAAAAAAATGCTCCACTTCCTGCTCTACACACCACTGCGGAGGTATATACCGCCAGAAGAACTTGAATGCCTCGCATATTATTCATAACTTGTGTATGGGAACATTTTCCTTACTGTAACTTTTCTTCTTATAAATGGAAATCTAATTATTTATCTCCTTTTTTTGATTGATCCCGAAAAAAATGATCTGATCCATGATTTAAAACTCAATGATTTGCGAGTTGTTTTTGTTCTGTAGTAACACTGATAAATAAAAATATATAAAATGATCCAAAATGGTCCCTCATCCCCCCCCCCCCCCCCCCCCCCCCCCCCCCCCCCCCCACCCCCCCCCCCCCCCCCACCCCCCCCCCCCCCCCCCCCATTCTGCAGCCTCCTCTAGCTCTCCACAGCACTCAAATTGTAACGGGTGATGCATCAGTAATTCCTGGTTCTTCCCGGATATTTTCAGCATTGAGCTTTCCTCAGCTGCGCATCCTGTTTGTAATGTTAGGATGGAATATAAGAGGCGATAGATGTGTTTTATTAACAAAAACACCAGTAACGTGCATCCACTCAAGATTCCTAGTTTTCCACGAATTATGCCTACTAGCTGGGCAGTGGAGCGGAAGTGTTTACCTCAACACCGCAGAGAAAAGAATCCAATGTTTGAACGGCTGAGGTCCACGATCTTCCTGTCCCTGGTCCCTCACCGCATTCTCGAAAAGTCCTGCAGGGCAGGGAGCTCGGTGTGGATGGTACGTTCAGCTGACCACACCACCTTCTGGAGGGCTCGCCTGTCCTGCAAGGTGCTGTTCCAGAAACTGCAAATGATGTTCCTCGTCAGGACGCTCTCTATGGTGCAGGTGTATAAACTTCTGTCTCAGGTGCTAAGGACTTTTAAGTCCCTTAATTCTTCACCAGGGGGTTGATTTGACAGGACCAAGACATCCCGTGTGCTGTGAGCACCTGGGTACCGGATACTGTCCCCTCTCTCCACTGGTATCCCGTTGATTGTAATTGGTTGCTATGACCAATCCTGCTTCGTACTAAAGTCCTCTATTAAGTTCTTAGTCTTGCTGACATTCAGGTACAAGTTGTTCTAGCACCATCTCTCCAGGCTTTTAATCTCTTGTAGGTAGGCCATCTCGTCATTGATCAGGCCCACATTATCAGCAAACTTGATGATTGTGGTGGAGTTGGAAGTGGCCACCGGGTCATGTGTGTACAATAGGGGGCTCAGCATACAACCATGAGTACCTCTATTGTTGAGGGTGAGGGAGGATGTGGTATGTTTGCCCACCTGTACGGCTTGTGCTCCGTCCATCGGGAAGTTGGAAATCCATTGATGCGTTGAGCTGCCAAATTGAAGGTGAGCGTGGGGGGAATAGTGTTTAACGCTGAACTGTAGTCCACAAAGAGCATTTTCATATAATTGCCTTTTATGCAGTCCAGTGGCTCGTTGTTGTGTTCAAACTGTAATCAAACTGAAAGTAGGTCCAGTGTGTCTAGTAGCGATGCAGTGATAAGGTCCATGACCAGTCTTTCAAAGCAGTTCATCACTATTGAGGTCAAGGCTACAGGGCAGTAGTCATTGTGGGAGGTGGGCTGTGTTTTCCTCGGGACAGGAACAATGGTGGATTGTTTAAAACCTGAGGGGTCACTAGATCCTGTTCCAGGTAGAGTTTGAATATATTCAAAACTCCTGAATGCTTGAGTCACGCCATTCTCCAAGACGTTTTTCCTTCTCTGGCTCTCACTGCGTACATACGGTTTGTGTTGCTACCGTGATTAGTTGTAGCCTCGAAGTGAGTATAAAACGTGTTTAGCTTGTCTGCCAGAGAAGCGTCCGAGATTGGAGACTGGTGCTTTATAGTCTGTGATGGTGACTCTAGGAACCTATGGCAGGGACTGAGGACCATGTTGAAACTTTGACTAGTTTCCTCCTGTAGCACCACTTTGCTTCAACCACTCTGTAAAATGCCTTGTTAATCGCCCATGTTCCCGGTGGTGAACCCTGCCTTGTCGGCAGCGGAGCGGGCTCTTGGAGCATCTTAGTTTTATCCACCCACGGCTTCTGGTTGGGGAAACCTCCCGAATAGCCTTCTCTAACATATAATCTGCTAGTTTCCAGGTAAATTCCACAGCCGTTTCGTAAATATCCTGACACTATGCTGTGCCCGAACATGTCCCAGCATCATCCAGAGTGTCCTTTAGAGCGGCTAAAAATTGGTCCGCCAAGCATGAGACCTCCCTCTTCACCAGGGCTTCCTCTTTCAGCCTTTGATTGTACACAGGCACGAGGAAGTTGGTGGCATAGTCCGGTTTCTCAAGCGGTGGATGTTATTGTACCTTGTAACTGTTCTCAAACTGTTTGTAGCAGTGCCCCACTGTTCTTATGTCCATGGTGATGTGCTGGTGAAAGTTCGGCAGTTAGTGCTTGAGGTTGGCACTGTTAAAAATGCCCAAGTACAATGAGCGCGGTGTCCTGTTGCCGTGTCTGGTGTAGTGCGAGAGCCTCAGGCAAATCCCATATCGCAGTGTCCGTGTCCACTTGACGCGGAAAACAAAAGGCATTGACGAAGCTTTGAATTCCCAAGAAAGATAGAAAGGGTGAAAATTAATGGTCAGAAGTTCCAGATTTGGTGTGCAGGAGTGAGAGGAACAATGTGTGCTATTGCACCAGTGGTTGTTCATGTGTCTTGGATATATCCTTTCCTCTTGGCATTGTTTGACTCATCATTACAGTTATTTGGTTGGCTTCTTCACCACTTTCCTACGGATGGCTATTTTGATTGGTCTGCTTAACTAATTAAGCACCTGAATCTGTTATCCACTTGACCTTACCCTAATGCAAACAAACAAATGCAATTGATCAACATGCAACTGATTTAATTTATAAAAAGCAGGTAATAAAATAAAATAAGAAAATCAAAGTAAAACAACAGAAAAGTCTGAACCGCTCAAGGGGTTCACAAACTTTTAAGCAGCACTACATGTTCAAGGGAGATATCACAGCATCCTGCTTAAAAACACAGCAGGGCCAGGGTGAGATTTTGTGAGCCTTTTTATTGTTGCTTATATCCCTTGGCGTTCTTGACAGACAGGAACGAGAAGTGAAAGAAAAGCAAATAAAGCCATCTTTCCTTCGGGCAGCTCACCGTCACACATGCTTGCACTGCTCTCTGCTTAAATAGAGGGAGACAGAAGGAGATGGGTGGGGAAAACAGGGCTTCAGTCATTAGTTTGTCATTCACTACACACCACCTTCTTGCTGACTCCCTCTATCTCACTCCCACGTGCTACACATTTTTCAATTACATCATGTGATTTTCCCAAACCATTGAGACATTTAAGTTCTTTTGAGAGTTCAGTAGTCAGGTAGCAAATGTAAATGATTTCTACAAGTGTGGACAAATAACTTGATTTTGTTGCTAAATTGTATATGGATTTCAGGTATTGGGATCCTGTACTGTCATGGGAAAACTCCAGATACTTTATCTCATACCTGCTTTCCTGATCACCGAAAGTCTTTCTTTCTTACCTGATTAATTTCAGTGCCTCAGTACATGCTTGTACATGGTGATATGTGGTGATTATTGTATTCCCCCTGCCCCCCCTTTTAAGATTAAAGATAAGAGGCTCTTTAGTGTAATGTTCTGCTGGTTTAAACATTTGTTGAAGTGGTTGATCCCACTTGTCCCTATTTCATCTCCTCCTCCTCCTGGAATAACTATGAAGCTATTTAAAATGCATATAGGGATGAAGACAGGCTTAAATCCTTTAATGTATTTCACAGACTGGAATTGGAATTATTCATTTATTGTCTACAGATACTCTTTCATTTACAGAAAAGCTTCTGCTTCACCACTTTTTACACAAAGGGATACTTATCATGCTGTAAAACATATTAGGAAATTTTGCTCATTTACACCCTTTCGTATATCTCTAGCTAGATTCACAGTCACTCAAAGCCCAACCCAGCTTAGTTATGGCTATGTTTTGGTCACATTTCACCTTGTTGAGTATGTGGAATGGACATTTTTATTCTTAGTGCTTGAATTGCGTTCTATGAATTGGTCAAATAACAGTTTAATTATTAATATAATGCTTTATCCCTACTCTGAATGGGCAGAACACTAGTAGATGTGCTATATGGACATACATATCTGGTTTTTCCAGCCATGCATTATTGTATTGGATGTCTCTGGATGTGCTAGCATTACATTTTCTACTATTATAACAGCAAATGGGGACTAAATATGGAATGGGATGTTTAGAAAGTGATTTGTAAATCTTATGGACAGGTGTCCAAAACATTTGTTTCTATTGTGCAAAGTTTCTAAATGTTTCTGTCTTCTGTTTATTTTCCAGAATGCTGCCTTTTTATATGGCCTTGGCATGGTTTACTTCCATTACAATGCGTTTCAGTGGTGAGTACTTTTATCAGTCTTAAACTTTATTTTATAATTAATTCTTCATGTTCCTACATTGATTTTTTTACAGCCATATTATACATATCATTATATAAATTAATTGTATTGTTTAAAATGGATGCTAGTATTAATAACATCGATTCTTTGTATTTACATCACCAAGTGAGCTAAGCTGTACTTAAGTGTCTTTTTTTTAACCCTGGTGCTATTTGTGCTAAAGTTTTATTATTATTAAGTTTAAGTATTATTATTATTATTATTATTCAAATTGTTTTATTAATCATGCTTTCTGGGTTGACTCCAGAGAAACTGGAAAAGGTTATGAGCATTTGGGACATGAATAGTTCAGGGATTATATTTGTTGGAGACCTGTGTCTTCCAGTGAAGCAAACGCCGCCATGTCACATTAATTGGAAATGCATTTATCTCTTCTCTTGTCAAACATCATATGGATGATTACTGTCTACAGTATGGCACAGTCGAAATAGTATAAAGAAGTATACCTGATTATTTGTTTCTAACCTTAAATATTGAATTGGTTAAAATATATTTTCCCCTCACTTTCAAATGTATTGCTATACATAACACACTACTGATTTGGTGCTCTGCGTGTTGCTTCTGGTCTTTCAACAAACATTCCCGTCTTGTGGCAATTATTTGCCTGTTTTGTAATTTAAGCTCTGGGTTTTCTCGTATGCATCCTGTTTCACAGTCTGGGATCAGTCATCTCAGCAGTGAGCACAGCAGCAGACAGGGGGGCGAATCTTTGGATATGAGTTCATTGAGTTCACTGAGCTGTTTTTCACACAAACAACCTATGTTTGCATCCACTGAGGACACGGACACAAGCAGAACCCTACTGCTAAGAGTTGACCACATGGGCAGCTTAATAGGGATTGTGTGCAGAAAAATGTGTCTATGTTGGAATTCTAGTTCTTAAGCTCTTCTACCTGCAGTCATGCATTTACATTTTTGGCCAAACATTGCCATGGTAACCGAATAATTTCTACTATTTACAACTGCAGTTACTGATGTCCTTGGGTATCTGCACAAGTTGCATAAATGCCTTATGAATGTGATTTAAAATTTAAATATTTCTTGTTTGAAATGTAAAAGCATGTGCAGGATTTCATTCTGCCCGTAATGGATTTGTTACCTGTTATGAGGGAGCATGCTTGCACTTAAATAACCCTGTTTGCTTTTCTGATTTCTGCAGGGCGATCAAAGCCTTTCAGGAGGTGCTTTACATTGATCCCGGCTTTTCGAGAGCCAAGGAGATCCATCTGCGTTTGGGCCTGATGTTTAAAGTCAACACAGACTACGACCTGAGCTTAAAGGTTTGTATTTTTTTTGTTTGTTTGTTTCGGATTTGGGCAAAAATTTACATGCTGCTGTAATGTTAGGATTAATTTAATTTTCATAATCTTATGGGAGCATAAATATACTGTATTGGTATTAAACATTTTTTTAAATGTATAATCCTTGAGCTATTACATTATATGTATATTGTATAATATTGTGATTTCAAAGCAGCATTTATTTTTTTTAAGGTAGTACTTAATAATCTTAATATACAGCAATGAAAATAAAATTTGAGTGTACAGGCTGTACTTAAGCTCTAACAGCATAGCTCACTTTTTGGGTGTTGCATTCTGTGTTTTCCTTTAGCCTCTAATGTGCTTCATTGAGGTTCAAAGATGGGGTACTTGAGAATCCCCCAATCCCTGTTTTAGTTCAGTGGTTTCCATGTTAAATTGCCATCTGGGTCATTTTTGCCTCATAAAGGAGGAGAGAAGCAGTGTATCAGGGATTTGATGTGCAATGATGACTCTGTACTTATTTTCTTTAACTATTTTCTTACTGCCCAGTTTTTATTTCACTGAGCACAAAATCACTAATTAATAAATGGGCTTCCTATCCAGTGGCGCAGTGTGTTTGGGTGTTGTGTATGAGTTGGCGGTTTTGTATCTGCAATCATAACCCGCATCATCAGTCACTCAGCCTTTTTACTTTTACACTGGGTGCTGTGGTTAAAAAGCGAGCTGGCATTAATAAATTGCTGGTTTTGCACATGCAGAATGTCCACTTCTCTGAGACGGTGCTGAAGGCAGCTCTGGCTGTCAGCCAGCCCCCTGAATGCACACTGAATGCATGTGTCCCACTTATGGGAACAAAGGCAAAGGAACCAACACAGCACTTCCACACATACAGCTTGTGTGCCTGTCAAGGCTTCTTTCTTACCATTTGATCCCTGTCTATAAAACATAATGTGTTTAATAATACCCTTTTTTTTTTTTTACATCTGTCCATTATCATTATTTTTTAATTTAATTTCCTATACTATTTATTGAATTATTATTATTATTATTTTAAATACAATTCCGAATAGATTCTTAGAACATTCCATTGTCGATGTGTTGGTCCCTCATAGTGACTAGGATGGTATACCTTTATATATATATATATATATATATATATATATATATATATATATATATATATATATATATATATATATATATATATATATATTTTTTTTTTTTTTTTTTTTTTTTAAATCCCACATGGTTTTTGTTTTTGATTGAATAAAGAAGCTTTGGGCTTTACAATATGAGAGCAAGATTGTTCTAATTCCTAACATGAACTGAGAGAGAAAGTGAAAGTGAGAGATGTTCCACAATTAGAAACACCATACTGCTGCCCCCCCCCCACCCCAAAGGGATTGACTGGTGCAGCAGTTCTATTCCTCCCCTTCCCCACTCTGAAAAGAGTACAGAGAGAGCTTACTGCAAGCATATGAAGTGTGTGATTAAAAAGCCTGGAGGTGTGTGTGTGTGTGTGTGTGTGTGCGCACGCACACTAGTGAGAAAGGGAGCAGCATGTCATCTCTCAGCTGCTGCTCTCTTGAATAGTAATCAGTGTTGGAGGGAGACAGAAGCTGGCAGTCCTGCTGCATTATCTTCTTGCCCGCTGAGTGCAATAGAGCTCACATAGGATGGTCGTCTGGTTAAAGGATATCATAAAGCAAAAATCTGCATAGCAGGGATGGCTTGATGTGCTCCTGTTATGTGCAATGGGATGGGTATGTATGTGTAAATATTGCTTGTTTTTTGTGTAGGGATATTTTTGTTGTTGTTTTTTTGTGTGGAATGTCTCTTTACTGTAATGGTTGACTGGAATTGAGGTAAGTGTTTGAAATCATTCATCTGTAAATGGCTGTATCATTAGTGGATATTAAAAAGGGGATTCCGTATTTGAATAGCTCTGTTTTTAATATTTTATTTTTAAGAAGAAGCAGTCTGATTATTTGATCTAGCCACTGAAGGTTATGAAAGCTTTTACTGTGTAAGGCTCAGTAGACAGATTATGTCTCTCCATTATCTGAGTACTGCAACATTTGTAATTCCTGGCTGTGTCTCTTTTAGTTGTTGCTATGCCCAAAGACAGGTGGCCACATTTTGCTATAAAGAATGCTGTTTTATTTAGCGTAATTGTCTAATTGAACATTTCTACGATTGTGGGCCATTGTTTTCTTTTGCTCCAAATATCTTTGAATATTTATGAGGAAGAATTGGGTTAAACGTGTCTTCCACCTCCTAATTTTAATATCAAATTTCCTTTTTTCCCCCCTCCGTTTACAGCGGTTCTCTGCATGAGTGTTTCTTTACATGTATCATTCTCTTTGATTTGCTATTTGTATTCTTCTCCAATTGTTGTCATCACTGGCTTTTTCACAATTTAGCTTGTTATAAACTGTTGCAACCCATGCTTGTTTAGCACAGATAAACAAATATGTTGATGGTTTCATCAGATGCCGGTGTTCGTTTTTATTATATATTTATTTGTTCAAAGAGCATAAACAGATGCTACCAGATCTAGTTACATCTTTGCTTCCTCTCAATTTCCTTAATTTAAGTGTATTGGTCATTTTCAAGAAGCAATTTACAATCAGTTTGAAGTTGACCATATTAAGGCATCACCTTTGTACATGTTAAAATCAGAAACTTTATAGCCCTGAAGGGAATTCATTAACACACACACACACACACACACACACACACACACACACACACACACACACACACACATATATATATATTAGTATAATACACAGGACTGTTGCCCAGGACTGTTGCCCATCACTAGTCTACTCACGCGCACACACACCGGCTAAAAAATAAATAAAAACCCAGCAAAAATACATGCTGTGCTGTTTTAAGAGTAAAAATTAATCTTGTGTGGGGGGGGGGGGTACTGTAAAATTAGCCCTTAAATGTATTATTAACATGATCTTTAGTCACAGCTTATTTCTCCCTCTATCTCTGCAGCATTTTCAGCTGGCTTTGATTGACTCCACACCCTGCACTTTGTCTAAAGCTGAAAGTAAGTGCTAAAAAGCAACAAAGCAATTCTCCATTATACATTAGAATGCTTTTCTCTTGAGTATCTGGATGTATAAATGGGCAGAATCACAGAGCTGTTTCATCAGTTCCTTTTGAGGAGGACTGAAGAGTAGGGAAGGAAGCACGGGCAGATTGGATACAAATGGATATTTCTGTAATTTATTTTTCCTCCTCATTGCCATTTCCACACTCCCTAAGACTCCAGTTGCCAAGGAAACTGCCTTACAGGATTCAGCCTTGTGCAACTCTCCACACCGGCAGTAATGATCGGCTAGAAGTGCACACAGGACACATTAACCTTCTCCCTCCATATGCATTCAATATACCAGTGACACTTTATCTTCTGCTGTAGATAAAAAAAAACTCTTGCTAGTGACACCCCCCCCCCTTTTTTTTCTTTTCTTTTTTTTATACATGCATTCAATGATGTTTTTCTTTCTTTTTTTCCCTCCTTTTTGCAGTTCATTTCCACATTGCGCATCTGTATGAAATTCAGGTGAGTGCCATTCTGTATTTGCACTGTTTTCATTTGTAAATTGATTCATGCATTTGTCAGAGATAACCATGTATCAGTGATGATCATTTCTGCACCCACCTCGTTTTTAAAGCCTATTTCCATTATCAGTCCATAAAGAGATGGTTGTGTGTTTGAGATGTGTGAGAAGGTAGGTGCTTGTTCAGTGGTTAAGGTATTGGCCTGTGGATTGGAAGATCTCAGATTCAAATCTCACCCCTCACCAAGGTGCCACTAGTGGGCCCTTACAACTGTGCAATTGAGGGTTAAGTCGCTCTGGATAAGGGTGTGTGCGAACTGTTGTAAATTATTATAATTTTTCCCTTTTTAATCACAAATATATAATAGTCACAATTATTCAGATTCAAATTTAGCTCTGTCTAAGTTTTTGTGTGATTTATTGAGCTTCTTTATTGGACAGTTTTGGCCTGAGAAGTTGTTCAGGCTGTTTTCAGTGACACTTCAACCAATGACCAAAATGGACCAAAGTGGACCAAAATGATGTAAAAGAGATTGGAAGAATTGGATACTTTAAGATTAAGAATCAGTACTTTTTATATTAAATACTTTTTATATTAAATTAAAATTCCTATCGATTCCAGGGTTCTTTTATTTTCTTTTCTCCCCCTTCTTCTTTTTATTTGTCCTTCCGTTACCTGCCAATCTGACAGGACCTTGTGGGGTAATCTAAACATCAGTTTACAAGCCGGATCGCAGGAAGAGCTCAAAAGTGTGGCTAAACACTGAAGACAGAGCTGAAGTGTAATTATTGTAATAAACTAATTATGCAAGCAAGGTGTCACGACCAACATGACTAAGCATCTGCAGTTGGTTCACCATTTGGAATCTATACTGGGAATCGATAAGAATCTGAATTGATGAGATTAAAATGATGCAGAACCCTGTTCAAGACAGTTGATCTGTAATACTTTGGCACTTGTTTCTGGACAAGTGTGCTGCTACTGCTCCTTCTTTTTTTTTCTTTTCTTTTTTTTTTTAAAATATATAAATAACATTTAAACCCCTCTCCTCCCTTCAGCTATCTGGTCACTTAAGCTTTCGTTTGATTTCCCATTCTAATTAATGAGATGAATCAGAATGGACAAGCTGTTTAGAATAAACATTGTATCATTCAGATGAATCTGAATCTCATGTAACTACAAATTTATCAACTAGCTCAATCTAGTTTGTTAAGTTTGTTATTGTGAGTTTTCTATGTTCATGCCCTTTTGATTAGTGCAGATTTGTGATTGTTTTTGTGCTTAAATACATGAAATATCCAATGCCTAGAAAATCACCCCGGGTGGGGTTTGTCTGTATAGCTGTGTGTTGGGTCGTCAGCATTCAGTCTGAGTATGTGGAGTCTATGGCTCAGTCTCAAGGTCACCAAGAAAAACAAATATTCTAAATGGGCTTCTCGTATTTCACGTGTGTGTGGGGGCATGCACGCGCATGTACGTGTTAATGTGCTCCTAACCCGGTAGCTTGTTGAGTCTAGATTGTCCTGTCTGTTCTTTTTTCTGACCCTCCCCCCAGAGTTTCTCTTGTGCAAGCGATCACTCTGTCTGGTCTGACTAGTTAAGTTCATTCTTCCTAGCTAGTAGTGAGTCTGTGAGCCTCTTTGTGTCCAGCATTATGAGCCATTAAATTGCTGATCCTACTGTCTGCTAAAAAGTCCTGTCTTCGATCTCTGCAGAAGAAGTACCGTGCAGCAAAAGAAGCATATGAAAGTCTATTGGAGACAGAGAATCTCCCGGTACAGGTGAAGGCAACTACTCTACAGCAATTGGGTAAGTTTTACAGTAGTTATTCTCGCGTCATTAAGCCTGTAGTTGTGGTATTAATACAGTTCTTTATTAATACATAATCTGCCTCGCTTACACAGGAGTCTTGTGGTTTTAAATTATACCTAAATTATCCCTAATGTCTCAAAATGAATATCTTCTGTGAATTCTTAGTTGCATCACATTGAACTCAAATGTTTTTTAGTGTTCAATGGGTTAGATTTCTGAACTTTGGTTCCAGAATAAATTTTCTTTTTCATCCAACCTACCTGTTGGGCCTTTTTCTCCCCACCCCCTGAAGGTCTGTTTAAATTTCCTGCCTGTGCAAGATTTACTCTAGAAGTATGGCAAGGAGGGGTGAGAGACTCTGTCATAAAACCGTTTCCACACTGACCTGTAATTGTCGGCACTCGTGGTTGCCATGGTGACATGGGTCGGCTCGTGGCACAGATGTTAAAAGCTCAGCTGGGATCACAGACTAGGAGAGGCTTTGTCTTACACACCGTTTTCCTGTTCTTAACAACCTCTGGCTGTCTGTGATGGGATCTTTTGAAGCTGTCCATGGTAGTGTGAGAACCTCCTCTTTCCCTTTCCCTCCCTGTGGACAAGCCACTTGCGTTTTTGGTTTTGTTTTGGTCCTTAAAGTGTGCTTGCTCTGTGCTTCATGGATACAGCATATGTTGTTGTGCATTGTTGAGTTCGTGTAGGTCTTTGTTTTGTAGAGTGTAATAACCAGATCGAATGCTTTGCAATGTTTCTACAGGCTGGATGCATCACACAGTAGAACAGCTAGGAGATAAAGCTAACAAAGACAGCTATGCTATTCAGTGTCTGCAGAAGTCTCTGGAAACAGATCCGGACTCTGGACAATCTTGGTACTTCCTGGGCAGGTACAGAAACTATTGTTTTTCTTCTTTTTCACAGTTTAATTCGGGGCATGCAGTTCAGTTGTGAAATGTTTTGGCAAGCATTAACTTTTTTTTTAATGATAAAACCAGACTGATTTATTATTCTTGGTTCTATAACAACTATGTTCATGTTAAGTTTTTTTTTTTTATACAGTAACTGAGAGCAAACTTTGATCATGCTGAATTTGTTGTTCTCCGCAGGTGCTACTCCAGTATTGGAAAGGTCCAGGATGCGTTTATTTCATACAGGCAATCCATCGATAAGTCAGAGGCTAGTGCTGATACATGGTGCTCAATAGGGTAAGCTTTATGGAATAGGGTGTGATTTTTATGGAAATTCAGTATCTCTAGTTTGATTTACTTGAGCTTACATGAAGTTAATTTTGAATGTCTGTTTGTAATGGGGATAGTTTTGTGTAGAGTGTGTTCTGCTAGAATTTAAAAATGTTAACTATTTGTTAAAAAGCTTTACTTTTTTTTATCACATTTTTATAGGTTTTCTGTCTGAACAATAGCTGTGCCTCATTCATTGTGGTTCTTTTTTTGTTATATTTATACCTTTACACCATGTTTATTTATTATTTATTTACACACACTGTTTTCTGCTGATCTTGTCCTTAGTGTGTTGTATCAGCAACAGAACCAGCCGATGGATGCACTTCAGGCCTATATATGCGCAGTACAGCTGGATCACAGCCATGCGGCTGCCTGGATGGATCTGGGAACCCTCTACGAGTCCTGCAACCAGCCTCAGGATGCCATCAAATGCTACATCAACGCCACTTGCAGCAAGTCCTGCTCTAACGTTACTGCTCTCACTGCCCGTATTAAATGCCTACAGGTACTGGCCCCCTTGTGTTGAACTGTACTACTGTCTTGAGTTGTCAAGTTTATGGGTCCTATTTAAAAACATAGCTCTTGTTTAGAGTCTTGTTTCAAACTGTGCATTGTGTACATGTGTATCTCTGCATTCAGGTTTTTTTTCCTTTAAATGCCCAAGCTATATTTCCAAGCCTTTGCCATTACCATCTTTACTTTCCAGCATACTTCCATTACATGACCTGGAATGTTTGATTTTCAAGCATGTAGATTGATGTCTGGAGCATTTTCTTTATTCAACCACTTATAAATCCAACTGTGATTTTTACACATCTTTTCTAGGCTCAGTTGTGTAACCTACAACAAGGTAGTCTACAGAGTAAAAGTAAAATGCTCCCTAGTATTGAGGAGGCATGGAGCCTACCAATTCCAGCAGAGCTTACTTCCAGACAGGGAGCCCTGAACACAGCACAGCAGGTGAGACCAGCTCAGCTAGACGGGCCTGTAGACATCCACCCCACTTCCCACACCCTTTATGAGGACTTTAGTACAGTTATTTATTTTTCATGGTGTTAATGGAAGACATTTATTCAAGCACTTTCGATATAACTTCTGATTTTTGGTGTGCACTAATACGCCTCGCACCGTCTGTGTTTGCACATAAAAGTTGCCATTTTATTATATATATATATTTATACACAGTCTATCGAACAATTTTTAAAGCTATATATCTATATATATATATATATATATATATATATCTATATATATATATATATATATATATATATATATATATGAGAATCTTTAAAAATTGTTCGACAGACTGTGTTTAAGCTGCAAGTAAAAAAATAGGTTATATGGAATACCTTTTTTTGTTCATGGGAACCGTTCATTCCCTGAGACCTAAATGTTCCACATAGTCTAAGGCTAATCATAAACAGTCTCCAATGTTGAATAGAAAAGGAAGAGGGGGCGGGTAATTTATCATTGGTTCATTGTTAGAATTGAAAACTTTTCCAGTTTCTGAAGAACACAGTCCAATGTCCAACACAAGACTGACTGTGTATAGATGTTTCAACAAAAAGATTAAGGAACTAACTGATTTCAGGTATTTCCATGACAATTAACTGTAGTTATACTGTAATATAAGCAGTTATATTATTATTTAATTAAATTATAGACTGCTGACAAATCGCAAACACTTCGGGACATGATGCTTCACACCATGTTTTTATTTTTTTGATTTTTTAATCCATAATTGAATCTTTGATGGTTTAACAATTTAATTTTATTTGACTTTTGATTCCATCAGCCCAACAGCTCACTCGATCACTCATTACATTCATCATTACTGTTCATGTAATCTACATGAACACAGAATAATGTCCAATGCACAAGATTAGATAATGGGTCGTCCGTGAAATGTAGCGTTTGTAAAAGTATAGTGGGGAAATTATTTCCAGTTTGTTTGTATATCATGTGTATCTAACTAGCTTTTTCCCACAGTTCTTTAAGTTTGTAGTGTTTATAATGACAGATGTGTGACAGATTCTGGTCATTAGGTTTCACTAGTCATATTACGTTATTCGTGGTAAGAACACGAATCTTGTATGATATCTTCTAAAAAGAAAATTCTAAAAAATAAAATCTCGCATTTCTGGCATTTTGTAAATGATGTAGTGTGACTATGAAGATAAACTCCAGCGCTGCCTTTTTTTTGTCCTCAGAGCGACATTTTTTTTGTTTGTTTATTTTTAATGATATCTTTAATAACCCATAGCAAACAGGAAAGGCTCAACAGCGTGGTGAAGGTCAGTCCCAGCTCCCAGCACAGTCACTGCCTCCACACATGCTCTCCTCTAGCCAGTCAGTTGACCAGTCCAGTCCTAGCAAGAGGAAGAGGACTAACAGTCCATCTAAGGTAGAGAACAACTACATATAAAATTTACTCTTTGGAACTTTATACACACCCTAACTGCATTTTTACCACATTCTAAAAATGTACAGAACTCAGCTGATATCTGCACCAACAATCCTGTCCAACAGCAAGTTCCAAATTGGCTAAATCCTCAGAAGCTTCAGGTTGGTAGAATAAACTTTTATAGGTTTTTTTTCTTTGCAAATCAGAATTGTTCATTGTACACATTTACAGACTTGGTATTGTTGAATGTTATATAATTATTCTTTCTACTTGCAGCTCCTGGAACAGTTGCGGGCTAACAGGGCAAATCTGAAGCCAGTCCAGCTTCAATTGTTAGACCAATTAGAAAAGCAACTCATTCTTATGCAGCAGCATCAGCAGGTTTGTATGAATACTTGCCATAATGAAATCCATTATTCTGTATATTTTGTACATTTTTTTTACTCCTTACTCCCATCTGCCTTCTTAAGACGTTCCTTTATCTACTTTAAACAGATGAGATTGAGTGCTGTTGGTGAAGTTCGACCCGCCATATCCAACGGCCCTTGTTCAAAAAGTGACCCATCACTGCCCGATTTAAAAACGCTCCCATCACCACGCCATACACCAGTTGCTCTGTATAACGCACCCACCAGTCAGCCCTCATTTCGTACACCCTGCACCCTTCAGACAACGGCCAACGGACCTGTTTCCTCGAGCCCCTCCTCCTGCAGTACTGCTGGATCCCTGGCTAACACGGAGAGAAATTCTGTGGGCAATAATCACTTACCAGGGCAGGGGAGCAATGGAAATGTGCCTTACCTGCAGCAAAATGCACTACCTCGTAACTGTGCAACCCCTACCAGCAGCAGCAGCAGCACAATGAATGATCAGCTGTGGAAAAGCCAACATGTCAACTCCACTCAGGTGAGGTTAAATCCTCTGTGAATATCTATCGATCTATTTATGTATTAATTATTTATATCTAACTTTTTTCTTTTTTTTTTTTTGACTTTTTTTTTTTGTAGGGGCTTCTTTTTTCCTGTTTTTTTTTTTTATTTTTTTTTTTTTTTTTTTTTTTTTTTTGATTTTTTTTTTTTTTTTTTTTTTTTTTCTTTTTTTTTTGTTTTTTTTTTTTTTTTTTTTTTTAGGGGCTTAATTTTTTTTTTTTTTTTTTTTTGTTTTTATTTTTTTGTTTTTTTTTGTTTTTTTTTTTTGGGTTTTTTTTTTTTTTTTTTTTTTTTTTTTTTTTTTTTTTTTTTTTTATCAACCTTCTTTGTTTTCTTTAAAAGTCCGGGTTCGCTTTTAGCAGGTCCCAATGGTGAACGGCCACTTTCTTCCACAGGGACGTCTCCACCTAGCTGCACTAGCGTTCCAAATGAGTGTGGATATCCTGCACAGGAGGCTCAAAATCCCCTTACTTCTCCCACTGACCCTCACTCCTCTACCTCAGGTGGACAGCAAGGCCCTGCTCCGACCAAAGAGAGCATGCCTTCCTCAAACGGGCATTTGGCGGGAATGCCCAACAGCACTGCCACTGCAGGACGGCCTAATCACGTCCATCAGGGCTTGGCAGGTGCTGCTGTGCTCGAACTCTGCTCACCAGCTCAACTCAGTCCAGACAATCTTCCGCCCTCAGCCTTGCTAATGGGAAAAGCCAATAGTAACGATGTTAAAGATAGAGGGGTGGTTGCTCCTGGCACTACAATTAACAGCATTCACCTACAAACGGGCTCTAAGACGCAGGAGAACTCTGTGGCTTCATCGCCCTGTTCGGCCATGTCTACAGCCACACCTTCACCCAAATCCACAGAGCACAACAGTGCTGGCAGCCTTAACAGCCCTAGGCTCAATGGGAAAGGCCTGGAGGACTCGCAAAGCCCGATGAAGGTGGACTCTCCTTTAGTGTGCTCTAAAGCTCCAACCCCATCGCTTGTTCCTTGGGCATCGGTTTCCATCTATCCAAGCTCCAGGGAAGTTCTTAAAGCTTGCAGGTGGGCACTATTGACATTCATTCAAAGTCAGTCACAGCAAATGCTTGGTTGCTCTGAGCACCAGGCAGCACAGGCTTGTTGTGTTACTTCACAGTTGCGGCCAAGGTGTTTTTTTTTTTTCTTTTTTTTTTTTTTTTTTTTCTTTGTGCTTGTAGTGAAGAAGGCATTTAAATAGAAGTGATTTAGAAATGCTTTAATTGTTATAAGTGGTTCTGATTTAATTAAAATGTAATTATTTGACAGTGTATTTTAGCATATAATGTTACATAGCAGTTTATAAACTATGATGCATGATGACACGGGTGCCGTAATAGATTAAGAGATAGCACTTTGTCGTTGCACAGTACAGGTACACAGCAACAAAATGCAGTTTTGGCAAGTTCAAATAGTAGCAATGTGCAAATTGGCATTTTGATAGCTAGTAATATAAATATGCAAATGTATGTACAGCAATTAGTTAAGTGGAAAATGAACAACACTTCATTATGGCATGACGTGTTCATCTAATTATTACACTAAATTCCAATCTTTTGAGAATATATAACTGATACCTTTCCTGGTACCTGCCCTGATAGATTGGCTATTTTCTATGTAATTCAACACATTACATTTATTTTAATTAAATCAATGCCCCCCTGCTTCTTACAGACACCTTGGAAAAAATGGTGTATCCCCGAGTAGCATCTTATTGGACAGATGTCCGCCACCAAGGGTTCCTCCGTCACCATTCCCTCCACTACCAAAGGACAAACTCAACCCCCCTACCCCTAGTATTTATGTGAGTATTTCATGTTCTTGGTTTTATTGTAGACATGGTCGTGGTGATTTTTGCAGTTGTTGCTTTGTCTTGTCTATGTCTTCGACACAAGCCAGGACAGTTTGGTCCTGTGAGGTCTGATGGTTTAAGTCTTTGGCCCCTAGAACCTCAGTCAATTATACCGACCACATCATTGTTCATGATGGCCACATCATTGTTCAGTTATTTTGTGCATTATCATTTGATTTTAGTGAACTATTAGGTAATTGAATATTCTATATTATATGAATTTTCTATAAATGCAGCAAAATACATTATTTAAATAGTAGCGCTGTCAATTTAAGTGATTGTCCTGTGAGTGATTAAACTTAAGCGCACATTTTCACCCACTCTGAATGATCAAATTTGTTTATTATTAGTGAAACCAACTCAACATTTAACATGGGATTTATTAAATCATGAATAAAAATTTCTAGGCTATTTAATAGTTTAAATAGTTAAATCTTGACACTGAAGTTTTTCAAGTGTATAACCGCATCTGAAAACCTTGAAAGATCCTGATACACACATGCAAATATATTAGCAGTAATAAAATTGCAGTTCATAAAAAAAAAGTTTTTGTAATTTAACAATGTAATAAAAGTACATCAGCAATTTACATACTAACACCCCTATGAGAGCCTGTCATGATAACCAATTTAATTGTACAGATGTGGAAAGCGTTTGTACAGAGTTTTATTTTAATTTGTTTCCTTATTCTCTGAAATTAATTCTTAGTTTCGCGGCTGCCAGCACAACAGTGTGCTTATGAGTCACGAGGCACAAGTGTCAACACAGTACATCATTTTAACCCACAGATTCACACTGCAATCAATCCAGCCACGATCTAAACATGTTTTAATAGCAACCTTGAACCTTGTTTCTTGAATTTAAGGTGCCGATGGTCTCCTTACTTGATTGATGGAGCATAGTGATTTATTATAATCAATCATTCATAATTAAGGTTAATACTATATGTTAAGGACGGAAGTAAAAGGAAAAAAAGGCAGAAAAAAAACTCAAAATTCAACTACTAAGGCAAGTTATTTTCTTATAGAACATGTGGGTCTTTATCAAATTTAAATAATGCCCAAGTGCTTTTTGGTGGTACGAACATTATGAAACTAGAAATGTAAGACAAATATTAAGGAAACCAATGAACCATAAATAGAAAGGAAGAGGGCTTGAGTTTTGGCTTATGCATGGTTTTAGATTTCATATCTTCACCAGCAAAATGAGTCTCAATGCATGATTCCAATTAGAAAGGTCACGGGCAATGAAGAAGTATTAAAACCATTTGTGCCATTAGTTTAAAATAAAATGAGTTTACATTTTTTTTCTTTTTTTTCCCTTTTTAAAATATATTTCCCTCAGTTGGAGAGCAAGAGGGATGCGTTTTTCCCCCCACTTCACCAGTTCTGCACTAATGCGGCCAACCCTGTTACAGTTATCCGAGGACTTGCTGGAGCACTCAAGCTGGGTATGTGCGCTTTTTCATGTCTGTGTGGTTTGTATGTATGTGTATGCCTGTAGTAGGTGTTCTCTATGCTTTTATCACATACCACCCATGTTTGGTAATTGATGAGCTAAAGATTCTGCAAAGTTAGCTATTCTGTAAAGCATGTATGAACTTTGGTAGTTTAATTCAGAGCTGAAGCTTTCAGTGAGGGTAGTCTCCTTGCTATATGTTTTGTACATTATAAGAGCATGCAAGGTGAGCAGCACCACCTGCAAGCTAAATTTGTCATTACAGGTAGCATTTCCAATAGCACAACAGCTACATTCTGGATCAGCTTGTCTGATCTCAAGGCCTTCATATTGCTTGCTGCCTATAAGCAAAGATGATCTATTTATTCTTTTTTTTCTTTTGCAACTGAGGGAATTAGTTTTAGTTTAATAATTGATTATTAATAAGTGAATGGTATGTCATCATGCTAATTGTATAATTGACCTCCTGGCTTTTAACTGAATTGGTTTGATGTGTCTGGGCTTTGTTTAAGAGTCAGCAAATTGCATTCTTTGTCTCAGTTCTTTCATCCTCTCACCTGTTCTTTAGACCTTGGTCTATTCTCCACTAAGACCTTGGTAGAGGCAAACCCTGATCACCTGCTGGAGGTGAGGACTCAGTTTTCTCAGCCCACTGACGAGAACTGGGACTTAACTGGCACCAAAAAGTCATGGCGTTGTGAGAGCAGTCGATCCCATACCACTATCTCAAAGTATGCTCAGTACCAGGCATCATCTTTTCAGGAGTCTCTCCGTGTAAGTTCCACTTGCTTTTCCTATCCATGATTTGAGTTTCTTTTTGTGTGAGGACATTAGTCTCATTTTCATCATTTTCATCATATGTTCTTGTTTCATCAGTGTTTTATGGTTTTATTCAAACTTGATGTACTCTAAAGGTCATATGGATGTTTCATGTCTACAGCATGATGCTAAAGCAAACCTCGCTCTTCATGACCAGAGTTGACTTGTTAGCATAGTGTTTGAACCAGAAAGGGGGGAAACTGTATTTTTAAAAGTACTTTTATATCTTTTTATATTTAAAGTCAGTGGTGGATCATCTGTATATTCAAGCATCAGACATAGTGTCTGTTGTGACAGGCTTAAAATAATAGAAAAAAGTTCTTAATTGCACTAGTAGAAAGACGCATTCAGTAAAGCAGGGATCACCAGCCTTTTTGACACTTCAGCTACTTCATGGATACTGAGTTACACAAAGAGCTACCAGTTTGACAATAACAAATTTGCACTTAGTTTTATATAATTTTTAATGATACTCATTTGTGTATGTGAAGACACTAATCTTGTTAATGATTTCTCACAATAATGATCAACAATGACTTAATAAAATTGAGATTTTTAGATACATCTCACTAATTAGTTGTTCAGATTTTAGTGCATGCCTGCGGGTGACTTGTGGTTGTTGGTGGCGACCTGGTGCCGGCGGCCACCATGTTGGTGACCCCTGTTGTAAAGTTTGAAGGCACTAGTGGCCAAATATTGCTTTCTTGTGGAACATGGAGCTGTGGCTTTGTAGGTGGTTTGCATTTGAGCCTAAAACGAAGGGATGAGCAAAAAATGAAGGAGTGATTACTACTGACGAATGCTTTGGTTTGGCTGACTATACTGTCTTGTTAGCAACAATTTTGTTCAGATTGATCGTTTCTTTTTGTTTATTGGCTCCTCCCCCCCCTTTGGTCCTTTTTTTTTTTTTTTTTTTTTTTTTTAATTGAAGTTTTAATATTTTTGTTGACCATCATTGATGCGCATTTACACCTCTTTTCAACCATATCAAAATCTAAACTGCCATTCTTAATTGTACTTAAATTAGCACTAAGCTTTTGTTTTATATAGATTGTGACTAAACACTTAACATGTTTATTTTTAAACACCATGACCAAGACTAGTGATATAATATTGATAAATTCATTGATGATTAAATGGGAAGACCATGAGCCAGCACGCTATTGTAGTATTTGTGAGGTAAGGGGGGGGGTACCCTCATCTTATAATTGATGGTATATTCTGTGTAGTTGACTATTTGCCTGTGAAGTATGAATGTTAAATCAATTGAATTGTCATTTGTGATCATTTAGCTCTTCAGAAATATGTAAATGTCTCAGATAATCATGTATTCCAATAGGTTTTAGTCTATAAAGAAATAAATACTTTTGCTACCACCTTGCTAATGCTTTAAGTCTAATAAGAAGAGTTCCTTGTTATCTCTGGTCTATAATTTCACACAGGCATTACTTGGTGTAAACCTTGTTTGCCATAGTTGACTTGTAGCATTATACAGAGAGATAGTGACCCCTGCTGTCTAGTCTCTTACCCCTTTCCAGTGTTGTTCAGTAATATTTTCCTCCACAGTTCGCATAGGAAATCTTGGCTCATGTATTCTTTTTCTTAGCAGTCAGTAAACGGTGGCATTCTAAACCAGTTTGAACAAATCAGAATTAGCAGTGCTGTACTGTTTTGGACACCTAATTTATTTATTTTTTTCCCTGTTTGTATGTTTCTTGGCAGTATTTTCAAAAGAACAATGTTTCATGTATTTCACCTTTAAAGATCTCATAACTAGTTTGTCTATATTTGACTGATATTTAGGAGGAGAATGAAAAGAAAGGACAAAAAGAGCACTCGGACACTGAATCAGCTCCTGCAGAAACGTAAGGCTGTGAATGCTTATTGTACTGAAATTGCACATTTCGAAACCATTCAAGGTTTAAATAAACCTCTTATGTGTCTTCAGATTGGTACGACGACGGAGAGGTCCCTTTAAGCACATCAAGTTTGGGACAAACATTGACTTGTCAGATGAGCGAAAGTAAGTGCAACTGTACTTAAGACTGCAACTCAGAACATTATGTAAGGAAAGGAAGGGCTTAAGTCTGTAACACAGAGACCAGTGTTGAAGTAGACGAAGCCTTTATTTTTCTATACTTTACAGAAAAGTCAAGCTTGGTTAGTATATTCTTAGAGAAGGAATTGTGTGAGCGGTGTCTACAATCACTAGCTTTATGTTTGATCACCTTTTTTCCCCCCCTTGTGTGATTCAGGTGGAAATTGCAGCTGGCGGAATTGAGTAAGCTGCCTGCATTCGCTCGTGTCGTTTCTGCAGGGAATCTGCTCACTCATGTGGGCCATACTATCCTGGGCATGAATACTGTCCAGCTGTACATGAAAGTCCCAGGCAGCAGGACGCCAGGTCTGTAATTTGTGCTCGTAAATACATGTGCTAGTGATAGATTTCATATGTGTATGAAATATATTTAAAATGTTCATTTTTCATGTACTGATAACACCACTGGTATTTTGGTTCAGGTCATCAAGAAAACAACAATTTTTGTTCAGTCAACATTAACATTGGCCCAGGAGACTGTGAATGGTTTGCTGTGCCTGAGTCTTACTGGGGTGTTCTGAATGACTTTTGTGAGAAGTGAGTGAGTTAAAACTGAATGTTGCACTGATTGCTGCTTTATATACAAATTCTATACACCGTTATATGCTATATATTGAGTAAATTGTTTCTTTAATTATGTAGGAATAACATAAATTTCCTGATGGGCTCATGGTGGCCTAACCTGGAAGACTTGTATGAAGCTAATGTGCCAGTGTACCGCTTCATCCAGAGACCAGGAGACCTGGTGTGGCTTAACGCCGGCACAGTTCACTGGGTGCAGGCCATTGGCTGGTGCAATAATGTTGCTTGGAATGTAGGCCCCCTCACCGGTAACTATTATAAATGATTATTGTTTGCCTTCTTGGATACAAAATATGGAGGTCACAAAATGCAAATTATCTTTTGTCATTAACTTCAAAGTTCGATCTCCCGCTTTTACTTCAGCACATCAGTACAAGTTGGCAGTGGAACGCTATGAGTGGAACAAACTTCAGAGCGTCAAATCCATTGTTCCTATGATTCACCTCTCTTGGAATCTGGCCAGAAACATTAAAGTATCGGACCACAAGCTTTTTGAGATGATCAAGTGAGTCAGCCTGATGTGCACACGCTGCGCCAAGAATGTATTATTTTCATCCAGTCTTTTATCAGCACTATAGTTTTTAGTGTTCCAGTGGAGAGGTTACAAAAAAAATCAACTGTAATTGTGGTCATTATGCCCATGTGATAGGTTTTATTTATTATTTTATATTTTATTTACCCTCCCTCCTTCCTCTGGTGACAGGTACTGTTTGCTGAAGACACTGAAGCAGTGTCAGATGCTCAGGGAGGCTCTGATGGCTGCAGGCAGGGAGCTAGTTTGGCATGGGAGGTCCAAGGAGGAGCCCGCACACTACTGTAGCATTTGTGAGGTAAAGGGGATAGGGTGCTACATTTTTCATTTTGCATACTTCCCATACAGGAAATTATTTTCTTTTCATATCCCAGCTTGTTTGGAAGCTGGGGTCAGAGCGTATGGTCAGCCATGATAGAGCGCCCTCGGAACACAGAGGGTTCTGGACCCAAAGGTGGCAGCTTGGCTTACTGCTGCTCGAACCCCGACTTTCTGATCAGTTACCCAACGTCTTAAACCACTGAGCTGCCCTCTACCTACTCGATTCTACATTAGTCTTGCCATTTATAAATATCTTAAATTATTTCCTGTATATCTTTTAGCCCATTTTCTTAACTATATTTTCATTTTAATGAAACGTTTGTGAGGTGAATTTGTTTTGGTATTGGATCAGTGACCACACTTCTGTGTGTGTGTGTGTGTGTGTTTTGTGTGTCTATATATATATATATATATATAT
>JACRUU010000011.1:10897230-11064730 GCA_030449085.1 Kryptopterus vitreolus | reverse complement strand
CTGTTATTTTTTGAGAGTACACACCATTAAATTTTATGGAGCAGCGTTGTTTTACCATTTCTCTTATGTTTTCTATACATGGATTAAACTGTTTCGTAAAGAAATGTATAAAGCACACTGTCAAATTCTTTGACATGTGTTTGAGTTATTAAACAGTTTGAATGGAAATGTGACTATTGTGTGTATAATCTGTGACGCAAGAAACTGCCAGAGTGCATAGTTCTGTCAAAATTTTTTATGTTTTAATACTTGCCACTATACCTGCATTCGGGATACCTGTATCCATAATCGTTATTGCATGGCCGGAAGTTCTGTAACGTGTCCATAAGGATTTGAACAGCTCTGTGTATCCTCTGGTCTGACTGTGCTTGGTCTGCACATATAGTCAGTTCTTTGATTGCTATACTGGGCAGTCCAGACTCTTTAATGTCTGTAGAAGTGAGCAGTTTTGGAAGAACGTGTCTACAGAGCAAGGTGAAGCTCTGAGAGGGACGAATGCTGTGACAGGGTGGAGTTCTTATGCAGGAACCGCTCAGACATGAGAACACATCTGTGTGGTTGTCCTGTTCGTCTGCTTCAGTGTGAAATCCTACAGAAGGTAATTGTGCATATTAACCATGAAGTAAGTGTGGATGTGGTCAAATATAAATTATTTAGAAATTTGATGTTTAGTCACACTAATATAATTTTGTTTGTAAGCCCGCTTACTAATCATTGTGTTACTGTAACTGTTTACTTTAAATGCTCACCCTCCTGCAGGTCAATAATCCCGATTGTGCTGGCATCCATGATGAAAAGTCTTCTATCCTCCGCTATTCCAAAGATGTCTTCAGAAATGCTGGTATAATAAAGGCGGAACTGGAGGCTATTGGAGGTCAAGCTCTGGGTGATGTGGAGAATCTGGAAGGCAGCATCAGATCTGTGCATCAGTCCTGATTGGTACAGGCTTCTCAGGGGTCTGCAGCCTGCCCACACCATCACCCTGCCACAGGAACCATGATAGCGAGGAAAGGGCCAACCCTCAGCGCCTGGAAACATCTTGAACAACACAGCAGGGGTAGGGAGAAAGAAGCTGCTTAGCAATTATTCCCATAAGACAACCTACTCAACTGAGTCACAGTGTAATATTTCAGAATGTTGGTAGGGTATTTATTTGTTTATTTGAACTAATTGTAAACCTGCATCAGTTGGGTTTACCTCAGGGAGATAAAATTAGGAATTATTTAGAGTTCCAAATAAAACAACAATGTGTGTTCGATCCTACAAAGTAATAAATTATGTAGTGGAGTGATTTATTTATTTTTAAATGCCCTTTCTATGTGTTTGGTGAATAGATTTAGTAATGAATCGATACCATCACGCATACAATACAATTTATAATATCCATAGTATGTGTAATAAGCATGGAACAATCATTTTATTTTATACCTGCAGTATAAGGGGCTGTTGATTGACAGCGATCGTGTACAGTAGTCGGAGCTTGTCCTTTGTGGTAAAGTGCTTCATCTGCACACTGCCCACATCAGCCACCTCAAAGTAGCGGCGCACAATTCTGTTCAGCAAGCCTTTGAGATGGGCAGCGCAGCATTGGAGTGGCCAGACCCTGAGAACGGAGGTCAGCATGCAGTGCAATCTTTAGAATTTAACAAAGTCAGCTGCACCAAAATCATTGTCAAAATGGGATTCATTATTTTACCTTACAAAGTCTTAAGAGACATAAAGTAGGTGAAGTAGATCGACCAACCCCTGTATATTCTCAGGTAAATTGTCTAAATCTTAAAACTGCATAGAGACAGACCTGCACCATACTGTGTAACAGGATATTGGACTTGGCCAAGTTCTGGAAACGTGGTGTTGCTCGGAGAACTGCCTCAATGCTGCAGGATTTCCTTTTGCCTGCTGAGCTGCAAATGCTTTTGTCAGCCAGCTGGTGCAGGTCGGGGGAAACCAGTCGTGATAGCACCACGGGCCGCCAGGTTTCCGAATCATCTGTATAAATCGCCTCGTAAGATGTCCTGTTATCTGAAGAAAAGTCCAGCTGAGGATCCAGCCACCTTTCAAACCTGGTGGGAAGTAAAGCGAATTTGTCATCTCAGTTGCCAATTTTTATTATTATTTTTAACCAAATTATTTGCTACTTTTTGTGCTCCATTCTATTTTTGCAGAATGTGTGCAACAATTGCAACCAAAAATAGCTTAACATTCAATTAAAATATACAAACATTTGCTTTGTATTGACAACTGTTTATGTTTGAGTCTTTAAACCATTTCTTCCAATGTTGTGGATTCAGTCTCCATACAAACACTTGGTCTATATTGTTTGTTTCATGAATGGTATAATCTACATTCAGTTCTGTTTTGACACACCTTCCTGTTTTATATGTTTTCACTATTTACATTGTAGATTCTCACTGAATTCATCAAAACAATGAACACACATGGAGTAAAGTTAGTGTGAAAATCTGTTTCATATTTTAGCTTCTTCAACACTTTGCTTTGATTACCTCATGAAGCTCATCGAGACAATGCCAAGCCTGTGCAAAGCAGTAGTGACCTGAAATGGTTTGTCTTGGACCACTTGTTGCCTTTATGCAACGTTCCATCTCGCCCAAACCATCTCGATTGGCTTTAGGTCAGGTGACCTGTGGAGGCCACACTGGTGCAGTACTCCTGTTTTACAGTTTAATACACAATTCCATATGTGTTCATTCATAGTTTTAATGCCTTCAGTGAGAATCTACAATGTAAATAATGATGAAAATAAAGAAAAGAAACATTAAATGGGAAGTTGTCCAAACATTTAACAGGCTGAAAAGTGAAAGTGTGTTAAAATATAGCATTTAAATCATTATAACTACCTTACCGTATTTGCTCTTTATAAAGCATGTTGCATATGGAAGTTCCCACACAGGCATTGCATTTATCCAGACCTAGAAAACCTCTGGTAAAACTGTTGGATCCTTGTGATGGCAAAGGTGATGGATTTGAGATCACCAGAGGCAGTCCCATGTACAGGAACCAACCATGCCACCATGCTCTTACCAACGATTCTGCAGAAGCCATGTTTAAGGGACTCCAGTGAGACATCCCAACATGGTGTACAGACCTCCAGCAGTTTGAGATAAACACCAAGACTACGGAGTGTAAGGTCTGAAGATCTGTTGCCACTACACTGAGAATAATATCTGCATGGCCGATGCTATACAATGCCACACCTCCACAGGAAACACATGGAGGATACTGATAACCAATGTCGTCATGGAGACTTTTCCTCTGTGGATAAATGGACCCTGGGCTGTATATGACCCAAGGTAAACATGGTAGTTTTGTGCAATTTGTATGCAACCGAGAAAGGAGTATGAATACTTGATATTTTTGAGCAATATGTCCTTGTCAGTCTTTTAAAAAAGTTTTCATTCATCCAGTACTGTAGTTTTGAAATGTATGTGGCCACCCATAAAATCATTTGTGAACAACCCTTTATTGTTATTGTACTTCCAATGTAATTATCCCCCCCCCCCCCATTGTGCTTTTTTTAAGGCGTGCCGTTTATGTGGCATTTCTGTTCATTCTGTGTCTGGATTAAATGTATCTGGATTGCTTACAATAATCACATTCGTTGTGTGTATTCCTGTCACATGACCAAGGCTGTAGCTCCATAATGATGCTGGCCAGGGTAAAATTATTTAATTTATATAAATAATACAAACAACTGGTCTCTCATTTATTATTGTTATTATTATTATTTTTTCCTTCAGCTTTTACTTTCTCCCCTCATTACTCAGTTTCTTAATTTGTGCTTGTATAATATTTATTAGTAGCAAATGTTTGTGGACATCTAACAATTTCAGTTTTTTTTTTACAGATTTAATACGCTTATGCTGTTTATAATAATCTCTACTCTTCTGGGCAGGCTTTCCACTACATTTAGGAGAATGGCTGTGGGGATGTGCATTCATTACTGAGGCCAGGGGTGTTTGGTATGGAGGCCTGAGTGTTGGTCAGCATTTCAGCTTGGCTCCAAGGTGTTTCGGTCAGGTCAAGTTTAAGGTCATGGATGTTTGCGAGCTCTTCTATACAAACCATTGCAACCCATTTCTTAATAGAGTTCTGCCCATGTATAGCTTCCTGTAACAGGTGCCGACCTATTTGTTCCAGTGAAGGGGAATTGCAGTGGAAGTGTTCACTTTCAATTTTGTAGTATTTAGTGTATTGTTCATATGATTTAACATAGTACAATGATCACGCACATGGGTTATACAGACACCAAAATGTATTATCTAATTGAAGCTGTATAGGAACATGGATATATAAAATATACAGTGAAAATGTGTTGATATGCCCCTAAAATGTAAGGATTCAAGAGAGCATTTTGGGAGGATAACAGAGTGCACACTGAGCTGCTCTGATTCATCAGCAAAACTCGTAACCACGTGTTTCTCGTAATGAAGCCGTTAAGTGTACAGAACGCGGCTCTGTGTAATGACACGATGTGGCCACTAGAGGTCGGGCTAGGTGAGTGCGTTATTACAGCAAATTACATATTCCAAGTCTGTTAGTCATTCTGGTGATTCATGGATCTCTGAAACTTTTTTTTTTTTAACGGCCGCTCTGATTCACATATATTTTGGCCTTGTATAAACACGTTGAGTTATTTAAAGGTAGGAAATAAATATACAGGAGGTAATTATGTTCGGAAGTTTCCCGGGACAAAGTCATCAAACCACCATAGAGGAAATGCATTCATTTTAGGAAGTCGTCTGCTTCAAACGTGTTGCACAGTCATTCCATGTGAAGACTAATAGAGTAGTAAGAGAAGGATGGATTCAGCAGCGTCGTGGTCATAAAGCACACAAAAACACAGTCTGGAGTCTATACTGGAAGCAAATAAAAGTAAATGAAGCTGGGAGATTTTGTTCCACATCTTGCTGTTTTTCATTCCAGTATCAACAAGATTATTTACTTACCCCATAAAATGGGAAAATATTATTCAAATACTTTTATGCAACACCTTAAATATTCAGTTATGATGAACAAATCTCATACAGATTCTCAACAAACTATAATGTCAATTGTAAAACTTTTAAATAACATTAAGAAAAATACACGACGTGCTATTTGAGAGGTTATTTTATTTCTTCAATAATTTGATCTAAAAAAAAATATTGTTTCAAGACCATAGTAAGACTCAGCAACTGTATTCTCCCCCCATTTGATGTCCCAGAAAACCCAAAGTATGTTGACAAGAGTAACACATTTTCACCACCTTCAGTGCAGATTTTGTTGCGTTGTTTCCTAAACAGAATCCATCACACATGAGTTTGGTCATTTCACAGTTTGATTCTCTTCCAGGTGCCAAGCTACAGTCCGAGCTGGTCTGACTACAAATCCTTTTCATCTGGCTGATAAACACTGCTGGAAATGTAATAAATGCTGCATTGCAGATGTTAATGGCTGAGAAAAACAATAATCAGAACACCCACACACTAAGAATCGGTACCATGGTGTATGCTGTGTATGTAATTTAATGATTTAGGCTCTGGGTTGCTAATCAGAAAGCCAGGGGGGTGTTTCAAGCCCCAGCCCTGACAAGTTGCATCAGATGGGCCCTTGCAAAAGACCCTTAACCCTCTCTGCTTCAGGGGAGAGTGTATCATAGACTCCAGATTCCTAATAATAGAATAGAATTTATTTGTCGTTATATACATTACAGCACCGCACACACTACTGTAATGAATGTGACTGGGAATTGCACGTTCCTCATACCTCCAGGGTTCGATTCCAGCCTCCACCACGTGTTCTCCCCGTGCCTCAGGGGTTCTTTCTCCGGGTTCTCCGGTTTCCCCCGGTCCAATGCATAATCATGCATTTGTGTGTGTGTGTGTGTGTGTGTGTGTGTGTGTGTGTGTGTGTGTGTGTGTGTGTACGTGCGTGTCCCCTGCGATGGGTTGGCACCCCATACAGTGTGTGTCCTGCCTTGATGGTCAAAGACACTCCCCGCGACCCGAGGGAAGATCTGATAAAAGCGGTAGAAGATGAATGAATGAATGCTTTTTCCATACTTCTATATAAACACTCAATAGGAAGCTGAGGAGAAGAAGATCTGCCAGTTTGATCAGTTTTATCCCGGGCTGGTTAGACCAGCCTGGGACACTCAATGTCAGAATAATCCCATTTCATCCCGAACACAAGCTTCAACACGCTGCTTACAAATTCTTAGGAGAGATTTCTCAATTTCATCGCCTACTGTGGGTGTTTTCGGAGGTGTTTAAACGCATCTTTATCACAGGCAGCAGGAGATATAGACTAGCCCGCACTCGTTCACTGCACGCTGTATTCCAGACCAGATCTGCCAGAGTGACTGTTAAATCATATACATTACAAGATCAAATACTCCGGAGGCATATGAGTCACGGAGAATTAATCACCGGCGTGTTGGTGAAGGTACCGGCTCTGGAGGAAGCCAACTTTATTGACCGAGTGACTCAAGGAAATCTCATTCATAGAAGCGACCGCTGGGCTAATAGGTTAACTGACACCCACAGGTTAAATAACACTCCAGTGTAAATAAAGATGTGTGTGTGGAGGCCGCAGGGCGCTTGGCTGTGTGTTTTGGCCGTTTTATATCGGATAGGGGGAATAACTGGCATCTGGCTGCTTTGTAAACAAGAGTGTTAAAGCCAGAGCCGTTAAAGAGGACAGAATTCCCCCGAATACCAGTCCGGGTGAGTGTCCGTGCTGATGGGCTGACTCACAGGAAACACTGGATTATACTACGCTTTCAGCCAAAGAACACACACACACACACACACACACACACACACGCTTTTTGAGTGAAACAAGGTGAAAACTAGTGTTGTTCATTACGGCTTGTTGCTCCATGAGTAATACCTTGAGAATCACATCACATCTGCCTTCAAAGCATGATGATACAGAAATCACTTCGAAGGTTCACGAAACCAAGTCTTTCTGTGTAATAATATAAATACCACGCGATGGCAGTGTTGCAAAACCACAACCACCCCCCGCCCCCCCCTACACACACACACACACACACACACACACGCACACACATGCACCATGCTCTTCCACAGAAAGATTGACCTCATCGTTTTGCTCTTTGACAAAAGAAATTCACATATTTATCGATCGCATGCAGAGTTTGCGGTTTATGTAATTGATTGTTAGTTTAAAACAAACAAATAAACTAAAGCATTGATCGCCACTATTTTTTTTAAAATATCTGTATACCACAGAGCAATTAGGATAGCATGCATTCATTGTGGAATAAAACAGATGTTTGTTTGTTTTTTGTTTGTTTTGTTAGATGAAATAAATGATTGTTCAGTTATTAAAATGGTCAATGACATGTTTGTTCACGCATCAGACACATCACATCTTAATTAGTATAATTAGTAATAGTCTGCTGATATATTGAGCAGCATGTCCTGTATCTCCTCTGCACTTTTGTACAGAACGATCAAGTGTAAAAGCTAAGTAGGTGAATGGTCACATCATTGCATTAGTCAGAGGCCAATATAAAAATAGGTAATCAAAAAGTCTGTCAAGCAACAAGTTTGAAAGCGTTGCTATTGCCTTTACTGTTCATTACGCTTTATTGGGAGCAAAGTCAACCCACACTGAAAATATAACCAGGTATAATGTACCCTTGTACCGTTTACCAATCTTGAATATGCTTATGAATATCTTGAACACAGTGGCCGTGCAAGCAACAGTGTGTAAGTTGTTTGGAATCTCTGTTATAGAGGTTAAGGGTTGACAACACATGTGAAATAATGGGATTTGTTGAAGTTTTAGGGCAGAGGTGTGTGTATGTGTGTGTCTGTGTGTGTGATGAATCAGTGTGGCAATGTTGGCATGGTGACAGAATGTCTTTAGAATGTCTTTGGCTCTCGGCTCGCTCTCACCCACTCCAGATCCACCCTGAAACCTATAGTGCTGCTCTGCTCCAACCCTCCTCGTGGAGTTGTCTGTTGCTGAAGGAATTATTGGAGAAGGAGAAAGTAAAATCCAGGTTGTAGCTTCCCTTACTATATCTCTGTCCATGACTCATCTCTCACTCACTCACTCACTCCATGATGTTCCCAGAGAGATTCATTTATAATTTCCACTTTTTTCATTTATTATTTTCCCATAAAATTGAGACTTTGTTTTTTTTTTTTGTGAGGGTAATTTTTGTAATAAAAAGTCTCTTTTTCATGAGCACTGTGATGTAAAGCACACCATTTGCAGGTAAAATAATAGTACAACGCTGTGTGAGAGGCACAATTAGAGAGAGATCTCTGTGTGATAACTGTCGGAGAGGAACAGTGGGTGCTGTGCTTGTTTCCATTTGTCTTGTTAAATACATTCAACCTATGATGATGATGATGATGATGATGATGACGTGTTTTCCACTGGATGTTAGTTCAGTTATGACTGAACTGACATCAGTCGGTTGGATCCAGTGAAGGCTTGTCCCCTGTGTCAGCGTCATTCTGTGGACATGTACCATTGTCTGTAATGGTTTGCCTTTGCATGTCAACAAACCCAAGATTGAAAAATATGACTGTTAACAAATGACACTTGTCAAATATTACCCCACATTTGACAAAGGTGTGTGTGTATGTGTCCAACGCAACACTGTGTTTGCTCATTTACCACAAACCATGAGCAGAACTTTCCGCTCTGTTCGGCTTTACAGTTATACTGGTGCTCAAATAATCGATCCATGTCCTATTATGCAGAAATGTCTCGTATTGTAAACTACTCCAGAACAAAAGCAAACCATTCCTATTTTTATGAATACAAAAACTCCAGTCTGATTTTTGCACATGGCCAGTGAACACAATGCACCTTCACTGGATATATGATTCAGGCTTGGCTTGACTCACACTGGGGTGACTTGTTGTCCTTCTGCCTACCATGTACTTTTGCCAATAATATTTTTTACTACGCGTCTAAGTTTTCTCGTTGCTCACTTCTTCCATGCTCCTTTTATTTAACATTTTCAAATTTAGGGAGGGGAGGGCAGTTCAGCTTTGTAGAGGAAGCATTGTCATATCCACTAGGAAGTGTGACTCAGCCATGTAACATTTTTTGAGGCTTATTCAGCACTGCCAAGGAAGTGGTGCCTTAAGAGTACTCAAAGAGCATTGAGAAAGTGACCCATTAGTGTACATTGGTATATATCAGCTTTATCACTGTATGACAAGCATTGTTAAATATACATAAGGAACAGATTTTGATACACTGACAGGGAAGTAGAGAGAGAGAGAGAGAGCGTGCGAGAGAGAGATAGAATTGCATTTAGACCCTCTTTCTTCTGTAACATGTCTCAGGTTTCAAACATTGTGCATGTGAGACATCATTTCGAAGAACACATAGATAAGATACTAACATTTTAATGAAGCTGGACCCTGTATCAAAACAACTAAGATTAATAGTCACAAGTCACACACAACACTGCTGTATTGTATCTCAGTAGTCCTGAACTAGGTGCAAAATGTAACTTTCATACCAGACAAGAGAGCAGGTTTCAAACATAGAAAAAAAACTATGATGTACAATCTAAATCACCCCTTTTCCGGCTTAATGTGTGCTGTCATGCACATAAAATGTATATGCAGTATACTAATTGTTTGACCTTTTTATATATTAAATATTTAAGCATCACTTTATGAGCAAAGGGAAATATTTCATGTGGCATCTGTATAGACTGTGTATACAGCTTTAGAATTAGAGAAGCTGAAGTTTACACAAGAAGAATGTTAGAGCGTTGAATCATTTATCAGTTGTGTTCTCTATTATGGACTCTCGACAGTGAGGGTTTGTAGGTAATCTTGTGCAGATAAACCTTCAAAGCTTTGTCCTTCGCAATGGATAATGAACATTTCTAATGAACCATCGTATCAAAATGTCACACTACCAAGGACCCCCAGAGTAAGTTGGGGTTAAATGCATTGTTCATGAGCACAATGGCTGCTGTCAGAGGAAAGAGATGAATGTTAAAGAGTTGGGGTTGATTGGCAAGTCAACAATCCTAATATCCCTCAAGCATTCAGACGAGGTGCCTCCTGTTCTTGATGTGTAACAGTAACCCACTGAGATACTCAAGTGCACAGGTATCCCATTGGCTGTATATTTCCACTTCAGCTAAGTGATTTTATGTTCAGTACATGTGACATGGCCGAAATGTTTTGCACATGACTGCATACGTTGTGGAATTAATACACAATTCCTATCAGGAGAAATAGCTACCAAAGATGAATACACGAATCAATGAATGAATCATTGAACTAAATGAAATAAATGGTCTAATGCAGGTTAATATATGGATCATATACCATTGACACTAATGATTAGTTAGAATGGATAAAGTCCAATAAACATGTGATCAGTTGTGATAAAAAATACTGTTCGTTTGTCACATTTTATTCGAGTGACCCAATTTAAGATGTACTTATGTTGTCCAGTATGTCTCCACCTCACTGTATGGCAAGTGAGACTGCACTAAGAAAAGATGAGCCACCAAAACTTCCGGCATGCCGGATAAAGTGCACTTAGTTGATTAGAACTCCAGCTCATACTCACGTTCTCACATACACACAAACCAAAGAGCACACTTCATCCAGAAGGCCAATGTAATGTAGGCCAGTCGCTAGGCAACTGTCTTACTCTAAAGCTACTCGAAACAAAAGGACTCACTCTAAAATCACTCTGTGTTGTGGAGTAGAAGATCCTTGGTGGAGAAGGGCAGCAAGCGTGGGCAGCATTAACTTTCTCTTCCAGCCAGCGTTAGTCTGCCTGGAGATGCCGCTGGAACAGCTATTCGGCTGCCAAATGAAACCAGCTCATCAGACGACATTTTTTTACATCAGGTGCTTGCTAATATAATTCAATAAACAAAGGCACTAGAGTGTCTGAAAAGCAGTGGGAGGAACGAGCGGGGCAGAGAAGAAGAAAAAAAAAGGAGCTGTACAGGGTGCTTGTGTCATGTGCTGTTCATTGCTGTCATGCTCTCTTCCTCTTTTTCTCCCTCCATCATTGATGGCTTCTTTCCCCTCCTCCTCATTATTGCACAAGTGTTTCCTTTCTGTCCAGCGCCGGCCATGAATGGGAGGCTAACCCATGTCACATGGCTCATGGCCAGGGTCAGATGCTCCCTGACAGTCGAGCTGTTCCGCTTCATCAGGACTTTGGCGGCGCTTAGCTATGTCAGCTGCCTGGCCAGGGCTTGGGCATTCGTGGGCATCAGAAAGAGTGCTGGCACAAGACAAGTGTTCAGACCCACTGCCAAGCAGGGCGCAGTGCTCCATTGGCTGCCAGGCCGTTAGCCTCACACTCACCGTCTCCCTCTCAGCCCTCTGGTGTGAGGCTGTGCCATCTGGCTTGTGTGGAATCACTAAACTTTATGTAACATTATGTAGCTGAAACGATCAATGTGAAGCTTCATTAGTGTGTCACTAATACATTAGTTCCCATGTTCAAATGCAGATGATGTTGGAATGCGTGAGTGGAAGACACAACCGAGCTAGAATATTCTTGTAACATATGTACAACATAAACGCTTATAACTTATTATTCGTTTCAGTCCCAGTCATTTTCTCACTACTAGGTAATTGCCTGAATTATTCCTAAAACTCTACTTACATGAGTCAAGGCACACATTCATTTTCTGTCCTCCCACAATGTATGTAGTCATGTCTGAGACCCTGTTTTGCCTTGTCACATGTACTGAACATAATAAATAGCATATTGCGATGCACTGCAAATTAAAGACCTAATTAACTTAAATATCTAAATATCTGGGAGGATTAGCAATTCGATCCTTCAGTGTCTCTAGTGTCTAGTCTCTTGAGTAGTAACAGTGGAAATTTCCATTCAGGAGGTTGGGATGTGAAGTCAACGGCAGGCAGTTACAAGACCATTGTCTGCTTCTAATGTTGTTATTGTTATGTCATTGTTATGAATGATGAGCTGTCATATTATCCATGTTAGTCTGTTTCCCTCTTTTCATGCCATTGGCAGGATGCAATATGGGAAAGCTTACACCTTGATTCACAACACCAAGAGAGTAGAAAGGAAGGGAGGGAAAAAGGAAGCATGAAGCATCCGCCTGTATGTGTGTGTGTGTGTGTGTGTGTGTGTGTGTGTGTGTGTGTGTGTGTGTGTGCGTGTATCTGCAAGAAAACTGGTCACTGGATTCTTTTTCCTTGGTCACTGGATTGCAGTAAGAGAAGGGAACATCTAGTAATCTTGGATGTGATATAGAATTAATATAAAGTGGTAAATGAACGTTATTAAAATTGGGAGTCACTATGACAAACCAAAACACCATGTTTGTTACACAGTAAGTAGAAATGTATTATCTAACCAAAAGTTTTTTGACACTCGACATTTATACACGATTTATGAACATGTCATTCCAGACTGAATCCCATTTTGCTGTTATATCCTCCACCTGATGGGATGACCTTCCTCTGTAAAAAAAAAACAAAAAAAGGGTGGTGGTAGCGAAGTGGTTAAGGCATTGGGTTCAACTGCTGCTAGTGTGCCTCTGAGCAAGGCCCTTAACCCTCAGTTGTAAGTCACTCTAGATAAGAGCATCCGTCAAATAATGTAAAAAAGACTGTGTCTCAGTCTTTTTACTGTCGTGTGGGGAATTTGTGTATCTGTGGTATTAATTTCCATGGGAAAAATGATCAGACATTGCTATCCTTTAATTTGCCATCCTTTGAAATTATTAGTAAGTGGTGTGCACAAATAAAAAAATAAGTGTGGCAGATTTGGCACAGAGATTGTGTGACCAGTAAGAATTCCTACAGGAATAGACAAGATTGGGATCAAATAACAATCCTGCACACCAACCTATGTAATACACCCTCACCGATATTCTCCAGCCTGCTGTTGTGAAGAGACAAACCTATGCCTATTGTGTTGTACACGCAGTGGGAGGTAGCCAGTGATGCCTACAGGATAATACCATCAATTCTACAGCAGGACAAGACTTGCAGTTTGTTTATGGAGTGTATCGCCTATTGAGGCCCCACAGGTAGACTGAGAACTGAGTAATTTTTAGAGAATGTGCTCCTGCCCACGCAAGGGGCTGCCAGAGATACAAAAGTGCCTCAGCAATCTTTCTGCCCCTGGTTAAAGCTATGAGGTGTGATTCATGGCAGGGTTTGGTAACTGGATATTACAGGCATCATCACGCCGATCTGTCTGCGTTAGTACTATTTTATAGATGGCTTCTGTTTATTGATCTTACATTATTAGTATTATGCTACTCATGAAGCATTTATACACCTTCTAAGGTGTACACTCGCCTAGTAAATGTTTATGTAAGAGTGCATGAACTGATTTTATTTGGTTTAAATGTCCGTAACCATATATTATAAGAAAGTCAAAGTCTTCAATGGGATTTCTACTTTAATTGTAGACAAAGAATTGTGAACAGAAATTGTTTATTAGTGCTTAATTCTGCTTATAGCCGCGTTTGGCTCCTTTTGTAGAACAGTTTGAAGGAGGTATTTTTTTGCACCAAATGTCTCTCCAGCCAGGCTGGTTCTCTCTTCGCCATAATGATGGCGCACAATCACCATGGCACCCAGTGGAGCAGATGGATTTGACTCTGGGCAATTGAAATGTAGAAACTTTCATTGTCAGTTTGTAATCTGCCCCTGGCACTTGGGTTTATATCAGTTCTGTGTTTCACTATGAGTCACTCAGGTAGTGAAGGCGAATCCAACACTAAAGCAAGTGCTCATTAGGGAGGCATTTTATTCTGAGCATTCTTGTGTGCCATGGAATATTGAAAAATAAAAACGTTGCTGCTTAATGTAGACACTTCACTCCATCTTTCCTTGGCCACGCACTTTGTGGGCAAATAAACATGCTTAAAAAGACATTTTTGACAATACATTTCATATGCCAAATTTTGCGCTGCATTTTACTGCAAATTTACTCGGTTGCCCAGGAAAGGTCAGGATTATATGTGATTAATATATTCTCTGTGACTTTAATTTCGTGAGATATCTGGGAATTAGCTTGTGAGGTGTGTATTTGCCTTTGTACATTTTTATATATATATATATATATATATATATATATATATATAAATGTCTGTGTGTAATAGAAGCAGTAACACTAGTCGCGAGAGGCAAACTATTTTACTGAGCACATGATATTGGTGATGTAAATGAGCTGGAGATCTGCCCAGCACTCTCCACCTTCACCTTTGGCCTAAAATGTGTAATGCTGGGTCTGAGGAGGGGCTGAGGATAAAAGCCAGGCCTCTGCTCTGAGCCTTATTATCAATCCCTGCTGTCGGCCTCACAGAGACCCTGGCAATGCATGAATTAGCATTCCACCCCTGTCCCAGTGTGCCCTGGAGGACACCCGCTGATGTCATCTCAAAGCACTTGCCTCACAAGTTATCAAAGAAGCAATTTAGTCCCATTACATGGCATTCAGAAGTTTACATTACTGAAATGCTTTCACTGGACATCCTCTTCCTTTTAGAAATTCTTATTATCAGGGGACGACATGGCTAAACTTGTGGTTTGGAGGGTTTTTAAATTAAAACAACAATTGTTCAATTTAATAAAGGAAATGATAGCTATGTGGTTGCTAGAATATTTGTGAATGAATATGAACAGATGAAAATATTGTTATATTAAGTATCTAAAATATTATATTTATATTAAATACATTTGAATTCATAAAAAACACTATTTTTAAAAAAAAAGAAATGAGGATATTGATTTAGATAGTACTTTCTAATAATCCCATAGAGTCACAGCCATGTGTACGTCATGGGTGAGGCATCAGTAAGAGTAAACATCTCAGCCATGGAGCAAACCTGACTGTGTTCTCCTTACTTTCTTGCTTTTTATTGAACCGATTCCAAATTTCACAGGCTGGGCCAGTCCAGGGCCCTGTCTGTACCGAGCACATACAGGCCCCATGACCACCTGCACTGTTTCTATATTCCTTCTGTCCAAACAGTATAGTGAAGGGAAGGGCCATCATTGAAAACACCTGGGCCTGTTCATTAGCGCATACCTCGCTGTCCTAGCTTTGTGCTGGTTACCGCTCGGCAAAGGCCATTTCAAAGCACAAAAGAACGAATGACATAGTGCACACACTTTCAAATGTGCAGCTTCCACTGGTTACCATACTGTTTTCTAAATTAACAATGTTCTTTTAGGCTCTAATGAGAAGCATGCTGTAAGCACCAAGGTGTTTTCTGTTTATAGTTTCTGTTGATAAGTTGCCTTAATATGCACAGTATTACTTAGTAATGTAATGAACAAATTACATTTCACAAGATGGAGGGATCTGGGGGGAAGAAGTTATATTCAGGTATAATTGCACTGAAAGTTGGAAAATGAAATGTAACCAGTGCTGCTGAGAGGAACCGATCTGTGCTCCTAGGAAACTGAATACTGTGACTGTCTCTGATAGATGACATTCTCTACCAGATACAGGGATTCTTCATTAGTTTGTGTTTGACTGTAAGCCTTGATATCATTTAGACAATACAGCAGACTCCTGGTGAGGTGGAAATGGAGGGCAAATTATTGTTTTGTGTCAACTTTTAGATTAATTCTATTTTTGTTTTCACTGATTTTTCATTCAGTTGGTGTATGAGCGAGATGGAGACAGCGCCTCACTGTGTGTTCTGGGAAAAGGACCTTCCAGATTAATAATGGTGATAAGGATAGAGCACACTGTTGTCATATGCAGGATTCTATTTTTGTCCTTAGCAAAATTTTGACAGTCTGTCAGGAGTGTGCTGCCCTACAAATTTCATCACTGAAACCATGTGTGTTCAAATAGAATTCTCTTTCCTATACATGGTCCTCCAAGAAATAATGAGAAACACTCGAGTATATGTTTCATTGCTTTTTTTATTGGGTTCTCAACATTTATTTTAAACATTTATTAAGAGTAGGTTACTTACCTATTCACATAATGGACTGATGAACATTGTTGGCCAGCCTGAAACCCAGCAGACAATGTAGCTGTAGATTGTACCACACAGAAATCTACATTGTATGCCAGGTTCGGGACAGCACAAAAGAGTCATCATTCGCCCTCGCAAAGTGATGGGCTTCTGCATGTGCAAAAGATTCACATTCATTATTTCTCAGCCGTCAGCAACTGAAAGCATTCACACAAACCCAGCCACTATGACAGCCTAATCACACAAAGAATGTGACATCTTGCCTTGTCCTTTGTCATCAAATCACTCAAACTGCATCTTCAACAGTCAGCCGAGAAACAATGGCTGGATCCATTCATCGGACAATACCACCATGTCAAAACAGAAGTCTGAAATAATTTCCAGTTGCTTCAACAACCCCGTTGCATCTAGAGTGCGTGTCAAATTATTTAGAGAAACAATAAACCAGAAACACAATAAACTAATGGAGATGTATGAAGAGGTCAAATTCGGAAACACTTTTGGACAGTTAAATGAAACAACGAGAGCCAGTAAAGCTTTGGGTCCTTCTAATACACAGAAAGAGTGAGAGAGAGAGAGAGAGAGAGAGAGAGCTATTGTGTGAATGACAGGACAAAGTCCACATACCACACAATTGCAATGGAATGTGCCAACAGGAAGCACAGAATGCCATCAGAGACCCAGTAGCCAGATGTAGCTGCTGATTGCAACACAGGATCTACACTGACTACTGAGCAGCTCATGAGCAAACCAGTATGGTGCAGAAAACAGCCTTCGTTGTAAAACGGAATCGTCTTCAGTGCCTGAGAGTAGAGAGAGAGAAGGATGGTGGTTAGAAAATGTGAAAAGAGCTTTCTTTATGCAAACACGCACAGAGGGACAATTTCATGATGGGCATTTTTAAGCACACTGTTAAGGCTTACAAATAGCCCTCATTTATCCCCATTAGCCTGCAGACAAGCAGGCATACAAAGAGAAGCTGTGATTCTTCTAAGCATGAAGCGCTTCTGTTAAACAGATAGACAGAGCATTTTGTTTCAGTAATGCTTTTGTTCAAATATGAGCAAGTGAGAAAGTGAGTGAGAGAAAGTTGGTGAAGTCTATGATTACAAACAATGGACCAATTTTTTTAACCCTTCAACACCTAGTAGCCCCTGGGGGGGGTGAAGTCTTACGCACTAACTACCACTTTCTTTTCTAACAAACATTTCCTAGTACGTTCAGTAAATCCATTCATTCATTTATTCACCTTCAGTAACCCCTTTATCCTTTTCAAGGTTGTGGTGGGTCCAGAACCTATCCAAGAAACACTAGTAGGAATACATCCTGCACAGGAGAAATGTATGCCTGACTTGGCCTACCAAAATCTTTTGGCTTTTGACAAGCTGACTCATGTAGACAGCTCCACATCCTCATTAAGCTCAGCATACCTGAGACCTTGTGACCACTTGATCAAACATTCTTGGGCCAGCTGATGGTCACTTGACTCAAATTTTTCTTTGTTATGGAAACTGTTCCCACCCATGTGCCCCCGTCTAAATTCCAGCACAATGTCCCTGCTAACTGTCAGGCTCTGGAACCTAGGCTGGGAGAGTCTGAGCATCGGAGTTCAGAGACGTTCAGTGATATAAAAACAGATTCAGTAGGAGATACTATATAAGCTGCACAAATATAGCTATAAGGCTGTATATTCAATAATGAGGTTCCACTGTCATGAGAGAGGAAACTTGTTTTGAGTGCACAGAAAATGGGAAATTCAGGCTTGTCACATTAGAAATGCTGATGTAAAAATTACATTGTTGACTGAATGAAATATGTGTTTGTGGTTTGATTTTTGGGATCTGCTGACAAAGCCTTTGTGGCATTTTAAAACACTGTTCACCACAACATGTACCGTAAATCACATTTTATTACAAACACCAGCATATTCTTAAATATGGAGAAATGATTGGGCCATAATCATATGAGAAACATTTTAAGGTATTTACGGAGGTGCAAAAAGTTCTCTGATCAATGATCATTACATAGTGACTGTTTTGTCCTGAGGTCTGCATATGGCATACAATTCCTAGAATTAAGAGTATCTGGAATACACAATACTTAGTTTAACTCAATCATTTTCTTTTGCCACATTTCAAGGTGTTCAGCTCATGCAGCATTTTCCAGACTGACAGATACATAACTATACCAATTTTACTATGAAATCCCAATAAACTAATATTCATAGAAAGGAAACTGTTAAAGATATACAAATGATTTTTGCCATACCAGTATTGAAATCTTTATTACTCTACACTTCTATATAAACCATTTCATATTTATAACAGACGTTTTTCATTTCATGGTTTAACAAAATGTTATGAGTTTAATTTCACAAATTAAAGCAATGAGCTGAAATATGTGACAAATGTAAAAAAAAAAAGGCATTTCTTGTTTTTTTTTCCATGTGTGTGGTGGGAGGAATACGGGAAAACATGGCGTGATGTTTTCTAGGGAGGTATTTGCTTCTTGCTGCTACACTGTTGTATGCACCAGGGGTGAGCCACAGACTCAGTAATGATATGTAGCCATCAGACACATTTTGGAACAATTCACTCATCACCTTCCAGGTCTAGAAATCAGATCAGAGGAGGTGCGGATGATACAAGGAGAAAGAAAGTGCTAGGGATTCATGGTTGTATTCTATATAAGCTAAAATGACTAGATTGAGTTTGTTATTTTATGACAAAAATACACCTCCCCACCGAACACACACCAGATTAAACTATAATTGACAAAGTGAACAACAATTGAAGTGGATGATAGATTCAAGCTTCAATTTTCACAAAAAGTCTAGCAAGGAAAGAATAAAAATTATGAAATGATATAATACATATAATGTTTCAGTGTTCTTACCTAAGAGGTAGCAGATGGCATAAATATAACATCAGAATATGAACCCTCCAAACCTATAAGAAAGAAAAACATATAGATCTACAGTTAATTGAAAAAAATTATTTCTGAAAACAATATCACTACTGCCGGCAAATATTTATAATGATTGATTTGCTTTTAGTAGTCTGTGATGAGATATAAGAAAATGACCATCTGGGAAATTGTGAAACCCTCATGTTCATGTTCAGTAGATAATTCTCCACCAATCTTAATCCACCAATATTCTAGCAGAAATATATTTGTAACAGAGAACATGCTAAATTATTTTCAAATGGTTAGAGAATATATCCTTTATTGCAAATTGGAAATTGTATACTATCAAAAAACTTTTCCTTCAGTATATTTTCCCCACTATAGGATACACTGGAGAAAACAAGAGAAACAAGCAATAACATAGATTTTTCAAAAAGGAGTTGATTATGCTAAACCAACAGGATTTGTAGATTGTGTGTATATATATATATATATATATATATATATTATATACGATATATATATATATATATATATATATATATATATATACATACTGTGAACTATTTGGAAAGATCGTATGCAATACTATTAATACTACTGAGTGAAATGGCTTCTTTGCTGGCAGTAGATCTATTGATGGTGGAGTAGATAACTGGCAAATCTACAGCTTGTTTTCTGGGTGCTGCTCCTCACTATTTTTATTATTATAGCTTTAGGGCTAAAAATGGGAGGGCATGGTTTAGAGTGGGGAGGGGGTAATATCCTTGCTGGTATGGCTATTTCTAGAGCCCCAGCATGTTACAGTTGATGTGGGTTTCCTCTAAGATGCCTGAAAGATGACTGGTCCTGACCACATCCACTTCTGAGCAACAGCCGAGCCCCTGACCAGAGTTTTGTCCACGTGGTCTGCCACTCAACAGGAACTGAATCATTGCCTTCACCCACCAGAGAAGGTGGGGCACCAAGTGGAGCGGGAAGGAGTAAGTGTGAGTGTAGGGGTTTGTGTGAACGTGTTCCTGTTTGAGTGCAAAGCTAGGGTTACATGATGCAACTTTTATGCAATTTTTGTTATTTGCAATACACCTGCATTTAAATTACAATTCTATCTTATGCAATTCACATTAGGCAATGTCCAATCAGTGGACTCAAAAAAGACAGAAGATGTCACCAGGTAGACAAGTAAATAAACAAATCTTTGGAAAATAGTGGTATTTAATAATATTTGTTTAACATGTAATTTGTCTGACAACAAGTGTCACAGAACAAAAAAAATCATATAAATGTTTTGTATATTTTTGTAGATGCATAGCATAAACAAAACTTGTGAGAAAGGCTTATACTTATCCTTAAATGACAATTTGAGAATCACAGAATACTTCGTAAATTAATGCACAAACACAACCTACAGCCTCTGAGACCCTGTGCTTATTAACGTGTGTATTAGCTAGAAAGAAGTGAAAACCGTCCAAAGTGATATTTCCTTCACACTCTTATCAGCAGCCCTGCTGACACAATCACAACCAACCCAGACCCATTTTTCCTTATGGCACCATACCAAAAACCTCTAGACTCCTATATCTATGCCAACCACTGTTCACATACTGATCTAATAGATCTAAAAATCTAATTTTTTTTCTTAAGACCCCATGTTTTCTGCCAGTTTCCTGCCCTCATGCTGTAAGCAGTGTGAAAATGTCAGTTACCATTGTGACTTCCTCTGAAGATTGTTGCCTTGAACATGGCGGTATTCCCAGAGCTACCGTATGAAAGTGGGTAGAGATTTGAGGAACTTCATGGGTCAAAAGACAGATGTATTGCCTTCATAACAAGGTGGTCCTTTTACATTCCAGAGTCTGATGGCTTGTTTTTAAAGTCTAATTTAATTTGAGGAAGAGTCTTCAGCTGCAAAATGTCTGATGAAAGGTCATGTCTGAGATCCTTGGTCTGGACCTCATCAGAGGCCTGTAAGAGATTCATTTCACTTCACTTATATTTACTTGCCCTACAAAGAGCGTGGGTACGCTGCTGATTCTCCACACTTTCATGAAATAATTTCATTAGCTGATTGCTCAGAATTTGGGGAAGTCGGCGTAATTGATTCTGATTCAGTTGCCAACCCCCATGTAAGGTCTCTTTTAACCTTCAGGTTTGTGATCTGAAGCATCTACAAGAACATCTTGCCACTGGAAAAAGTAAGCTCACAGGAGTACTGTGAAAAGTATGTGCCTTAAGGCTTTTAATGCAGTATTTATCAGGACAAAAAGTTCTTAAAAAGAAAGGTTTAAAAACAAAGCTTTCACCACTATGTAAAGCACACTTGGTGTCTGCCATAGAGGCATACACACATGCGTACTGTAAATACACATGCTCTGCCATTCAGGCTGAGACATTCACAGTCACGGTCAACTTCATTACCACAGTACTGTTGCGGCAATGCCTCATTTCAGTGTGCTGGAAGGACACTTACACACATACACTCGACGGAAGTGCAAAGGATTTATGTTCTTCAGTGTGAATAACTCTCCGAGTTGCCCTAGGTCCAGCCGCGCTCTTGAACCGCGCTCAAGTGTATAGCATTACATCTAAATGAAGGCCGATAAATTCCGTTCCATTAGAGCAGCACAACACTCCTTAAAATAGCCATAATACTTACTCTGTTTAGGAGCACACTGACCCTCTTGCTGATGTCTGAACCACTTCCACCTTCATGTGCACATAATAGAGGCAGTAAAAAGTTTGGCCTGCCGAATGTGCCGAATGATGCTCCAAAAGCAGCATCAATAATCAACATTTTTAGAGCAGTGCACACTGCAGAGCCTTTAACAAAACATGCATTCTGTATGAACAACCATCCCTTAAGATATAAAAGCAAATGGAGAATACTGCTTTTCAGCACTGAGAGCTTACTGGATATTGAGCAATTTCTATTCATGGTCCTCGTTATACAAACTCAGGAAAAGTCTAGCCATTTCAAATGACATCGGAACAATTAAACTTGAAATAAAATCAATGTTTTACTATTTGTCTGCAACTCTTTTAAAATGTGTAAAATGGCCAGAAATCACAGACATAACCAGGTATGGTATTTGTACCTAGGTTATTTAGGGAAGGTCTTTGTCTTTTCCTTTTGTCTTTGATAAATTTAATGTGCATCTTAAATTATCTGTTTACCTTGGCTTTCTATAAAACCTGAACAAAAGTTGTATGCAGATTATAGCTAATTATATTTTCAATTCTCAATGTGTCTCACAGCTGTTCTTCTAAACAAACCGCTTTTGTATATCTCATTGTTTCTTATTGGATTTGAACAAATTATTCTTAATTAAGATAATCATTCAGTTATTTACTACTGGCTTGTTCTGTACTCTGCTGGGTCACCTACCCATGGAAGCTTAACAGTTTATACTTCCTTCTTAAGAACACAAAAAGCAGTTGATATTTTTTATTGCACATTTACAGATTATATATAAAAAATTACTTTTTTGTTTATAGGGATGACTCAACATTAAAAATTAAACATTAGCTTAAGAAAAGCCTACGTACATTGGGCAAAACCCAATATGCTAATGGAAGGAATACATTTTACAAATTTGAATGACTGGATGTGGTATTCCCATTTCCAATGATTCTCTTGTTCCATGATGTGTTTCCATATGCCTCTCACTTTCTGACCAGCCTAGATTTACAGAAGTTCTGTACACTCTGTGCGCAGAACAGGAAACACTGCCCAAATATGGGCATAGTGACAGACACGAAAAAGGTGTGTGCGAATGCGTGCCCTCCAATTACCTGAGTACACACGTCATGCACACACCTTCACATTCACACAACCACATCTATTATCATATCTCAACCGTCATTACCAACAGCAGTGATGTAAGAAGATAGAGTGGGCAGGTAATGCAAGTCTCTTACACTATGCTGGTCTCAACTTCACAATTCAAGCTTGAGACCTTTGTTGTGTAAACAGACTAATGTAAGCTCAGTGAAGAAGCATAATCTGGTCTTGGATCTTTTCTGGAATTGCCCAAGTTACACAAGCTTTCCCTGTGGAACATGGACGGTAGGCACTGCACAATAACGTACCTAGTGACGTACTTACTGTAATGATACACACCCCTTGGTACACGTGTTACCTTACACCCTGCACCAGGGTGTTACGTACCAGTGTATGACCAGCACCTCTCTACCAGCCACTCCTGCCTCCATGAGGGTAGGTGTAACGTCTGACAGAGCGAGTGAAAATGAGTACGATATTCTTTCCCTTTAAACAAAAAAAAAGTGATGATTCACTAGTAGCGACGAAACTACAACTCTGGCAAGTGTAATTAAAAATGTCACGCCCAAATCAGAATGCACATTTTTTATGCCGCTTATAAAGTACCATACTACATGAAGTACTACTTGAAGTAAATTTATATTTAGTACTTTAAGAAATATTACACCAGGAACTTACACCAAGAGTTCTATTTGAGTTCAAATATAATAAAAATTTAGCTATTAAATAGTTATTAGACACAAGTGAAGCCATGTTCTAAGTCTTCTCTAATACTTAAGAGTAAGAGAAATATGGCATTTTGTGCCTTCCGCACACAACATGCCTTATTTTCCATATGGCAATCCACAAAACAGCACATCCTGAACAGGCCTCATATATGGTGAGAGTGTGAATAGATCTTGGCACAGATAGAGGGAGGGGTTTGGGAGTGGTAAGTATTATATGAAGCTAAAACACAAAGGGTGTGTGATGGTATGTGAGGCTGATGGCAGGAGGGGGCCAGAGAGCTGCACAGAGGTCACTGTTTGACCGCCGCATTCCGCATTCTAGAAGGACAAAGTATCAGCGCAACAGAAACCTGTACACACCCTCCCCACACCCACACTCTTAGTCTTCCACTTCCGCTTGGAGCCTCCAATGGTGGCCGCCAGCCTTGAGGTCTAATTTTAGGGTGGCTATTGTGTGAGCTAGTTTCCGGAAGGAAAATAATTAGGTTAGTGTGTAAGGCAGCAGTTTAGTGGCATTTGCACCGTTATAGGCCGGTTTGAGCCTGTGTTCTATCCTTACAGCTTGGCGGCAAAGGTGCACTTTAGCTAGCTGTATATCTACTACAAGTCCTTAATTATAAAAAGTAGTGGTTCATATTTTAATTGTGCATAAGTAGTTTTATAGCACTTTCCAAAGATATTATATATAGTACTTTAAAGCATTTTCACATTTTTTTATTTATTTCATAATTTTTTTCTTACAAATTATTCTAATAATCTGGCATCATAAACAGTAACTATTCTAAGAAATTATTTTTAAATTAATAGTTGTGATATAACTTAACCAAATCATCTGTTCTGGTATACTTGGAATTTGTTCTTTGAGGCAAAAATGTGAGGCAATGAAACAATTTCCTGAGACAAAAATTTGCTGGCACTTAATGCTGTCTTTAAAAAGGTCAACTTCATGAGTTTACTCTGGATTGTGATGAACAACAGCTGGGCAAGAGGCCAAATCCAGTGTGCCTACCTACGTAAATGTTACAAGCTTTCAGTGACCACACACACACACACACACACACACACACACACACACACACACAAACACCAATAGCTTTTAGTCCAGCGTCTCCCTAACAGCTGGTCAGAAAGAGGAAAGAAGGAACAGTAAAACTAAAGACTCATAACTCCACCCACTGACTGACCTCTCATGGGCTAATCAGAAAGCCTGTCATTTGATTAGCAAAGAGCAACTGACCAATCAGTGTTGGACTTTCTGTAGCCCATTCATTCATAAGAAACAGCACTGTGCTCTATAGGACAGTGTATGCATAGTTCCTCATTCAGAATTCACTAGAAGCAGCCACAACTTACTCAGAAGGGGGACATACAGAGGGAGAGAGTCTCATGATTGCCACCAAGGGGAATTCCCCTCTAAATTTTTTATACATTAGCCTGTTCAGAGAGGAGCTCAAATTATTCCCTACGAAAGCAACAACAGTGTAACCCGCCATACCACAAAAAAAACCCAGACATGTCTCTTATGGCAGCACAAGAATCAGTTTCAGTTACCATAAAAGATATCCTCCTAATATCCATGTGAATAAAAAGAAACCTCAAATGGTAGTCTTATCCACACAAATCATATATAGCGACAAAAACACCAAAACAAACCAATATCACGCACACACACATATATATATATATACAAAAATATAAAGCACCGTTTATCTAATAATTGTTTGTAATTTGATTGCAATCATTATAGCACTCTAACAGACAATATTATCATAACACGCATATATATATATATATATATACAAAAATATAAAGCACCGTTTATCTAATAATTGTTTGTAATTTGAACATTTCTCAGACAAGTAATCTCAAATCTGCAAACAATTTCTTAATTTTAACATGCACCATATGATATCCATTAGTAGCCAGAGCTTTCTGTCTCCCCCCCACCTTGTTCACTTACTCAGTCTGGGTGAAAGGAGTATTTCCTGATGGCTGAATGTTGCTTGCATGTGCCGGGTCTCAGTCTTCTCCCTCTTCAGCTTTTTTTTTCTTCAAAAGCTACAATCACAGAGAAACAGAGGAAAAGAGATCAGATTCACAGCATGTCAGTCAGCTGCAATTACTGCTGGAAAATAAAGCATAGCTTCGTTAGGCTCACACATATTACCGGTGTTCTCCATATGATTCCCAGCTTGAAATTCTCTTTTTCTCTCTTCCTTTCTGTCTTTCTTTTTTTGGTCTGTCCTTTTTTTTCTTTCCAGTCACATTCTTCAGCAGCTAATCAGTAACAGTCTTAAAGTGACAGTAACATTGGTGATAAAGGCTGTATAGGGCAGCCCATAGGTGGCTTCCAGCTAGAGCTGTGACCATTTCGCCATTCAAGCCTGAGATGACTATCACTGTTATCACTGTCATCGGATTTAAAATCCTCGCCCTCACTCTCTCACTCGGAGCTACTCACTCTCTTCCTCTAGAGCCTCCTCCTCTCTCGCTCTCTCTCGCGCTCTCTCGTCAAGCGGTTATACACTGTAGACTGACTCCCAGAGGTCCTATAGCTGGCTTTGAGGGGCTGAGCATTTCTCTGGCAACCTATCACTGTTCAGCACAGTGTCCTGTTTCAGCGCTCAGAATTGAGAGGTTAGACAGAGGACACCCATTCAGAAAAAAATGAGTATAGTGGGAGGAGGGGAGAAAAGCAAGCAAAGCCGGCTAAGAACGCCTAGGCTATGCCGCGGATCCTCAACAGCAGGAAACTCCCCTGCTTGCATGTCTGTAAAATGGTCAGTGTCTCTAAATAAAGCAAATGTCTGGCACTCTTTAGTTGCTTCCAGCATATTCAATGAACCTAATGAGGCTTTATGAACTACAGCCCTGCGTTCTCAAAGGGAGCCCCCAGAGCCTCCTGTTCTGTCTATGACAATGTGCAGCTGAAGAAATAACCTCTTGCAGTGTGTTAGTGCTCCACAGACATCACAGTCTTACCATAAAACTTAACATCTGTTGTCTTATGGAAAAATAGAAACAAGCAGTTTTTACATTTTATTCAATGAGTGATACTAACATGAAGCCTTTTAAGTCAACCACTGGGTAAAAGTATCAGCAATAACTCATTGGTATTATAGATCCATGAAAGAATATACAGAAAATGTGGAAATTTGTGATGATGTAACACATTTTCTCGAACCTTATCCAAACCTCATTTTCTAATCCTTCGAATAATAAGTCTAAAACGAAACAACCCTATGCCAACTGGATCTTTATGGTTTATGGAAATTCAAAAAAGGTGAGGCCACATAGCAATCTTATTCCATTTAATCTTCAGCCAATTCTGCTTGCTTCATCTCCAGCATTCACCTCTTCAACATGGGCTCTGGGAAACCATACATTGAACCATGACTTTCTATAGAATTCTGTTTTTTTCACGAGATCAACTTTCAACTGGACTAAATTAGCAAAGAGAAAGAGAGTAAGGGAAAATTGACCAATCCACCTGCACGTCGCTCTCTTGACAGTCGGGTGGAGACAGCGGCACTGAAACTACTTTTAAACTCCCATATTTGTGTTGTTAGTCACCACGAGAGTGACTGAGTCACCCCCACGCACTGCCGGTTGGGCCAGGCCCAGATCACACAAGCTCTGATTTACCCTCTCAATTGTTGGTCAAAATAATCCAGTTCTGTACCAACATAAAGTACACAAATCCCAGACCACTAACCAGCACTGGTGTCACCACACAAACACACACAAACAAATAAGTATATCACACATTTTAATTTACTTCACCAACCTCATCCACCATCAGTCTTTTGTGCCGGTTAGTTACGATAGCCTATATGCACATATCCACACGTTAAAGTAATTATATTTTGAGCTCTACTTCTGCTATTCATTTCATCTCAATTTTTTATTTATGAGGATTTGTGCAATTTATTATTTTCATTTGATTAATATATATATATATATATATATATATATATACATATATATATATATATATATATATATATATATATATATATATAGGTACACACAAATTATTATAAACACTTTTGTCAAAGCAATATCCATATAAATATATGAATCTTGCTAATACTAAAATATCTTGTGTTATCATAATGAACAAGATTAGCTTTCATCCTATCAGTATAGATCTCTCTCTCTTCACTGCCCATTTCTCCCTGGCATTATGTGCATGGCAGACGGTGTGTGTGTGTGTGTGTGTGTATGTTTTTGTGTGTGTGTGAGTGTGTGTGTACTGTGTGCATGCGTGTGTTTGTTATGTCCCGCTGAGGCAGTCTGGATGGTCCAACCGAGCTCACCGCAGCATAGACAGCTTGTATTGAAATAGAGGAGAGGAGGTGGCGATGAATCACACATCGTAACGTGTCAGTGCGTCATTTTCTGCTTTTCAAATTGGTGCGCTTGTTCTTGCTCATTTTCTTGTCAGTGGGCTGAAGTTTAGTGACTCAGGAGCTTTGAAATGTAAGTACAGAGCGAGCTGGAGCACTTATTGTTGTTAAAATCATGTGCTTCCTACTTACTTCATTTAAGGGTTGAATTACTTCCAGAGGAAGAAACACATTGCTCCCACTTTCAGAATTATCTAAACTACCTTAGATATTAGATAATGACTTCTACTAACATACACATGTTACAATGTGGCTTGTGAGATCAGTGTCTTAATGGACTATTACAAACGTTCTCTTTCAGGAAGGAGTACACAATATGTAAGTGAAAGATTTTGGAATTTCAGGATTTTCTAATTTAAATTAGTAACATCCATAAAACATATAAATTAGTATTTTAAAAAAATCTATACATAAATTAAAACTTTGAACTTAAATTAAATGTTTTACATATTTGTTATACCCATGAAATGCCAGATACTTATGTTTAATGACATTAATTTCTGTTGACTTGCCTTTGTGTATTAACTTATTTAAATCAGTCACAATTAAAAACAGTGTTTTCACAAAAAAAGCTTATATTAAAATGTATATTATAAGGTAATATTATATTTTAGTAATAAATTTATAAAAATGCTAGGATTGGTTATTAGAATCTTTGGGCTTTAGAACAATGTACAATCTAATAATTTTATATATTATATGTTTATATATATATATATATATATATATATATATATATATATTGTCAGCCTGTGACAATCACACATTGTCACAAGCTGATTTTCAAAAAAGACAAAAAAAATCTAAATAATAAACTGGGTAAAAAGGTCAAATTTAATGCTATTTAGCTTTAAGGACATCCTGATTAAAGCTTTAACTTTTATACCACAACGAAAGACAAGAATGCTGCTATCTTTAAGCAAATAATGTAGATAAGAAGCTCTCAATAGAATACAGATGCATTCCTGGCATTCTTCACTTGTAGAAGGTGCAAGCCATGGCTGCCAATAGCTCCATAAAGGTAAAGATTAAAGAGAGCCCTGAGACCCTATAGCCTGACCCCCACAACCTCACCAAGACCTAATAAAAATGCATTACTTCTATAGATTTTCTTTTTTTTTTTTTATAAACAAATATAAAATATATTTATTATAATATTTGTATATAATATAATATACTTAATTAGAAGCTATTTAAAATTTAAATTGAATTAATTAAATTTGTTTTACATTTTAGTAGTAATGCATTATTCTGCTCACTCATCGAAAAGCTTCCTTAAATACAATACGTAGTTACGCAAAACACTCAATCGTGTGTTGACATACACATTCAGGGAGTTATAATCATTGACAGTCACATTACTTGATAGTACAGAGAAATCCTAACCCAAGTGCTTTACATAGTGTAGCAGCCAGTACTAAAAGCAGGTCACCACATCAAAAGCCGGGGGAAAAGTGCCTGGCATAGTGACCATGCATTCAGAAAGAGTACACATCCACACATGACTTGCCTTGGCCAGACTGAGCAATGTAGGAATCTGAGTAGTCAGCTGGTGAGATACGTCAGGATGATGAGGTACCCCCTTCCTCACTCAGTCCTAATCGAGCTATGGCCTCCTTCGCTCACCTCTGGCACTACATGGCTATATTAGGTGGCTACAGAGCTTGTGGTCATAGAGTAGCAGCAATGAGACAACAACGTCATGGTCATGCTGGCAAGGCATGACTTCACAAGCTTTATCAGCCACAGATATGGCATTCTTGTATTACATTCCACCTCACACACATGCGCGCACACATACACCACACACACACGTACCCACGCACAGGCCTGTCTTTTAAAGGCACAAGACCTGCCACAGGGATGCCTGGTATCCATGCCAACCATGTGTTTAAAAGAGCTGACAATGAGCAATTTGTCCAGCAAATAGAGGAAAATGTAACCCAGCTAGCAGAATGTGAAACGTTCCCACTGAGGAAATGGGCAGTCTATTAAAACTGTATTATCATTACTGATTCATAACTGTGATGATTATTGTATGCATTAGGGCGCACATGGATACTGTTATCCTCAGTTCCAGCAGTGCTGGCTATTAATACTAAATACATACAGTCTTATTTTATTCATTATTTTCATTTTCATTAGTGGAATCTGAACTTAGATGAAAAAGTCAAAAAAAGCCAGTTACATATTACAAATACAACACATATTTAATGATTCATCTATCAGGCCTCTTTGTTATTAAATAAGCACCATTCTGAATAATGACAAGCAATTAGCATGTATGTTGTTAGGCAGGCAGTTATGGCCCCTATTTACTGTCCCTTGTCACCAGTGACGGCTGGATTTCAGGTAGGAGTTAGATGGTGGGTAGGAAAGAGTGTGAGAGCATTTAATGGAGCCTGCCCGTCTGCTCTGCCACCCCTTGGCTGGCCCTTTAAAAGGTGTCAGATGAAAAGCAGCTGAGATTGCTGCTCGCTCTCATTCTATCTCGCCCACTCTCTTGAAGCTGCGCTCACTTGCTAGCATCCTGCGTTCACTCGCCCCCTCAACACCCACGTTTTTCCCTCCTTCACTGCTTCCCACACACTCCCCACTCCTCACACGCACTTGCTCATTCTCACCCACATACACACCCAGGCTGCCGTCCCCCAGCCTGCCGCCTCTGGTTGTCCTGGTTAAATCAGGATACAGGACCCCCGCCTTGATTCTTTCTGAGCCAAGCACTCTCTACACACTCACATCCTGGAAGTGGGTTGTCCCCGCTGCAGCATCAGCGAGCATGGTGCCAGAGTGACACAGCTTCCCTGTCCTCCACCTCAGCTGAGCCGGCGATTGGAAAGAGGGAGCAAGAACGGCAGCAGTTCACACCCTCATCCTGGAAGTTCCGACCGTGCTCTTTATAAACATTCCATTCTCCCCAAGCATGCTGAGCAGGGTTTCCTGCACTCTGAGCCCAGCCCCCAGCTAGCGTGCTCCCACCCTACCCAGCCTAGACAAGGGGACTCTTTCAGGCACTTCCTGAAGAACCACCTTCAATTATCTTAGCTGCTGGGCTGGGAAGAAAGTGCTGTTATACAATGCCGATAAAGCTCCCTTCGATTCATTCAAGCCAAAGTGGCGTAATCACCAAGGGAAAGCGATTACACTGTTTGGCTTGGCTAGCAAGCCCAAGGCCATTCTGAACAACATAAAAGTTGAAGGAGGAAGGTAGAGACAAAGAGAGAGAGAGAGAGAGAGAGAGAGAAGCGGTAGAAGAGAATAGAAAAAGAAAAGCAATATAAAACAAAATAATGATATTTTGAATAAAACCAAACAGAGAGCAAGAGAGAGAGAGAACAAGGGAGAATAAGTAAAAAGGAAATATTTTTTTCTTTTTAGCTCCTTAAGCGAGCTTAAGTGGATACGAGATAATTTTCTCCAGAAAAAAAATATCTTGAGGTTATCTGTACCACAATAAGTTTCTGTCCTTATGTCACTGAGGCGCCTAGCCGATATCCTTAGCAGTCGTTCTGTGCTACTGCCCTTACATGTGATTGAATATGAAAGCCAGACCTCTGTGATCTGGTCAGTGTCTCTCTCAAAGTAGCAAGACACAATGGCAGTGAGATTTTCACTGTATTTTTATTTAACAGACATTATCTAAGGATCCATATTATACACAGTTGTGTTCCTGGTACTTTCAAAGTAAAGTCTCCCAATAAGCACAATTTATTCCAAGTGTGTGATAGTGATATATTCAATAAAGACCAAAAACTGAAAGCAAAATAAAGATGTGAATGGCACAATCATATTAGCGCAACACAGGTCTTCTGCTAAAAGACAAATGTGTTGCCAAGTAACTGAAATAAAAGAAATATGTGATGTCTGAGTCATGGCAATTCCACCTAACATGTCTAATGCTGCTTTCTTGAATTAACACAAACAGACACTAGTCATAGGATGAGCGCAGTAGATACGGCGACATCAAAGAGAACAAAGATAAGCAGAGAGAAGCGCAGAGTATAATACAGAAGGAGGAAATAAATGTGGAGTGGAGACGAGTGGAAAAGAAGCGAGAAGGAAGCAGCAAAAGGTGAGAAGAGAGGAGGAGAAGATGACAAGGAAGCGATGATATATAAGGAGAGAAGAGGAAAGGTGGACCTGAAGGAATGGGATTAAGTAAAAAGGGAGTAGAAAACCGAAGACGAGAGGACGGAAAAAGAAATAAGAATATACGTATAAAGAGAATACATAAAGAGGATAGGCGAAGGAAGGAAATTTAATGGGTGGAAAGCAGAGGAGGTGGAAGCAGAGGCTCAGAGATGATGGGTGGCAGGGAGGTGCCCTGTGTAGGGCTGAAGGAGGATGAGTCACAGGCTTTCTGCCCACTTATCCACCCACACACACCCAAATGTGGGTGTGAAAACACCGGGCTCAGAGCCTGTGGGCCTTAAACTCAAGACGCGTCTGTCTCTCTTCCACTGCCAGTACATGCACAGTTTTCTACCCACAAGCTGAGCCTGAGCCTACATTTATGTTGTCCTTGAAGGAGAAAATAAAAAGCAAACAGAACGTACACATGGGATAATGTGTGGGATAATACTCTTTATAGCTTTTGTTTTTGGTGTGAATATGTGTGTGTGTGTCTGTGTGTAATGAAAAACAATCTGAAATCATCTTAAATTTCTTAAAATTAGTCGCTGATCTATTTTATAACAAAAGCACTGTAGCATCATGGTAGGCAGTATGTTGCTATATTTCTTTTTATTAGTACACACACACACACACACACACACGGGCAAAATGAATCTGTCCTTTATTGGACATTAAAGAAAAAGCCAGCAGTTCTATGAACTAACCCGCTAAACAATTGTATTAATCTTACCGTGGTCTAGTGATCCACATTCAACCATGGAATGACAGCATCTAGAAGAAGCAGGAAAGGAGCTACAATTAGTGATATATTACAAATTTATTATGTCTCTAGAATCCTAACGCAGTGTTAGGTGGTAATTTATTACAGAGCAATTTGCAGAGACTCTAAGTGACTGAATTCTCTAAGTGACATGACTGTGAGGGATAATTTTGTAGAAATGGATTGGCTTCATAATATTCAAAATGAGACAGATTGCTCATTAAAATATTTCACATTTGTGCGTGTGGGCGATTACTAACAGCTATTCTTCAGGAGCTCACATGGTCTCTGAGGATGAGCAGTTCAATCAGAAAAAAATCAAATAAATCTCAAATCATTGCCATAATTGCAATACACTGCTTTTCAGCTGAATTACCAGTGTATTATAATTACATCTGTTATATAGAAAGCAGATACAGTGTACCTAAATTCAAATTCAAATTCATGCTGTAAAATATTCTCCATTGTGATTTTCAAGCTCAGTAACTTTCGGAACATAATTGAACATGAAATTGTAGCAATTGTAGGCCTTGTCCAATAATAGGGTTGCTTTTTGGTGTGCAGGTGGGAGTGAAGTACGTAAATGAGTATTCTATATTATAAATCACTGGTATTCTTATCATTACATGAATTGAGGCACTGGATCCATTAGCAGCTCTCTCAGGGGAAATGTGACATGTCTGACAGCGCTCATAGACTTTGTAATTGCAGGCCGATCAGACGGGATATTAGCAATTGTTTCAAAACTGACTTGCTTTTTGTGTAAGATTAACTGCGAGGTAGGAGTTGTCGTGAACAATTTCCAGAAATGGTACACTTTCAACAAAAAAAGGATTCTTTCATAATGGAAATTACAGAACAGTGAAAATTCATGCAATGGCTCTCTGCATGGCTCTGTTCAAAGCAAAAAATATATCCTGATATGTGTTATTTAAATTATGTGGCAAACTTCAAATATTTTGCAAGTTTTGTTTACTCACAATCAGAGTTTGCTACATTTTTGTGAGGAAAATAATTAAGACTTATCGGCATAAAATTAAGCAAAAATCAGGTAAAAGAACCAAACAACAAGGTAATAACTCAAGTATACATGCGTCATTTAAAATCTTTACAAATAAAATTTACATGTTTCACTGTAAAAGTGCTCATTTATAGTATTTATATGAAATGAAAAATGACATCTTTTCACTTTGCTAAAAATGTTTAATTTAGTTACCCTAAACCATATAGAGGCATTTAAAAATTAAACCATACTAAATGTAATAGAAAAAATTGAAAGACGAATAACAATATTCATCTGATATACAACATTCAAGTAATATTTAATAACAAAATACAAAACACTCTTAGGTGTTTTATGTGTGTGTGTGTGTTTTTTTTTTTTAGAGAATCTTTTGCAAACATTCCTCTAACGCACCAAAAAATTTGGCAGTGCTGTAGCTGTTTACACAACAAATAAAATAAAAAAGACGGACAGAAATGTGTGCAAAATTTTGTTTTGGCAAAGAAAAAAAAACATGATAAACTCCCAGCTGGTCCAACTTTCTTCCTACCGCTCATATTGTATACCAGGTCAGTTAGATTAAATGAAATTGCTGAATAAATAATGCCAAATATTATGATATCTAACAGCCATGACATGAAGGGATTTGGATTGTTAATGAAAGTGTCACGTCGGTCTTCCTCCTGGCCCACTGACTGAAACAATGCACACATAACATGACTCATGTGTGCCCCCTCATGGGAACTATTTGAAATAAAACAATTCAAATAAAACAGGTATGACCCATAATTCTATACATGATAATCATTCACACACGTAAATAAAGCAATTCTGTGTGTACTTTACACGTAAAAACTTTTTATTATTTCTTCAAAAGCAACAGCAGCGACAACAACAAGAACAACAACAACAACAACAATAATAATAAGTATTATTATTATTTCTGTTGTTATTTACTGTTATAATCAAAAATAACAGCAATAATAATAACGCCAGTGGGTTCATTTGGAATTAAAATATAATATTGGTTATGAATTGGTATATTCCAGAAACGTTTTCATTCATTGCATACACTTGTAGCCTAGAAGACTTTTTTCAATACTCTGTGTGTGTGTGTGTGTGTGTGTGTGTGTGTGTGTGTGTGTGTGTGTGTGTGTGTGCTGTGCGTGTGCGCGCGCACGTGCATGCATGCATGCCAGTGTGTGGGTGTGCGTGTGTTTCTCGCTGTAGAGAGGAAATAGAGGAAGGGGAAACGCGCCCCCTGCTTTTTTCCCCCTCTTTTTCTAAACTCACCCCTCTATTTTATTCTCCAACTCATTTTTTGTCACGAGGTCTCCCCCCGGGCATTCGCATTCCAAAACACACACAAGAATTTCCTTCTCCTCGGTTCACATAGCAGCCTTTTCTCCCTCCTCCTCCTCCTCCTACTGCAGCATTCACACTCGCAGAACACGGTATTTCTGCGCTGCAAGAGCCGAACCCTGATACCAGTGTGCGCGCTTGAGCACTGAGGCCACTTACAGAAAAAAGTTTTTTTTTTTTTCGTTGCACTTTTCTTTCCCAGCCCTCGACTGAAATGGTATTTGTCAGTGCACGCAGAGACCACACACGCACGCACGCACGCAGACACACACACACACACACACACACACACACACACACACACACACACACACACACAGCCGGCTTCTTCTCTGTTACTGCATCGTTTCCAGCAGCAGTGGCACAAAAATTGCGCACATGTTCCCCCGCAGGCGCAATCTAGCCCGTGTGCGTTATGTCTAGTGAGAAGATAATACGTGTGTGCCGGTTGTTTGATCTTATTGCTCCATTTATGGCGCTGATAAAAAAATAAAAGCAGAAACAAAAAGGAAAGCACTAAATAAAGAGTAAGTGTCGGAGAAATGTTCAAATCTATCACTACATCCCCTTCCCGAAGCCATACCTTCAGTTTAGCATCCCCGCACGGGCTTCCGCCGCCGCTCACCACGGCGTACAGTCTCAGTGCACGCGCTAGCCCGGATTACACCGAGCACCAATGAGGGAAACAATACACACACACACACCACACACACACACACACAGAGAGAGAGAGAGAGAGAGAGAGAGAGAGAGAAAGAAAGAACAGAATGGCGTTCAGCTGAGACATAAAGTGACTGAGCAGCACACACTCAGAATTGCTAATGCCTGTGTCACTCACTCACTCACACTCACCCGCTTGCCATTCATTTGCCGCTTCCTTCTGCGGCGGCCACCTCGTGCAATTACCGGCTCACCGTAGGGAACAGTGCGCTCTGGCTCTCTATCCATTTCCCTCTCTTTCATTCTCTGTCTATTTTCTTACGCTGGCTCTGTCTTTCTTTATCTGTGCGTCTCTCTCTCTCTCTCTCTCTCTCTCTCTCTCTCTCTAACTCTGTATCTGCCGATCACACATGGCCCCCGCTCACTTCACTACTAACCGTATATACTAAAGCGCTGCAGAAATCCCCCCGCTCAGCCGGGGCCGGCCCTTCTTCAGATTCGGGCACTCGCGCGCGCACACAAACACACACACAAACACACACACACACCACACACACACACACGCACCGCGCGCGCGCACACATACGTACTCACGCACACGTACACACATACACACACACTGCATCTTTTTTTTTTTATCAAACCTCTCAGCAAAATCTAAACATCGATTTGCGCAATGTCGTAAACTATGCGTTAATGTCTGAAAAGTCCCCGATATTCTGACTTAACATGCGCTCTGAAATTTCAGAAGCGCACAATACAAACAATGAAAGCAACAACAAAAACAACAGCAATTATGATGATGATGATAATAATGTTAATAATAATAATAATAAGTTTTATTATTATTGTTATTTTTATTATTATATAAGAAGCAGAAGAAGAAAGAGAAGAAACCATTATAATTATCACCATTATCATAAATCATATGCTTATAATTAAAGCTAAATTACAACGACTACATTTCTGACAATTATAAAAATCCCTCTGACAAACTTCATTGTCATTTTTGTAATTTCTTCATTTCTATTTTACTCAGATATGTTTTCCTGTCTGTCGGGAAACTGTCGGGCGTAGTTACCTCACATAGCCTCTTAAATAGCTGCAAACACACCCATTTTTGAACATTGTGAATAAGAACGAAAAACTTTCGTGTTTTAATGAAAGTCTTTCATTATTTTTTTGAGACTAAATATGAATTGCGGCATTGCTGGCTTCTGCTTTTTAGGCTAATAAAAAAAGATGTAGTGGTAAGAAGACAGTTATGCTGAGGGAAAGCCCTAAGTAAAAACATGCCTCTCCTCTTGTCCCCCTCCCTTTCAGTTACAGTAGATACCCGGGGTTTCACCAGAGAAAATGACAGCAGCAAGCGATTATGATGGGAGTTCACCTAACCGACCGCATTGTTTCATTCACCTCATATTATGTGCTCTTATCTCCAGCGTGCTCTCAGCCATGTCCCGAATGCAGATAGGATGTACAGGGGAAATACAACAACTGTGGGAGGTGCCCAACGATTTACATAAAATTTCCAAAGTGCCAGACTGGCATACGAAGAACGTTTTTTCCACTGTCCCTTTCACTTTTTCAGAAACAGGTTGCCGAGCTGTTTAGAGAGTCATGACGTGAAAATCAAGCTGGGGAATTTTGAAGCTTCGGAATAAGGACCGCTTAAGACGCACCAAACATCCCTGTATTGAGAGAAAACATGGCGGAGTACATTTTAAAAATATGGTAACGGTTTATTGATTGACACAATGGAACATTTTGTACGAACGCACACAAATGGGGGGGTGAAGAACACGGTCTTGCATATGTCCAATTTTAAACATGAATAAACTATATATAAACGAAGCCAACAAGCCCAATATGCTTATTAGAAATTTATTGTTAAATAATAGTTTTTAATTCAGGTTTTGTTCAGTTAAGTTTAAGGATAATTTAATTACATGTATATGGCCGTAACAATCGGTCCATTAACTTTGACGGAGGACATTACAGTAATCTAAAGCAACACTCTTCAAACTGCAAATAATAAAATCTAATGGAAACTATTGATACACACAGAGATGAGGATTTGTGTTACTTCAACCGAAGTGGTGTTGATCTGTTTTATTTGATAAATAAAAGCAGTGTAATAAACAAAGGTAGATTTTAAGACTGTCAAAATCACATACATAAAGTACAATACTAGTTTTAAATTGTTCTAACTTGTAAACTATAACTTGGTTGCTTGAAAATTTACATGACCTTTACAGATGCCATATTTGTTTCTTTTAGAATTATCTGTTCTTACCAAAATGTAGTTTTGACACATTTTTTATCAGTCAAACATATAATCACTGGCAAAAATCATTGCTCCTTACTTGGAGAATTACACCAGCTTCAGTTAATGTTAAAATGTCAAAAGCAAGACAGCTCAGCTTAGTAGGTTCAGTTTAGTCACACATCTAAATACTATTGCACTTATGAAAGAAAGAAGAAAGGAGCAACATTTGAATTGCACACTTTATCTCATCCACAGAGAATCAATTTCTTCAGGACTGACAACATAGACAGGCACATCATAGAATTTCAGCTTTAAGCAACTTTGGCTGGAATTTGTTTAACTGTGGTCTAAAGGACATGTTGCATTTGTTTGGTTAAACTGGAAAAATTTGTAATGAATAACTAGGATCTATAGAAGTTATTTTCCCTTCTCTTCAAAGTTTACTTTATGTCAGATTGACTAAATGACTCCACGATTAAATCATTTGTAAACATGTAAAAAAAAATCCTTGTTTAATTTAAACCTATAAAAGTGGTCAAATAAACCCTGAGCACTGTAATAAGTATCAGTGTCTTCTATAGACATTTGAAAAAGATCATGCTGTTTAACAACATTTGTGAACATGAATATAACAATATATATTTTCTAGTATATTTAAGACAAAAAAATGAAGAAAATATAATTGAATAACTGCTGATTTAAATGATTCAAGTCTAGGCTAGGGTGACAATGTTATGGGTTTTTTTTTTGTTTGTTTGTTTCGTTCAAGAGAGGATTGAATTTTTCTTCCAGAAAAATCTCCAAAATGAGTAAAGCGAAAAGCATTCAGTCATCATTACATAGATCACCAGTGATCTCAAATCTCAAAGTAACAAAAGAGTGGGTTATAGAGCTTCTGTTGAACATTCACCCAGCTCACATCCCTACATTCCCTCATTATTGTATTAGGATCATCAAATGTGATTATCTGTATATACAAACTACTTGTGTATATCACTGTCCAGTCTTCAAAACCATAGAATACATTCCCAGTGCTATGTATTCCTTTGTGTCACATACATCTTGATTTCCAGCTATTTGCCATGAAATTCCCGAAAGAAGAAATATTTTCAAAATTTTTAAATTCCTTGCATCTACTACACACCTCTCTTCCCAACATGGGAGGTGTCACTGGATGTACTGGAGCACATGTATCTGGCATCCAAATTATTTTTTTTTTGCTGCATTTCCAGTAATTCTGCACACCGCATACATTTCTAAACCGGCTGATTTACATTGCTTACAGCAAAGGGACTTCCCTATACACTATATCTGTACAAACAGCACATGCAACAACTGGAATTCAAACATTTCTGCTGATTTATGCATTATGCTAACACAGATTAGCTCATCAGCTACTCAGTTTACTAAATCTGATGCAAGGCAAACATATTATTCTTGGAGGGGATTTCATCTAACATATAATGCAATGTATCAGTAAGTCCACATAACTGACACTTCTCCAAAATTGTTATGTGATGATGTAGAAAGAACTGTCAGTTTACTTGGAGAAATCCTATTAGTATACATTTGGTTATTTAGGAAGCTTAACCTTATATAATCAGTTACAACTTTTTCAACACAAGACATGAGCTATCCATCAGGATTCAACCTATTCTTCCATTCTATACTTCACCCAGAATCCCTATCTACAAACTAGAATGAGCATTAGCCAAATGATTTACTATAGCATCACATAAAATCACACACAGTATATTGAGTAAAGAAAAATTAATAAAGAAATGTGGGAATCAATCCAAGGCACTATTTTGCACAAAGAAAAACTGACTAATTAATTTAATCTTTTCTGTACATGTATTTGGATTAGCAGCAGAGAATCTTTGTTTTCTGTAGGTAATTTCTGTAAGATTTGTAAGATTAGGTTTCTCATGTCTTGTATGTATGTATTACATAGCATAAAATGCAAGATTTTTAATCATCAGTAATATATAAAAGGCGTTATTGGTGTATGTGTGTGTGAGATGCCATACTTATTCAACATTCGTCCATGCTCAAGAACCCCATGAAGAGAGATAATGAGACAGCCATCCTTTTCCTTTATATTCACCCTGTACAAAACTAGACTACATTTCAGACCACACACCATTCAAATCCATCACTGAATTAATCAGCCAACTGGAAATGAAAAATATCAGCAGCCTTACATGGCTACAACAGCAAGACATTTCCCACTGAGAGTAGACACCACAGTCCTTAGAGCGCCACAGGTGGGTCTCTTTGTATCCCCTCCCAATGGTGCCCCATTTTGGGAAAGCCCCTCAGCAGCAGGCTGCAACTGTCTCTAACAGAAACCTGAAATACAGGCCTGAGCTCTAGATTTTCCCACTGCACCCGGGGGATTGATTCCCAAGGATCAGAACTAAACCCTCTTAAATGTCCCTCTGGCTATTGTCTTTCCGTTTCAGCTGAAATTCTCAGCATTCAGTATGGGGTCAGGGTGTGCAGGAATGCTCAAGTTTGACAGACATCCCAAGCTTTCATATTAGTGTCAGTTGTAGTAGGCGTATTTTATTTAATCACACACACACACACACACACACACACACACACACACACACACACACAAACACACACACACACACACACACACACACACAGAGAGAGAGGGGCAAGCACATGCAGACTTTCACTCACACATGCACTCAGTCACCCACACATGTACAGCTACACGCCACCTACACAAATACCTATATCCAAACACCCACACAGACTCACTCTTCTGGGCAAACACATGCGAATGCACGTTTAGACACATTTGGACTAAAACACACATCCACCCACTCACGCCCGTGTGGAGGCACAATAAGTTTTGCAGGCTACTGAAGCTTTTTCTCTGATCTGGTTTCTTCTGGTTAGGGAACAGACAACAAAACAAACAACCATCCTCAACCAACTCAATGAATGTATCCTGTGTGTTGGAGCAGCTGCTGCTGAGTTTGAGTGGATTAGGGCAAAAACAGAAAGGTGTGTGTGTTGTTTTATTTACCTGCTTTGTAACTGCCATGCAACTGTAGAGGACAAAGACAGTGCCAGTTTTTGTCCCTCCTTCCTATGCTGCAGGCATGCACTCTCACTGACAACAATTAAAGCTTTTCTTTTTCTTTCTTTCTTTCTTTCTTTCTTTCTTTCTTTTTTCATTCTTTCTTTCTTTCACACACACACACACACACACACACACACACACACACACACACACACACACACACACACACACACACACACACACACACACACAACATACAATATCATCACTTATTCCTCAGTGAACTAAAACACTCCACATGCTCACAAACTTCAGTGTTATCTTCTTACTGTCTTTAACTCATTTTAACTGAGAGAACATTACCAAGATAAACCTGAAATGCAAACATACACAACATTTTTTCAATTTAATAGAGAGTTTTGCCACGATAAAGTGTATTAAACCCTCAACAGAAAGCCCCATATATATATATATCTATATAATTAAGTTCATTTGCTGTACACAAAGACTTTGAAAGGGTTTCTGGAGTTGTTCTTACCTGTGCACATGGCTGAGCTTTTCCATATGCAGACTTGCTTTGTCTCTGTTTCTCTTCGCTGCTTCTTCCTTCCTCTCTCTACTCGTTTATGTAACTGCTAGTGACAACCTGCAAAATCCTGTTGAAGTACTGTTTCCTCTGTATGCACAATGTATATGTGTCTGTAAGTGTGTATGCATTTCTCAGGCCAAGCCCTTGCTTCTTGCTGTGCTTATCTGCATGTCACTATGACTGGCTTATCCACTGGCAGAGGGTTTAACTACATAGTATCTCCCCACCCCCGGGCCGCATAGTAAGCATGCGTGAGCATGGAGGCTTCCTGCCTACATATAGCTCTCCATGTCAGCTCCCCCTACATACAGTACATTTATACTCACACGCACATATACACTCCCTCACCTCCTACCTACCAGCCCACCTCAGCACACCCCACACATAGACTTGCCTGTTTTCTGTTTTTTTTTTTTTAAATGCTCTCTCTTTAAAAAAATTAATTCCACAGATAGGTGTAAGTATCTGTTCATAATATGTTTAGTTGAGCTATTAGTGAAATTAGAAGTTCAAAATGATCACAATAATTCTCTTCACAATAGGATGTAAATAATAGCTTTTTGCTGCATTTTATTTTGGTCAAAACCTAAATGTATGTTGCAATAGTAGGATAATGATATACGCTCACATGATACTGAGGGGTATTTTAATATTAATGTTATATCATGTCTATAATGTATATGACATTAGCAATATAAAGCTATTCTATCTAGATGCACCATAAATGTAATTGATTAGGAGCATTCAGATAGACATAGTTATGTTTGTTTATATCCGATTCAAATGTTGTTTTTGTTAATAAAATTGATCATTCACAACTTAAAAATGTTAACACTTGTTGTCTATAGTGTTCATTTTCCCTGGTGGTAGTCATGATTATCAGTTTCATTTCACTTTTATTTCTTTTCCCCAAAAACAATTTCCCCAAAGACTTTCTTTGACATTGTGGTCAAATCAAAGGACAGTGGTGCACAGTATTTTTTTTTTGTATGTTCTAAGGAAAGGGGGGGAGGTGGTTTCTATTTATTCAAGTTTCCGAGAAACTGTTCAAAGCAATGTTGCTGGTCAACTTACATATCCCCTCTAAATTCTTAGCTTTTCAGAAGAAGGTCAGAAATGTGAATCATGGCTGTTTGAGAGACACATCTTTTAAATAGATAAAACTTTTTTTATTGTACAGTTCAGTACATTCCTTCACAATTGCCAAGATACATGTATGCAAGTACTGTATATACATATACATCCAATGAACTCTAGAAGTCCAGACCATTTCTGAAAATGCTTTTATTGAGCATTGTATTTTAATTTAATATTGCAACTCAATACAAATATAATGATTATTAATAAGTTTATATTCAGAAACAAACTGCCAGTCACATTAATCAGAACACCTGTACAGTTTCATTTATGCAGTTATCCAATCAGCCAATTATGGATCAGTAGCACATAGAGGTTTATAGCTTCATATCATGTACATATCAAAAATGTGATCTCTGTGAATTTATGGCATAGAGGTGAATGTTTAGGTTCTGGTAATTTCAATTCAATTTAAATTTTGAGAATAGTGTCAAAAAAAGCAAAAAAAAAGAGATTCTTCAGGATGAAGCACCTTGGTTATAAGATAAATTACAAGAGAATGTCCAGACTGGTCTAAACTAGTCTATAAATTTACATTTACATTTACATTTGCGGCATTTAGCAGACGCCCTCTCAGAGCGACTACAACTATAAATTCTATAGTATCTCAGATATTTCAAATTTGTAGAGTACGAGAGTATTGAGTATTTGTACGGCATGCAATGGAATGCTTTTATACAGCTCTCCGACATTAAACAGTATAATGTAAGAGAATAGACAATAAAAATAGGAATAAAATAAATAACAAAAAAACTGACAATAATAATAAATAAAATAAACTGTACTAAGATAAACTGTAAGATGTATAAAAGTATAAATGTTACTATAAGTATAGCTGAATATATATATATATATATATATATATATATATATTATATATATATATATATATATATATATATATAGAGAGAGAGAGAGAGAGAGATAGAGAGACACATACACACACTGAGAAATGTAATTATCAGAAAGGAGGGTTAGATATATATGCTTAAGTAAGAGGTCCTGGTGTGATTGTCATTTAAAGGGTCCATTAAAGTGTCCATAAATTGTCCACGTGCTGGAACGAAAGTGAATCTGTGCTGTGCAGTCCAATGAGTGAAATGTGCAAAAATTGTGCATAAATCTTGCCCGAGATGGAGCTGCAAACAGTGAAATTATTACTCAACCTTGGCTGAACACAAATGTGTCATAGTACATACATAAATGATATATGAATTTCAGAATTTCCCTGTATCGTTAGAATATATGTTCGCTTTTTTCTTTATTGTGTGCATTTAAGCTAACATAGACTTCACAAGTTTTGCACAAGCATATGAATTACAATTTCCAAAATGACAGAAAAAAGAAAACAGTAAATTGACATTGTGTTTCAGTAGGCAGTTAACTATCATAAAATAAAATAAACAAACATAAAAAAAAAACAAATGAAAAAAGTCTTAATTTTAGGTAGGGTACCTTTGCATGTGTCTGGATCAAACCATCCACTGTGGAATCTGTATTATACCATATTGTACTATGTTTTACTATCTATACTAATTGGTAAAAAAAAGAAATTATAGTCAGTGTGGCCATTTTAATAGTGGCAATGATAAGTAGCAAAACAAGCACAAAAACTGTAAAGCCTCTTAAGCTTATTTTAAATTTTTTCTCAGGCCATGCACCAGAATCATCCAAAATGGTTCCAAATAGGAAAAAACAATGTAACAAACAAAACAACCAAAAAGAAAATAAAACACTGTACATAGTGACAAACAAAATGTTGGCTACTAGTCCTACTTTTTTAAATTGTCAGTTAAAAAAAAAAATATATATATATATTTTAATGAAGGCTTTGGTATATGGGACTTTAAATGACATGTTATATACAGTCTCTGTCATGACATATATAGTTCATTTGTTATTCTTAGTTTTAAACAAAAAAAAAAAATATATAATATCTATATATATATATATATATATATATATATATATATATATATATATATATATAATATTTAAATGTATATTTGTAATACATATTTATAATTGTACACCAGGAAAGTTCATAAAAACAGAATGCAATGATTTGCAAATATGATTATTGTGTACACAACAGAATATGCAACACATCTATAAAAAGATGTTACAAGGTTAGTGTTTAGAACCTCCTCCTTTAACAACAGTCTGTATATGTCTGGGAGTGCAGTTGCTGGAGTTTTGGGAGAGGAATCTATCTGTCGAACTGTCTTGGGTCTATTTTTCATTTCATAATGCTACAAATATTTCCAATTGTTGACAAGTCAGCACCTGGAGTCTTCTACTATGAAGCCATACTGTTGCATTATGGATACAGTATGCAGTTTATGTTATTCTGAAATAATCCAAGACCTTCCCTGAAAAGGATAGAAGCAAAAGTTGTTTATACCTGTTTATACCTTCTGGCATTAAATGTGCCTTTCCAAGCTGCCCATTTAACAGGCACTAATTTATCCCCATACCTTCGAAGATACAGCTCGCATATAGCTTCATCTTTCTATGTTATAGTTTAACCTGCATTTGTAGAAAACACAACAAACTGTGTTCACAGACAACGATTTCTGTGGGTGCTTTCTGAGCCCATGCAGTAATTTCCATTACAGAATCAAGCTGGCTTTTTGCCCAAAGATCCAACATTGATTTTTGCCCTTGTTGCACTTGCACACAAATTTCTCCATATTCTCTGATCCTTCAGATGATATTATGGAAGGTAGATGATGAGATATTTAAGCATATTTCTCAATTTTATATTAATGAATATTATTTTTTATTTATGAATATTATTATTATTAAGTTCTACAATTTGTACAGGTTGGTAAATCTCTGTAGATTTTTACTTCTAAGACACTTTTTAAGATATATAGTCAGTTGGACCAAATGATATTCCAGTAGAAACGTTGAGATGTTTACAAGAGATGGCAGTGGAGTATTTAACTAGCATTTGGTTGATTTTGGAAGGTGGGAGGATGTCTAAGGAAAGGAGAAGGAGTGTTCTGGTACTGATGTTTAACAGTAAGGAGATACGGAGGAATAAAGTTGATCAGTCACACCATGAAGTTATGAGAAAGAGTAGTGGAAGCACATCTGATTAAAGAGTTGACCTTTTATGAGCACTAGTATGGTTTCACTGCCGAAGGAAGAGCACTACAGATGTGATATTTGCTTTGAGGATGTTTTTGGAGAAGTATAGAGAAGTATAGAAGTTCCAAGAGAGGACTTATATGAGAAATTCGGGTGTAGCAGAGAAATATGTGAGGGTGGTGCAGGACATGTATGAGGGAAGTGTGACAGCATTGAAGTGGGCAGCAGGAACAATAGTTTGAATCAAGATGTAGTTTGGATAGCAACAAGGATAGACTCTGAGCCCTTTCCTGATTGCAGTGGTGATGGGCAGAATGACTGATGAGGTCAGATAGAAGTCTTCATGGACCATGATGTTTGCAGATGATGTTGAGAGTAGAGAATAGGTTGAAAAGAGTCTGGAGCGGTGGAGTTGGAGAGAAGGTGAATGGAAGACAGTAGGAGTAAGACAGAGTACATCTATGTGAATGAGAGGGAAGGCAATAGAGTGGTGTGGTTGCAGGGAGAAGAGGTGGTGAAGGTGGAGGAGTTGAAATACCTGGAGTCAACAGTTAAAGTAATAGATAGTGTGTTAGCGAAGAGAAGAAAAGAGTGCAGGCAGGGTGGCGTGGGTGGAGACGAGTGGCAGGAGTGATTTGTGATAGAAATGTATCTGAAAGATTTTCATTGGGAGTGATGAGGATGAAAAGGATTATAAATGAGTTTATCAGAGGGACAGTGCATGTAGGATGCAACATGGTTTGAACACGTGCAGAGGCCATAGGGAGAAGAATGATGAGGATGGAGGTGTTAGGCAGGAGGAAAAGAGGAAGGCAAAGGAGGAGGATAGATGTGGAGGATGGATGTCTATCCAATCTATCTATCTATCCAAGGAGGATAGATGTGGTGAGGAAAGACATGCAGGCAGTTGGGCAGAAGGAGGCAGATGTAGAGGACTGGTTAGCATGGAGAAGGATGATCTGCTGTGGCGACACCCAATGGGAGCAGGCGAAAGAGGAAGAGGAAGAATTCTTATACCAATCATTCTACTGATTAGCCAGTTAATGTAATTGCAAGTGCAAAATGTTACTCTAGCTTTTTTTGTAACACTTACATCACCAATCTACAGAAGAGTTGTGGGCATAACATTTAATATTACCCAATTTTGTATCTTGAATGTTACATTTACTTGATTTAAAAATGTGGTATATGTTCTATTCTGTGTTCTAGTAAATAAAAATATGGGTTTATGATATTCGCAAATCATTGCATTCTCTTCTTTATTTATGTTTTTAAATGTTATAAATGTTTATTATAACAGCTTTTTAGAAATTGTGTTATAAGTGAATAATTATACTTAGGGTAAAGTTTACTAAAATAATAATCAATAGCATTAAAATACAAATATTGAATTATTTTCCATCAGTGCTTGCTATTTGGTTAGTTCTGAATCATGCATTGCTGTCAAGCTTCAAACAGCTAGATGTAAGTCACTTTAGATAAAAGCATCTGCTAAATGAATACATGTAATGTATTAGATGAATCAATCCCATAGATACTTTCATCCATTAGTTTTATCTGCGTATTATCAGTATGTGGGTGTATGAATGACTTTGGGATTACTTAGCAATAGTGATAAGTTGGCTATTTTAAAAAGCACTGACAAAATGCATTTGTTCATTTACATTCAAGAAATGCAGATTGAAAATATATGTGGGCAGATGATGGAGATCAAGTGTTCATTCTTTGTCACTCTCCATGAAAAATGTGTAGACTGTGTCATGAATCATGGGCCTGATTCAGTGTGGCTAGTGTTTGCTTCGACACTCATATTTTATATACACATTTTGTAATCGATATTAATTGCAAATATCATATGCTATACGTTTATATTATTGATTGTAAATTCTATAACATTCCCTGTACTTTTAATTTGGTGGTTTATGTTAGTGTAAATCATTATAAATGATTATGATGGTCTAAACAGGGTTTGTAAAATATCATGCCCCTTTGGCCAATGCCAATAGTTAAATATTACTATTAATAGATCTACTAATAAGTAGTTATTACAATTGTAAAACTGAGTTCTTGGTGTAGAAGCAGGAAAAAACATGAATGAGATCACATGGATTTCAGAGAAACTATAGCCAGAACATTTGAGAAGGGTTTCTTTGGTTGTCATATGATTACAACTGTAAAAGAAGCTGTGATTACTAACTCTAACAGTTAGTAAGACTGGGTGTTGATTTAATCGTGCTAGTATTAATCATACGTGAGTAAATCATATGATTACAGAAGAACGGCATTTAGCAAAACAGAAACTTAGAGAATACGTCTTTTCAGATTTTTATTTGAATCTAAAAAAATACCCTCAGAAATAAATAAATAAATAGATAACCAAACAAATAAATAAATGAATACATTTATATGAATACTGAATACTCTATCTGCATGTTTTTTTACAGCTGTAATCATATGATAAACAAAGAAACAAATGCTCTGCTTATAGTTTCTCTGAAATCCGTTTGATCTCTTTAAGGTTTCATCCAGGTTCCACATGTAAAGCTCAATTTCACAATTTTAAGTGAATAGTAACTATTTATTAGTACTTCTATTAATCTATCAAATAAACAATTTGAAGTGTCTATTTAAGAAGGTAACTTACTACTGCGCTTTCAACAACTTAATATATGGTACATTTTGTGGAGGAGGGCATGCTGGTAAGATCCTCCTCTCATTTTGATGATGAAGGGAATTTCCCTTGTAATTTCACAAAGAAATATATCAGTAAACCGAGCACAGTGTCTATTATCAGAAACATGGAAAATATTCAAATGTGAGCTGAAGAAACATGAGACGCTGATGTCAAAATCATAAGATCTTGTAAACCATAAGTGTTATTTCCAGTCCAACTATATTTCAATATACAAAATGGATATGGTGTGTAAATTGCATTAATGTATATAATCATGAAACCATACATGAAATATATACTGTACTGTATTTTCAACTGTCTACCATATATATTATTATTATTAGTAGTAGTAGTAGTAGTATTGCTATATTTTTACTACAATGGCTACTGCTAATTGATTGATTGATTATTTGCTTCCATGTGGAATAATATCAATTGGGGTAATATCATTCTGGGGTTCTTCAAAAGTATGTTGTCTTTTCATCACAAATTTCACTGGTGTCTGCTATGTCAGAGGTGAATTCAGCATCATATTCCATTTCTTAGAATGCAACTCCATCTACCTCGCACTTTCAGATTCATCCACTGAGCACCTGGACTCAATTGCCATCACACAATATAAAACACACACACACAAGGACTTTGTGAAATGTTCATTAAGCTCAGCTTGCATATCAGGTATACTTATACTTGTGATTCAAATGTGTTACCTCTGGCTTTGTCTGAAACTTGTTCTTTTATGTTCTAATTCCTGACTTATTGTTTAATAGCCTTTTTTCCAAATCAACTTTTAAATTCAAACATTCTTTTGCAACTGTTGCTTTCTCTACCATTTGACAGTATCACCCACAGCATAACACAAAATACACAACAATAAATATGTGGATCTCAAAACACTGTTGCTTTTTACTATGTTTTACTTGCCATACAAACTGATCCTGAAATGTTGGACTTTCCTTGAACATAGAAATTAAATATAACAATGCAACTTTTCTGCTACCACAAGAACTGCTATGAAAAAAAAGTAACCACTATATGATCCTTCATATATTAAACCCTATTTTCAAGAATATTTTTTCTTTCATGTAAGGTTAATCCCAGTATTCAGCTAGTGCAATCTATTGTTTAATAGTCAATCTTAAGTGCACTTAAGTGCACCTGCTAAATTTATATAATTATGGTGAAAAGGAAAGCTGCCTAGCACTGTTCATTGGAATTTCATTCTAGCTGGCTGATGCTCAGGAATCATGCTAAGCAAGCATGTACATGTAGGTGTCATGTAAAGAATGGATTTTGAAAAAAAAGAATGGAGTGTGACACTTGCTCTACTTGTTTGCCTTTGTTATGGTTTTCGACTGATAGTCTCTGGAAGGTCAAATGATTCACCTGATGGAACAGAACCCACTTCCTGAAATGTTTAACGACTTCTACAACCAGAGTGAAGTTAATGTGTTCCTTATCACAGATAAGGAACAAATACTTGTTTGGGCCCCAACTGTTTGAGTAAAGAGAGTAAGGTGTTCAGGATGAGCTTTGTCATTAAGACACTCCTCAAATGCTGTGTTGTGGTCACTAAAATTTAGTTCCTATTCTCAAACAGACTTCTAGCCACAGTGGAATTCACCTCATAATATGGTTAGCAAAGGTGTAAGAGCCATTGAAGCTATTTGTTGATTTGTTAATTGAAGTGTTATGTAGTTATGTTTTAGTGATTTTGAGATGTCTCTTCAGGGTGTTTGTGGGGGTGGGGGGTGGTGATGTCAATTCGCTGGACTTCAGAATGTTTTCTTTTTTTAGTTCAAACTTCTCTCATAGGTAAGGAAAATGGAACCCGGACATTGATAGATTGCTAACGAAACAAAAGGCTTGAGATTTGTTGTTTTAGGTTTTCTAATCAACTAGTCCTGTTGAATGGCCACTGGACATGAAGACAGCTAATTAAGATCAAACAGGTGAAGAATCTGAATGGGAGTTGCCCTTGAGCGATCATAATATTTTCACACTAACTATTATGTGCATAACTAAATCTCCTATTCAGCAAGCTTGCTGCTTCAGATCCTTGCAGTACTGCTTCACTTGTCATGACAAGTGAGAGTATAGTATCCAGCTCTAGAAATACCTGCTAAGGAATGAGTGACTCACACATACACGGTAGCTCTTATCAAACATACCAATCATTACAAATAGCAAAGATCATTTAAATGTGGTGCCAAAGATACTTCTGCTATAGCTAAGTGTGTTGTGATGGGTGATATGACGTGACATCTGTGGTATGTTAAGAGTCTGAGCTTTCCATTTTATACATGTATAGCATTTGGCAAGTATGACTATGCTGCATCTCTAGACAAGGCTGAATGTAGTGAGTCTTTGTTCAAACATAATATAGGGATAATTATAATAAATTAACAAACATTTCACTCACCTAAAGTCATGTCCCATGTAAGAAACTTTCAATTCAATTCCCATTACTATTTTTGCTTTATTCAGTAACCTCTCTATTCTAATAATCTATAAGGGTGTCCACGCCACCTTTCCTCCTGTGAGCAGTTTAGGTAGGATTCTGTGGCTGGAGTGGGACTCATTCAAGCCTACACCCAAGCGTCTCCCTACATTGCCTCCTCGCCAGAATGAGTCAAATCACTGACTCATATGGGTTTCGTTCAGACCTACATATATTCACAGTAGAAGCATGGCCAGCCCAGCTATCTGATAAAACTTTATAATTTGCATCCTATATAATAATAAATGTAGTGTAAAAAGGTTTCTGAATCACTGATTTATTTATTTATTTATTTATTTTCCAGTAACAAATTCTGAAAACCAAAATATGAATCACACCAGTAAACACAGACTCTCCAGCATAGATTTTCTCTATTGCTTTTAGAAATGTGCCAATAGAGGGTTATCCTGAGGGAGAGAGTCGGATGTAATTAAGATGCGATTTCACACATCGGCGCACATTGGAAGTTAAAATGAGAGCTGAGACTGAGCTTACCAATGTTCTTCAGTTTGTCTGGTTGAATGATCTTCTCATGTCCAAAAGCTCCTTGATAAAATGTTGCTGTGACAAAGATATGGTTATTAAATACCTCACAACAATATTTTGAAAGCTTTGGTAAGCCTTTCATCATTTTCCTTGGCTCATGGATTACGTGAAACTGTGTAAAATTGTAAAATGCTTGCTACATTTCCCTGCATAGCATAGCTACTTTCCCTTGCATAGCAATTCTGAAAGTGTGATCATGAATGTGCTCTCCTGGTACTATAGCAAGCGTGAACTAACAATGACCTGTCCTGTGGAAAAGAGTTTGTGTATATGTGTATTTGTGTGTGTGTGTGTGTGTTTGTGTGTGGGTGTGTGTGTGTGTGTGTGTGTGTGTGGCGTGTGTGCAAGACTGAGGGAAGGGCTGGCAGTCACTGAGGGAAAGAGTGGGGTGGAGGAGAACGTGGGTGGGTGGGTTGTTGTGGGCAAGTAAGTGAAGGCTGCAGGAAGCCCTTGCAAGAATGAGTGCTTGAGTATGCATGCCTGGTTCCTGAGGTGAGGGTGGGTGGAGGGAGCAAATCTCTGCTGTTTGTGGACAGGAACCACTTAAGGCCTTCTGCCCATCATCTAACAAGTTGTTGAATCACGTCTGGGAGTGGTTGAGGTGGTTGGTTGACTCTTTACAAAAATGACTTTACTGACACTTCAGTTATATTTGAACTGCTCTCATTGATCTTTTAAACCATTTTTTTTCATTGATATTAAATGGATTGCAACATATTAAAGAATTAATAATCAAATCCTTAAAAAAGGGTATTTTTACTCTAAATGGTTGTCATGAAATCCAAGAGATATGAATAAGATTGTTAACATTTTCTTGTGCCTGTTTGTTTGAACAAATAATTAAAAAAATTCTTCATGTCTGGATGTTCCTATAGAATTACTTCTTTAATGCGGCCTTACATATAGAATAAAGAATTTGTTAAAACAAATTACAAAGTCTCAGAAGGTGAGATGAGGTGGCCTACATGCAATTAACAAAAAAACCCATTGTTAACTACTTTGTTCTAGGTTTACGAGACAGAATGTTGCTCTTCAGTACAGCCCAGGCTCTCTACATACTCCACCCTACTAAAAGGCAGAGATGAGAGAGTGTGTCATCTGCTTAGTGGGAGTGCTGGCGGTGAGGAAATGACAGAGGAGACCCAGAGCAATGTTACTTGGAGGCCACCCCACAGAGCCCATCTACTGTACCAGTACAGTGACATGGCCTTTTACCAGAGCCTTTACAGAAAAAGCAAAACCTCACAATGTAGCCATGAGCTCCTGAGGATAAAAGTCAGTGGAACTTTGGGTATACAGCCAACGTGACACCCACGTTCAGTCGGGAAACCACAACAGAAATACAGAGAGAGAAAAAAAAGAAAGAAACTAAGAGCACGGGTGGAAAATGGAAAACAGTAGCAGACAGCAGTGGCTATGGGGTTTTATTTGAAAAGAAATGCTACAGTGCTGTCAGTACTTTTTTATGATCGGGCAGGGAAAGATGACACAGAGTACACTCAGACTGGCAAATGACCTATGCGGATGTGTATAGGTTATGGTACACCTCTTGGTCCATTCGCTGCCCCTAGACCACACCACAGAAAAACCTTAACTCTTCCCTAAATTTACTAACTGAAAGTCAGTTTTGATACAAAAGGCAGAAAGCTTCTTGGAATGTTTTTTTTTTTCATTTCATTGGATTTCAGCACCACTTTAGAGTTTATGAATTAATTTAGCCCTGGAGATCCTTTTTTTCTGAACATGCCCTTTAAGCTAGAATGGCCAGCGTTTTACATACAGACTCCACACAGAACACTTTTCACCGCCCACACAACAACCTTTAACAGCACTCGCTGTGACCTCGTCATTTTTCTGCTAGAAATGAAAGATTAAAAACCTGTGTGAAACGGCATTGCCTTTATCTGCTAACCTTGAGAACATAAACCATAGCCTAACAGTATAAATTTTTTCTTGATTTCTCCCTTTGAGAGCAGCAGAGTTCGGCAGTTCTGGTGGAATGTTGTCAGAGCCTCTAAGGAGTACATTCTTTGTTGAACATAATAGAGGAGCCAGAGGGGCCGTGTGCTAGGAGGGGAGCGGCCCCACTGTGATCCCTCCTGTGAAAACAGCAGCCCCGTCACTCAGTGCACAAGTACCTCATTATCGTCCGCAGCCAACAGTGAACAACTCACCATGGTGCCCTGCTGCATTGGCCAGTGCTGCTATTAGCATATTCGGCATTAATAATGTGTAGGGATTAAAAGAGAAATTACAATACATTTACTAGGAATAATGAGAGAGTGACCAGAAACCTGCTTGAAAATTACCTCCATGGAACTGTCCAAACTCTAGGGCTTGTTTTACTGAGATGCAATGTATATATATATATATATATATATATATATATATATATATATATATATATATATATATATATATAGACATAGTACATAGTCTATAGATATAGTATAGACACATACAAAAGGCAGATAGATGCAGATGTGATAGGGAAAATGCAATAAGAAGCTTATTGGGGAACCAAACTCAGTGCCACATGTTTGTGTAAATTGCAAGTACAGCATCACCTAAAGTTATTCAAATGTTGCATAACAGTTAGAAAGTGGATGCGCTCTTGTAAAATTCAACTCATTCTGACCATCTATTTGCTGCCAAAACAAAGGCCAAGCTGGTCAAACTGGTAGACCATCTGTGCAAGCTGGGAAGTACAGACAGAAACAGTTTTTGAATTACTGATTGTAATGCTACATTGCAGACAATTAGCTTTTTTAGTCAATAAGAAATCTGGAAATAATTTAACAGCTGGTAAAGGAGACCCAGTTATCTGACTAGTTCAGCCAGTGTTTTGGCAGTTGGCAACTGTTCATTAGAGTTTTTTCACCAGGGTAGATATTTAACTAGCCTACCTAACACTGATCTTGTAAACTGCCATATATAATAACTGACATATTTAAATATTTATTCATGGTTTTTATTGCCAATATTACATTTTATAGACAAAATGTTATTGTTACTGATAAAAAAATGCTACCTCTAGATGCACTGAGAAGACATTTTGGCAGCATGACTAATTCTGTAGTGAATTAGATTCTAGAGGAAATCAGTTGCTGCTCAAGTAGAAAAAAAAATCACCTTGCTGTAATGTACATGTACATGTGACAAATAAAGCCTATTATAGATAAGGATAGAGAGAAAATGAAAATTAACTGATTAGGCACCCTATTTGTTTGTTTGCTATTACATTTTATCACACACTGTGGAATTATTGAGGATATGTCGACCTGTTGAGTACTAATACTTATTTTAAGAACAAGGATGATCATAGGGTGACGTACAAGATTGTAGAAAGGTGCACATAGGTGGACAAATTTCTATGCTGCAGATGCTACCTATAAGAGATTTGAGACTGTAAGGTGATGGCAGGGGATATTGTTACTAGACAGCATCGGATGCTGGTCTGTAGAATGGATTTGGAGGTGAAGAAGTAGAGGAGGAGACTGAGTTCTGAAAAAAAGAATAAGATACTGTAGACTGAAGGTGGAAGGCTGTTGTGTGAAATTCAGGGAAAATGTCAGACACTAGCTCGGTGATAATGAAGGGGTGCTGGAAGATTGGGCAACTACTGCCTAAGTGATAAAGGAGACAGCTAGAATGATACTTGGTGTATCATCTGGAAAGAGAAAGACAGACAAAGAGACATGGTGGTGGTGGTGGTGGTGGAATGAGGAAGTGTAGGAATGCTTAAGGAGAAAGAGGTTGGTGAATTGGGAATTGGGATCTGCAGAGGGATGAGAAAAGTAGGCAGGAGTTCAAGTAGATGATGAAGCAGGTGAAGAGGGATGTGGATAAAAAAAGGAATATGAGGATCTGTATGTGAAGTTGGACACTAAGGAGAAAGAAAGGGATTTGTTCCGATTAGCTAGGCAGCACGACTGAGCTGGGAATAATGTGCTGCAAATGGAGTCAGATGGAAATGTGTTAGGAGAGTGTGTTTTGAAGGTGGAGGGAGTATTTGAGCCGCTGATGAATGAGGAAAATTAAAAAGAAAGTGAGTGATGAGGAATGGTGAATCAGGAAGTGGATATGAATAGCAAGGAAGATGTAAGAGCAACTATTAATAAGATGAAGAGTGGAAATTTGGTTTGAAGAGATGACATTCTAGAAGAAGCTTGGAGATTATTAGGAGAGATGGCAGTGGAGTTTTTAAATAGATTGTTTTACAGGATTTTGGAAAGTGAGAGGATGCCTGAGGAATGTAGAAGAACCGATTTCTAAGAATAAGTGCAGACCTGCAGTACCGACAGGGGAATAAAGTTGATCGGTTACACCATTAAGTTATGAACAAGAGTAGGGAGGGGATAGCGCAGTGTTAGCGTGCTGGGCTACTGATTGGAAAGTCTTTGGATTGCATCACGCAATGGCTCTGAACTCTTTCCTGTTTGCAGTGGTGATGGACAGTTTGACAGACAGAAGTCTCCATTGACCATGATGTTTGTGGATCATTTTGTGATTTGTGGTTAGAGCAGGGAGCAGGGTGAGAAGAGTCTGGAGAGGTGGAGGTACATGCTGGAGAGAAGGTAAATGAATGTCAGATAGAAGTGTATCTGCTAGAGTGAAGGGGAAAGTTTATATGACAATGTTGTTGGTTTACAGACAGAACAGGAGCTGAAGGTGGCTGGACTTGAAGATCTTGAGATTTTCCTTAGGGAAGACGAGGAAGGACAGGATTAGAAATGAGATTATTAGAGGGACAGCTCATGCATGATGTTTTGGAGACAATTTGATAAAAAAGGAGGTACATAGGTACATAGGGAGAAGACGGGCAGGAGATAAAGAGAAAGTTCAAGGAGGAGGCTTACATATGTGGTGAGGTAAGACATGCAGGTGGTTGGGCAGATGTAAAGGACAGGGTAGTGTATAGACTAATGATCAGCTATGGCGACTCCTAACGGGAGCAGCCAAAAGATGTGATAGAAGAAGAAGATCCTTAACACTGTTAGAGTGAAGCTTTGAGCATCAATGAATTTACAGTATAATCTAATTTAGTACAGAACTAGTCGCACTCCCTAAATGTCTTCTCTGTACATCCAAAGGTAGCATTTTTTAAATCAGCAACAATAAGATAACAATTAAATGTAATATTTGGAAGAAACATGAATAAATGTTTATAATATGTCAGTTATTATATATTACAAGATCAGTGTTAGCAATGTTTAGGTAGGCTAGTTAAATAGTTGACAGTTAGTTCGATTCCTGTCTCGGCCATGTGTGTGTGTGTGTGTGTGAAGTTTGCATGTTCTCCCCGTGCCTCAGGGGGTTCTCTGGTTTCCCCCTCATCCAAAAACATGCACGGTAGGTTGATTGGCGCCTTGGAAAATTGTCCCTAGTGTATGAATGTGTGTGTGAATGTGAGTGTGTGTGTGTGTGTGCCATGCGATGGGAAGATCGAGGGAAGATCTGATAAAGCGGTAGAAGATGAATGAGTTATTATATATGGCAGTTTACAAGATCATTGTTAGTGATTTTGCCTTTTTAGGTAGGTTAGTTAAATATCTACCCTTGTGAAAACAAAGGCCCAGCCTATATGAACAGTTGTCAACTGCCAAAACACTGGCTGAACTAGTCAGATAACTGGGTCTCCTTTACCAGCTGTTAAATTATTTCCAGATTTCTTATTGACTAAAAAAGCTAATTGTATGCAATGTAGCATTACAATCAGTAATTCAAAAACTGTTTCTGTCTGTACTTTCCAGCTTGCACAGATGGTCTACCAGATTGACCAGCTTGGCCTTTGTTTTGGCAGCAAATAGATGGTCAGAATAAGTAAAAATGTTCAAGAGTGTATCTACTTGGAGGTGGAGGATGGAAGTGCCAGGAAGGAGGAAATAAAGACGGCCTATGAGGTGGTGTAGGAATGTGCAAGCAAATGTAGAAGAAGACGTCTACAGTATAGGATAAATTTACTGTAGACATTTATGACATTTGGCAGATGCCTTTATTCATTATATCATTTATGAACTGAGCAGTCGTGGGGACACTCATGACTTTCTGATCAGATGTCTACTGCCTTTAACAAATTAGATAACATTCCCCCAATAGCAGCTAAACCACTACAGTCGCAGCTAAAACAATGAATGGGGTACTTGTGGGGAATAAAATATTCAGATTATTTAATTGATCAATATAAAGTTTATTGCTCCTTCAAGCCCCTCCCATGACATTCATTCTTATGTTTATGATTCGTGTAGGTTCTTACATTTATTTCATCACTACCATTGTACCGTTCCTGTAATATTATATAATATCCTGGATAGAACATTGTAATTCCATGGCCAAAGTATCAATATAGCTCAATATAACAATATACAAAGCCATGCCCCCCTCTAGCTCTCAGTATTGTTGTTCCGCTTTTCCCACCTTCTAATCACCCTCACCTGTCAGTCCTAATGAGTTCTCTTTATATAGCACTCTCTCCTTTCACTCCCCGCCTGGCCTTGCGTTCATGCACCTTGAATTGCTTGGACTCCTTCCTATTCCTGCACATCCAGTTCTTCAGTTTGTTTAATTAAAAATTCAGTTCATAGGGTTTTTTTCATATTAGACAAACAGTGTGAGTTACAATATCTTAAACAGTGAAATTGATATAATTGAATGGGGTGGTATTAATATTTGAAACAAATTCTGCCATAATTATATTTTTGTTTCTCACAAGAATAGGGAGGTGGTAGCCCAGTGGTTAAGGTGTTGGACTCTGGACTGGAAGATCATGGGTTCAAACCCCACCACCACAAAGCTGCCACTAGTGGGCCCTTGAGCAAGGCCCTTAACCCTCAATTGCTCAGTTGTAAGTCGCTCTGGATAAGGGCGTCTGCTAAATGCCGCAAATGTAAATGTAAATGTGAATAGGAAATAAATTAACTGTTTTCATCTTAGATATTTACCAGTTGTTTAAACATATGATTTTAAGCACATTAAAAAAGCCTTTAAAACAATTACTGACAGTTTATACGCAGTATTTTTTGTTCATGTTTAAATAGCAGTATTTTATATTATCTCATTGCGTTTCATTGACATTACAATTTCAATGCAATTTTAATCTGTCAAGTTTAGTTGTGGTTTTCCAAGTATATCTCTTACTTCCATAGCTTTCGCAAACAATCAGAATATGCAAATATGTCACGGAAAAATGTTTTGCCTCCCCCTCATTTGCATGTTGTAATTTAAGCAATTACACAGGTTATTACACTGCGGATGCAATTAGAGAGCTTAGTAAATGAGGTCAGCGAATGAATTGTAATATATTGTATTATGTTGTAATTTTATTATGGTATAGAAATTTCAGCAGTGTACTTCAATCAGTACTACAATGGCACTGATTAATGTATCTCGTTTCCACTGCTGCATCACTGGTGAAATAACTCTTTTGTGTTTTAGCCATCAGGAAAGGTAAACAATTTTATGTTTTGCTTGCTTTTCCTGGAGATCTGGTGGTCAAACTGCCTGTTGCTGATCAAATTGCCTAAACTGTTGTTCTTAGTAAGAGAGTCATGACTTCTCATTCTATTCCAAACATATTGAAATGCTCAACCTTGCAGCTTTGACACTTGTTTGTAAAGTAGTTGTAGCATGTTTGATCAAGGAAGCTGTGTGATCTGATCTGTGCTGGTATCTGAAGTGAACAAGCACTTACTGGCATTGATAGACATTTGTAGTAAAAAAAAAAAAAAAATAGAAATTACAATCCAAATAAATTGATTTCAGAAATGGCTGTTTTAATACAAAAACTTACAAATAAAACTTGCAAAGAAAATGCATAATTTGAAGAGTGAAAATGCAGTCCGCGTCTACTGTGAACTTCTCTGTTATCTAACACAAAATTACTGATTTAAAATATGCAAAATTTAACCAGCTTTTGGCCATTTTGTTCATTTTCCTCAAGTGTATATGCGCGCACACACACACACACACACACACACACACACACGCACAAACACACACACACAGCACAGCGGGGGTGTTATATTCGCTGAGTGCCAAATTCAAATGCACTCAGTGGATTAGCTCTCAGAGAGAAGAGTGTCTGTGAGAGGCTGAATATGCCTGAGGAAAACTGACCTGTGTCCATCATGATTACAGCCTCCCAGTTTGTTACGCAACTGTGCTACAAGTGCAGTCTGACAACTCCTACAGCTGTTTCATGCTGGAGTCACGACTCAGATGTGTAGGCTCTACATTAGCTTTTGTTCACTACCTGCGCTGAGTTTTCTCTCTTCTGTATGATGGCCTGGTGCATGCCTCCTCCACCCCCACTAGCTGGGTGGTGAGCCCCTCTTTTCAAAGCGAGCCGGTTTTCAAATGAAGATGGAGGTGGTGGGGTGACCACCTCTTCTGCTGAGTGTAGGCTGCTCGTTTGGGGTAAAAGGGCCAGTTGAGTATTCCCCATCACCTGTTGTGCTGCACTGTTATATAACATCTTGCTTCAGATGGCTGCTGTGTACAGGAAGTACACAAACGCTGATAGCAATAATAGTATCCAAATTCATACAACAGGCGATTGTTACAGGTAAGAATGCCGGTCTAATGAATAAATATTAGGTGCACCTCTTTTCCATGTTTCATTTCCAACTAGCAACAGCGCATACATGTGTGGAGCCTTAATACAGAGCTTCTTTTCTCTCGATGGTGTATGAGTGTGAGCGTGGGTGTTTGCGTGGGTTGTGGGTGCTATATAATTTGCAGGTCTGCTGTTTCCTTTTCGTGAACCGTGCATACACAGTAGCTTATTCGCGTTTTGTAATGCCTTTTGATTCCTTTTGAAAAAAAAATGTCTCAAGGACAACACTCAAGTGACAAGGACCAATCAGTGTAACAGCTTTTGTGCTCAAGCCTTGCCTTTTGATTTCAGTTCAATACCAAAATATATAATGTAGCACAGATGAAACATATGTACATAAACCACAAAAAATAGCTAGAATAGATAAGGAAAACAAAAAAATGTGTACATATTTTTTTTTAATTAAGGCATTTCTGTCTGGATTCATGATTAAGAAATATATATATTTTTTCCTTTTTCAATCACCATCAATCATGAGCTGTAGCCACTATATACACTACAAGTCAAAGGTTTGGACACACCTTCCCATTTAATGTTTTTTTTTCTTTATTTTCATTACTATTTACATTATAGATACTCACTGAAGGCATCAAAACTATGAATGAATACATATGGAATCATCTGTAGGTGGGCAATAAAATCAGGATCTGATGTAGACCTGGGGTGCAGTCAGTGTTCCAATTCATCCGGAGCTCCATAAAAGGCCTCTCAAGATCTTCCTCTCCAAACCATGTAAAGCATATCTTCATGGAGCTCACTTTATGAAGGGCTTTGTCATGCTGGAACAGGTTTGAATTTTTTATTATAAATTTCTTTTTTAAACCCTGTCCAAAGACATTCTATACAATTGTGTGTCTCCAGCATTGTGGTGACAGTTTGGAGAAGAACCGCATATGGAAGGAAAGGTCAGGTGTCCCAAAACATTTAAATAAGATGAAATATCTTAATGATGAGTTCTGGAAAGAGTTTGATTTAAAAAAGAAAAAAGAGTTAAAAAAGATTTTGATGGGAAAATACAAAATGTGCTTGCTCTAGTTAGAAGAAAGAGTATATATGTAAAATGACTGCATGTCAGTAGAGTTGGATTTATTTTTATTTAAATGTTTAGCAAAGATTTCAACATTTACATTTAAATGAAACACAACTGTTCTCAAAGGTACACTGAAGGCTCTGATGAGTCTAATCTTCAGATTTATAGAAGTACAGCTTTTTGAGGGGGATCACCTCCAGGTCAGGTAGCCCTGCATTCTTTCATGGAGAGTCAAGCAGAACCATAAACAAAGGAATTCTGGAGAAGAATGTATACATCTCAGCCCTGCTGAGCATTTCATACACATCACTTTCCTCATAAATTACACTGAGGCATGATTACCCTCTCACTTCCTCTGTTCACCCTGCCCTTAATGATAAATGGCCATTAAGGCACTTCCCTTACGTTGCCTTGATGACAGATGAGAGAAACTTCAGCAGTTTGCAAAATAATCGCCTATCTCTTTCTCTCAAAGCAAATCACCTCTCTGTGTCTATACTCTGTCTCTTTGTGTTACCGTATTATAATGCGGCGACAGAATGTAAAGTGCAGTTGACTATATTCCAGTCATATTTGTCAGTCTCACATGCAGATGAATGTGTTTAATTAGTGTCTGCATTCAATATTCAAATATTGGTTGTGGTTGCCAGTCAAGAAAATCTTGTTGCCTGTACTGCAGATATTTGGATAGGACTTGGCAGAGAAAGAGAGAGGATGAGAGTGAGGAGGAGAGAGGCGTCATCTCACTGCCTCTTCACCAGCTGCTCAGCAGAGCTTGGCTCTCTTCTCTGCAGGAGCGAGAAGAGTGGGCTGCTTTGGCACAGGCACTAGTGAGGAGGGTCAGGGGTATCCTCTTCAGGGACAGCCGTGAGGGGGAGTGCATGAGGGGGCTGTGGAGTGGACTAAACTAGAGAACGCTCTGAGCAAGGTGTGGAGTTCAGCCTAAAAAAAAAAAAAAAGAATAGAAAGGTAGAGGAAGCAGAGTGCAAAACATTTGTGTCTATAAGCTTGTTTGTTTTTGTCTTAGCTTCTTGCTGGATGTGCTCCATTCTCGGTCATGCTAATCACAGAGGGCCTCATGGTTTCACAACAGGATTTACCCCATTCAGCTGTTCTCTTTAGAGCTGAGAGGAGCTAAAAAATTTTGATATAATCAAGTTTTAAATCAGTGTCACTTTATTTCCAGTGGAACACAGCACATCATAAATCATTCTGCTTATAAAAGCCACTGACCAAAGCTGAGAGACAGTTGAGTGATCTGCAATGAGAGATGTTTGACTGGCTTTGTTGGAAACTCATATTGTAAACTACGTAAAACCCAACAGGCCTTGATCCAAGAGCTTACTGCGGAGAGCAATGGGGCGGCATGCAGTAGGTCATAAATTAGCATCTTTCCTGTCAGCTCAAACTGTGGCCCCTTGTTTCCTATCTGCCATATAAAATAGAATAGCCTCTATATGTCACATATGCATTACAGCACAGTGAAATTGTTTCTTTCCATATCCCAGCTTGTTTGATAGTAAGTTTGGGTCAGAGCGCAGGGTCAGCCATGATACAACGTCCCTGGAGCACCGAGGGTTAAGGGCCTTGCTCAAGGACCCAAGAGGGGCATGTTGGTGTTACTGGGTCTCAACCCCCTGTCAGTAATCCAAAGCCTTTACCACTGAGCTATGCCCTCCCCCACATATAATTAGCTAAGAGACACATTCATCAGGGTGGCCTTGATGAGAGCGATCATTTTAACACACATTGCTTTGTCAACTGGTTTGTACAAAATGCTGTGACCATAGAAATAAGAACTTTATATGTTTTTTTTTTTGTTGTTGCTACATTATATTTCCAACAGTGTTTTTAGATTGAAAGTTTGCCTGTGGCATTGTCTGTGGCATAGAAGAAAATATCACAGACTCTCTGTATTGTCAATACTTAAAGTAACAAAACCTTTAAAAGGTTTCAATATAAAACATGTATCTCAGATTAAAAAAGGAGGCGGTTCACCATCAGAATTGTTCATCATTTGAGGAGGTGCTGCTGTGCACAGTGTGTAAACTTGACACTGCTCCTCCCTGGTTTGTCATGAATGCACATAATGGCATGGAAAGAAACAATCATAACATTTTGTTTAGCCTTTTAATGCATGTCCACATTCAGATATATTTGTTACCAATATCCGATTGTCCACAGAGATCTGACGAGAGACCAGACGAGTCTGGGTTCACTTGCCCAGAATTCAGTCTGTCATTTAATAAAACTAAATTCCCACTGCATGTCTACCTGTGCAGCCTTCGCCTTAAACAGAGCCTTCTGAAAAGCGCTACCTCATCAAAAGAAAGCTGCAGCTTGGCCACACACTGTCTTATTGCATTCCAGTGGGGATGGGGAGCTTTGTCTGGCTGTGGGGGACACTCTGATTTATAACCCAACACAGGAGCATAAGTGTTGAGGGCAGACAGAGTAGATAAAATGCCCATCTATACATCAAAGACAGTGCTTGCTTCATTATATGGGATCAGGCTTACAACATCTCATTCTCAAAAAATGTGGTGCTGGCAAGAGGAGATGCAGCAGGATCGGGTCAGTGAGGCCATGAGAAAGGATGTTTCCATCTTTTCTAGCATGTCAAATACCTTAGATGTGTTGGCATAGTGTACATTTCTGGTTTAGGGGTTACAAGTAGCAGCAGAGAACACCTGGCAGAAAGGTGACTCATAGAGCGTATAATTGCTCTGACATTTATAAATGATTATGGACGAGCTACTTTCTCTTGCTAAGGAAAGACATTTTGCATATATTAGTAATCATGTCAAAACATTGCTTCCACTTAGTCAGACTCATGTACTGTCAACCTCTTTTAGTAATGCTGCAAGGTGATGACCATGATTACAGTCCCCTGTTTATAGGTGGCAGACAAACTGCAATCTCCATGTGCCTTAACTTGCTTTGCTATGGCAACAAAGCTGTTTAAAGGAAAAATACGAAAAAAAGAAGGAAAAAGTGTACTGTAAAAATGAATAAAAATGACAATGATGACATCAACAATTACAATAATAATATTAATAATAATCATCATCATTATAGTAATAATAATAATAGCATGCATAATAAATGCTGTTGTGTTGTTTGTGGCAAATCTCATAGTTTAGACAATCCCTTAATAAATTGACTCAGACTTGAAACATAAGTGTACTTTGTTACTATTTCAGCTTTCTTGTGTGTATGTGTGTTATTTTTTTGTACGCAGTGCTAATAAAAAAGATTCGAATGCATCGCATGCAAAGTAATGCATACACAGAACAGTAAAACTCACTTGCTTGTGCTTGATAAACTGTAGAATTTATTGCCAATTATTGCAGTTGAAATGATCAAAATCCTATAGTTTATTTCATTTGGTTTTAAACTGGAATCTTTCAGAAAGTCTTTCAAGGACCCTCTCCTTCACAAATCCCTCTACTACAAACCTATATTTATTAATATACTACAGGTCAGTGTTCTGTTTACTTGTTAATCTTATTAACATATTCTCCCTTATAAAGAGGGATTTCAAGCCTCTATCAAAAAAGTACCTTCTGACACTTAGTAATGGACTAAACATAATATCTATTTAAAACGTGTAAACTAGTAAAGGAAATACAGTAAAACCCATTATCCTGAATCTGATCATCTATTAATACTTTTTTATTAAAGCTTTATCTCACTGAATCCTGAGCTGTTTTATCCTTTATGCTACAATCAAATATGCATTTTAATTATTTTAAATAAGAACAGTTCATATTAAGACATTTCTGTAGAAGGATTATAAAGATATAAATATAGGGAGATAAAAAGATTTAGGAGGAAAGTTTGACATTCTTCTGATATTAAAATGAAGGTTATTTTAAAACACGATTTTCTTTGTCCATCATCACTTACATATGGTCAAATGCAGCCTAAAAGCATGGCTGTTGCTAAGGCAACAGAAGAGGGGCAGGAGAGCTGGCACTGGTGATCATCTGTACCTAAGAGGACTCCAAAAACACATGATGGCTGCAAGATGGGCTACTATTAGCCTTGCCATTTGCAAGATATAATACAATAGGGGATTGTATTACATTATATTAAAGGAGGAAAAGTGTACACATTTCTTGAAGTCATAGTAACAACAAACAGCAATGTAACCACCTTTCTTACTGGATATGAACAGACAAGACATCACAGCCTCATATCAACTTTAAACTGGTTTGTTTTTGACAAATCTCTGAATAATGGACATGCACCATGCATGTAAAGTCTTGAAAGAGCCGAGATCTAAGGTGGTAGAAGAAAATTCTGTGTCGGTGTGACTAAGTGTGTCACTCTTTAATAGCAGCTGAGTGGGCTGCTGTACATTCTTTTTGCCTTATTCACAGTGCTGGCGTAGGCGGTTAATTCATGTTTGTATTCAAAAGGTTTACCTAAGAGGGAAACATTTTATTATACACTCTCTTTGAAATCAATGACTAATTGTCTTCTCTCTCTGAAACATGGTCCACTTCTTGATTGCAGACTTCCTCATGCGGGGGCAGGGAAGGTGGGAGCACTACATGCAAGAAAAGGGGTGGCAAGCGACAAAAAAGCGAAACACCTCCAGGATGCTGGCCTTGATGTTTTCACTCTAAGGATTCTTCCCATTCTTCATCTTCGAGAGAAGATGGGCAAAAGGCCAGCTCCTGAGTGACTGGCACTTGCACAAGCTGTGAGTCATTCAGAGTGAAAGTTCTGTCATTACTGACACACTCAGTTTTTATATCCTGTGTTGGATTTTGGATGATCTGAGGCTTCATTTTGTAGGGTTATTTGACAAATATTTTTAAAATATTTTATGTACATCTTCAGTTGTTCAAAATGTGATATATTCAAGGTTTAAATATAAAAGTGGCTAATATAGGGTTTCAACAGAACGAAATTTTGTCATACAACCAACAATTATGTAAATTTTTTTGCCTAAAAATTAAATTTTCTTTAAAAAAAAAACAAATATCAAAATATAAATATACTGATATGGTAAATTTGTTCATTTTATAGATTATCTGCCTGTAGAGATCATGCTCAGTACAGGGCTAGTTAAACTAACACCACAGTCAAAACAGACAGTCTGCATCATGACCTTGTTTACTAAAGACGGAATTCAGAGTCAGTGACCTAAGTTCAATAGTTACACCAATATTTAAGTAGGGGAAGATCTTTATATTCAAACTTGGCTTGGATCATTATTTAATTTGAATTTCTGTTTGCCCATTGAGATATTTCCTCATGCAAATGTTTCGCTTTCAAGGTTACATTATATTAGTCTGTATATTTTTTTTTTAAAGAGTGCTCAAAAGAGTGCTCAAAAAAAAAGTTTTTCAGTTAGACAAAGAAAAATCTAGACAAAGAAAAAAATGTGCTTTTAAATCTAAAAACAATTTGTATATAAAATGCAAATTTTCAACACAGACTATTATCACTGTTATATTTGTACATTGTGTAGCATAAGAGAAACACAATTTGTAATAAGAATTAGTTTAGAATAGTGTGTTAACATTTACGTGAGTATTAGGCAAACGAGGCAAATGATTATTTAATAGTAGTTAAAGTATCGTAGCTAAAGTATAGTAAAAGTATAACTATATATATATATATATATATATATATATATATATATAGTTATATAAAAGATATATATATATAACTGGCAAAAAGTAAAAAAGTAAAAGTTAAAACTGTTTCATATCATGTCATTAAAATGGAAAAAACACAATGCGTTAAAATACCAGAGCAGAATATTCATCAAATAAATAACAATAATTGTATCAAAATAAACAATCTGATGTGGATGTTGCTGACAAATAAGTGGATCAGGTTAGGTGTGGAGTTTGTCTGCTATAGCTGAGATAATATAGCAATAACTAGCAAAGTTATTTAGGACTCCCATATAATCTTACCTTGTGATCGACTTTGATGAACAGGAGTTGGATAGGCTCTAAAAACTGTGACTCTGAGACGATAAAAGTTGTGTTATGATTATGTGTATGCTGCTTCTGCTGAGTGTTATTGAAGTTGTTGATGTTTTTTTTAAATCCGGAAATGATTTATGAGTAAAGCATGCAGTCTATAGGCTATGCTAAAAAAAAAGGTGGGCGGGCATTATCATTAATAACATCATTAATAATAATTCAATATTTAAATGTATTATAGATTAAAATGATTGCAAATAGAATCAACTATTATGCAATAATTTACTTACATTTACATCATTTGTTAGCCACCCTTAAAGGTCTTTCTCAAGGGTGCACTAGAGGCAGCTTGGAGGTGGTGGGATTTGAACGTGCACTCTTCCAGGCCAGGAACCAATATCTTAACTCTGGGCTACCACTTTCTTAATGATTTCCAGTTTATAAAAACAAAAATCAACACGGAAATCTTAAAAAAATAAAACTGCTTCCTTTTGATTTATACAAATAACAATACAAGGGTATATACACACAAACAACCCCCAAAGAGTGTTGCTCTAATATGATATTGAGTTTGACTCATGAACCATGAAAACACTAAAGCCGTCTCAGGCCCGGCAACCCTGTGCCTACGCCTCAAGCAAATAAACTAGCATAATTGTAATTACAACCAAATTAGTCATCCAAGTTGGCCAAAATTGTGAATGAAGGTGACTTTAATAATGCCTTCTCTGTGAGGTGTTTTGCACATTTTCTTCAAAATAAAAAAGTTATGGTGTTTAATATAATATGGTGCATGTCAGATTCTGCACATTTCAAAGTGACAGGAGCAGCATGAACTGCATGAAGGAATGCTTTTTCGAAAGAATTACTCCAGTCTACAATTAAATAAAAAAAGTTTGATATTTAAATAATTGGCCCTGTTGTTTACATACTGGTAAGACTTAAAATTTATTTCAAATTTCTTAAGAAAATAAGAATCTTTTGTTTGAGTAGTTTATTGTTATTAAATTTGTAGTTTATTGTTTACATTTCACATTAATATGGATGAGGAATGTGTTTAGTTAATAAGCAAATCTCTACAGACTGTCTAGATGTCATGCCATAAATGTCTTGTGGTAAATTGTGTGAGAGCCAGAAGTCAACTGGCACCCATTAGGTATTTAAAACTTCCCCTGCTGTGGTGGAGGAACAATTGTTCATGATCAAGGCACAATGACCAGCATTAGCTGAGAAAGAAAACTACAACCTGAAAACTCACAGAAACCACTGTACAAAAATTATATATAATATATATATATATATATATATATATATATATATATATATAAATATCTATATATATATAAATATCTAATCTCTGAAATCTGTTATACTACATTTGTAATATATATTTTCGTATAACTAAAATTTAATACCACAACACTGTTAATTCTGATAAAAAAGCTGTGGTCAGAAGGTCATATTATTTTTTGTAACAAATCTATATTTTGTTTAAAACTTTTTTTCTATAGTAAGAGGTCATACAAATATTATTCTATTCTTCTAATATAATATCAGTGATAATGGATTTTTAAAAAATGTGTAATATCCATAAAAAATGCATAATCAGTGAACCAGTAAAGAGACTTTTATTTAGCATTTATGGAGTCTCAAATATCCACCCATTGTAACTATGACATTGTAACTAAGTTTTACACCAAACGAGAGTCTTAAATATAAGGGTACTTTTGCACTTCCAGGTCTCTCTGTATTATGATTCATTTGTTTAATGGTGGTAACCCACCATGCTGTTCAATATTTTCACAATAAACAGCTTCTGTCTTATTCCTTACATATCATTTTGCTCCTTTAATACCATGTCACAGGTCTTCAAATAAACAGTCAGTGGTTGAGGAGCCAAAACAAACGAAATGTCTCCAGTATTTTGATCACTGAGGTCACAAATCATGATAGTGACAAAGGAGTTTCGCCAATGACGATTACATATGACGTATATTTGTCGCTAACCATAAGGTCAGTGTTGTAACCTTTGTGTGCATGATAATTTTTGTGTGATTAGTGTGTTGCGCGCACGCACACACACACACACACACACACACACACACACACACACACACACACACACACACACACACACACAAATCACAGCAAGCTAATGCTCTTACATGCCTGAGGCCTCCGTACCAGACAGGCCAGCAGTGGGACCTTCCAAAGTCAACAGCGGTGAACAAACAGCACCAAGTGGTTGGAGCCGCAGTTATCAGTGGCACATATTTGCTGAATAATAGGAAGCTTTGGTGTTCACAGGACTACAGGAGAGCTGGCCTGAAAGAGACTGAGTAGAAGAGACAACCTTTAGGTGGTCAGAGCTCCACTGCATGACCGATGTGACCTACACTGTAAAAAAAAACATTCAGACGCTACTGATCCCTCTGTTGTTGTGTATTCAGGTGTGATAAGGCTGACATCTAGCCTATATTCAAGCATAACAGGTAGAAAGGGCCGCTCAATAATGATTTGGATTTATCTCAACACTTTCTGCTGACACAAAATAGGCCAACTTTGCTTTTGCAGAACAAAAATATTTTTTTAAAAATAGGCAGAGAAATTTGGTATTTTTAGAGAGCCAAAATATATCTTGAGGTGACATAGTTGTGGTAATGTGGTGCTTAAACACAGCATACTAAGGTTCCAATGTGTGTAAAGGAGAAACCAGTGAGTGTAGCAGACCAGAAGAATGGCAGACAGCTGGGGTTGCCTTCTGACAAACTGTGACCAAGCTCTCATCTAAGTAGGCTTTTAAGATGAGACATACATGTATGTGGAATGTTAAAGAAACACACTGGAAAGAGAATGATAGCCAGATTAAAATACTGTCTCCATAACAAGTGATCATGTGTAGTATTAATAATGTGAAACACAGAAAGAGCTTAACTGAGATGGTATTAGTCTAGTTTTTGGCATAGAATAGAAAAATAACCTCTATTTGTCACATAAACATTACAGCACAGCATCATTGCTGGGGTCAGACATGATATAGCGCCTCCTGGAGCACAGAGCTTGCTCAGAGAGGCAGCTTTGGCGATACCTCCGTTCGTCTGATCAGGAGCCCAGAAATTTAACCGCTACCCCCTCCCATGTATGAAATACATGACAGTTACAGAAATATTCTTGGCATTTACATAATATTTCTTTGGAACTTCTAAAGCTCTGCTGGTTTACATATATTAGCCCATCATCAACCAGGCAAGAATATCTGACGCTGATGTGTGGCCTGGAGATACGTCCAATTACCTGCTACAAGACTGTTAAAATGATTTGCATTATGTACAGTTATTTAAACCCTTTTTTTTATTCATATCTGCTAAGGCTTGACTCAGTTTTAATGATATCTGACCTAATTTGAAGTACCCAGATAAGATAAGGTTAATGGATCATTATATATACTATGCAGATACGCTTAACTGTGGGACTTTGGCACAAAGTCAGGATATCTTCAGGTAATTTGAGATGAAACAGCAATCTTCATTTCCAATTGTAAATTTTTGACTAATTTGAATGTCATAGACAATAAAAGATGCAGACGTTTCTCTAACTGTGTGACCTTTAAAAAAAGTCACAATTTAAAGTTAGATTATCTTATTATTTCAGAAAAACCTATAAAAGAAAAATTATGTATTAATTTTTATCACTGCATTGTTGTTATTTGGCTTGAAAAGCAGTGTTTCTGTAATAAACAATTACTACTAATTTGTAATCATCTACAAAAATGATTCATTCTTCTTTTGCTATGGGAATTAACTAATGCCACTAAAGTTGAAGAGAATCTGGGTTTACATACTTTTCACTGCTCAGGGCAGTAGACCTCTGTGCTGACATCAGGTTTGTTTCTCAATGGGGACAGGCTTGTGGGATTCCGTTGATTTGCTAAGCATCAGCTGATAAAGGCCAGGGCCTTGTTTACTCAGTGAACGGGAAATGATTTTGTCGCTTGCCTTTCATGTGCTTGTAATCAAATGGTATCAAAGGGCATGCAGGAAAGAATACCAGTGATAAGCATCCCTCCCCTTCCATTTTACCAGTCAGAATTCAGTTTTATCAGTACGCCTTGCTTTGAAGTGGCACATAAGACACTAAAGGTGAAATGGTTATAAAGACTTTTTTTAATATTGACCAAGCCGGCCTCCACATGAGCATATTTACGGTAACTACGTATGTAGTTCAGATTATCTAACTTTCTGGTCAAGACTGGTCTGAACCACTTACCACTGGTGTAACATTGCTTTTTTTGTACTTTAAAGTTAAGTACAATTGAATGTACTGAAAGCAGTTTTGTAACACTATTACTTACACTATTTGTTTCCATCCGATTATATGACACTAAAGTACAATAAACATTTAATCTAGATATTCTTTGATTGCACAATTCAGAATGGAGTAAACAAGATTAAATTTACTCATCTAACCCTAAAAGAGAACTCTTTTAAAAGTGTATTCTTTCACTACTCTTTTACAATTTCCCTAACAATTTATTGCTGTCTTTATGACATATCACCGTCCATTAATTTAAAAACTGAACACAATTGCATAAAATATTGCTTCTTTATAATTCTGTCTGTAAAAAAAACAAACAAACAAAAAAAAAATCACACCATAAAGACCCTTTCAAACTTTATATCAAAATCCATCTCAGATGAACGGATCACATCAGGATTGAACTAGGTCAAATTCCTCTCATGATCAAATCACTTCAACTACTTTCAGTGGTGGTCCTAGACATAATGACTGATTAACCCCCAGTGTTTCAGTGTCACTTTTACGTAAAGTCACACATATAAGAGGTTGTTTTTTAATAGCAATTTGTATTCATATGAAAAGATACGTACATACATACATACAGATATACATACATACATACGCACATACATACATAAATACATACATATGCAGAAATCACAAATATATTTTATTTATGGCAGTAAGTTTGTCAGGTTATATTTTACATTATTCTGAAAAACAAGCTTTTCTGGGTCGAACAGGATTCTCTTTTAGATGTTTCTCAATTTTAAATAAAGTACAGCAAGTTAAAGATTGGTCTCCTCTGAAGAAAGAGGAACCTTATCTACTTGTATTTGTAACCTTCTATAAAAGATTACTATCAAATATTAAAAAATATAATCTTGGCAAATGTGTTATCACTTTGTTTAACCATATTATCTTCTCTATCTATCATCACCTGTGCTAGAATTACTCTCAGTCTCATTGCTATTGATTCAATATACACTGCTACACTTACATCATGACATAATAACTGATTTAGATCTGTTCTGGGCTCAATAAGCAAATCGGTGACCAAATCAGCAAACAGAAAAACAACTGGTTCCATTCATAAATCAGACATAAAACAATGAATGAGTAGACAAATTGTTTACTATGTCCAGTTTTATATTATTTACATTTATATGATTTATTAATATATTTCCTAACATAATTCAGAATGCATGAACACATTATTTGTTACATATAAGGGCCTTATATAAGGGTTAAAGGCCTTACTCAAGGACCCAAGAGTGGCAGCTTGGAAATACTGGGGCTCAAAGCCCCAACCTTCTGATCATTAGACCAGTGCCTTAACCACTGAGCTACACCCTGAACTTCCTACTTTATGCAGTAAGTAAACTCATTTCACAATTTGTTGCTAAATTTATGAAGCAATTGTCATGACACATCAGAGACGAGACATTATTTTAATAATTCAAAACCAAGGAAATTATCAAAAAAAAATATCAGATGTTATCAGATGGATTATTTCATACTTGTAAATAACTAGAGAAAACCAGACTTAAAAGAATACTGTATAACCTTTTTCTACTGCACATTTTTAAATCCACACTTGCAGAAACGTAATCAAGGACTTGCTTTAAATTCTCTTTTTATTGTTCAAATACAGTTTGATTGTAGGGCCTTTTTATTGTGATGATGGTGGCAAGTTTAAAAATAAACTAACAAATAATATTAATAAAATAATTAAATAATCATACATTGCATATACTATACACTATTTCAGAAAGAAAATGTTGCTTATTATTCAATATAAAATAAAAGTGACTCTATATTTTAATACTTCGTTGAAAATGATTTTTAGCAATCAGTAATAAATGGTGTGAGGCACGGTGGCGTAGTGGTTAGCACATTCGCCTCACACCGCCAGGATCCGGGTTCGATTCCCGTCTCGGTCATGTGTGTGTGTGGAGTTTGCATGTTCTCCCGTGCCTCAAGGAGGTTTTTCTCCGGGTTCTCCGGTTTCCTCCCGGTCCAAAAACATGCACGGTAGGTTGATTGGCACCTTGAAAAATTGTCCCTAGTGTATGAATGTGTGTGTGAATGTGTGTGTGTGTGTGTGCCCTGCGATGGGTTGGCATTCCATCCAGGGTGTATCCTGCCTTAATGCCCATAGACACCTGAGATAGGCACAGGCTCCCCGTGACCCGAGTGAACATCGGATAAAGCGGTAGAAGATGAATGAATGAATGAATGAATGAGTAATAAATGGTTTGAATACTCTTTGCTATTTTAACGCTGTCAAACCCATAAAAGGCAGGATGAGTGCAAAAAAATTCCAAACATGATAATGAGAAACACTTAAAACACATTCCAGGTGTGAACAGGTATGTCTGAAGTGATGTCTTCTTCTGATGACCTGAGGTCGATATTATTGCCAGCACTGAACAGGGCCTTAGTCAGGTTCATCTGCATTATGGCCGCTTCATGGTATGTTGTTAAAAATCCTTAGATATGTTGAGTCTGAGTGGCACGGTGGCTTAGTGGTTAGCACGTTCGCCTCACACCGCCAGGGTCCGGGTTCGATTCTTGTCTCGGCCATGTGTGTGTGTGTGTGTGGAGTTTGCATGTTCTCCCCGTGCCTCAGGGGGTTTTTCTCCGGGTTCTCCGGTTTCCCCCGGTCCAAAAACATGCACGGTAGGTTGATTGGCACATGGAAAATTGTGTGTGTTAGTGTGTGTGTGTGTGTAGTGAGTGTGTGTGTGCCCTGTGATGGGTTGGCATTCCATCCAGGGTGTATCCTGCCTTAATGCCCATAGACGTCTGAGATAGGCACAGGCTCCCCGTGACCCGAGGGAAGATCGGATATAGCGGTAGAAGATGAATGAATGAATGAATGTTGAGTCTGAAACAGCGCTTTAAACCTGGAAACAGCTGTTAAAAATGTCTCTGTCTGGTCTGGTGTAGTCTTGATGTGATGCCATAACAAGTCTCTGCATGTGGGGTTTAGAAGCAAACCATTCTAATTATATTGGCATGGTATGTATTTGACAGAAGCTTTTAAGCCAGGACCTGTGACCTACTGATATAGGTCCTTGTTTTGAAATACTGTAACCACAGGCATTGCTATGCTTTTACTCTCTTCCTCTTCTTCTTAAAGGATAAGGTTTTACAGTCTGGCTACTCATCTTGTCTCAAGGGACTCTTAGTGACGTCCCAATGGCGACGACATCAGATTGGAAAACTGAAGGCTGACTTCTCTTGACCCAGGGACAGGAATGTGTGGGGCTAATCTAATGAGCACACCAGTTTGGTTCCTCAAGCCGATGCTGCTGGAGGACATTTACACAGTCTTGAGCTGAAGATGGCTTGGGTTAATGAGGGCTGGCTGAAAGATGCATTCTCCACTTCAACATATTATGGGTTGCTGCAACTGTAATACATGGTGCTTTCTTTGTACTGGGAAAAGGAGGTGGACTAGGGAGGTGACAAATGGATACATACACACAACATTGCAAACATATTTTGTAAAGCAGTAAGATATCTGTCAGATAACAACAGCTTTTTAATTTATCATATTGCTTCGCCTTTACAGATTAGCAAACAATACATACATTTTTAAACTCATCAAAGTCAATACTTGACAATACAGAACTATAGACAATAAGAATATAATCTACTACTTATTTTTTGGCTTTTAATTCTGTTAAGTGCTTTTTGACTGTCCTGTAAAGTCCTGTGCAGGTGTCGGTGATGAATTTGGTGTGGGGAACAAAGTAACATGAATCTGTGTGTGTGTGTGTGTGTATGTGAAAGAATTGGGCATAAGGAAGCTCCCTCCCCACAGCCCGGTTCCCACAGATGGGCAGGGCTCACTGCAGGGCTAGGGAGGGAGGATACAAGAACCACAAAAGCCCTCAGGAATGCACTTCTACTGGGATTCTGAAAGGAAGCCAGTCCATTCCACTCAGACCAGGAGAAATTTGTACATCCACTGACTCATATACATGTGTTATTTAATTTATATAATGTCCTAGGCACCATTCAATGAGATGACACATCAAAAAAGTATAACGGCTACATTTTTAAAGTACACTGCGATCTAGTTAAGCTGCAAACCTGAACAAGTAATTGCTAGTAAAAATTGCTCTATTTTTGCGGCCAAGCATAAGCTTTGAAAATTTTTATTCCTCACGTTATGGACCTCAGTGTCATGGTCGCTACGTTCAAAAGAATATAAAAGATAGCCAATTCAATATCTATCTATCACTGTGTGATGAATAGGGAAGAATGCGAAATTATTTTTCAGAAAATCAATTTTTGCACTGAAAAACGCATCTAGTCTTAAAAGTGAGTTTTACAGCGGATCTTTGACTTTGCTCAGTCACAAAGACAGAAAAATAAGTGGAGACCTTGGTATTTCTCTTGCACCAACACCTCTCCCCTTCCCCTCTATCCGAGTCAAAGGTCTGCCTCTCCCGTGTCCTTTCTTTTTTTGATGTAGAATTATCTCCCAAAAGTGTGACATTGTTTCCCACGCTGGGTGCTGTGAGGTTATTAATGTGTGGGTGTAGTTTCGATCAGTCAGGTAAGCCAGGTTTCTGCTAACTTGACTGCATACCTTTGAGCCATATCGGGACACACAATGATCTGTGGAATTCTCTGCATGCCTGTCATAGTCACAAAGGCAGGACTTTTAGAGAAAGCAAACAGAGCTAACCCCCTTGGTCTAATCTGTATTTTTGCATTTGCATTTGTCAGTCAAAGGTCAGATCTGTCAGCAGTCGGAAATGGTCGACACACTCAACATAGACCATAATTCCTTCTTCCCGCTGTTATCACGATGTATAACAACATTTGAATAGACTAGATTAAAATGTCTGGATGTCCATGCAACATTTTAAAAAAAAATTCAATTTCAGTTTATTGTAGAACATCCTTTGGGCTAAATAACTACCTTTTATTCCATTGGGAAACATAATTTTACTGATAGTTTCACTATGCCGCTTTTTATTTTAATGCATGCTGACCTGTTTGTTGAGACACATGCCCCTGATGTGGATAAATATATACTGATACAGTGTATATCTGTCAAGTGTTTCTGGCATATTCTGCTCTCCTCTGCTATGGGAGTAGGATATTACAAAAAAACATATTTCTTTGAAAACAGAAACCTAAAGTAGATATTTCATTGTGCCTGATTATTTTATTTTTTTTCTTTTCTAGAAAATCTAGCATTTCATGATAAATGTATATGAAAACCCCCACGTCCAACCATTCTGCCTTTCATTACTACTGTTCTGGTTCCATTTCCCTTAATCAAGCAGCTATGGCACAAAAAAGGTTAATTTTCCATTTTGCCCTTTTGCTTGACTCTGAAAGAATGCATGATTAGTCTCTCAACTTACATCCCACAACCCACACTATAAAATCACACCAGTAAAGCGAATGTTAATTTCCAATACCACTGAGCAAGTCATCAACCAATCTTAACACCTTGTTCAATTTTTATTTGTTTTTATTTTTATTAAATGCAATTTACTTAAATTGCTACTATTTTTTAATTTTAAAAACTAAGAATGGGTGTCCACCCATCTTTGCATTTCTCAAGTCTTTTGCTTATTGACAATCATTAATGAAACACAATAAAGGACCTAGAATAAAACAATCTTGGGCTATCCATTGTCAGCACCACAAAAAACCTTGCAGAGACAAGTCCCCTTTGCTCTTCACTCCCCTCTTTCTTTCTCAGTCTGACACTCCATGGCAGTTATTGAATCGCCCTGTCTTTTGCTGTGAGGGCCTACCTTGTTTAATCCTTTACGTGGTGGGTCACTCTGTGAGCGGATGCTGTGTAAACACTGCGGGCTCTTGATGTGGGAGCTCTTGGGGAAGAGAGCAGGGGCTGGGGTTATGGAGTCTCCCAGCCCTTGGGAACAATGGACCTTTAGAATGTAAGGGCACTGGTGCACTGACCCCAGCAAATAAGAATCATGTTCTGGCATTCCAGTTCTGATTGGCACTTGCAGGCTCGAAAAAGCTCAAAGGAACACAGGAAATTCTACTTTTGCAATTGGTAATTTATTAGCAGTGATTTTTTTTCTCAATGAATAAGGACATTCCTGGGAAACACATTTTAAATGGTAGCTTGGTATTCCATGGGGAGTGGCCAGTTCAAGAACAAGAACAAACGTTAACAAGTAAAACCTGTGGTGGTCACAGACAGTAGACAACATGTGTTTTTCCCTTTCTTTTTTTCCTGCTTCTGTTTGTGCCATAGAAAATGAAAAAATGCAAAACATTCATTAACATATAAACACACAACTAATAATAGGACAAGGAAAGTAAGAAGGCTGCATAAACCGTTTTTGAGATGGAAATTGATGTGATTAATTAATAGAATCATTTAAAGTTAAATGAAATACGAGAGATACACAGTTTCCGGTTTGTTGTTTTTACTTTTTAGATTGATAATACCATATGTAGTAATATAATTGCTAGATTACTAGAAAAAGGGTCACTGTTTAATATCAAGTCCAATGTGCTGTTGTACGTATATAGCTAAAACAACAGCAGTTATAATCCTTGTCTTACACTTACTTATATACGGTGACTATCTTTATCATGGACTGCATTTACAGTTTCTTTAAAGACTCATTCACAGCCATGTCAAGTATTGTAACAGCCAAACAGTCACCTTGGAGTTTGCATGACAATCCAGATTCTAGCTCCTGCCACACACATTAATGTGCTGCAAGATAAATAGGACTTTATTGCAAGGCAACAATTCCTTAGTATAAAACAAAATAAGAATCACAAAACAAACTTTGAGGCAAAAGAAAGCCAACCCAGCAATGGTGACCATGTTACTATCAGCACAGGTGATACACATGAACATGCACATACAATTTCTCTCTCCCTCCCTCATACTCTTAATCTATTTATTCCATTCCTTCATATGTAATCTAGGGGGAACATAAAAAGCAGATTACACTTCTCATGAAATTGTGCCATTCCAACTATCTCTCCTAGGAAATCCTAAACAAGACATAACCAGAACCAACCACAGACCTACCCTCCTGCTTCTAATACCTTAGAAGTCTTCTTAAAAACCTTCTTCACAAGTCGGTCATGTCTGAGCCAGGCAGGGAAATGTCTGTCTGTCAGCATCACCTGTGCCACAACCTCAGCAATGAGTTATGACAATATTGTGCAGGCTCACAGAAGACCATATATGACAGAATGAGGTGAAAGCAATGTAAAATGTGAAATCAGGTCTGGAATTTCACTCCTCCATGTTTCTATACAGGGGTGTGAAATTTCATAGTGAAAGTTAGATAGCGGGGCAACTTCTACAACTGTAACAACTAAAAAGCCTCTGGATCACAAACTAGTTAGAAAAGCTACTGAGAGCATGATTACCCACAGCCATCCCTTGGGTTCATTGGGAGTGACATACTTGAAATCTGACATCTGTGTGAACCCCATTCAAGTGGAGCCTCTTATCAACAGATATATGATCTGTTCTAATCAGCAGCCTCACATAGTATAACAGGAGGTAAGCTCAAATGATCAGAGGTACAGAGATATGTGAAAGCTCTCAGCAGAAAACCAAATCATATTGTGTATTTAAAAATAGATGCACATTCGAACATATCCTAACATTTCTAACCCAAATTGGCTGATGTCCTGTAGCTTGGATTAAACACTGTGTGTTCTTTCTGTGGAACTTTATTAAAACATGTAGGGAGCATTGTTCGAAGACTATGTTCATATATTTACTAAAGCTATAATATAATTTAAGACCACCACGCCTGTTTCAGGTTCATTCCTGGCATTCCTACAGCAAAGGCAGAAAGTGTCCATTTGTCCTCAGATTTATGGTCACTTTACAGGTCTGTAATTGAACTCTGACATCTTGAGAGAGCTTTTAAAATACCTCTGTAATCCCTAGTTTGAGCTGTCTGGAAACATCTTGTCAGTGCCTATCAGTGTACAATTATTGATAGCTTATATGGTGGCTTTAGGTCACTCAATAAAACAAGCAGTCGGCAAATTTAAGAAGTGTGATTTTGTAATAGTTCAAAGATAAATTGCGCATGGAGGTGTCGTGGACCTGTCTTGGTAATGGAAGCTTCAGAGAAAGACATGAGGGCCAAAGATAGGATAAATGACATAATGAATGTTAAATGATTCTCACTCTAACACAAAGAGAGTCTGGGGCAAATCTCTGGATAAGTGAAAGCTGGGAAAGATCTGTTAAAGCATAGCTAATGGTTGACAAACAGTCTACATATGCACAGTCCACCACCATGCCTGTCTTTACTTAACCATTCTGTGTATTTTCCAAGGACATGAACAGGAATACAGGTTTAAGAAAAAAAAACACAAGATAAACAGGGATGTGAATTAACATGTCCTGTTTACGCCACAATAAAAGTATGAATCCTGATGAATAAAAACCTCTTAGGCATGCCGGTCAGCAATGTGCAGTGCTGGGGGTGTGTGGGATGTGCTGAAGGAAATATTTGAGCACAATGCAGAGAAAATGTGCCTGTTTACATAATTGTAGAGTAAGAAAGAAAAGCAGAATGGAGTCATGTTTAAAATATGGTCGTGCATTTGGATTTTGATTCATTCAGTGAAGATTACCTACAAGAAATGTATCATGTGTTTATTGTACGTTTAACAGCCTATTTGCAGTAGAAAGCATCTGAAGGAATAAAGCAAAAAAAAAAAAAACAGAATCAAACAATTAAAACCATCTCTAATAGCCCTTTGCTGTATTGTTGTATTTTGCTGACATGATACCTAAAAAAAAACAAGTAATTTTAAAAATATTATTTTTAAAATGTTACCTGCCCATGTGAATGATGTAACGCGGTGTCACACTATTTTCTACACAATATCGCCATCCCCTGTCAGTCCTCCATTATATATTAGTCCTCATGGAAGCTTATAAAAATCATCTTTCACACAAATGCACTGTTAGAATTTGCCTGACTGTTCAGTGATCAACCTGTCAATTAACTTACCACTGTGATAAATTGAAGGTAGTTATCTACCAATAACTGGGCTTTTGCATCTGTGGATATGTATTCATCACTTTAGAAGGATACAACATTATTGTAATGATTACACTATGGGAGTATTCTGATGAAAACGGTTGATGTAAATATTTGTTTTAAATATGGAATCTGAATTAAAAAAAAAATTTAAAAAAGGAATTAGAATAGATTCAGTAGGAGAAGGCGACCGGTGCAGGTGAATACACACACACACACACACACACACACACACACACACACACACACACACACACACACCACACACACAATGATATACATATGTGTGTTTTTATGTACGCGGTAATGTTAGAGGAATGTGAAATGTGAAGAGAACTGGGGGGATGTTGCCACCTAGCGTTGAAGTTACTATTAATTCGAAATGTACACCGAAAGTATATGTAGCATATGTAATATATACATTAAATGTATTATTTTGGGTTATTGTGGCGTACTTTATAAATGTTCTAAATTTAAATTATATATATATATATATTATATTATAATAATAATTCATTACATTTATATAGTGCTTTTCTGGACACTCAAAGCGCTTTACATTATGCATCCACCTGGATGATGCGACGTCAGCCATAGTGCGCCAGAACGCCCACCTATAGGAGACAGAATGATGATCAGTAGATATGTGGATAGTTAGGAGGCCAATGGGCGAATTTGGCCAGGATGCCGAGGATTTTCAATGTCCACAGAGAGTCAGGACCTCGGTTTAACGTCTCATTCCGAAAGACGGCGTTTTTTGACAGTATAGTGTCCCCGTCAGTATACTGGGGTGTTAGGAATCACACAGACCACAGGGTAAGCTCCCCCTCCTGGCCACACTAACGCCTCTACCAGCAGCAACCTAGGATTCCTAGGTGGTCTCCCATTCACTTATTAACCAGGCTTAACCCTGCTTAGCTTCAGTGAACAACCAGTCTTGGGCTACACGGTGGTATGGCTGCTGGTAAATGAATTCATTCAACAGATATTAATAATCTGTTACTTAATTCTGATTTATTCCAATTTTCAGATAAATGCATAATTAATAGCTAAAGGTTTCGTTTTTAATAAAGGTTAACAGACTTATAACGGTTACTACTGTACTGATGTTATGATTTACAGACCTTTCCAAATGGAAAATAAAACATACATACGTACATACTTTCTGACAGACAGTCAGACAGACATACATACAAACATACAAACACAACAGACAGGGGGCAAACAAAAAAGTCAATAAAATAAACAAGGCAAAAGGCAAATTGAAACTCAAACCAAACAGACAAGACATATTAGGGCTCACCATGGACACAGAGTAACCCTGGCTATTTAAAGGAACTTTAAACAGGTGTGTATAATGAGCAATCGTGTGACTGTGAATGGGAACAGGTGCTGGACTGGTGACTGGACTGGTGGAATGTGCTCATGTAGGTCAACTAATTCATATGTGTAAATTGGGCACTTTAGTGTATGTGATAGCTGCAAACAGGATGATGGTAGTTTTTTTACACCTGAAGTTTATTTTCCACTGTGATGGTTGACACCAATATAACCAGTTCTGAATTTATTGAGTATAAGTATAACTATAAATCGCCAGTATTTTTTCTTATATGATGGTACTATTCACTGAGCATTCATTAAGCTAATGATTTACAGTGTCATATAACCCTCCAAAGGATATATGACAACTTATACATTTTAAAATGATCTGGAATTCAGTGTACATCTAACCGTACTATTCCCAACTTCCACCAGGTGGCGGCAGTCACTCAGAGTATTCATTCATTCATTCATTTTCTACCGCTTTATCCGATCTTCCCTCGGGTCACGGGGAGCCTGTGCCTATCTCAGGCGTCTATGGGCATTAAGGCAGGATACACCCTGGATGGAATGCCAACCCATCGCAGGGCACACACACATTCAGACACACATTCACACACTAGGGACAATTTTCCAAGGTGCCAATCAACCTACCGTGCATGTTTTTGGACCGGGGGGGGGGGGGAACCGGAGAACCCGGAGAAAAAAAAAACCCCCTGAGGCACGGGGAGAACATGCACAAAAACTCCACACACACACATGGCCGAGACGGGAATCGAACCCGGATCCTGGCGGTGTGAGGCGAACGTGCTAACCACTACGCCACCGTGCCCCCACTCAGAGTATTGTTGTTCTTTATTATACGCTTTAGACGTTTGGAAATTTGATGGTTTATTCGTTTTAACAATTTCTTTAAAATAATCATTTTAAAATATTTGTTACATATTTTGTTTGAAATAAACCATAGATGAGATAATGTACTGAAGCTGAAGCATTGTGATACGACCCTTCCTGATCATTTCTCATAATTATATCTGATAATTATATACTTACTCAAATATGATATTTCTACTTGTGGAAATGGACATTAAATGTAATTACATGGTAGATTAGCTAAATAATTTAGTAACTCATATAATTTTGTAAATTACTAGGCAGGGGGTCTTTGTGCGTATGTGTGTCTTTGTTTGTGTTTGATTGTGAGTGTGTGTGTGTGTGTGTGTGTGTGTGTGTGTGTGTGTGTGTGTGTGCCAAGCTATGGGTTGGCATTCCATCCAGGGTGTATCCTGCCTTAATGCCCACAGACGCCTGAGATAGGCACAGGCTCCCCGTAACCCGAGGAAAGATCGGATTAAGCGGTAGATGATGAACGAATGAATATAATTTTGTAAATTACTAGGCAGGGGGACTTTGTACGTATGTGTGTGTTTGTGTGTGTGTGTGTGTGTGTGTGTGTGTGTGTGTGTGTGTGTGTGTGTGCGCGTGCGTGGGAGGGGTGTTGGTGGGGTTAACCTTTTTTGTAAATTCGCCTCCAGCCCTACTTGTTCTAGTGTGTTAAGGACATCGATTTATACAAGCGATGTATAAATATCATATTTGTACCGAAAGTATATTTCGAATACTAATTTATACAAAAAAAAGAAAAAGAAAACAAGCAATGTAATACTAAAATACATATATACATTTTCTATAATAATGCTGCAAATGGAAATTAGGTGTGTGTTTAATTACGCAATTATGACAAATAATTTAGCAAGAAACTGTAAATTAATCTCAAATTACTTTCTAAAAAGAAGTCATCAATGAGGGCAACCGGCAGATGGAGTTCATTGTGTTGTAGAGTCTACAGTCAAGTAGTCCAGAATGCCAAGGCTTTATACTGCATGAAAAAGTCTTCCCACTTGAGCCACCACGAACTACAACCTGAATGTTCAGCACTAAGAGAACGCCGTCCTGATTTACAGACATTTTCCATTTGTCATAACCACAGCTTTCCAGCAGGATGAGTCACTGGAAGAGTGTTTGCCTGCTCACTATGGTGTCCTTAACACTTTCAAGCTTTAAGAACAGGTTTATCAAATGGTTTAATAGATTTAACTTTTCTTACACATAGCATATGTTTACCGGTGATATAAACCATTAATTGACATTTGACTTTTCATCTGAGACTAAATAATAAAGTTATGTGAAAGAGCGTAATGATTACATATGTCCATAATATTATTATAACATTATTAGCAAATCGTTGTGAGCTGATAGTACTGCTACAATTTTATTTTAAATTAACTAACGTCTTTACAGGAATTACAGAAATAAGAAACATACATATTGTCTTACCAATCGAATCATATGTGATATTGGATCACTAAAATGTTAATTTATTTAATTAGCGAGTCTAATTTACCATATTTTTACTTACATTGTATTACCTATCCGTAAGACTTCGTTTTGGAACACCAGTAGAAAATGAGTATGTGATCTTTTCCTTCTTCTATTCATGAACCAATGGATTAAACTTAAGGTTAAATTGGAGTATTATTAGTTCTAACAGCATTCATAACAACTGTAAGGCATTTACAGTAAAGAATTGTATAATTCTATAAATGTATAATTGTATAAAAATAATTCACAATCAAGTTCATGTGCTCAACATAGGATAGAACATAGCAGAAGGGCAAGTCTGGCAAGTCAGTAACAAGGAAAAGGCAGACATTATCTTTGTTGTGATGTTGTTGTAGGGGTGTTGTGGTAACTCTGTGGTTAAGTTTTTGATTCACATTACAGAAGACCTACCACTGCCAAGCTCACATAGTCTCATAGCAAGCCCCAGCTCCTTATCGATTAGTTCATTAGTATCCTGCATCATGTGTAAGCAAATGTGAAGAACAGTGTGTGTGTGTGTGTGTGTGTGTGTGTGTGTGTGTGTGTGTGTACATATTCATCTAGACAAGTACATAGAAAACTACATAAAAAAGCATCATGTAAGTAATGACATTACTCACTATACTTTTAGTCTATGTATTGTATAATCAGATTAACGAGGCATTGGGTCTCAGCATTAATAAAAAGGTTTTTTTCCAGTACAAACTTAAACCACACCTACTAAAGGAAATGACAGCATTTTCTACCATTATGAAAAAAGCCAACAAGTGAGTAATGCCCACTTAGCATGGCCAAGGGCCAGAATAAGTGAGTAATTGTGCTACTGCAGAGTCAAAAACACCATCCACAGATGCTGCACACACATAGATGTGGGAAAGTGTGTGACATTTTGGTGGAATGGGATGGAAGAAGTCCAAGAACAGATTTGACAGTGCCTGCATCTGATTTTGAGGATGTTTGGGAAAGTTCAACTAGGGCCCATGTTACAGAGAAATGTTGGCTTTTAATTGTATACATGCTAAAAGAAAAAAACCTTAAAAAATATTTTTTAAATCCCTGCAGTAAAGTTTCATTTTTACATTTTAATACAATTAACAAATGGTAAAATCTAACAGAATCAGCATGATGGATTAAATAGGGGACAGTGTCACAAACCCATCAACGTTTGCACAGTAATAGTGGCATTCATGGTTTCTGTTCATTCTTTTTCAGTTACAACTTAAGTTCTTTATAATAGCCTTTAAATGATTTTTTTTCTTATTAGAGCTCTTTGGACACTTTCCCAAGAAATAAAAGGCAGAGCCAGCAAATGTCTCCAACTGCTAATTGGTCCTGTTTTGAGGGTAACACAATGGCAAGGCAGGTTTTTCTGACATACAGATAAATGAATCAGTAAATGGATGGATGGATGATGTTTTGATATAGAAGAGATTAAGAATCAGGCCAAATAAAAGGAAAAACTATATTTGAATAATAATGTTCTGCGACGAAGCTGGCCTTGCATTTGTTGATAAGACAGACAGAGAAATACTCATCTACTAACACTAAAGCAGAGAGTCCGTTCACATTGAGAGTTTAAATGTTAATCTTATGAACATGAAACAACTGAAATAGGGTTTCAGAAGTACATGTAAATCTTACACTGAACATAAAAACAAAATAAACCCCGGATAAATTCTTTGGATAAATGACTTTACATAACCAATGATATAAACTCTTTTTATATATATATATATATATATATATATATATATATATATATATATATATATATATATATATATAAACTCTGTGTTGATTAGTGACTACTGCAAGGTATAAATCCTAACATTGACCCAGTTTCAACTTTAATTAGTCTTCATTTACCTTCACATTTACATTTAGATTACAAACGTAAGATACAACCAAGCTAAAACTCTGTTGAACGTATTTTCTATTATTATTCCTGCCAAGACAGTGCAAAGCAGAAAAAGTGCAGGTTCAAGTGTTTCAGGAACGTCTTCACCTATCACTTGAAGATAGACAGTGACTCTGCTGTTCCTACATATATGTGAAGTTCATTCCGCCAGCAAAGTGACAAAACACAGAAGAGCCTTGAAGCCATCACAAATTCAAATTCAAACTCGTTCAAATGTTTCTACTTGCCCAATTTTCCTGCTTCAAACACATCAACTTTGAGGACAAAATGTTAATTTGCTGCGTAGAATATCTCACCCACTAACAAATGCCCTGATTATGAGATTTTAAAAATGACAGTGTGTCATTCTTTAAATAAAGAACAAAAATTAAAACCTATTGAAAAAACTTTTCAACTTGTGGTCTAGAGTCTCGATAACTGTTTGACAAACTGAACTAAAACTCCATTTAATAGTCTGTTGTCTGTCACCATGACAACCTGATACACATAATTCATTCAAATGAGCACTCCTGAAGATGTGTCGTTGATTGCGTTTTATCATAATTTTCAATAAGTTTAATTGATCAACTGCTCTTTATGTTTCATCCCATTGTATATAGAAACTGTCCCAGCGGAAAATATTCTTGCCGGATTTTAGTGCTTGAACTCATTTTGGTTTGACAGCTAATCTGACACTATATTACATCCATGTAAAAAAGTATGCCAATGAAAAGGGACCTATAAATGAAAAAGAGCTATACAAGTAGAAAATGAAACAGAGGCCATTCAAAAAGACAACTACAGATAGTTTTTGTAACATGCTGACGTAGGTTTGTATGCGTGCGTCAGACAGGATGTGGAAAGTGTGAGAGAGGTGGGTTTGTGGGGTAAAGCATGGGCGATACTGGTTAGTGCTCTCTAGAGCTTCAAAGGGAATGTTGTTTCAATGCTTGAATGTGGAATTCCTTGTTCAAACACTGCATGCTCAGACTGTATGCTATAAAATTAAGATATAAAATGCCAGCATCCACCACTCTCAGAAAAGGTACTTGCCAAAAAGATTGTTTGAGTTAAAATTATATTTACTAAATCCAAAAGTGTTATATGCTTTAAGAGCTGCCTCTTATTTTTGAAACATTGCAGAATGAAATCTGAATGAACTGTATAAATGCTAAATACTTAAAATGCCTAATGTAATGTTTATGCACAGCAGAAGCTTTGGTTTTTCTTTTTGCATAAAAGTAAAACTGAAACTCTGTCACAGAATATATGAAAATTACTGGTTGAATAAACATTAAATAAACAAATGACAGAAATGTGTTTCTGAAATGTTAAGCATTTTATATTGGCCGATTGTGGTATTATACATAGGTAATCGATCCGTGATCCCTGATTCAAAACCCGTATTATAATCCTTAAGTTCTTTTATTCTGCAGCAACATTGATAAATGAAAATAAAATAAAAAAAAATACAAATGACTTTATAAACGATTAACTGCACTATACTGTGTTTTCTTTATGGAATAGAAAGTTTATGGATTTTTTTTTTTCATTCAGCAGGATCTGTTACCGCTACACATCACTCCAAGTTTAACGGGTGGTGCATCAGTAATAATTGTCCACAGGAAAAGCAGTGCTCTGTGTTTAGTTAAATGGACTAAACAAATCATTGAGGCACTTTAATTTGAGGAATCGTTACAGCCTGACTCTTAACTTGTGAATTTTGTAATGTAATTGTTCATTTTTCTAAAGTTCACCAGAACATGAACTCATATCTACAAACAAGAGTGGCTGTGTATTGATTTGAAAGAGCTCTGTTTCATCCTTGTGTGTTGTCTGTGCCAATAGGAAAAGCCTGCTAACGAAGAACTCTTTGGCAGACACTTTTTGCTTGTGTCGACTTTTCATCTACAGTTGTGTTAACATATACAGTATATATTTGAATTTATTTTTCTTTACAAAGGGAAAATTGGTTTGCTTGTTTTTCCCCATAAAATGCAGAATGCACATTTACTTATTGTATTTAGTCAATATTTTATTTGAAATAAAAGAAAGAAAGAAAATATATTTCCCAAAGAAATATATTTTGCACTTATTGTATTGGGTTTCTATACTTCTATACATATTGCTCACCATGACTAACAGTTTTTAAATTAAGTATCTATAATGACATGTTTCTACTTTTATTTATGTGGCTGTGGATTGTACTTGGATCACATAAGATCCACAGTTCTGTTGATTTTAGCATAATGTTTTTGCTTCATGTAGCATAAAATAAGCACATTGTTTATATAAGAGGTAATAGGAGAGTCAACACCCTGCAAGCCAGTATGGACAGATGGTAAAAGATTACTGTCTACTTTTGTCTGCCATTACTGCACAATCTGTGATCACTAAAATTTCATTCTCTCCAGATGTTAAATCTAACTGCCAGATAGTTATGAAACTGTAATACAGTGCTCTATCCACCACATGTAATAATTTAAATACTGTTAACCTCGTTACTGTAAACATTCAGAATCTACTACATACAAGGACTAGTCTTTATATTGTTTATTCACTCTGAAAAATTTGCATTCAATTGCATTTAAAAATTTGAAAGAGGCCTTGTGTTCAGTTAATGCCCTTTATCTTAAATATGGGCATTAGTCATTAGTGGATATTTTGCAGAAAAGTTGCACTTAATATTTTAAAGATCAATAGAGACATCACATGACACAGTTGTTCATAAATTGAAGTTAAACAACACAATTATTTTCAGTAGAGACTAATATAGTGTGATAGGCAACATGAAATGATTTGGCTTGATAATAGGCTGTGGATTATGAACCCTTTTTATATGCACAACATGTGCAGCACACATTTGGAATACATGAAAAGAACTGAATTCAAAACACCAGGTGAGAGGAGTGAACAAATATTTGAAGAAAAGCAGACATTAGGAAATGCTCTGGTGATTGTTCTTTTGATTGCTTGTTGCATTTGGCTACTATATGTTGGCAGACAGGTAAGCACAAATAATGGACAGGTTGTTAAGTTTCAGAAGCTTTTCATGTGAATCTGATTTTAGAAAGATGGAACCCACCTGTTCACCTTACACCTTTAGAAAGGTCTAGCCAGGGGCAGATAAGTATTTATCATCACTCGTTCTCTTGGAAATTCATAAAGACTAATAATAAGTCTTTATTTATTGTGAAGTGAAATTCAAACATTTAAAATAATTGTTGCTTTAAGTGTGGGGTATAAAGGGGCAAATATATAAGAGTTTTTTAATTAACAAGGTATTAATGCCTACAAGGATAACACATTTTAAAAAATAATAATAATAATTAAAACATTCCCACTTTAACATGTGTAGACACTTTTTGTTTTCTATAATACATTCTCACTATAGCTACTTTTTAATTATTTTCATTACATTAGTTTAATTTTAATTTCTTCTTTTTGGAGAACTTCTTTCTTCTCTCATTTGTTGGCTATGTTCAAGTAATTGAAGGAATGAATAGACCATCATGTTGCTGTAATGTGGTAAGATCATAAAAGAGCAGCCTTTGTGCAGCCTCAGTGGGAGAGTACAGAATGTTTTCATTATTCCCCAGGTAGATGATGATGATGATGATGATGATGATTTTGATGATTTTGCTAACGATGATTATTATTGTTGTTGTTGTTAAAATAATAAAATATGTAAAAAAAATATATATATATATATATTGTTTGTTTGTTTTTTATATTCTTTATATTATTAATTTATTTATCAATTGATCCTTCACTTTTCATGGTCATCACACAAAAATATCTGACATTGATTATTTTTTTAACACAGTACCTTTCAGACTTCAAAGATATCCGTGTATAAATGAGTCTTTACTGATTTTAATATTTTTGTTTGGAAATGAAAATGTGACTCCATTCCAGACATAACTATCTAGAGTTGCTGATAGAGTTATCTGCGTTGCCACAAGTTCAGAAAACACGATGTGGTCATACATTTTCCTCCTCAAATTAATGTCTAATTATTATGAATGTTTTACTTTATATTTCCTTCCTGTTTTTTAATATTATTAACTTGTTCATCGATATTGTTCACACTTACGGTCTCGTGTGGATGCAAACATTGAATGGCAGGGTTGAGTGTGAGGAAGGCGGGTTAATCTTGTTCGGTTTGGCAACCCAGAGCTCCAGGGGTTGGTCCCCAACACCGCGGAGTCGGAGACTGAGGTTATTTGTTGGCATGTCTGGGATAACTTCCAGGGATAAAGACTTTCCCTGCGAGTTTTTGCTCATTTTTCTGCTCAATTTTTCCTCGAGTGAACTACGCTGCTGTTTCTCCGTCAGAGTCAGGAAAACATTTGCTGCCTTTCAGGACACACACTGTGCGGAGAGGAAACGGGAAGAATTCCGGTGGATGCAAGTTCAGATGTTAGAAGAAAGTGAACGGTATCTCTTTACAGAAGTAAGATGCAGCAATTTTGCGTTTGGAACGGCTCATCGGTGCTACGACAAAATGAATGAAGGGAATATCCGAGAAAGCGTTTTTACTTATACTGCACTTCTAATTTAAACTAAATGAAACTGATTTTCACCTAGCGTCTTTTCTACTAACTTGTGAACCCCGGATTGTTTTGGGAGTTTGTGAAGGGTACACCAGAGCTTAAAAACGTCAGTCATGATTCAGCCTTGGATACCATTCCTCGGTATGCAGCAGCAGTAGTCTGCCTTCCGACTTCTGACACTTTGTTGGTTTTGTTTCAGCTGTCTGTTTCCTGAAATTCAAACTAGTAAATATGACAGCCATGTGGAGGGTCATGTTTGTGTGTTGCTTGGCATTGGCAGTGTTGGTGTCAGATGGTAGGAAAACTGATGGTAAACAGGCTGGTCGGAGACTCCGCATCGCGAGGCAGCCGTCAACCTCAGTATCAAGACAAGACGAGAGTTCTCTCTCCAGGCCATCTCGAACCAGGGTTAATGAGAAGCCAGAGGAAATGCAAAAAGATGAAGCCAGCACAACTCCAAAGAGAAGAGGGTTAAGTCGGACAAGAGGTGCACAGGGTGGTTCAGGAAACCTCCAGAAGGATGGTGGTGTGCCTGGAGCACGGGCTGCTCTGTCTCGCATACCCGGCTCAGCTGGATCTCCCAATCTGCTGGCCACGTTTGCAGGGAAAAATCGTCTACTGGTCATCTCAGCCCCTCATGAGTCAGAAGGCTATTACAGGCTCATGATGAGCTTGCTGAAACCAGATGTGTACTGTGAGCTGGCTGAACGGCATGTGCAACAGATTGTGATGTTCCACCAGGAGGGTGAGTTGGGTGGGAAGGTCAGACGAATTACCAAAGAGGGCAAAGTCATGGAGGAGCCTCTGGATACAGCCCTCATCCCCAGGCTCATGAATTTCCTCAAGTTAGAAAAAGGGAAATTTGGTATGGTGCTTTTGAAAAAAACACTGCAGGTGGAGGAACGTTATCCGTACCCAGTGAGGCTAGAGGCCATGTATGAGGTCATAGACCAATCTCCTGTGCGAAAGATGGAGAAGTTGAGACAAAAGGGTTTTGTGCAGAAATGTAAGGAGGCAGGGGAGGAGGGTCAGGTAGTCGAGGGCATTCCAAGCACTGGAACTCAGCTAAACCCACCTATTGTGAGAAAACCAGAAAGAAAAGAGGAAAACCATGTTACCACCACATTATCTACTACTACTACTCCCACAACTACATCCACTACCAGGCTCCCTACCACTTATCCTACAACAACCATTCGTCTTACCACACGTACTACACACCCCACAAAAGTTCACATGACCCCAAAGTTTGACACCCAATCAAAGACCAAGAATAATAACAGAGACCAGTCTAAGAAAAACACAATTCGACCAACCACTCCCTCTTATTCCTATACCAAAGCTTACACCACCCAAAATGGAGACAATCGTACTGACCGAAAGGACTACACTCGTAAACAGCCTAATATACCTCCAAGACAGCACAAGCCAAAAAAATCTAAGCCTCCTAAGAAAAAGGATGAAGATAGTGGCTTGATTAATGCAGATGAAGATAAGTATATTGTTGGGAAACCTACAAATACCTATCCTGAAGAAAAAAAGCCTGATGGTGTTTCCCTTAAGAAAGGAAAGGACAAGCAGAACAAGGCAGATAAAACAAAGAAAAAGGATCAATCAGACAAGCCACCAAAGAAGGACAAGAATAAAAAGAAAGAAAAGGAAGATGGAGGAAAAGCAGAGAGGAGAGGAAAGGAAGATAATAATAGGAATAAAATAGAAACAAAGACTGAAAAAGAAAAAAAAAACTACAAAGAAACCAACAAACCTACAAAGAAGCCACCATCTCCTGCAAAGGGAGCTCTGGCAACCTTTTTGGAATATTTTGAAAACCGGAGGCGGTTAATTGTAAGTATAATTATGATTCATTAATGCTTAATTAATGGCATAGCATACATTTGTGCTGAATATATAAGAGAGTAAATACGTGCTATGCATATATCTGTCCAATATTTCTCTTTGCTGTGAAAGATTACATGTTTTTATATATTTTTTATTGTATTTTTTTTTGTTCTAGCTCATAACTACTCCATCAGAGGAGAACAGAATGTATGTACAGCAGAGGGATGAATACCTAGAACATGTGTGTGAAATGGCTATCAGGAAGGTCTCTATCATCACCATCTTTGGCACTTTAACCAACAGTACCATGAAAATTGATCATTACCAGCTTGGTGAGCCAAAGATTCCTCAGGATTTTGTAGCACAAACTCTACAAAAGAGCACTATAGATACAGAGCACTATTGATATATTAACATATTCCCATGTCAGAATTTACATTTTGTGCATGATGCAATGCTCTGATACTGAGTTGCTTATATTTATCTACCTTTATTTATGCTTTCTTTACACATAATAATTCCTTTCACATATTAATAAATCCCTAACATTTAACAATTGCCTGTTAACATCTACCATACAGTGACATTTACAATACAGCAATTCCTGTTTTTTTCCCCAGCTTTTAATTAATTGTATATTTGTAACTGCAGCCCTGTTTTTACCTCCTCAAAGTGAGTTTGCTCTAAAGGTAACAGTTTTTCCCAAAATATTTAGTAAGTACCTAAGAAAACCTAGAGGACAGCAAGAATCTATGATCTCTATGGAATATATGAACAGTGTCTGTGACTATGTGATGTATAGGTAATACATGTAAAATATTCTGTTTTGTCACTGTATTCTCACATGTATTTTAGCCTTTTTTACATTAAGCTTGGAGAGACAAAGTTGTATATATATACTAAGTTGTTTATTTATGAACAGGAAGCTTCGCAGAGAGCAGTTTTTGAGCCTTTAATGCCTAATTGTTCCCTGGTGGAAATGGCATTTGAATAATTACTATCAGTGATCAGAATTGTTGTGCCCTACTAAGAAATAATCTTTATTTATAACGAGTTAGACAGACATTTCACATTTCATTGGCTCTTTGTGTTGCAGATTAGATTTGAAACGATATCTCAAGGAGGAAGCCTTTTATCTGTCCTGTGGCCTTTGGTTTTGAGTAAAACCAGTATGTTTCCAGGCAGTGACCTCATATCAGTGTACAGCCTGTTGATTCTGTTAAAGATTGTGATGGGAAAAACTGGAAGTTTAAGTTCACCAAGAGCACAACGAGGCAGTTCTTGTCAGGGTAATTTAGAAGAGAGCAATAATATATGGCCAGTGCAATGAAATGCCCACAGCAAATGAAATTACAAATACACTCTATAATTATTAAACAGGAATGGGTATTGTTAAGAGAAATATATATTGAGAGAAACAGATATATAATAGATATTTTCTATTCACATCTACATATTTTTATTGTTTACAAGTACAAGAACCACTAAATTAATAAAACATACAGTAAGCAGAAATTCCTGCATGTGATGACAGTTTCTTTTTGCCTTTGCCTGAGTCAATATGGATTTGCATTTCTTTCCTTGTAGTCACTAGTCTGCGGTGCTTGGACGGGTTATGTGGTAAGGGTTAGTTTTACAGACAAAAGAATGAGGAAGAAAATGAGAAAGAAATGTTGGGTTGGTATGTTTGAGGAACTCAGAGATTCTCCATGTGTTGAAATCATTGCTACATCTGTTGGAATATACTGACTGTGCTGATTGTGAATCTTAGTGTGTTTGTTTATTTACTGAGCTTGGTGTGTTTTATTCAGTCACTGGTGAATCCGAATTGTTTTAACAGTGTGTATTTTTTGTGTACTGTGTTTGGAACACATTTAATGTCACAGGCTGCCAGCATACAGTGACTGGTTTCAATACATCACAGACAGGACAGAAAGGAAGTGTGTCTGACTGAATGGGCTATAGTCCAGAAACCACAATTAAAGGCCTTTTACTGTGGGTCTTCTACACTGCTGTACTAACTTCTAATTAGCTACACGCATCAAAATGTCCTCTTTCATTTTCTTGTTTAAATGGGTATGATGTATTTCCTCTTAGCAAAGTGGTTTATTTATTTACTGTTTTTAAAAGTATAAAAATGTCTCAGTAGTCTATTCCAAATTTCATAGTCAGATATACTGTACTGCTGAGGATTCTTATTCCTTACTGCAGCAGTTCATCATCAGGCAAGTTTGTTGACATTATAGAGCTTCCTGCTCAAATGTTGTCTTCTGAATAAGGAATGTGTACTGAATATCCACATGAGACATACTTTGACATTTGAGGTAGGAAAAACAAACCTTTGGGTTTGGCTGCGTCTTCCTGCATATCTCCAGTGGGTGGATTGGGCTGTTCACATGCAGTGGTTTAGTTTTTAATCTGTCTCAGTCTGGGCAAAAGGAAGCTATTTGCCCAGCAAAAATGTCCAGTGCTACTATCCTTAAATCACTGAATTATTTCACATGTAACAAATGACTTGTGATTCATCATCTAGACAAATCAATGGCTTTGTTTCAAGTAAATCTATTAATTACTTGAGCTTGCCTGTCATAAAGAAGACATATTTATATCAATTATATTAACTGTTATTTAAAATCCTGTCTACTATACTGTATGTTTTCGGTTTATCTGACCAGAGGAATGAATTTGGTCTCTTTGCAGAAAATGACAAACCTATGAAAGTCCTGAGGCAGGAGGATCTCGTGAACCAGGAGCTCATCACAGATCTCAGGAAAGAGTTCAGAATGACCTACAATGATTTCTATATGGTGCTTACTGATATGGACATGAAATGGAAGGTAAGATTATGTCCATTTGTAGGCATTCCAGGTTTTCAGGCTGACCAAGTATGTTTTTCACACCGGCACACTGCATTTTACAGTAACACGGAATATTAGCAATACAAACATATATAAATAGTTTGGTATTTTGTTCATAAATGCCAGAGAAAATCAGATGAACCTTAAAAATGGACTTTCAGTAAAGATGGGCTATTTTACAGTCGTCTTTAGTGCACAGAGCGCTGACTGAACACCTTTACTCATAACCTGTAAAAGGATATACCATATTCTCGGATATGTAATGCATCATATTTACATCATGTTACATTTTGACAGCGGCAAGGCTTCTGTCCTCAGTAGTTCTCAGTAGCATGTTTATCTTTCAGGGTAAAACCAGGGCCCTGCTTGCAGACAGCTGGTGTAAACAAAGAGGCCAGTGTGTAGACATGCTGCTAGTGGTACGCAGAGTAAGAGACTTGTTCCGTGTAAAAATTACACTGAGCTGTGTCTAATCAAGACACCCTGCACTTGCCCTCAATGATTCAGTGTTTTCCATAAACCTTCATTTGGTTCATTTACTCACTCATGGAAATATTGCTTCCAGAATCACAATATGGAAATATATATATATTTTTTTTACTTTGTTGCCTTGAATTTAGCTCTAGCTTGAATTGTCTTTTTATTGTTATTCAGTGTCGAAATTTTGTGAATTGTTCTGAAATATTACACCCATAAAGTTACAATTACCACAGACTGTACTTTATATGTGTGTTCTATATTTGCCTGTTGTTGCAGCAATTATATGAGGTACCAATTGCCATGAAAGCTGTATTTGGCTACATCGACACATTTTCCTCCCGCATCAGAGAAATGGAGCAACAAAAGCGAGATGGGGTGACATGTAAAAAGGAAGACAAGCCGCGGTCATTGGAGAACTTTCTCTCCAGGTAGATAAATCCTTGGACAATGGACAGATGATTAACTGTACAAAGAAATCTTAGGTGAACAGGGCTTTATTCAAAAGCAAGTAATAAATAACTAATTAATGAAGCCAAAGAAGGAAAAACTGCCGTTAACTGAAAGTTAGATAAAATTTGTAGCATTTATGTGTTATGTATATTGAATTGTGAGTGTGTGTATCAGTTTTGGAGGGGTGATGAGGTGGAGGTTTTGGGTGAACCCTCAGTACAGAACTACATAGATGCACTGAAAATCATTTTATTTTAATCAATTTAACTTTGTAAATCAATGTACAGAATTAAATTAGAAGAGAATATACCTTTACATAATATCCCACACACTGCTTTCTATTTAAATTCCTGCCACCAAAATGTTCCTGTGCCAGTCATGGAAAGTGACACTTAAAACTGTGACAGCAGAGATTGTATTTATTCATGCACATTGAATATATCTTTTAAAATGTTATGTACACTAGTAATATATAAAATATTTGAAGAAAAAAAAAACAGTAATTCAGTGAGCACCTCCATATAATGGTATAATCTTCTATTGCTAACACCCCTGCAAAATTTTTGTCTGTGAGATTGGTTGTTGAATCAGGCTGCTCCTTTCGAAGCATTCGAAGAATCTTCGAGTATTCAGGGTCGCCCCAACCTGATAGTATGTTTGTTTTATTTCTTTAATACAGATTCCGCTGGAGACGCAGACTTTTTGTGATATCGGCTCCCAATGATGAAGAGTGGGCTTATCAGCAGCAACTTTATGCCATGTCTAGTCAAGCATGCCATCTGGGTGAGTTTGTTTTACTTTTAAAATAATTTGTTCTATATTGGTGTTCTAGACAAATGGGCAGCTGAGCTCACACAGAATGACTGCATGGCCCAGGAAGAGGTGCTTTGATTTTCATGAATCATTCATGGCTTGAATAAAACAAACCAGTCTTACTGTACCAAAGCTATTTTTATTACTGTATTGACATAAGCTACTGTATGTTTCTGATTTTGTTCTGTCTTTTGTTCTAGGACTTCTGATAGTAACATTTTACAAGCTGATATACACTAGTCCTCAGTAGCATGAGGAGTTTTAACTCTATTCTTTAACATTAGTGATATTAGACAAGAAATTAAAGTATATAGAAATAGAAATTAAAAAGACTTGCATCGGCTATTCATAATATAATGTGTCTAATAAATGTATATGATTCTTTTCAGGGCTTCGTCATATTTCTGTTTTAAAGCTGCTGGGGACTGATATGGTAGATATGGGTGGGGTGTTGGAGCTTTACCCCATTAATGGTAAGAACTTTTATCCATTTTATCACCTGTCCCTCTAATAAACTCATGTCTAATCCTGTTCATCCTCGTCACTCCTAATGAGAATCTCAACATCTTCAACTCTGCTACTTGCAGCTCCGCCCCCTGTCTTTTAGACAACGCCACTGTCTCTAAACCGTACATCACATCTCACCACAGTCCTATAAACTTTCCCTTTTACTCTTGCAGATACCCTTCTATCACAAATCACTCCTGCAACTCTTCTTCACCTACTCCACCCTGCCTGCACTCTTTTCTTCACTTCCCTGACAAACTCTCCATTACTTTTCACTGTTGACCCTCACTGATACTTAAACTCATCCTCCTTCACCACCTTCACCACTCCACCGCCTTCCCTCTCATTCACACACTCTGTCTTATCCTACTGACTTTCTCTCCAGCACGTACCTCCACCTCTCCAGACTATTCTCAACCTGCTCTCTGCTCTCACCACAAATCACAATATCATTCACAAACATCATAGTCATTGAGACTTTGTCAACCTGTCCATCACCACTCAAACAGGAAAGGGCTCAGAGGTGATCTGAACCCTTTATGCCATCCCACCTCCACCCTGATCCAACTATTGTTCCTACTGCCCACCACACCTCTGTCACACTGTCCTCATACCTGCACCACCCTCACATACTTTTCTGCTACACCCAGCCAGTTCCTCTCTTGAAATATCTTCTGTCATTTCTTCCTTACTAATCCTATTCACTTCCTGCTTCCACATCTACACATTATCCAACCGTCTCACTCTCATTTATCTCATTCATCATCTGATCAACACAAACACACTCTCCTCACTAGTCAACATACTTCCATATGCATCCTTCCCAGTTCTTTCTCCTTATGCTTTCCTGCTCTTTCCTCATTCCACCACCATGTCTAATGCAGTCTTATAAATGTTCTAATTGTGTCCACCGTCTAAAAAGCTACAAAATATTGACTCACTCATTATTTAAATAGGGTTTTTTGGTACTTGGCTATAACTAAAAGAAAACAAACATGTGAAGTTGGTAGCCAGGTGTCTAGGCATCATGCCATGTTGGTGTTAATATAAACAGCTTTACTTAGTTGTGCATAAAAAAATACAGTAGGTAGGCTTTCGCTGTAAATTCTGCAATAGCTTTCTTTCTTGATTTAGACTTATCTTTTGAAGTCGAGGCCTTGACCCTCGAGGTGAGGACCACAAGGCTCTCACATGAATCTTACTTTGCAGAATAAACCTGAAAGCAGAGAAAGGTTTCAGTATTTGTAAAACCACAGCACTGCTCAGTGTGCTTGTGCAGCTGATGTTATGTGGAGTGTCAGGCTTTTGTGTGTTTGAAAAGCTGCTTCAGCATGTCTGAAGGAAGGCCTGTGTGATGTTTTTAGATCAAAGCTGTTTAAATGCAGCCACAAGCAGACATAAGACCAAAGTTGAACTCTTAAGTTCTATATATTGGTCTTAGAAATATAAAGCTTCTTTTATGATAATTTTATGAAAATAAAAATTGTGCTATAGTTTTAAATAACTTTAAAGCACTTTTGTACATCACTCGTCGGCTAAGTGCTGTAGATGTAAATGACCCAAGACAAAGGTTTTCCTTGCCTTTTCCTTCCATAAAAGAAGCAGCTTGTTCAGTATCTCTAGTGTATAGTATGCTAACATGTAGTCTCAAAATAGGGGTCAGTGTGATTATACTTTGAGTTTTTAATGTAGTTCTTAGTGTATTTGACTATTCACTTGAGATTTTATATATATATATATATATATATATATATATATATATATATATATATATATATATATACATACACACACACACACACATACATACATCCATATATTGTATGTGTACACATAAAGGGCTTCATACACATACAGTGGCTTCGCCTCCAAGGTCAGGGTTCGATTCCCTCCTCTACTATTTGTGTGTGAAGTTTGCATGTTCTGTGCATGTGTGTGAATGTGTGTGTGTGCCCTGAGATGGGATGGGATTCCATATAAGGTGTGTCTTGCATTAAAGCACGCGACCTGCGACCTGAGGGAAGATAAAAGCGGTAGAAGATGAATAAACATGAATACATATATATATGATATGAGTGGTAAAATCTTTTTGGACAACCCTGTATAATTAATGGACAGATTTATATAATGATCCTAAGACTTGACTAGTTAGATAACAGTTAATAATAATTGGAATTAGTTAAGGAAGAATAGCCTGTCAGTTAGCCATGATAGCCACAATAGCTGAACCGGTATGATTTTGTCATGAATTAAAACATCACATTTAAATATGCATTTTCCAGGGAGTGCAACAGTGGACCGTGAGGGTTTGTCGGCAACGTTAGTAAAGGACATCAGAAATTACTTCCAGATCAGCCCTGAATATTTCTCCATGTTGCTGGTGGGAAAGGATGGCAATGTGAAGTCTTGGTACCCATCACCAATGTGGTCCATGGCCAACATTTATGATCTTATCGACTCCATGCAGCTACGTCGGCAGGAGATGGCCATCCAGCAGAGTCTGGGCATGCGCTGCCCTGAAGACGAGTATGGTTCCTATGGCTACCACCATGGTTACCACAATGGCTATCAGGAAGGATATCATGAAGGATATGGATACTAAATCTCTCAGGCAGTCTGTGAGCTATCCAAAATGGGCTGAATCCAGTGGACTGAGTTTCAATGTCAGAGCCCATACGCCATACTCTTTCTTTTTTTAAGTGTTTTTAATTTTATTATTATCATTGGAATATCATTTATTATAAAGGTTTATCATCTTGGTATAACCATTTGTAGATAAATGCTGATAAATATTTGATTTATATACTGGATGATAATTTTCAGGAGGGTCACATACATACATGCATACACCGTGTCCTTATTTATAATGTGTTAATAAACAGCTTTTGGATATGAACATTCCACACTACAGTTTTCATTGTTTTCTACTACATTACTTGGATAAGTACTATAATTGCTTTAAAGTCGCTCATTCATTCACAGTTAGTAGGCTTTTTATCCTGATCAGTGCCAGTCCATCGACAATGTTCAAGCTTCATCCCACGGCTTAATTCACACCTTAACAAATGCCAGTTAACCTACTGACACCATTTCCCTGTAAAAATATACACTGACAAATGTACATCCATGATTTTCTGCCTTCAAAAAAGTTTATTTTATATTCAAAATATTACAGTATATTGTGCACTTAATAACACTTCAAAAATCCAATTTACTTTACGTGATCCAGTATAACTATATTGAAAACGCATAATGCAACTTGAAACTTTGTTTCGATATTTAAATTAATTTTACAAATCAAAGACATAGGATGGCATTTGAGCAGATTTAAATAATTTAATGCTAATAGTGAAATGTTCCTGATGAAGGTGAATGGATGCATGCGCATTGCAAGAAATTGTGTCTGTATAGTGTCGTCAATAAAATGTTCCTAGTCATAAAAATAACTGTCAAGAACACTGATAAATGAATTGTGGCTACAAAACGTGTGACAAACACCCCTCTGGGCGACGTCCTTGAATTTCTCTGGAACATTTTTGAAAATATTCATCAATAAAGTTGTCTCTTCAGATATTATTCAGCCATACTAGAGGCTCGACATTGTAAAGTGACGTGTCAAGCATATGAAATACAACACCATGGACACTAACATATAATACAATAATATACATATTCGGCCACACATTTAAAAGGAGGTCATACTGCGTGGTGAAATATGTTTACAATTTCTTACAGTAAACCATCGGTTTATATACACAATTTGCCAGACCATTTTATCATACCAAACACTGGAATGGAGACACAATATTACTGGCTCATTCTCAGTACAGCAAGAATACTGACCTAACAAAGTCGTTTTAGTGGGTTTGCAAATATGACCTCAAGCGGCTGCACCATTAGAATCAATGCCCTGCACCCAAAATATGTCAACATGTATAATCATAAGAGCATTAGAAATACAGGCACAGACAAATAATAATAATAATAATAATAATAATAATAATAATAATTACAGTTACACTTTATAAATAAAGGCTGGAATGAGAGTAGGCTCAAAAAGACTCCTCTTCAGAATCATCATCTGTGTCAGATTTATTTAGTCTCTCCAACTCTTCTCCATCCTAAAAAACAAACAAAACATAGAATTGCTCTTAATATTACAATTTAAATTAACTAAATGTACAACATTACACAATCTATTGAGATGAGAAATCAAAAGCTTGGATATTGGTCTACATCAAGCACTGTCAGGATCAAGATAACCATAGAATTATCTGACCACTGCTTATCTGCGCAGGAATAGACAACAAACTATTCCTTAATCTTTCATGCTTCTTTTCATATTTCCTAAAATGTGCATCACTTTAATTATCTGCAGAGAGCAATCAGAGGACTTGAATCCCAGTGACATTAAGTAAAAAACAAACCCAACAAGAGAAGGCTAAGATAAATATTAAGATTAGGTTTTTCTTTTTGTTTAGGCTTTTGTAGTTTGTTTTGACAAAAGATAATGATTCATTTGGCTTGCCAAATTGTATTTAACTGCTAATTTTATATAATTGTACAAGTGTAATTAAAATAATACAATTTTATCTGTCAATAAAATAATCAGATTTTTTAAATAATTTTTTTCTAATAAAAAAATAAAAATGAAAATTGCTAAGTAAAATTATATTTTCTTTTAGAAGAAAAAACAAATTTTTGTTGTATAAAAAACAACAAAAAAAAACAGATAAAAAAAACTGTCCAAAAAAATAAATTTAAAAAAACTTTTTTTTCTTTGTTGTTTAACAAGCAACCGAGTTCTTACCCCTTGATGCCGCTCAAACACCTCTCCATTGATGACCCTGAGCCTTTCTTGCTGCAGTACATATTCCGGGTCCTTCAGACTGCTGCTGTTGTATATAAAAATGGCCAGTAAAACAATTGGTGCCTGTAAAAAGAAGTCTAGTTCTGGGTGAAAATTAAAGAGGAAGAATGACAAGCCTGTGACAAGAACAGTGGTAATTTGGCCTGTCAGCACATGGAACATGTTGTCACGGAACTTCAGGATAAAGGCAACAGAAAGACCCAGGGCAGCTGTGATGAAAGTCAGTGCTACCGAGTAGGCATTGTGTCCGTGAAACAAGCCATAGCGCAGCATCACAGTGCGCGAGTCAGAACGCAACACCAATGCCAGGCTATTGAAGGCAACACCAAACACATAGAGTCTGCTGTTCTGGATAAAAATACTCTCAGCTAGCTGCTCTCCGTCTTTTAGGATCTTTTCATTGTAGATGTTGGCCAACGCAGAGGTGAAGCACTGAAGCAGGAGCAAGACATAGCCAAGGCCAAAACCACGTAAATGCTGGACAAGATGACTGTTCCAGAGCTCCGGTGCCAGACCCTCTGCCCAGCTAATCTCACTCTGGTTGTGCTTCTTCATATCCAACAAGGTAGAGTTTGAGCAGCTGCTGGAAGGAGCAGAGACATGCGCCCCATGCAGGCCATGAACACTGACGGCCTGTTGGTTTGGACATGTTTTCATGGTCAGGGCCACGATGGCGAAGAACAGAATGATCAGGGAGGCCCACTGCACCCAGGACAAACGTCTCCTGCAGAGTGGTCAATCCATTTACAACAGGAGGAAGAAGATGATGCACAAAACATTATACATGTGTATGTGCGGACATATATATATATATATATATATATATATATATATATATATATATATATATATCACATACACACGCTTCATACATATATCCACACACATTCTATTAAAGTTCTATTAAATTATGAAAAATGTGGAATGTTTGTGATAAATGTTTGTGTTTTAAACACTTACTTCAGAACAAACCGGAACAGAATAGCTGTTGTAAGAATGACAACATTTGAGAACAATACTGCCATTGCCTGTTCCAACAAACAAACAAATAAACAAGCAAACAGAATGATACATCTACCGACCCAATTTGCTAAATAAAAAGCAAAATATGCAAGAAGACACAGAAAGACACAGACAGACACCAACTTACAGGCTGGAGGTAGGTCATCACATAAAAAATAATGAGGTTATCAAGAAAATATAGAAATGCAGGGACAGCCCATTTAAAACAGCTGGAAAAGGAGGAACCTGAAGAGCAGCCCAAGTCCTTACATGGACGACTCTCTGCAATACAAACACATGAGGTAAAAACTACAAGTTTAAGTGATGGAAATGATTGTGTAAATTTCCTTCAGAACTAATGTTAACTCATCCACTAAATCATTAAACCCATTCCAAATGGCTTTTTATAATGCACGTGTATATCTGGAAAAAAAGCTGAGGAGTTGCCAACTGTTTCTCCTCTACTAATAATCATCAATGAGGTGTTTTATAGTAGCTTTTACTACAGAAAATAAAAGTACAAAAGTAATCAGCAAAAACAAATAACAAGAATGAAAACAAAAACATCAAGGAAGTACATTTGTTTTGATAAAAAAAATGCAGACTTTTAGTGCAGCTGTAGCTTAGAGGACATTTCAAAGTGAACCTGACAGAAGCTCAAACATAATAATAGGTAAGTGAAATTTGAAACTGCTTTTAGATCAGCAAAATGCAAATGTATGAACAACTGTTCAAAGCTATTTTACAGATGTGTTAGTTGTGCTGATACCTAGAGCTCACCTCGAATGACGACTCTCACCGACATGACTAGACAAAAAAATAGTTTGATCGTCTCTGCCATTAAATTCACAGAAGCAGGGTGAAAGTCATATTCGTTTTCTGAAGAAAAAAAAAATCAAGATAAACGTAACTTCATTAAATGCTGTTAAATGGTCTGTACTAAACAACAAAACACTGATAAACTTAAATGAGTCCAATTTGACAAGCTGCACATTACCTTCGTTTTCAGAGAACTTCAGCAAAATAATGCGACTGGTTCCCAGTGTAATGAATGTCAATCCGAGGACTAAAGTGTAGGCAGAGGAGCGTGAGCACAGCCAGGTGTTGGGACAACAACAGCTGCAGCAGCCAGAGGAGGTGGAGGAGGAAGGAGCCATTTTGGAGCAACAGACCTGTGGCTGAGTTTAATAAATGAATCAAATGAAGACACACCTTCCAGACATCTTTTACTTCGATCAGTAATCACCATTCACCAATAAGTGCCTTTAGTAAATAGTTCCCCAACTGAGATGTACTGATTCCTACTACCAGCATATTTACATTGTTCTTAACTCCCTGAACAATAACTAATCACTTACACTAGATTTCAACTAAATTACACTAAACAATGTCAAAATTAAACTAGACTAACCTCTTAAAACATAAGAGTGTACAGTACGAGCGTACATAAGCAGCACTATGTGATGTGGATCATGTCCAGTGTCGCTCTTGCTGTTATTAATATTGTTATGATGATTAGCTGACCAGCTATCAGCCAACCATTTATTTCCTAATGTAAACACACACACACACACACACACACACACACACACACACACATACACACAGCCCCCTTTCCGGTGACAGGGCAACCAAAAAAATATAGCAGGACGAACTAGAAAATGAAAATAGAAAACATTTATGATGAACCCACCTGTCCATATGTTCACGTTGCGTTTCCCATTCTGACGTCTTGCTTTTGACCACGTCACCGCGCATGCGTCACGGGCGCGCTATTTCACGCCTAAAGTCCCTATTCCAGGTGACCAGGCTGGAATCAACTAACCGGACATTTCTGTCTTTAATTGTATCTTAGTTTTCTTTATTATTTTTTTTTCAATGCAAATCACACAAATGCAGACCAAATGTATTTGTTTAATAATTAGTCACCACGATAAATGAGATACATAGATTATGGAAATAAACTACTTGTGCCATACAAATAAGGTTCTTTTAGTTATGTGATGTTACAGAGAATATAAAATATACCCCTTATAAAACGTTCCCCCCCACATAAAATCAGCGGTTTAAAGTGTACCTGGAAATCACACTTGAGCAAAAGTATAGATACTGCAAAACTACATTACAAGTTAAAAGTCCAAAACAACGAGTAAATGTCTCCGAATATCTTATTTGAATATTTGAGTATTTGTACCGAGTATGAATGTAGGCCCAATGACGCACTAGTCCTCAACACCAAATCACAGTTTAGTGGCAAAGTTTTATTTTCTAAGTCTAATCGTTCACCTCAGCCCTGCTATTCATCAATATCAACTCTTCAACATGTCAGAACATAAATAAAAAAGGCATCACTTAACAAATAAAACTACAGCATCATGCCACAAAGACACTTTAGTATTTAATTGGACCAATAAAATGAGAGTAAATAATTTAAGATGAAGTAAGAAAAAGGCCAGTGTTTTTTTTTTTTTTTTTTAAATTAAGTTTTTCATAGGCAGCAATGTACCATCTATAGATGCACCAGAGTCCTTTGGCTCCCACTTCATGCTTTGACATTGGACTACTTTGGCTTAGGACATTACTCACAAATACATACTCCAATAGTCATGGTAGTTTTCGCTCTCTGGTATTTTGTGTATTATTCACACTTGATATCATTAAAATGATATCATTTCCAGTTCCTCTCAAGGTTTTTTCCGCATTCCATCTAGTGAAAAGCTCTATAGAAATAATTCAACTTGAACTTGAACTTAATAACAACTTCAGCAGAGGTGGTATATGTAATTGGTCATTGGCAATAAAAAATATAGTCAGTAAAAAGTAGATATACAGAATCATAAATGTAGTTGAGTAGAGAATAAAACTTGTCTATATATTAAAATTACCACAAAAAGTACCACAACCAAGTACATTTATTCAAATATTTTACACTACTGTGTAAAGTAAATAGATTCCAACAATTGTATGTAAAATAAATAATATATAAAATAATAACTAAAAAAAAGTTTTAGGTCAAAGTCCAGTGTAAATGTAATATGATAAAAATCTGGAACTTTCATAGATTTGGCAAATAAATAGTCATTACTATTTGAATAGTAACACATTTCATTTCTAAAAGGTATGATTTACTTACCACAACACATTCAGAGGATTATCTAAAGTTTAAGTGTGGGTGATAGAGATAAACACTTATCTAATAGACATTCTATTCAGGTTGGAGTCTTTTTACTATAACAAGTAAATTGTTATTGAGCAAAGGATCAGCTATTCTATAAAAGAAGCAAACAAACATGCTAAGCTTAAATATGGAAATGAAGCATCTTTTACTACTGTGGTTAGATGAACATCAGCTACTTTAACATTCTGGCACACAATTATAAGAACAGACAGAGTGTTCATTTCTTAGAGGGCCTCTGCGGCAGAGTTTGCACTTTAACATTTATAAGTGATATTTCTAATGTATTAACCGTTTTTTAGTCATTACAGTGTTTCAGTTACATTAATGTTTGTTCTAATATTTAAGTTCAGTTAATTTAAATGTATTTCTGGAAATCCAGATTTTCCTTAATAACTGTAAGGATCATAATAGGTTTAGAAGCCATTAAGCTTCCTATTTGCTTGAAAAGCAATGACCTTGTTTTTCATGAAAACCTACATTTTAGATTTTCAGTGGAACAAAAGGGTCACATTCTAAAAGAACTTGTTTTTTAATTAGGGCCATAGATTCAATTTAACTATTGAAACTTTAACATTATAATGTCATAATTCAAAGTTGGCATTTTGCAAGATTAGGATTATTGCCTAATAGTGTGTGTTTGCGGGGGTGAGCGAGTTGTGTGGTTTCCGTGGGAGAGTGATAAAGTTAATCTATAAAGCTAATCGTTACTGAGAGATCAGAAGTTACTGCACACTTGAACAGACGCTCCTTACCTGGATCTCCAGACGGAGATATGAGTTTTTCTCTTTGGCTAGTTATTTCTTTGGCCCTTCTGTCTTTTCTGAGTCAATGTGCAACAGCAGTGGAGAGACACTATTACATTGCTGCTGTTAACATTAAATGGGATTATACCGCAAATGGAACCGAAAGGTATTTTATAATTAACTGGAAATATGCCAATAATAGTTTTAAATTCGGTTATAAATAATTTTTCATATTTCTGTCATATTAAATGCATTTTGAATTAGTTTGGGCCACATTGTTCTCTTTATTATTTTGGTTTTTATGATGATAATTATGATGATAATGATTATTATTACTATTATTGTTATTATTATTAGTGGTATTGTTTCTAAAATAAATTAATTTAAAACTGCTATCAAATGAAACATTTATGTTTTAAAATATATCATAAATCATTTATAAATCCGTGTAAAGAAATTGTAAAAAAAAAAAAAATAATAAATTCTGACATGAAATGAATATATATGATTTACAGATATGGTTCAGAATGTTCATAATTTTGAATTACACATTTTCATGACTTGTATTGAATTGTATGTTTTTTTTCTATAGCAAAGGTCCCATCTATAAAAAGACAGTATACAGGGAATATGACCCAGGTTTTCAAGAGGCTAAAACAACTCCATGGTCAGGTATATAAGTTATATACATAAGGTGGAAGTTCTTACTTGACTGCGCATTCATTATTATGACTAAATCATTACTTGCAAAATAATCCAAGAATCATACATGGTGTTACTCTTATGTGAACCTTTGAAATCAAGTTTGAACCTTTGAAAGTTATTAATTCACGCATTTGATATTTTAAGGGCTCCTGGGACCCACACTCCGTGGCCAAGTTGGTGACACCATCATCGTCACGTTTAGGAACATGGCAGATCATCCCTGTAGTATCCATCCACATGGCATTGCATATGGAAAGCAGTCTGAAGGTTTGTATACCAGTGTCTTAAATGTATAACATGAATCGATAGCAAAATTATATCTGCTATAGTCAGTTTGTGTATATAAAATGTGAACATTAAAATGATAATATTGCTTAGGAAAGTGCGCTTGTTTTTAGTGCCACTTGAGTATCCAATTGAGTCCAGCAGAGTAAACAAACTGAAATGTTTATCTTTGTCATACATATTAACCACAGACTGTACAAAAGTCCAAAATGATGAGTAAAAACACCCAATACTACAAATACTAAAACCCTAGTACTAATTCGAAACTCTGTTTTGAATTATTTAATTCTTCCTTTTTTCTCAGTAATGTCTTCTAAATTTATAAAATAAACCAAAAAAAGATGGCAGTGAAAAAACAAGGATTAATGAAAATAAAAGTATTTATTTTTGTTCATATTAAGCACAAAGTCCAAAAAGATTATTTTTGACCTCCACAGACTCGATTTCCTCATATAGAATCTGATCCTGACACTATACCAAGTACACAGACAGCAAAACATTAACATTTGATACTGCAAATCTTTAATCCTTTAGGATCTTTGTACTTTGACAACACCTCCATGTTTGAGAAAGAGGATGATGTCATATATCCTGGCAAAGAGCACACATACTACTGGGAAGTGACTGCAGAGGTGGCCCCACAGGCTAAAGATCCCCCGTGCCTTACCTACACTTATTTCTCACATAATGATATCGTCAAGGACTATAATACAGGACTGATTGGTACACTGCTCATTTGTAAGCATGGTATGATTATTTATTTATCCTCTTTATTATAAACAATGTCATCAATAATGACCTCTTCAGTTTTAATGGTCAGAAAAATTAGATAATTTAGGTGGTACAGATAATATTTTTTACATCACGTATGCCTTTGCTCTGCAGGCAGTCTTGATGATTCTGGAACGCAGATTCATTTCCATTCGGAATTCTCTTTGTTGTTTGGGGTGTTTGATGAAAGCAACACCTGGTACAGCAAAGGGGATGAATTTATGGAAAATGCAAAATACACAATAAATGGCTTTACAAATGGCCTTGTTCCTGGTAAACTGCTCACTTATTTTAACTTGCGAAAGAATATCAATGCTTTAATAAGTTCTAAGGGCTGGTGGCGCTCTAGAAATATTTTTCTTGATCTCTTCCAGGTCTTAATGTGTGCGCACATTCCAAAGTATCCTGGCACTTGATTGGTATGAGTTCTGATCCGGAGCTATTTTCCGTGCATTTCAATGGCCATGTTCTACAGCACAGTGGACACAAGGTGTCTTCAATTGGCATTATCAGTGGCACAGCTGCCAGTGCAGAGATGCTGCCTATTTACCCTGGTCGTTGGATGCTCTCTTCTCACATTAGCAAACATTTGGAAGGTAAGGCTGGGTGAGACAACAAATTAGTTGTTTGTTTGCTAAAAGTTTATAAAGCAATTAACAAAATTAAAATAAAAACAAATACAAATGAAATGAATGGAAGAATAACAATAATCTGGATGCACATGTGCACAGGCGTGATTAAATCTCATTCACTTGTAATATAGCAACTCCATACAGGCTTTCATGGTGAGGGTATATAAATTAAGCACATCTTGAGTTGCCAATTTTATTTTTGCAAAAATGCTCTAGATTTTTTAAAATTGCATGGAGAACTTGTGCAATGTTTACATCCATTTTATATATATATTGTTATGGTTTAGACCTGTGCTCTGACTTGCCTCTGCAAAAAATGTATTGTTTTTTAATTGGACTTGTGCTGAGAGAGGATCATCCTGTTAAACATCTATTAAACAAAAGCTTGCTGGTTTTATTTACAATTACCTTTTGATAATAGCCCTCGTGCCAGTGCACTAGTAAAAAAAGCAGCCCTATAACATGACACTGGCCCAACTTTATTCCCTTGGGTTTTTTGGTGGTCTTGTTTTTGTTCCTTATTATATCGAATAAGTTTTAACAAAGTTCTAACCAAAGCATATTTTACCAACTTGACGATTAGTGTTGTTCACCTGAATTCTGTTTATTGTATATCATTAAATCGTGAAATGATCTCACTGGAATGATCTAGGGTCTATAATTTTAACTGGTGTGTAGAGCTTTTATAGACACAATCACTCCAGGGCATTCATTCCAATTTTCAGTATAGCAAGAACATGACTACTTTTTCTAACTTTATTTCAGCTGGCATGCATGGATTCCTGACTGTTAACACATGTGACGAATTTCCTGCACCAAAGCGAAGGCTCACCATCCAACAAAGGCGAGAAAGTCAAGAATGGGTTTACTACATCACAGCTGAGGAGATCATTTGGGATTATGCACCAAACTTGCCAGACAATGTGGACAGGTACACAACAATCTCGATTAAACAATTAACCATAACCACTGCGCTCACAGATAACTTGTAACTTCTTACACAGGAATTTTCGATCCACATACTTAAAACAGGGTGCATGGAGGATTGGTAAGAAATACAAAAAAGCTGTATTCACCCAGTATACCGATGAATCATTTAAAGAAAGGGCAGAACAAAAACAAAGGAAGAAGGAGTTGGGGATTCTTGGTCCTGTGATCAGAGCACAAATAAGAGACATAATAAAGGTATTTGCATATGAACAAGCCAACACAAAGTAAAACAAAATGAAGATAAAGACTAGTTTGTGACTACTGATTCGGGCGAGTAGGCTGGTGTCCTTTCTGATAATAAATAAGTATGCTAAACTATTTGTCGGTAATTTGTCTACAGATTGTGTTCAAAAACAAAGCATCACGTCCCTACAGTATTTATCCTCACGGACTAACCATTGACAAAGAAGCAGAGGGAGCCAATTACCCCGAGGGAGGTTAGTAATATGTCAGTTTAAATAGGACATATGTTATTCTAATTAATTATATATTCTAATAATCCTATATAGACCTTTTGTTAAAGCTATAGGTTTCTAAATATGTGAAATTATTTGATAACTTTAGTCTCAATATTCATTGCTAATGCTGGGCCTCATTTATGAGTTCAGCTGTGTGTTAAAGTTTGCATAAGCCAAATGAAGATTTACTAGATCTGCACAATTTACTAGATTTTTAGATGATTATCAGATTTTCACGAATGGCTATTATCATCTGAAAGGGCAACAGAGCCATGCAGTGCAACCAGGGGAGACTTACACATATGTGTGGCGAGTCATTGAGGAAGATGAGCCATTACCCAGCGATTCAAGGTGCCTTACCAGGATGTATCATAGTGCAGTGGACACACCACGAGACATTGCATCAGGTCTTGTTGGGCCACTTCTTATCTGCAAAAGTCAGTCCCTCAGTACCAGGAACGTCCAGGTAATTTATTGTAGTATTTGTTTGTAAGTATTTTTTTTCTTAAGTAACAACCATTATTGATTCAACTGATAGTGTGTTGCTTACAAAATAGTTTCTCTATTTTTCAGCTGAGAGCAGACAAGGAGCAGCATGCTATGTTTGCAGTTTTTGATGAAAATAAAAGTTGGTACATAAACCATAACATCCTCGCATACTGTGGGGAACCAAAAAATGTTAACCCAGATGATCCAGAGTTTTATAACTCAAATGTTATGCACAGTGAGTAGGATTACTTGCATGTGTAATTTGTATGTACAGTAAGCAAGAATTTGTATAAACTAATTTATCATCATAATGTAATTGTTTTTCACAGCAATCAATGGTTATGTCTATGAAAGCGGCCAAGTCCTGGGGTTCTGCAATGGTGAGATTGCAACTTGGCATGTGTCTAGTGTTGGGGAACAAGATGACATCCAAACAGCCACATTTTATGGACACACATTTGAGCTGAACAACAGAGAGGAAGACATCCTCAGTCTGTACCCCATGACAGGGGAAACGATCTCCATGAACATGGCTAATGTTGGTCAGTACACCTCATATATGTGACATCATAACCCCAATTCCGAAAAAGGTGGGCTACTTTGTAAAAAGGGAATAAAAACAGGATGCAATGATTGTGCATACAATATAAGATTTGCAATTTATTATATTCTTTTTTATTGACATTTTACTCAATGCCCCAACTTTTTTTAAATCGGGGTTTTATACGAAATGTATGGTGATGCAAATGCTTACTCTTTTACATATGCCCTCTATTTTTGTTTTAAGGAAAATGGTTAATGGCATCACTGAACACACATGAGACCCAAAAAGGATTACGACTGAAGTTTCAGGATGTTGAATGCTTTAGGGATTATGTAGTGGAAAATTCAAATTCTGATGAATATGATTTTGCACCAGAGACGTTTGTCAAGTGGGAACCTGTAAATGAGACGGAGTTAAAACATGAGAAATCAAAAAATCCAATCCCAACTTTTGATGATGATCCAGATACTGACGATTATGCAACTCTTCTTGGTATAAGGTCATTGAGAAATTCAAGTATAAATGATATGGACCAGATAGACTTCTCTGTCTTGGATACTGATGGAACGCTACCTTATACTGATCTGAGCCAAAACATAACCTATTTGGGGATAGATGAAAACAATCTTACAACAAAAGCATTTCAAAATGAAGAAACAACAGCACCATTGAGCATGTCATCTCTGGATTTGGCTCTAACTGACTCTACAATCAGTGAAACTATCACCATTAATCCTAAGAACGTCTCACTTCCACAAATTATTGATGGTGAAATCACTTCAAAGAACAGACACAATTTATCTTTTGAAAAAGAAATAATAAAGCCACTTGCCCTATCAACCCAAACATCTCAGACTTCTAAAGGGAATGAGACAAAAGTCCAGAGACTAGATTTCTTAATGCTGAAATCCCTGGAGCTGGAAGATGACAATGGAACATCAAGGGACAACACATTTATTTACAGTCTACCTACTCATAACTCCCATATTAGCATTACAGATGTTAATGATATCAAAGAGTTTGTGCTGCTGGAAAATGATGAACAAAGAGGAAAAAATAGTCATGAGCAATTAGTTGAATATAGCATCTCACCAACTGAACTCCCTAACTCCATGTTGGAAATGTTGTACAATACCACACCATCAACTACAGTAACGGTCAATCAGGAATTAAACGGCACTGAAGTGGATTCCGACTTTTCATTCGGGGGAGAAAAAGAACAGAATGGAACCCAAGTATACACTGAATTTGTAGTTCATGATAATAAAGAATTAAATGACAACCAAGGAGAGTTTGAATTTTCACAATAAGGAAAATAAAGAGTTAAATGGCACCCAAGTGGAATTAAATGCCACAAAACTGGACTACAAATTTTCACTTAAGGAAGATAAAGAGTTAAATGGCACACAAACGGAATTAAATGCCACCGAAGTGGACTACAGATTTTCACATAAGGAAAATAAAGAGTTAAATGGCACCCAAGTGGAATTAAATGCCACAAAACTGGACTACAAATTTTCGCTTAAGGAAGATAAAGAGTTAAATGACACCCAAGTGAACTATGGTTTTTCACTCAAGGAAGATAAAGAGTTAAATGGCACCCATGTGAACAATGCATTTTCGCTTGAGGAAGAAAAAGTATTAAATGATACAAAAATGAACTATGAACTTTCACTCAAGGAAGATATGTTTAATGGAACCCATGTGGAATTAAATGCCACCCATGTGGACTACAAATTTTCATTTAAGGAAGATGAAGAGTTAAATGGCACCCAAAAGGACCAAAGATTTTCACTCGAGGAAGTTAAGGAATTAAATGACACCAAAGTTGACTCAAACAAGGAGGATAAAAAGTTAAATGGTACACAAGTGGGCTATGAATTTTCATTAGAGGATGACGAAAAACTAAATGGCACACAAGTGAAGACAAGTGAATTATTAGTAAAGGAAGATATCACAACTATGGAAACAGAAATTACTATGGACGATTTTCAAGAGCTTAATAGCAGCCAGGTCCAACCAGACTCCAGAATTTCCAACAACACAGTGTATGATACTGAGACACTCTTTCAAAACTTGCCTCAGAATGTTACATTTTCTGACAGAGTTTCTATGACTGACTATGAGAAAATGAATCTAAATATCAGCAAACCCTGGATAGCTTCAGAAGAAAACACTTCCCTTTATTTATGGTATTTTTTATGACAGCAGTTCGAATCAGGTTAAAGCAGATGCTGAAAAGAGTCTTGATGATGTAGTCATCTACCTAAAAGACAACAATAACACTATGGTCATTTTAACAACGCCTTTGGATACACAAGCAAAAAACTGGAGCTATGATGGCAAACATGAGCTTGTGTCAATGGAGTTTCCGGATCACATGAACAAATATATAACAGACAAGCATCCAAACAGTGCAAAAGAAGAGAAGAAAAAAATATATCTTCAAAGAGTGACACCAATTAAAGGGTATGGCATGAAGACAAAAAAGAGGAAGGACTACAAACCCCAACCTCGAAGTGAGATCTCTCCTCGAGGCTTCTCTCCACGTGGCTTTGCTCCTTCTCCATTAACACCAAGGAGTAGCAAGCCCAACTTTAGTGAAGAAGAAATGATGCCAAAAGCCATACTCATAGGCATTCCAAGGAATGATTTCAATGACTATGATATTTATGTTCCTCATGGTGAGCAGGAATTTGGTGAGATCACCCATGAGGAGAAAGATGACTATGAATATGTTGACTACAAAGATCCATATGGTAAACCACCTCAAACTGATGTGCTTGATGAGATAAACAAATATTCCCTACAAATGGCTGGCAGCAAGTCCAGGGTCTACTTCATTACTGCTGAAGAAGTTAACTGGGATTATGCAGGCTATGGACAAAGGTAACATTTCAATGACTGACAAACACAGTTTGTTACACAAAACATAAAAACAAAAAAACATATATATATATATATATATATATATATATATATATATATATATATATATATATATATATATATATATATATAAATTATGTTAATGTCAGGACTGTTTTGATTGTAACAGGGGGGACCAACACAATATTAGCTAGTGTAATTTGTAATTAAATTTATTATCAAATTTAGTGATTTCATATATGTGTGTGTGTGTGTGTGTGTGTGTGTGTGTGTGTGTGTGTGTGTGTGTGTATAGAGAGAGAGAGGATGAGAGAACGTATTTAATATTGATTAACTGTGTCTTTTTGAAGGAGGGAAGATAAAGCCTCAGTGAAAGAGCATCCGACTCTGTTCAAGAAAGTGTTGTTCAGGTCATATTTGGACAGCTCCTTCGCAACCCCAGACTCTCGAGGAGAAGTTGAAGAGCATCTTGGCATCATGGGTCCAGTCATTAAGGCTGAAGTTGGTGAAACCATATATGTAAGATTTGCTAACTGATTGAAACGTTTGGACATTTGGAAAAATACATTAAATACATTGTAATAAAAGCCTGTCCTTTTGCTATAGATAGTTTTCAGGAATCTTGCCACCCGCCCATACTCACTGCATGCAAATGGTGTGTCATACAGCAAAAATATGGAGGGGTTGAATTATGATGATGACTCACCTTATTGGTACAAGTATGATGATGCTGTTCAACCCAATACAACTTTTACATATATTTGGACAGTAAATGACAAAGTGGGGCCATTAAATGGTGAATCTGACTGCAGAATATGGACCTACTACTCTGGTGTAAATCCTGTAAGTTCAAATATGGCATTGTGTTATTACTACAATATTTTTATTTTTAATTTATATTTAAAATATAAAATTTATTTTATATTTTTAAGTATTTTAATATAAAGGAGATTTTTGGATTTTTTTTTTTTATGCAGGAGCGAGACATCCATTCTGGACTCATTGGGCCTCTTTTAATTTGTAAGACGGGCACCCTGGCTAAAAAAACAGTGGACACACAAGAATTTATGTTGCTTTTTATGACATTTGATGAGAACAAGAGCTGGTACTTTGAACAAAACTGGGAGATTATCAAAAAGACAAACAAAAAAGCAACAATCGACCCACATTTCAATAATAATATCAAATTTCATGGTATTTTATTTAAACTATTAATGTTTTTGTTGCTGAATTTCTTACAATTCATAAGCATTAATAGGAACTTAATAGGAACTCAAATGAATGTCTTTTCTCTTCTGCCTTTCAGCAATTAATGGAATTATATACAGTCTTAAAGGACTTCGCATGTATGCTAATCAGTTGGTAAATTGGTATGTCATAAACATGGGCTCTCCTAAAGACTTCCACAGCATTCACTTTCACGGCCAAACCTTTTTTAACAAGCATAATGAACCCCACCGCCAAGGAGTATACCCACTTTTACCAGGTTTGTATTTATTCATGTTTTGTGTTGGCTTACATAAAATGAGTAGATTAATAATTTTTTGTGTTTCTTTTGCTGCTATGCAGGGGGTTTTGCAACTCTAGAGATGTGGCCCTCAAAGCCAGGACTTTGGATGTTGGAGTCTGAGGTTGGAGTTTCACAACAAAGAGGGATGCAGACCCTATTTCTAGTGCTAGACAATGGTATGTATCTATCTATCTATCTATCTATCTATCTATCTATCTATCTATCTATCTATCTATCTGTCTGTCTGTCTGTCTGTCTGTCTGTCTGTCTGTCTGTCTGTCTGTTGCTAAACAGTGACATCTAAATAAATGAGTGTTGTGAGCAGACCATAAATGAAAAGAAAAAATTTAGAAATAACTCATACAGTACATCAATCTGTGTGACTGTAGTTCTTTTTTTAAAAAAGGTTCCGCTTGTCACTAGATTGCAAATGTATTCTTTCCATTTTTGTTTTACAGTATGTGGTCATCCACTTGGTTTGGCTTCTGGAGCTATTAAAGACAGCCAAATAACAGCATCCGATTCTAGAGGTATAACCACTTTTCTCAACAGACATAATATATTCACATTGCTTAACAGTAACTATGTTTAACAATCCAATATAAATTAATTTTATATTCAAGGCTACTGGCTTCCCAATTTGGCCAGACTGCACAATGGAGGGAAATACAATGCATGGAGTACAACAAAGCCAGACCAGTGGATCCAGGTATCATAACCCAAAGAAAGTCCACAAATTATTATCTAACATATTGCACCCTTTTGTAAAGTAGTTTAAAGAAGGTGATCGGTCCTGTTGTCCAGGTGGACTTCCAACGGCCGGTGGTGATCAGTAAAATAGCTACACAGGGAGCCAAACAACTCTTTTCATCTAACTTTGTTATGAACTACACCATCTTCTACAGTACAGACCGCAAAAGGTGGAGTTGGTATAAGGGAGACAGCAAAACTTCGAAAAAGGCAAGTGACTGCTTAATTTATACTACTACAATACAAAGCAAAGCTACTTCATTTATATGTACTGATTTTGTCTGTTTCCTTTTGCACATTCCAAGACTTTTGAAGGAAATAGGGAAGCCCATGAAGAGAAAGAAAATATATTCTTCCCACCTATTATTAGCCGGTATGTGAGGCTTTACCCCTCACATTCATATAATTATCCAACAGTTCGCATGGAGTTCTTTGGATGTGAATTAGATGGTAGGTGTGAAATATTCTTGCTGCATTTCTATTTTAAGAACAGTAAATACACACAGGGAAAATATGCTAGAATCAATCTACACAATTATATGTTATCCAACTCTCCATTCTTCAATTCCACTTTCAATATGGCCTAAATTGTCTAATTGAACCTGCGATGCTCTTTAGTTACAGTAAGGTTTAGGTTAAGTTTAAACATTATTAAATGCTTAAACATTTTCTAATTAAAAAAAACATCAATGCTTATAAAGTTAAGCCCCTACTTATTTCGGTAAGTTCAGTTCCACCAAAAAGGTGTTAGTTGTCAAATTAATGAATTAAATTCTTTTGTTCTGTTGTCTACTTATGCATGCGTTTACATCGTCATAACATACAACTGTGCACAATCTTTTCAATTATGTCACAAAAACATGCCAATATGCATGCTTGCAGGATGTTCTGTACCATTGGGAATGCAGAGTGGATATATAAGTGATCATCAGATTACAGCCAGTTCTGTTGCTAGCAACTGGTATTCTAGCTTGTGGCAGCCATGGTTAGCTCGCCTTGACAGGCAAGGATCAATCAATGCTTGGCAAGCCAAGGTAGCTACCACACAAATGATATTGTGCTTGCACTCATCCTAAATGCATTCACTGACTGATATTGTTTTTTTTCCTCCACAGAATAACGACATACAGCCATGGCTCCAGATAGAACTAAAGGATGTCAAGAAGATTACTGGAATTGTTACACAGGGAGCAAAGTCATTGAAGACAGAGATGTTTGTAACCGCTTATGTTTTAGAATACAGTGATGATGGCAAGAAATGGAACAAGTACTCAGATAGTGACGACTATGAAACAAAGGTATGTCATCAAACATAGATCATCAAAAGTATTCGGTGCAAGACTTTACAGTCATCTGATTAAATCTTTTCTCTTTTCTTCCTTTATTTTACAGACATTCATGGGAAACTCTGATAATAATAGCCATGTGAAAAATTATATCTACCCACCAATTTTCTCCAGATTTGTCCGAATTATTCCTACAAAATGGCAGAATGCTGCCACCATGAGGGTTGAACTCCTGGGATGTGATTTTTAACCATAAGTAAAATGTAGATCTTCCTACTGTTTAAATTCTGTACATTCCATGATGGTACTCTTACTTGTGTGATCTAGGAACACATCTCATCCTAATGCCTCTCTTAAATGAGATCTATGTTATTGTATAGTTTTAAAAGTGGTCTTTGACATTTAGCAATAAGGTCTGTTATAAACAGGTGTTCCACTGCTGGAGAGGGTTGTTCCTCTAATATTATTTAATATTTTATACACATTTAATTAAGTGATATTTGTTCTTTGCATATCTCAGATTGCTACAACGCTGGGGTCAGTGCACAGGGTCAGACATGATACAAGACCCCTAAGAGCATAGAGGGTTAAGGGCTTGAACAATGCCCTTCTGGTCAGAGCTACCACCACCTTCTGCCTATTTAAACCAACTTCTATGAAATAAATACGCACGTGGAATTTATTTTCCAGTTAAATAAAACCTCTGTCTGCAAAAAACGTCTGACTCGGTTTAGTGTCCATTATTTACAGTAGGAAGGCGTTTACGGTTGAACCACAGGACCGAGACGCAAACAGAAGGGGAAGTAAGGGTGTGCGTGTGTTGGGGGTGGGGGTGCTGGATTGGCTATGATTCACACATGGTCCTTATGCAAAAATAATGCCGGAATATCATATTATCCACTTGCCTATACCGAGAAAGTTTCATTGCAAATTTTTGATTCTTTGCTTCAAACACTTCAATCCAGTGAGTTCATGATGAAGTATTCTGGTCATATATTTTATTTTATATATGTGCATACAAACAAAGTATTCGGAGTGTTATACGATTCGTGTAGCAGGTTATTTTCCTATTTAAACAGGGGTACAAAAGCAGTATGAGTCCAGAGTGAGTGGGAGTGGGGAGGTTAAGGGGTTAGCCCACCCGGGTCTGGTTACAGGAGTGTTACTTTGTGGAAAGGGGAGAGGGATTGAGGGAAGTTTTCAACCCTGGGATTCAGACGCCATTATAAACCAAGGACTGCCCTCTCCTTTCTCCGCACCGACCACCACAAAGAAGGATTTCTCTCCTGGGGGGAAATGCATTCACACATCGCGTACTGTTGCTAATTTCTGCAGGAAATTAAATCCAAACCCGGTTTCTACCATGTTCTCACGGGACGGTGAGAGTCTAAAGCATCTCTGTCGAGGTGAGGAGCTTATATATATATATATACACACACGCACGCGTGTGAGACTTCTCCGACTCTACCGCGGATAAACTTTCTTTCCTTTAAATACACAATGCTGCTAGCTAATGTAGCTAACTCACCCTTTCGTACCCTCAACTTCTTACTCCTCTTTTTGCTTCCTCTCTATCTCTATCCATCTGGGAGAAGAGTGGTGGAACGGCAACGAGTAGCTCTCATACTTCTGTGTTTAGAAAATGGAATGTTAAAGCGGGATTTTTTTGCATTTAATGAAAGAAGAAGCACAAATGTCCCGTAAGCGGCGATTCTTCTCTTCTTGTATAATATCTGCACAATGTTGCGCTTTAGAAACGGTAGCAAAAGCGGGATAAACCATGCACAATAATAACAGGTCGTGAAAATAAAATAATAAAAATTATTTTGCAAGTTTAACCAACGATTTTTTTTGCCACCGATGTGTGCAATGATGGTCGCCTTTCAAGAGGAAAGACACACAACTTCAAATAAGAAAGAGATTTCTGTCTACGTTTTACTTCCCGAGATGTATTTTTGAACGTAATTATGAGTTTTTAGTAACTAACAAGTTTAAAACCCGTGCAAACACAATGCTGTAAAGTCTACATTATGCTGACACCATGTTATAGGAAACGTTTAGTGTGACTGCGGCAGGAATTTCTATCTGCAATCCATCATTTGAACTTTTTTTTTGAAGGATGTTTTACACAAATACCACACTGAAATACACTTTTATTTACAAGTTGGAAGCATCGATAGACATTCTAAGGGAGATAAAGCAGCCAGTTCAGACATACAACAAGGTACAAGGGATAAGATGTAGTACAGAAGTTAAGGCTAGAAGAAAAATAGTAAGGCAAGATCACAATGAGGGAAAACAAAACTGATTTATTAAATTATGCTGTTCATATGAGATCACACCAGGCTGTTTTGTTTATGTCGGACATTTAGTGTGTTAGTGTTGTTGCCTGTCAGATTTACTGAATTCTCGTTATATATATATATATATATATATATATATATATATATATATATATATATATATATATAGATATATATATATATTTCACCCAAAGGTTCATATATGAGGCAAAAAAGTTTGATCACAATTTTCCAGAATACATCTGTGGATCATTCAGAAGGAACTACATTTTTTGATTAGAATAAATTAATGATCCATTTGTGTAATTTTACCATCCTCAGAGAAATTATTTTGTTATCTCTGAATTGAATAAGGGCAGCCTTCACCAATTTGGCTTATATTCTGTGTGAATTATTTATTTATTTATTTTATCCCGTGAAATTCTTTTCTTCGCATATCCCAGCTTGATTCCAAGCACGGGGTCAGAGCGCAGGGTGCCCCGGAGCACGGAGGGTTGAGGCTCAAGGACCAAAGGTGGCAGCTTTTTGATACAAGGCCTCGAACCCCCGGACTTCTGATCAGTAGCCCAGCACTTTAAACCACTGCGCTACACGCTCCCGATTTTGATCCTTAAAAGCCTTGTGGTACAGGAACACTCTTTGGGAGTGAATTGCATCATAAGTCTTGAAACAAATGGTCTCTAAATAAACAAAATAATAGCAGTGATTTGGGTTACAGTTAACAAAGGGAGCTTTGTATATCCAATAGCAATCCACAGCAATCCCCAGGGGTTTTATAACTACATTGGCTGGCAGCTCAGTGTTGCTCTATGAACTCATTAGCTGCTTGAGATTTCTTATTTCATCTAAATCTTTTGGAAAGGAATACAGAAGGCTTCCGAACTGTGGTCATTACCTAATTGGGTCTTTTACTTTCAGGTGCATAACAAACTTCCATGATGAACAGCAGCCAAAATGGCACAGCGGTGGAGGGTTCAGATGCCAGTGGGACCATGGTGCTCGAGTTGGCCTCAATTATAGTTATTGCATTGCTCATCTGCTGTGGAAATCTCCTGATTGTTGTGACACTTTATAAGAAGCCCTACCTGCTGACCCCCAGCAACAAGTTTGTGTTTAGTCTGACCTTATCCAACCTTGTGCTGTCAGTGCTTACGCTCCCTTTTGTGGTAGTCAGCTCGCTTCAGCGAGAATGGATGTTTGGGGTTGTGTGGTGCAACTTTACAGCCTTGCTTTATCTGCTGGTTAGCTCAGCCAGCATGCTTACACTAGGAGCCATTGCCATCGACAGGTGAGTCTGGTTTCAGTGTATTTGTGTGTAATATATTTTTTGAATACAGAATTGGTGTGTTATCTTTTTATTTTCTATCCTTTTGGGGTTTTTTTCCAAAATAAATGGTAAATAACTTATTAAAATGTCACTATTGTTTGTGCATGACATTTTAAGTGCAACTCTTTTGATAATGTGGTATCTCACCCTGTTCTTGATCTTAGGTATTATGCTGTATTGTATCCAATGATCTACCCCATGAAGATCACAGGAAATAGGGCCACAGTTGCTATTTTTTACATTTGGCTACATTCGTTAGCAGGCTGCCTGCCACCACTCTTTGGCTGGTCAGCATTCGAGTTTGATAACTACAAGTGGACCTGCACAGCAGCTTGGTACAAGGAAGTTGGCTATACATCTTTTTGGGTCATTTGGTGCTGCTTGCTTCCCCTAGTGGCTATGCTAGTGTGCTACAGTGTTATTTTCCGTGTAGCTCGTATCAAAGCACGTAAGGTGTATTGTGGGACTGTGATAGTTGTCCAGGAGGAGTCTGGCTCACAGAAGAATGGTCGCAAGAACTCGAACACTTCCACGTCATCTAACAGCAGCCGTAAAAGCCTGATTTACTCAGGCAACCAGTGCAAAGCTTTCATTACCATCCTAGTGGTGATGGGGACATTTTTGGCCACGTGGGGGCCCTATGTAGTAGTTATTGGAACTGAGGCATTGTGGGGAAAAGGTAGTGTTTCTCCACAGCTGGAGACCCTAGTATCCTGGCTGTCTTTTACCAGTGCAGCATGTCACCCATTAATCTATGGACTGTGGAACAAAACCGTGCGAAAGGAGCTGCTGGGCATGTGCTTCGGAGACCGCTACTACAGAGAGTCTTTTGTGACACGTCACAGGACGTCAAGACTCTTCAGCATCTCGAATCGTATAACTGGTTAGTCACCAGAAATAAATAAATATTTACAGGTGTTGCATTCTTAGTGCTGTGATGTTAAACCTACCTAAAAGTGTATTAACTAAATATCTCCTTCAGACCTGGGGATGTCTCCACATCTGACAGCCATGCTAGTTGGAGGTGGACAGCTCTTGGGGCCTGGCAGTAGCACTGGTGACACTGGGTTCAGCTACACCCAAGACTCGGGTATGTATGTACGGCACATTGACTGCACTTTCCCACACTGATTGCAGTTTACGCAGGCTTACTCCAGGGCACAATTTATTTATTTTTTTACAAACACCTACAAGTGATGGTTAATGATTTTCGTGTAACTAGTCCCGCAGTTTTTTGTACCAGCATCTCAAATGATAGCTGAAATCATGCAGCCCAGTGGTGCAATGTGTGCTATTACATTTATAAGGATTCGCCCCGCGGCATCCCGATCCTGGGACTGAAAACCAGGAATTTTTTCCCCATAGAAAATGAATGGGGCGAAATTTCATCTATCACAGATAGGGCCGAGAGCGTCTGACATGCACATATGGCATATTCTCTTGTAGGGATGTATGGAGTAGGTCTCAACGATATGCCCTCTAACCCCACACCCGCTCGGAATTCTGGGCCCATAGAAATGATCCGAATAATTTCTCGAAGTCAGCTCTAAAAAACAAAACGGACCAGGTCGAGGTTTGCATCGTCAAGCTCCACTCACATTTTCTTCAGGAATCGTCACAGCTTTTTTTTTTTTTTTTTTTTTTTGCCAATGCCACATTTAATATAAATAGGCCATTGAGCTGAACATAGTTTTGAGATACTCTGTGATGATGCCATTCAGGATTTGAGTGATCTAGACTTTTTTTTTTTTAACACCCCCACCAGCTACAGACATCATGCTGCTGGATAACTACTCGTCCGACACAGGCCATTTCACACACTGCAATGGATTTAAAAGGAGAAGCTCTGTCACATTTGAGGACCAAGTGGAACAACCTCGTAAAAGTATTTGAACTGTTTTTTTTCCTTTCATTCAGCTGAAAATCATTAATGTCTCATGGTTTCTTTCATATTAACATGTCTATGCCTTGTGTATATCCTTGTACAGGTGACGTCCCAACAGTCCACGTTACTGCCGATGTCCATAAATCTCTTGACAGCTTTGCATCGTGTCTGGCAAAGGCCATAGAGAGTGATGCCAAGCTACAGCTGTTTGGGGAGAGCCCGCAAATTATTAACGGTTTATTGATGGTACGCAACATAGGAATACCGAGAGGACCACGCTATTTAGATGGACAGAGACTAAGGATGGAGAGCATTGATGAAGGAATAGTCAAAGATGATGTAGATGAAGAAAATGTTCATGATGAATCTGTCTGATTGTTTGTTTATACACTGCACTTTAAGTACAGTATAGAACACTGTGTACTATACTTCCTTTCTTCGGTACAGTTTTCATATGGTACATATCCTTCCATTAAAATGTTGCTAAGCATTTATGTATTTGATAAACATAGGAACCATTGACTGGTTAAAACCTCAGACAACACAGAAATGAGACCTGAGCACACAAAGTTCAGTGTACTGTACAAAGTTCTCCATGTACTCTAATAGAGAAGCCTTTTTTTTTTTAAAGCAAACTAAGGAGAACTTTGTGTTGTTTTCAGATAACTAAGCTGTGTTTTTGTACAGGTAGCACTGAAAACAGGTACAACTAAAGACCCTTGTAATCCACACATCAACATGTGTCCATGTGCCTTGCTCCCCTTTTCCGTAAAGAAGCCATAACCACTATGTTGAGTAATAGTGCTGTCTGTGGTGAATAATTAGGGCTGAGAGGAGCGTTGTAATTTATTTTTATGATCTTGCGCTATACACATTTTTCTTGGTATAACTGATTTTGTATGGACATGGTCTTAAAACAAATTAATCTTGTATTCCCATTTTATTCAAAAGGTATTCTGGTGACAATATGATGTTTTGTAATATGAACATGGTGCATTATAATCAGTATTATGAGCAGTTGTTTATATGCTAGTATTCATTCTTCATCTGTATGCCTCATATAACACAATGCCTTTGTTAAAACCTGTGACTTGTTGCATCAGGAGCTTCTACAGTAGTACTGAAATGCAAAAACAAAAGTGCTTGTCTTATTAGTTCAGTTACACTTGAAAATATATGCTGCCTTGAGGTCAAATTCCTTTTCTACTGGTACTGTTAGAATAAGTTCCAACTGACAAATGTAATTTAGTCTGATAATTCCTGTGGAATGTTTTATACCAAAGTCAATATCATGTGTGCTGTATATAAAGAAAAACACTATAAAAAAAATACCATAAAACATAACTACATGGATTTCTTGCAGGGTTTATTCTCTTTATATATATATATATATATATATATATATATAAGATATATATATATATATATATATATATATATAAAATCATTTAAAAGCTACTATTCCATAATGTTCATAATGATCACATCACATTCAGTACCATAATTATTCATATTCTTCTCTAGATGTAGCTATCTAGACCTTGCATGTTTTTAACAGCTGGTGGCTGATCTCGTGATGGTTCTTGAATGGTGTACAATGACTGGTTTCACGCAACACGGGGAATGCAGTGGTGAGAGAAAGCCATTTTGTCGGATTCCCTGTAATCAGTGGCCTTTTAGCAGCACACTTGGACCACCAGCTGCCAAAACAAATACCATCTGTCCTATTAGCATAAAACACTTTTAGCATTGCCTTGCTGTCTTACTGAGAAGAACCACTTGAAAAGACAGCAGTGGGACAAACTATTCAATGGTCTTCTTTAAAAACCTACCCATGCACACCTGGCCACTTGCACTTCGTTTTACACATCAAGTGTGCATCATTGTATCTTGCACCTCGCTACATTGCAGACCTTCTCTTTTGAACCATTAGGAAGTATATGATTCTATCAGTGATGACTGAAAGAACAAAGAATGAAAACCTTATTTAAAAAACAAACAAACAAACAAAAAACCCCACAAGGTAAACTGACAGCTGATATTGTAGCAACCCTTTTTAAGGAACAGAAACTTTAAGCATAAATTTATGTTTGACATGCATAACTTTAGGTCTACAAAACTAGAAAATTTCACACATAACACTGCTCAATGCTTGACCATTTCCACAACAGAAATATTGCATTTAAATTTACTCAAGCACCCAACTTCTATCTACCTCCGTCACGTTTCATATATTATATTTTTATTTTTTTATATACTGCAGTTTATTTATCTTTCCTCACAGATCTTTCCTCTCGTGTAAAGTATTCAATAGAATAATCATCTTTAAAAAAATGGATACTACAAATGGATATAACAATGGAATATTCTACACAGCCTGTACAAATCTCAAATATTCAACTGTTTTAAAGCAAATGAAGTTGATTGTTTTGTTGGAGGGTGGGGGACGTGGATCTCAGCACAGTTTTTACTCATCTTCGTTCTCTTGTCCAGAACCTTCAGATCGATCTAACGTTTAATGGGAGAGAAAAAAATAATGTAAATAAAACAAACACAGACATGTTTCTCAATTACTTAAGCGAATATTACCTATGAACTGTGTCCAATTTTGTAATTTGTATTTTTATGAGTAAATATTAATCATTTTAGGGATGATTTATACATCTACATGACTGTACTTCTTTCTGAAAAGAATACAATTGAGTCTTCCAGAAGGCCATGTCACATGCATTACAGCAGATTTAAAAGGTAACATGCAGAAAGATAAGAAAATCCTAGTTCAAAAGTATTCTAACTAAAAGCATTTCAGATGTGACCTAACTCCAAGTCAACTCGTGTCACTTCGATTCATTCTTATTTTGTGAATGGAAGAAGTTAAACAATTACTGTATATGAATGCTGTGGATTACAACACCTACGCTGTGTCTATATTAAAAGTGTTAGAAGACACAGAAAGTAAAGCAAGCTATCTTTCCGAATGAAACTGGACATTATAATGAACTACAGCCCACATAAAACCTAATATACCATTTATATTAACAATGTCAAAAAAATCAATTACACAATAGAATTGTCAGAATTGATTACATCATTTCTAAGAACATAACTGGTGCATGTGAATGGATTTATGAAGAAATATTAAAGGAGCCGTTTCCTCACAAAGCTTACATCTGAGAAACAAACAACAATGTTTGTGCATAAATAGTGTGGAATGTGAAGTTCACCTGCTTCTGAGGTGATTGAGAGAGGCCAGCATTCGAAGCATGAAGGAGGCGGGGACAGTAATGGTGTTTCTTGTCTCTTCCAGCATCAATTCATTACGAGCAATTACCTACAACAGAATCACAGCATATATAAAAATCTCTGCTATAATACGTAGTTGAAGTTCTATATTCCATATTACTTTGAATATACACACACACACACACACACACACACACACACACACACACACACACACACACACACACACACACACACACACACACATATTCCGGTTTCCTCCCAGTCCAAAAACATGCACGGTAGGTTGATTGGCACCTTGGAAAATTGTCCCTAGTGTGTGAGTGTGTGAGTGTGTGTGTCCTGCGATGGGTTGGCATTCCATCCAGGGTGTATCCTGCCCCCAGGGTGTATCCTGCCTTAATGCCCATAGACGTCTGAGATAGGCACAGGCTCCCCGTGACCCGAGGGAAGATCGGATAAAGCGGGAGAAGATGAAAGAATGTTCATGAGGGTTCACCTCTCCCATAAAATGTAGTATAGTATACTTAGTATACTACTAAAACATCTTGTCAGAATAAATAATTGTAACCCTACAGAGATGTGTTAAGCTTTGCTGCCCTCTAGTGCACCTAAAAATAGCACATCTTGGCCCCACATACAGTATACCGTAACATTTTTACTCACGCTTGCTCTAAAAATTTTTATATCACAACACTACTTAGTTACCATTATGTTGTTGATTAATTTTCTATAGCAGCACTGCTGTAATGCTAAAGTAATTAATGATCTTTTTGCATATTTTATTAGTCAGATTTGAAAATGAGCTGCTTAATTATGCCTATTGGTTAAAAATCAAATTTTTTTGTCATACTCAGTTATAAAGAGACAAAAAGTATAGTGAGGTACTATGAAAGTATTAATTTGTAGGTGCAATAAATGTTGATATTTCACATTTAATGTAGCCACATTAAACTTTTATTATAGCTGGTAAATTGCTGTAGTATAAATTTAATTGGGGTTGGGTTGATTCCAGTTTACTGTGAATAATATTCAGATATGGCATGTCTGATATTCTGCTGATTTTTAATAGCTTTGCTTGTTACTTTGGTATAGAATATAATTAGAAAAAGTGTGTTACTGTACCTCCTCAGCAAGGTCTCTGTTAAATGAAGGTGACTGCTCAAGTGGGGACCAGATTTTGATGTCATAGTCAATCCCAGACGAGGCAAGAACTGGAAAAAAAGAAATATTAATTGGCTACAATATCTTCATTCTAAGATTTTTTTCCTGGCCTTTTTTCAAAAGAGCAGGATGATACTTACTTGGGTCAAAAGGGTGAGGCTGCAGACAGTTAACTACATGATTATCAGCCTCCAGAAGCATCAGGTGCTCTCCTGTATGCCTGTCCCAGATAAAGATATGGCCACAGTCCGAACCACTCATGACAAAGTTATTTCCCCAGAAACATGACTCCTTTATCTGTATTCACAAAGATAAAGGAATAATACTTCATAATACTTCACTTCAATTTTAAATCATCATAGCTTTTATCATGTTAACAATAAAGAGTTCTTTTTGCATAAAGTCACACACCATAGTTCTGGAGTTGCGGTGGCCCTTGTACATCATTTTTACTGCAGGGCGTCTGATGTTCTGGGTCTCGCTCTCCTCCATCTCGCGCCTTTCTTTTCTCCTGCGCAAGAGCTCCTGGATACGAGCTGCAGCTGAGCGCCTGGACACAGAATGAAATATAGCCGTCGTTGACTTCATGAGGGAAGGATGCAGTCTAACTGCAATTAAATAGCAATCAAGGCAAATGTGGCCAGTGCTTATCAATCAGCTGTGATGCGTTTTCACAATGTAGCGACGAAATCAATGCAATGCTGATTCAAATGAATGCTCTTAATGCACATGCTTTAGACATATTGCTGCTCATTGTACCAAATGCAATGATTGTACAGGAATATTTGATTAGACATGAGGCTCATTTCCAAACACATGCATACCAGTCATTTGCTGGGTTAGTCACTGACTGAAGTACCATTAAAACCTTCCCACACATTTTTTGCAACACATTCAAGCAAATAAGGTCACATTTAGTGCAAGAAAAAAAAGAAAAAGAAAAATGCAAATCCACTCAACCATGAACACATTTTAAGGTTAACATCTGTCAGAAAATCAACAACTGTTTTACTTCTTGTAGTTAGATTATTTTAGAAATAAGCTCATCACAATACCTGATCATCCTATCACCTATTGCAGAGCCTCTGAAATTAAACCTAATGAGAAAAACAACTTCAGACTTTTTTTTCCTAAAATGCATACATTTCCTTCATATATTTCTTAGGCATACTGGGTTAAAATAATGAATACTACAAACCTGAAAAAGATAGACATGAATTCTTACCAGTAATTAAAAACATTACATGTAAGAAAAGTAGGCTGGGATTTATCTGAATTTCTCTCTAAAGAAATTCTCTAAAACAATTATACCTTACGTGAGTTCTGAGTAGCGAAAGCCCATACCTTTGTCCCTGAGCTCCTCTGTACCTGGCTGAGGGGATGAGAATCGGGTCATCGTCACTATCATCTGAGTCCTGGTTACTGCGTGAGGGTTGAGCCGAACCCTGAGTGCACTCTCCACCTGGCTCAGTCCTCTTGCAACCTTCTGCTGCTGGTGGATTCTCTGAAATAGCTGGGCCTTGCAGCATTGTGCTTCCCTGAGAGCTTCCCGAGGCCCTCTCAGTGCCACTCGCTGAACTGTCACTCTCCTCTGGCACTGATTCTGCTAAAGCTGCAGAAGAGGAACAGTGCTTAAGATAGTGAACATGCCTCTTCACACCCCTATGAGGAACACTAGAAAAGGGACTTTGCTTTACACTGAAGAATTTCCTTAGTATGGACTAAAGTTGGACAAATAATGACTCACCCTGTTCTGTGGTTCCTGTTGCAGGATCTGGATTCTCTCTGGCTTGAGCAGGCTTTTGTCCTCCACCACCAGATCTTGAGCCAGAGGCTAAATTACTCCTGACCAAAAGGAGGTAAAAGAAGAATTATTATCCATTTTTTATGTAATTTATTTATATATATACTGACAATATAGATAAATAAAAATATAAATGTTTTCTACCCACCCACTTCACCACAATATGTTACCACAATCTCGGCATTCTCTAAACCAGATCCCATCATCATATATTCTCTTAGATTGTTGTAATAATTGGAATCATTTTAACATGTTCTTTTTGATATATCTGTTATAATATTGCCCTATTGTCTATGAAGTCTTCTTTAGTTTAGGTCTGAATACCAAATGGGTCATAGCAAAAATCTCACTTTGTTCTACATATTCATTATTATTCTTTTAGGCTTGCAGGACACATCAACATTTTTGATGCTGTTTCTTTGTCAACAAATTTTTTACAAGAGATTTACGAGTCGTCTTTTTCGGACAGAAACTATTGGGGACAATTAGTATAATGTGTATATTGCAAATCTGTTCGCTCACCACTCGTCTGTAAAGTCTAATTTGATGGTGCTGTTGGTGGTTCCCTCCGTGCTGTAATGCAGGCTCAGGACCGGCTCTGGCGTGCCTGCTGCTGTAGCCACTCGCCCAGTGCAAGAGCCCACTCCTCCAGTCACACTGCCACTGCCAGGAGCACTGTCATCTTTAGCAGCAGGAGCTGGAGAGATGGCTTCACTGCTATCTTCAGCAGCAGGAGTGGAAGAACAGGTTCCCGTGCCATCTTCAGTACAAGTCTGACTGCTTTTTGTACTCAGATCACAGCAAGCATGTCCCGATGCTTCGGAGCTGCCTGAAAAAAACAGACAAAAATATTTTTTATTTTTAAGAATTGCAGCTACGAATGAGAGCAACACAGCAATAAACAGGAGGGATGAATTGCTGAGTTATACAGAAGAGATATACGTAGCACAGCACAGCATGCTTATCCTGGTTACAGTTTGGAAGGGAGTAAAGAGCATGATACTTACAAGTCAGCAAGAACGATAAAGACATGTAGGAATTGTGTCAACACGCTACATACTTAATGTGAAACAAGGGCAATGCTACACCATTAGCTTGACTAGCTTGCATGACAATGCAACAGCCCATAGCCAATTCACACAAAGGTACTGGTAAAGGAACTAACTGTGGTTAAAAGTACAATCATCAACTGATAATCAGCACAAACCAATCAACTTGTTTGGAAATGTAAATTATCATTTATTTATTAATTACACCCTCTCCCTTAAAGTTTGAAACGAGAAGATCCTTGTGTGAATGCTAAAAGCAATGTCTGCTAAATGGAAAAAAAGTTATTTTCATATTCCAGCTGAGCCATTCATTTCATAATAGGCATCAACTGAACAGCTAATGTCTACTAAAATGGAGGGATTTTAAGGACCTGCTCATGAACTGATGATGCTAATGTCATAGAGAAGATAAACACCATTAGACAAAAAGAGCATCAGGGCAGAAAGGAAACAGCAAATGAATGAAAGAATGGGGAAATGGCGGAAGAGGTGAAGTGACGCACCAGGCTGCTCATCCAGAGTCATGGATCCAAGCTGTTTGTTTACCGCAGACGAAGGGGAATCTGGAACACAAACAAGATGTACTGAATGAGCAAATAACAAAAAAAAAGAAAGAAAAGAGGAGTGAGCAAAGAAACGATGAAACTGGAATCAATACTAGCAGTCTGCACAGCCATCACACTGCAGCACAAATGATAAGGATGAAGTGTCCCGAGTAAGAACAACAAGTCCAAAGTAAATGCTTAAATCAGTAATGACATCCAAAGCTTAGGATATGATGCTTGGTAACAGCCCCTCATATGTTAAACACAAGACTATAAGGCTGCTTTAAGGCTTGTTACTGACAGTTTAATATTTATATTTCAGTGGTGGTTTTCACACAATTATCTTCCACAATAATCGTCTTGAATGCCAAACCCCATCAGGACCACTTCTCATTCTCATTCAAAATAATTTTTGTTCTGCTTTCTGGGTTTATTCACACATCTTCAGAAGGATAAATCCTTCCTGATGAACTCAAGGCAGTAATAAAGGACAAATTGTATTCTTAATGTCACATTTGGATCTCTAGTTAATTAACCCACATATTTCCAGCCAGCTGTTATTTGTTACAGGTGCAACTTTATGGATCTCATCGACTCAACAAATGCTCAGGGCCAGTTTGCAATATAATTTAACCTCCACTTAAGAAGCAGACTAAAACCATATTATGTTGATAGGCAGGAATGGTATCAGAAGCTTGACTCAGTTTATTTGGGATGAAATTCGGTAACACCAGAAGCTTGTAAATAATGGAAAAGCATTGGGGAACACATGAGAAAAAAATTAAAATGAAAAAAAAAAACAATTTTACATATTGGTCTACCCCAAAGTGCTGTGCAGAAACAGGCAATGAAATACTAATGCCATGCAGTAAAAAGGGAGCATGTCAATTAGGATTCTCAAACCAGCCTGTGAACAAAGTACCAATACACTCCAATACAAAATTCAAATATCCTAAGCAAATGTAATAGGTGGCGATATCAAAGATAAAACGTTATATCTATTAGGGTGCTTGAATGCTTGACTGTATTAAGTTTTGTAGAATTGTGTAGTTAGGTAGTAAACCAGAGCCATTAGAGGATAAAAAGCTAGCACAGATCAGAAATGTTAGATGTAAAGGGGCTGCAGCAGGGCACGGGTCATGGCTAGCTATTGAACAACGGAGTGTAACCTGCTGGTGGATGGGTCTGTGCATCAGGGCCCTGGGCTCGGTTGTCTGAGGCCCGGGAAGCTGAACGCTGGCTTTGCCCAGGGGGATCAGAAAGAAGTAGCAGCCTCTGCAAACGCCTACACACTAAACTTACTGGGAGCCTGCGGGGACCATATTCTGGCAGAAAAGCAGAGACAAAAAGATCAGGAAATAATAAAGGGAGGAAAAAAGGGAGAACAAAGTAAGGGCACAAAAAGAGCAAATCATAGATAAGAGGCTAGTAAAATGCAAAGAAAACAAGAAGCGGCAGCCTTATTGATGTCATACAACCTGTATTGATGAACCATTCATGCACTCGAATGGTAAAGCAATGTAGAAAATCTCTCAATTTAAACTTCAGATATATCATGATACCATTTGTTTCTCTTAGCAAATAGATTAGGATATCTGCTTCACATCAGAACAGTCACACCAAAAACCTTAGACAAACAAATACTCATTACTACTACCCACGCAGAAGCAAATCTGTGAGCATTTCTACAATATACTGTATGCAAATATCTGGTCCACACAGACTCACGCCATAAAGATATTATACCGTTCAGGAAGTAGCACAAACTAATAGACAGGGATGAACAACTTTGATGAAAAATGTTTACAACAAAGAAATGGGTAAAGGAAAATAGAGGAATGAAGTGGCAAAGTTTGCATATACACAATTCAAGTGGGAAAAAATATTGCTCTATTAGATAATAATACCAGATTGAAGTTCACGCACAATCACCAGCTTTTTCTCTCATCATCAGAAACAAACACTGAAATGTTTAGCCATACTTATTATTACTGTGTATTAATAAAAACAGATAAGACTTATTCTGAAAAACATGTAGAATGCCAACTGTTAAACATGGGTGTGGCATTTCTTTTCAGGAACAGAAATGAATGCACTTGGGAGAATAAATTGCATCAGTAGGATATTCGAAAAACACCTAGGCAAAACATATAGGTCACATCTCAGTATTACAGGAGGATAAAATCCTATACATATTTCCAAAGCTGTTATAAAATGCCTTAAAGACAATAAAGTGAAAGTAATGGAGTGACCTCCAAAGTCTTGATATAAATTCCACTAAAATAATTGGAGTGTACTGACAAAGTCTGTCTGGGAAAGAAATTAATTCTTACTAGTATGTTTAGGCATAACAGAACATAACAGGTCTGTCAGGAAGAATAAGCAAAGAAAATGAGAGGAAATTTGGTATCGTATAAAAAAGGTCAAAATGAACCTGTCTCTTAGAATTTTCTTTGAAAAATATCTTTATCTCATCCTAAAGAACGTGTTTAAAAGGGCAAGTTTAAGAATGTGAAGTACATGTGGATGTGTGTTGGTGGAGTGTCAAATATTACATTTTGATCTTTTTGAAGTTAAATTTGGACAAAATCAACTGTACATACAATTACACATACAAGGGATTTTATACTGGATTATTTTAAGAAACTTTCCAAACCACTGCATGATTAATAATTGAATTGTTTGAGAAAAGAATAAGAGCACAAATAAATCTAGAAACCAAAAAACAAAAAAAACAAAACAAAAACTACACACTCTGTTCTGACACTTCACCATGCTAAAATCCTAAATATACTATTAAGAATGGTCAGAAAATGTGGCCTAAATTTCATTATAACCCAGATAATATACCCATCAATATGCCCCAAAAAATGTCTTTACCAAAAAAGAAAAAAAAAAAAAAAAAACACCCCCACCCACACATACAAACAAGTAATGGCTAATATAATGAACACTTAACCTAAAGTGAAAGAAAATGCTATTTTGAAGAGACTACACTGCTCTGGGCTGATATTTGGGAGATTCAATGCAACTGTGCCAAGCCCTATATATAATTTATATGGGCATGAGAATGTTTCAATTGGACTATATTGGACAATATTGCAAATTATTTAAAAATGAAAAGACTGTAATTATTGTCATGTCTGTAAAGTTGGCAATCATAAAATTGTGATTATATATAACCTTGCATCATAAGCAGCACAAGCAGTCCAACAACATAAAATTACTTGCTTACTTATATTTGTATAAGAATAAATATTTTATTTATCTTCGTTCACACATTTTGAATATAAAAACCAGATTCCAGTAGTCAAACAAACTTGGAGGGTTTACTATTCATATACAATGGCTTTTTGATCTCAAAAGCTACCATTTTTTGGGGGGAAAATCTCCAATGGCAATCCCAGGGTGAAATTTGCCTCTATTCATGTTTGTATTTATTTTCTCAGTGTTGATAAAGAACATTTGGACCGTGGATACCTGGTTCCACTCAAATATAAGAATGCGACATCTGCTTTTTTTTAATCATGGATTGATTATCTATATTGAAATAATTCAGATTTGAATTTGCTATATGTGCTCAATGTATATAGAACATTTAATAAGCAATGATGTGAAACTAGTGATGAATTGTCAGTCATGTCATTCTTACCAGACAGAACATGCTCTGTGGAAGGGGTAGGTGTTGCTGATCTGGTGGTCATCACCTCAGACTGGCTCTGTTGCTCTTCTGAGTCTGGCGAGGACAGCAGGGAAGAAGTGGAGGCAGTGTTGCCCATAGAAGAAGAGGTAGAGGGAGGCTGGACTGTCACAGTAGAAGTAGAGCCTGAGGAGGAAGTGGAGATGGATGTGGAGAGGGGTTGAGCTGAAGCTGAAGAAGGGTCTGTGGGTGTTATCGATGCTGATGCTGGAGCTGAAGCTGAGGGTGGAGCGGCAGGTGAAGCAACAGGTGGAGCAGTGACTGGGGCTGAGTCTGAGGCAGGTGGAGAGGAATGGTCAGAGGTAGCAGACTCCACCTCCATGGGTCCTTCAGCTCCCAAAGACTCCTGAGAGGGGACATCTGAAGCTGCAGCTGCTCCTAATGTCTGAGCTGCTACACCTGTAGGAAAAAGACATCAGGCAGCTTCAGCTTGTTTCCCTTTTTAAATAATAAAAAAAATTTCTTAGTTTCTTGGCACAACTTTATGCCACAGCCTGAAAGATTTTTGCAGAGAACAATACATATATAATACATAACAATACAATATCATAGGCATTAAAAATAAGTTCAAAATTATGAGACATGGTTTTAATCTTATTCAGAATAAAAAAAATGATTATAAACAATTTTTTGTTGTGTATACCTCTGGGCCGAGTTTGTGGGCGTGTTCTGCTGCTCTGGGCCTCGCTCGCTTCCTCAAACCAACGTGATAACATGTCTGACATCCTCTGCATCAGAGACACATTAGGGCTCTGTTCTCCTGATGTGAAGAAAAAAAATTCTTCATGACTTTAAAACATCAAGACATCAAAACATCACACGTCATGTAGAGAAAAAACATTCAAAGATTCCCTTTCCTGAAGACAGCTCTCAATCCTAGTACACAGAGAAACTAACTCAGCTCCTGGAGACTGTGCCTTATTCATATTGCTTGCATACATTTCAGTATTGTTCAGTACAGTGTTTTTTTTAACACTTATGTATAGATAAATGTATCTTGCAACCATTAAAATATGTTGTGTATGTTGTTAGTGTGCTGGTGGAGGATACTAGTTGCTTTCTTTCCTTCATTTTTTTTTTTTTTTAATCTTACCCTCTCGTTCTCTTTCACTCTCAGGTCGAGCACGTGGACCGGTGTCTGACCAGTCTCCCCTTAGACGCAAACGCTTGACAGGAGGTTGCTTTAGCTACAATAAATACATGGTCAAAGAGTGTTAAACTTGGTTTTGCCTAAATTGTAAACCTACTACAAACTATATATATATAAAAAAGCAAATAATATACAAGTGATAAAACAGAATGAAGATCAAAATAAAATTTTTTTATTTATAAAAAATAGATTTGCTGATAATTCTTAGATTTAGATGTGTATTTAACCATCCATCTACATATTGACCAACATAGACCACATAGGTGTAACATATAATATTACTTAGGAGCGCAAGTTTCCAATTATTGTACCAATTATGTTCTGTTAATTTTATCTACCATATTATTGTATTCATTACATAATAAAAGTACTAACATTTTTTTACAGAAGAAAATGCCTTAATGTCTATTCTTTGTATGGATTTATTTGATGAGAGCCCCTGAGGATTTCTCTGCTATGAATTGGATAGTCATCGTACACTTGAGTCTATTTCTGTCCCTGCAATGGAACATAGCCTGCGTCTGCATCTCATTTTGGAAAGGAATGTGAGCATGGGGGAAGCCAAGCACTGATATATACACAGCAAGAGAGACCCTGTATCAGTGACCAAGCATATTTCAGCCCCCCTCCCCAACTTTAATCCACATATGCCACTATGTCTCGTGGGAAAATAAGGAGCCAATTTTTAGAAATGAAGAAGCCAAAAGCTGGCTAGTTTACACACATTCAGTGTATCTTTAACTAATAAAATCAAAACCACATTCTCATTCAGGATGCTCATTATATTCTACACATGACCCGAGACTCCTCCTCACCTCTAATTTACAAATACACAAAACTGTGTCTCTGCAGCAACTATGTGGGGTGAAGTATTTTAAATCCCTAAGCATATTGACAAGTTGATCTCTTGTAGACCTTACCTCTTCTCTCCTCTCTTCAGATGGACTCTTCAGCTCTCTTGCCTGGTCGTCTTTGGGGTCAAACAAGTAGATGTAGTCGGAGGAATAGCTGACCAGGACCTCCTGCCCGTCGCCACTGTAGCATAGGGATGTTACACGGCATGACTTGTTGGACAAGTGGGCCGGGACAAATCGCACACACATACCTGTCGTTCCTCTGCCCATGTAGTTACCTGTATGTAGAGAGCAAGGTACAACTGTTCCGCGTTGTTCATTTTTACACTTTATTAAGACCTACTACTGATAATGATTCAATGGGTAGGAACTTTGATTACAATAAGATCACACGTATGCCATAATGTCGATATTAACATGGTCATTTAAAAAAAAAATTGGTTAGTGGAATGTGCTATATTTAGGGTGTAAGAGAAATAAATGTCATTTAACATGAAACCACAAAAGCTCTCACCTGTAGCTCTGGTACCAAGCATTCGTCGATCATAGATTCGTACTGAACTGTCTGAGCATCCCACTGCAAGGTAGTAGGGCACAAGAGGAGAAATAGCTATCGAGGTAGCAGCTCTCCGGCAATTAATCAAAATATCCTGAATACAAAAAGGCAAACAAAAAGAGGAGAAGCAATGAAGAATGTATTACTGTGGAAGAAGAGTGAGGCACAAAACAGAAATTATAAAACATAAGAAAACATACACTGTTCTAATCTTCAATCCATCTCCAATATCATGAATAATGTATTTTATGAGTCAGAGAGTGCAAGACAATTTGCTTATTAATGCTCAATCACCAGCTATTTTAATTCGAAGGAGACGAACCAGGGGGTGTAGCTCAGATCTTTGTAACAGCATAATATTATCTATTAAATCTGTTGACAGGATAATGGTTAATGAGGCCATATCTGATCTCAGGCCAGAGCTGAATCCGCTACCTTAGTACAATTTCAGCAGTTCAGTTGAAATAATAGGAAACACTAATTTAATATTTAAGCGGCTAAAAAGACATTTTCATTCATATTTCTGCTAATATGGATGAATTTTGAAAGCACAGTTGTATAAATGTTAGTAATACAGGAATAGAGTAATTAAAAAAGGAATGTCAAATATAAGTACATTTCAGGCAAATCTTCTTACATCTTTACAGTCCTCTTTTGTACAGCTTGTCTTCATACGCAGGTCAAACCACCTAACTGTGCCATCCTCCCCACAGGACAAAAAGGTATACGGGTCATTAGGAACGGTCATTATCTAGAGATAAGAGGAAAGAAAATACAAGACAGACAGGAGACAGAAACATGATCAACAGACCTTGAAATCCAATAAGGACTGCATTTTCTAGAAATGGCTTCATAATTTCGGATTCTCTAATTTTGTGTATTAAATGTTTAAATAGCAAGTTGAATGGTTTGGATAGTAAACACTGTTATACTGTTTCATTAAGAAGAGTTCAGTAATTGTTACATGCAAGTCTTAAAGCCATACTACAGACACCAGCTTTGAAAACACAATCACTGTCATTCAATTCTTTTACTGTTTCTGTTATATATTTTAAAACAAACTATTGGAACACTATGGGTGGTTAAATTGTGGTATACAATCAAGGTTTTATTTTTTTTTCCTTATGTTTCCAAATTCAAACGTTTGCTTGGCAGTGCATCTAAATTTAATTTCATAAAGGCACAAGGTACACACTTGTCAGCATATCATGGCATATCAGTCTCACTGCTAACACGTCACCATGTCCTATTCTTAGCTCAGTATCCTGGTGTACCGTGGCATAGTATTTTAACTTTGAAAAGGTATGCATTATAATTAGGTCAAATTGGAGTTTGATCCAAACGTAATTACAGCACAGCTGAAGCAAATATCCAAAAATTGTGTCATTTACACTGTTATTTATTTATTTATCACTTTAATTCATTCATTCATTCATCTTCTACCGCTTTATCCGATCTGACTCGGGTCACGGGGAGCCTGTGCCTATCTCAGGCGTCTATGGGCATTAAGGCAGGATACACCCTGGATGGAATGCCAACCCATCGCAGGGCACACACACACACACATTCAGCACACATTCATACACTAGGGACAATTTTCCAAGGTGCCAATCAACCTACCATGCATGTTTTTGGACCGGGGGAAACCGGAGAACCCGGAGAAAAACCCCCTGAGGCACGGGGAGAACATGCAAACTCCACACACACATGGCCGAGACGGGAATCGAACCCGGATCCTGGCGGTGTGAGGCGAACGTGCTAACCACTAAGCCACCGTGCCCCTTATCACTTTAATATATTTATTAAATAATTAAATATGGAATGCAATGGTGCACAGCCCAAAAGTGTTACTCTTAGTACACCCACACACTCCAGAAAATAAAGGCTTCTGTGCTTTGATAGTTGAATCCATTCCAATGGTTTTTGAGTAAATTTTTGTGTCTCTTTTGCTTCTACAATATAACCTGCACATTCTCATACCTCATAAGCAGTTCCGTAGTGGCAGGTCATCTGGCATTGCCTGTTGATGTCTGCACTCTTCTCTGTGTGCGTGTAGAAGATGATGCCATCTCCTGAACAGGACACAATCTGCTGGTCGTTTGTGTGGGGCATGAATTTTGCACTGAAAATGTTAGCCCGGTGACCTGACCGAATTGTGGTTTTGACCTGATGACGGTGGATGGAAAGAGTGGAAAGAGATACATCACCAGCTTGTGATCCAGTGAAGTATAAAGAACACTGATCAATTCAAGCAGTTTTCACTTTAGACTAGGATTATCTCAATGAAATACTGATCATCTAAACACATCTTACAGACTGTAACACAAGTACAGCTAAAATAAAAGATAATAAAAATAAAAGATAAATAAACCGTGAACACGCAACGCATGGAGGTGTGTACATTATTTATATCGGAAAGTAGATTTAGGTTTAAATTACACAGCTGAGTAGATTACCACATTGTTGTAGAGAACACACAAGCTTAAAATTACCTTTCTGTTGTAGGGGTTTGTGATGACCAAATTAGTGTCATCAGATCCTGATAAGATGTACTCTCCTGTATCATTCCAAGATATGGTGTTAACCTATTTAGAAACAGAGAAAAAGATATTGTATTGTACACAAAAATAGTAATGTCAGCAGATTTTAGTAAATGGAGCCACTTTGCCACAGCGGATCTGCTTCAAATCTGCAGCCCTGAACTGAAGTAAAATAGTGAACAATAGAGGGCCAGAGAAAGAACTCAGGTGAAGGACAATTGAGCCTTCAACCATGCCTCTACCACTGAAATGAATCAATATTTCATTACCTCAACCTGCAAAGGCCTATGCACTCTGGACTGTTCCATTTCTCAGGCCCCAGAGTTTAACAATCCAACACCAAAGATTCAATCGCACAAACCCATTTCACTTCAGAACTTCTGAAAAATTGTGAATTAAGCTTTACTTTTTCTAGTTCTCAATTTGCACTTTTTTTTTTTGCAACATATCTTAGGTCCTGAGAATTAATGTAATACTGCAGGCTCACATTGGTTCCTGATGCATCAGTGACATACAGTATTTATCTACAAAGAGACTGCTGTAAATACAAAGTGGAAAGTGTCGAGGGTTATTTTCAGCTTGGTGATAAGTGAAGCCATCTTTTCTAAGAGGTGGTAAATAAACTGTAAACGCTTTTATAAAAAAAAAAAAAAAAACCTTCACACTTCAGTTCCCAGTAGTATAATAATGAATAAACAAAGGAACAAGCGCACTGCAATTTTACTAAACTACTGGCAGGTAGGGCTGGGAGATATACTGAATATTAGTAATATTGCAATAATTTTAACTGCAATGTATAATTTTGAAATATTGTGAATATAAAATATCAAATTCGAGCATACATTCCCAAAAGAAGGCACCAAATGGACAAATGTGATGCAAACATAGCAAGATGTATATCAAGTATCATACAAATTTTGATGATCCGTATATTTGATTCTTCTGGACGCCCTTAACGCAACCCTCCCCATTTATCCGGGCTTTGGACAAGCACTCGGAAGGCACTGGCTTGTGTACAGACTGAGTATACACATTTTTGTAGTATATATATATATATATATATATATATATATATATATATATATAATATATATATATATATATATCTATATATAGAGAGAGATATCTATATATAGATATATAACATATATATAACACACATCCAGGAAAACAGCAACATCAAGTACAGCATGAACCTGAGTAGGTTTTTGATACTCACACAGCCATCATGCACTTTAAGTACAGCTTCAAGTTTCAAACGCTGCACAAATTCTCTTCTGCCTGTGGAAAAAAAAACGTTTTTTATATAGTTACTTCAGCACTTGTTGCTGAATAATATATGCATAAATGAGCTCACATAACCATATAGCGGAGACAATTTACATTTACATTTACATTTGCAGCATTTGGCAGACGCCCTTATCCAGAGCGACTTAAATACTGAGCAATTGAGGGTTAGGGCCTTGCTCAAGGACCCACTAGTGACTTGGTGGTGGTGTGGTTTGAACTTAGTGGTGGTGGGGTTTGAACCCATGATCTTCCGGTCCAGAGTCCAACATGGGCCTTAACCACTGGGCTATCACCTCCCTTCATATGTAGGATTAAATACTGTAATCTATACCCTATATAGCTCAATAATGAAATAACAGTAACCAGTAAAAGTTCCCCACAGATGCTATAGATAAATCAAAAAACTAATTATAGGAATACATTTTGTTTAATAAATAAACATTCCTCCCCCAAGTTTTATAATGACACAACTCAGAAGTGGAGCTCAGAATTTTTTATTAAACTGTTGTTGGCCATGTCATTCAGATTCATCTTCTAGTCAAGACTTTCATTAAAAACAAAGGAAGCGGAAGCTGAGAGCATGCTTTGACATGGCTGGTCATTCTTGCAAGCTTTCTGTTCATCATCTCCAAAGAGATAAGGCCAGATTTCAACACTTGTATAGCTAAATATATTGACAATGATTTGGCAAGTTGCACTCAAAAGGAAAGCAGAAGCTAGAAAGAAGTTCCCTATAAATCATAACTTCCTGGACAACACTACATTTATATGAGTGCCGTACCAGTATGAACACTCCACTATACAATCAAGAAGGTGTAGAAAAGATTTCTGAACACTGAAAGTATATAAAGCCACACTGGCAAAATAAGTTGTTTTGTTGAATTTTGTGGACATGTCTTGATTTGGTTTACAAATTTCCTCTCACACAGTCTGCTTTAACACAGCATTTATGAGCTCATGCTTTCTTTGTCTAGAAACACTACTTTGAATAGTTTAAACGAAATGATCCAATCATATGCAACATTTGTGTAATATACATATTTTCTAGAGATGCCATATAAATTGAAATCTTTGTATTACAATAATAATTCTGTGTTGCGGAAAATATTCTTGGTTTCTACGCATTATATTTCAATCAAAATATTGCAGCTTAGCCATGCTAAATATAGCATGCGCACACGCGCGAACACACACAAGCATGATATGCCTGAACACAACCTGCCCTACTAGGCTAATGTTTCTACCAGATCTCAGATGCTGTGTACAAGGTGTAACCTTATAGCAAATGTCTCGCTCACTGATTAGACACATAAACACTACTCACTCAATAGATCAGACTATAAATAATGATAACAACAACAACAAAAACAACAACAACATATTTAATTAATGCCTATTATACAATGAAAATCCAAATGAAATGGTTGATTATTAATGAAACAATGAAAATCCAAATGAAATGGTTGGAAACAAAACCATGAAGAAAGAAAAAACACAGAGTGTGTACCCTGTTACAATAATTAATTTGGAGTTGGAATTCTAAAGCTAAATATGGAACGCTAAGCAAACCAAAAAAATGGGGGGAAAAGGTTTATGAATGTAAATAAATACATTATTTATTTAACAAAAAAAATCTATTAATTCAAATTTGATATAAAAATAATATTAAAGTGCTTCATGTGAATGCATAACTTTGCATAATAATATTAATAAAGAGAAGAAGAAATAATTATCCAGAAATGGTAAGAGAAAAATAAGAGCATAAAAAGGAATGAGAAAAGATTTAAATAATTGTTAGTGCATCTCAACAGAATAATTAAATAAAACATAAAATATCTGGGGTTTTTTATGATATATTTTTAAGTGCATTAAAACGGATGCCACCCATTTCTGGTTTTTTTTTTCCATTGGGTACTGTGAGCAATCAGGCAGCACTCGACCTTAATGAGATAGGTGGAAACATAAGAGGATAATCAGTCCATTATGTATGATGGATCTAAATCAGTCATGCAACCAAAAGTAAACAGTAGCGGTATTTTAAATTCAATCCTGAAATGAACTGGGAGATCAAGTTATATGAATCCTGACAACATTATATGATCTCATCTGTGTGCACCCGTTAGAACCGGTGTTGCGGCGTTCTGAACAAGCTGCAGCCTGTTGATTGGCCATGCAGTAAACAGTGAATCAAAATGAGACAAGAGAATAGCATGTACCAACTTCTTAACATTATTCAAGTTGGTAGGAGCTCTAATCTGTGTGAAGGGAAAGAATGCTGATGGAGTAATGCGATCACAAATATTACACAGGAGTTTCCTGATTTGGGCATTTATTTTCTGAAAGTGATATTGCAAGAAAAATGTTTGTCTTTGTTTACTTGTTTATTGATCCAGGTACTATTTGTTATGGCAGTCTGTCAGGGTGTTCAGAGTAACACTGCTCTCTGGGGTAATGTATGTACAAAACTCAACCCATCTTTCAAAGATACAAGGCTGAAAAAGTCTGAGCTCTTTTGGAAAAAATATAAACAATATTACGTGGCAAAAAGAGAAGTAAAGAAATTTCTGCCCATCTGCATCCACAAAATGAGAAAGAGAATAAAACCATGGTTTGTAAACATGCCACTTCCTCTCATTCAATAGATTCTACACTGATGAGCAAGGCATTGTATTGCAACTGTGCCATGTTCAATGCATCAGGGTAAGCATGGCATAAAATGCTAACACAATGATAATGTACTTATTATATGTGTGTAAATGATATTTATTAATTAATAGAGGATTACATTAGACGGTTGGATTAACATAATTGAATTAAAATTTTTTGTATAACTCCATGGAATTGCTGAAACAGAAATTACATACATAGCTCCATTTTATCCCCTCTGAGAACTTTAGGATTATAAGAATAAACTACACAAAGTATGCCGAAACTGTCATAATGGGAACAATAAGTAAGACCTATCTACCAATAGCCTGACCATGTGCTGCACAGTGGAGTATGTGGCACAATTAGAATGAAAACAATGTATTACAACAAGAAAATGGCTTACACGTAACCAACAGTCATTTATTCAACTGCATTTACTGCTTTGTCCTTGTAATAGCTGGTGTAAATATTGAGCCAGTCCTGATAGGTAGAAATATACCTCAAAGCGATAGTCCATCACAGAGCACACACTGATTCATGGCGAAGGGCAATTTACGTAGTGCCTCAATTTTACTTACTGGAATTTTTGTGACAGATATTTGGCAAGTAAAACTAAACAAGACAATACACACCTCGCGGGTGGAGTTTTTCATTCACTGATGACCCTTAATCATCCACCTAGTAAACCATGCCACACAACTAGGAATGTAAAGTGAAATAGTTGAATATTTCTACATCTACATGCTCCAGTCAGCTGAAGTACTTTTATGGTACTTAGCGCACCAACCATAATCAGGAAATGTTACACAAATGGTGTCTGGGTACGTTTCAAAAGAAAAACGGACATCATTTAAAACACATTATTAAAATAAATGAAAAATCACTTTATGAAAGTTTCAGGAAAGATCAGGAAAGTTTCCTTGTACTTTCCTGGCATGCATGCACACAAGATGTAATATGCACCAGAAATAGCAGTTAGGAGGGCTGAAATAAAGGCTGATACGGTTACAAACAATGAATTGGGTCAGACCAAAAAACTACAAGAACTAAACTTCATCAGAATCACATGTTTCTTTATAAGTAACATTTGGAAATTAAAGTAATTACTCTTTGGTTCACAAACACCCATCTGCTGATCATTTCAGCCCAGCAAAACTGTGACCTCATATTTGCTGATGGTCATTTAGTGAAGTGGCTTACACAACTCCAACATGTTATATTCATGGACATAAAGGCATGTTACTACCAGCAGGAGAAATGAATTAAAAAAAAAAAAAAACAAAAAATTAAAAAAAAAATATATATATATATATATATATATATATATATATAGATATATATAGATACATATATATCCATATATATATATCTATATATATATATATATACACATATATATACACTCCACACACACACACACACACACACATATTATAGATTGCTATTATATTGATCTGAGGGGTAATAAGAAGCCTATCCTGTTTCACAACAACAACAACAACAACAACAACAACAACAACAACAACAACAACATGCAGAAACTGTAGGCTGAAAAGGGGCCAGCAATCAATAAAGATAGAAGCCTGTCCTTAAGTCAGCATGTCCATTCCTCATATCCAGCGGTGTCTCTATACACAGGTGACAGCTGTCAGAGACACACGGACATGAAGCGCGTTATAACGACAGCGTTAAAGAAATAAAACCCCGGTCTTACCTAAATAGTTCGCTCGGAAAAGGTTAGGATCGCTATAACCGATGGATCGCTTCCTCACATCCCAGATCAAGTTGCCAGAGCAGGACATGGTGCTCTCAAAGCTCCTCTCGTCTGAAGGCAAGCAGCATCGAGAGAACGGCGAGTGGAAAGCACTTCATTAGCTAGCCGTTAGCTTAGCAGCGCCTTCTTCTATTTGTTTTTTTTCTTCTTCTTCTTTTTCTTTTTTTTTGTTACAGCACTTATTTACTCCGGCGTTTCATTTAACAAAGCAACAGAACAAACTAACAAAGCAAACAGAACAAAATTAATGTGAAGGGGGGGAAATCATGCAAAAACGACACCCCTGCGACATGGTGCAAAGCTCCTCTCGTCTGACAAGACCGAGAGAACGGCGAGTAAAGCACTTCATTAGCCTCCGTGTTTTTTTTTTTTCTTTTTCTTTTTTTTTGTTACAGCACTTATTTACTCCGGCGTTTCATTTAACTAACAAAGCAAACAGAACAAAATTAATGTGAAGGGGGGGAAATCATGCAAAAACGACACCCCTGCGACCAAAACGACCTACAGCCTCCGTGTCATCATACGCTAAATATATAACAAAAATGTTGTTTCGCCAACTGCCTGAGATTCTGCTCTCCTGCGCCCGGAGCTTCCGCTCAGCCAATGACAGGAGAGCAGCGCGCGTGTTTATGTCCACAGCGTCGCGGAGAAGTCGAAGAGCATCAAGTGCGCGCAGCTTTTGTGCAGACACTAGAATGGCTGAATATATGAAAAACTTGGAGCGAGTCAAATCTTCAAATCTTCAAAGCCTCTGCAGCCCAACCTGTACATCTGCATGAGGATGTGCTTAGGTATCTTTTCTTGACTGTCTGTTCATTAATGTTTGGGGGTTAGGTTCTGTGCTGGGGCAACTCTCAGGATAAAGTGCAGGATCAGTAAGACGTTTCATGTGTGTGCTTTCATTCATCTTCAGAACAGAGAAAAGTTACTCACACGGACATGTACTTCCCAACATGCAGAGCATTCAAGCAGACTGTAAGGATGAGAATCTCATGAAATCTCATGAGATGGGACATCAATTCAGGGATGAAACGTGGAAACAGTAAAGCATCCACAACAAGAGTTTAACAGTTTATAATAGAAATATGATATTACCTCACAGGCTGGATGTAATGGATCCAGGGTAGGGATCTGGCCTGGGGGCATTGAGTTTGACACGTGGGATCTATCATCTTTATGCAGTTTGTTTCGGATTACCAAAATCACAAAGAGTGCAGCCACCACGGCAACTTAATTTACAAAAAACAACAAAGAAAATAATTGACAGCAGATTTACTGATAGATGCTCTATTATGTTAAAATTGTATATCAGTATCATAGACATGGGTGTCTCATGTGCTCATGCGAGGAAAGAAATCATTTCAAGTTCAGTGTAAAGCAATGAGTATGCTACCAAACTAACTTTAATGGTTTAGGATTGCTGTAACTGGATATAATATGTAATGAATGGACATCAGATGCCACCTAGATAATGGTTCTGTACTGAGTCTGGTTCCTCTCAAAATATCTTCCTCATACCATTTCCAAGAGTTTTTCCCCAACTTGCTCATTAAGGATAAACTTATAGGCACTGACAGAATAATTCATATTTTCTAACCTCGTTATCTCTGTTAAATTGGTTTGCTCAACGCCCTTTGTTTTAAAGAGCTACAAATGATAGTGAACTGAACTGAATTAATAAAAGTTGAATATAAAGGATAAAAATGGCACATCGAATAAGGTACTCACTGCAAGCCTTTTTCGCTGGTTCAATGCACCAATCATTAAAAACATTTTTTTTTAATTATTACCTTTTTGATAAAGATAATTTATAAAAAATAATGGTTTTGCATCTCCTAGTAGTAGCATAAATATTTACTCTGCTCTTCATGTAACCACTTTAGAAGAACTACATTTCATTAATGGCTTTCACACAACTTGGAACATATGCGTGAGTATGCATTGTATCCAATAGTTTGTAGACATTACAGCCATGCAATATTTTTGGACAGCCACGGATTTGTCCCTTTTTGCCAGTAAACTCTAGTGACGTCATTCTGATTTTGCAGCATAAAGGAATTTGTGCTCATTCAATCACAAGAACACTAGTGAGATCAGACAATGATATTGGGAACTTTTATTTCTTAAAGTAAATGCTTCTGAATGGTCCTTGAGTTTGAGATCAGGGCTGTAGCTACTCGTGTGTTCATAAGTTATGTCTTTATGAAGCTTGTTTACATCATATACAACTGTGAGCTTCCAAATTTGTTGCAGCAATTTCTGAATCACATATGTCAGTTATGTGACCACAAACTTTTGGCAAAGTAATACAATTCTGCACGAGTATGACCTTCATTAATATAGACTTCAGATTTTCAGTATTAAAATATCCAATATTATGCTTATTAAAATTTTTCTAGCATGTAAGAGCAATTACAAACATGCAGGCGTCCGACAAGTTTGGAACTAAGATTGCCTTTCTCACAAATATCAATGTAAGTTGAAAAGGTTTCTGTTGTTTAGCACCTCCATGTGGACAAACCACCTGGTGAATAGTCGGAGTTGGAGACTGGTTTAAACCAAAAAAAGAAAAGAAAAGTTGTTAGCTAGCGTTATGTGCTATAAAGTATTAGTGGTGGAAATGATTTTGTTGTTTTTGTGACGAGAGATTTTCAGGGCTTTTAAGTGCACAATACCGCAATACTTCAAAATAAAGGTATGCCTTATACCAAAGATGCCCAAACTAGGGCTCATGTGCCAAAGCTGGCTTGTGACAACTTTAGATTTGGCCAAACCTGCCATATATTGTTTTTTTTTTTTTTTGGAGGGGCGCCATTAATAATAGTAAAAAAAAAAAAGGACCAGCTTTATGTCTCTCATTAGATGCATTGAACTCTGCTGTAGAATAAACTACCTCTCTCTTTCTCTCTCAGACACACACACACACACATCCCTTGCCTTCTACAGATTCAGTATCACGTGTGCAATTATATGGAACATTAAACGTGTGTGTGTTTTAATTCTAATGAAAGTGAAACTGTCTCTCATTGTATTTTTAAAACCTGGTTAGCGCGTGCGTAAATAGACCAATCATGAAACCATACGCTAAACCAAACCAACCAATAGCATTCCTTACATGGTGGGTTGTGCCGTGATGCAAATTTCCGGGTTTAGATTTTTTAAATCCTACCTACATTGGGTAAACCACGCCCCCGTACTTGTATTGGTCGAGAGTCAAAAATGGGGCTAGCCATGTAAGTTTATGATGCTCCGATTGGCTATCTTACTTCGTCATCTCGACTAACCTGTCCCTGTATTCAATGTAGTGCATTCATTTAAGTCGGAAAGCGGGTAGAAAAAAAGGCAAAGCGATCCTGCCTACCCCCTAGGCCTGGTACATTTGAAGACCGGTACGAAGGTCGAAAGTAGGGCGAGACGGTAGATACATGCGAGGGCAGATTCATGACTGAATTGCTTTTGTAGACGGACCCTAACTTCGAAGAACTCTTTCGGCGGAGTAGCGCGAGCATTGCGTTATTCCGTGTCTTGAAGTGTTTACTTGTTTTCAAGTGCACCAGGAGCAGCTAACATGGCTCTGGTAGGGCTGAGAGCCTCCTATCACAGGCTGCTAAACAAGATCGAGCATTTCTTGCCTGCCAAACTGAGACCTGTGTACAACCACCCTGCAGGTATCGCACGATGTTAAAACATTTGCATGGCTTCTTCACTGCTTCTGTGTGTGTGTGTGTGTGTGTGTGTGTGTGTGTGTGTGTGTGTGTGTGTGTGTGTGCTACCTGACCAGTCTAACTGCTAACACCCTACAAAACCCCATCAACTTCCGGAAGTGTAGTTTGCTAGATCGAAAAGTTGCGTTAGAAATGGTGTGCTTTTCCATCAATATAGCGCTTTGAAGATGATCACTGGAGTCTCTGGAGACTTGGGTTGCTGCGTGAACAGATGACGAGCAAGAGCTAGCTTGTGTTAGGTGACATGGTGACGACCTTGGTGCTATTCATGGGCCATTCAGTCGTTCAGTAGCTTTCACCTTATCATTAGATCATTAGATTTTTTTGAGTATTTGTTACCAGAGAGAATGAACTTTGAGATCAAACCAGACTTGAGTAACAAATCTGGGGAAAAGGTTTGTGCACCACCTGCATTGTACCCAAGATTTGTTACCCCCTCAAAGCAAAGCTGCTATTACACTGTTAGTCTTTTTTTTTATTCAAGTGTGTAGTTCGTATAATTTTAAAATATTAAAGTATTAAATTAATGGAATCCCTATTCTAGTCGACATTTGATGATAATTCTCTGAGTTACTGGCCTGAATTACTTTCACTGCATTTACATTACATTTACAGCATTTAGCAGACACCCTTATCCAAAGCGTTGTACAAACAATGCTTAAGTCTTCATCTAAGAATAAATTAATTCAGGTATGATTGATTGCAAACTTAAGATACTAACAAGCTTAGACTCAGTTGAGGTTTTTTTTGTGTGTGGCTGCACAATGTTTGTTTTAGCCATGTACTCATTCAGGTCCCTTAAACAAATAGTCTAATATCTAATAATATTTGCACTGATGCTGACTGACCAAAACTAAACAAACAAGCTTCCTCCATGTATTAGATAACACAAAATAATAAATAACAACAGTCCAAAATGTCAGAGGATGCAAAGTACTAACATAAAGTGTCTGTATAGTTATTGACTAGTTTCTCATGAAATAGCATAATGCTGTTCTTGCCCCACTGGTCAATTGAAAACACTCAGTCGGAGGCTGTTTGTACTTGCTTTCAGGGGGAAAAGATTTTTCATCAGTGAATAGAGTGAATAGAATCTTTGTCCAAAAATTATTAGGGTCATCTCATGTACAGGATCAGTATTTCTCAGACTGGGTAATCATTTTCCTTTGCACTGCACCGGCAGGTTTTTTTTGTCTTGTTCCAACACACCCATTTTAATTATAAGGAAGGTAACAAAAGGTGTCCTTTATGTACTGAATGCCGTGTCAGGTAAGGTGTATTCCTGTACTGTACTACAGTACTTTTGCATGTATTAGCATGCCTTGCCAAAGATGCATTTAGATTAAACATTACACATAATGTAAATGTACTATTTAATAAAGAACAATAAACATTATCACTAGAAGTAGACATTATCAACACGCCCAAAAGGATCAACACACCAAAGTCATAATTTTAAATAAATGTTTATTTATTTATTTTAAAATAAATTCAAAACTCCGTCAGCTGTCTAACTACATTATTTTTATAATTTAAAATGTATATAATGCCTCTTGCTATAAGAACCTTTCTGTACTTTTTGTAACCAGCATCTTATAGTTGTTTATTCTAATACGTCTTTTCGTATTTTGTAAATAACTCTCTCTCTCTCTCCATCTCTCTTTATTTAGGGCCTAAGACAGTTTTCTTCTGGGCACCAATGTTCAAATGGGTACATATTCTTTATACATGATGCTTTTTTGCTGCTGTTAGTGATTTTCATAGGAACATATTCATAAAAAGAAGAATTAGGATTTTTTTCACCAGAATGTTGCTTTTCATTGTTAATTTTAAGTAATTTTAAATATTATATGAAATATTCATCTAATTCCTCTCAGGGCCTGGTGGTAGCTGGTTTAGCAGACATGACCAGACCAGCTGAAAAACTCAGCACATCACAGTCTGCAGTGCTGACAGCCACAGGTACAGGATTCGGGCAATAAGCAGGATGTTTCTTGACCGAGTGTTAGAATAAAGCTAACTAACTATTTAAGAATGTCTCCTAATGCTTTCTGTCACTGTGGTTCACAGGTCTTATCTGGTCTAGGTACTCGCTGGTTATTATACCAAAGAACTGGAATCTGTTTGCTGTCAATTTCTTTGTTGGAGGAGCAGGGGGATCTCAGCTTTTCAGAATATGGAAGTAAGTTTGTTTATTGATTTTTAAAATAAAATTATTGGCACTTTTCCATTAATGTGTTTTGTAATCAAATGTGTTGAAGTGCATGTTATAGAACAAGAATGTTGCTCCTGAACAATTAACCTGCATTCTGTGGATGTAGAATACATATTGAATAACACATTGCAGACGACTCTATGGTAGATTCCTCTGCAAACTGAACAGTCTTATTCTGTTCATATTCCACAGTGGTGTGCACACAATTAGAGAATTTTCTTTATTAAGAAACATCTTTCACAAAAAAAAAAGTTATAGTTAAAAGTGGAATGTGAGATATCTGTCATTTCCTTTTACCACTTAAGTTGTAACTGCTGTTATTTTATCACCTGCATCTGGCTTAAACATTAAGCGGCTTGTGCTCTTCTCTTATAAATGTCTTATTTAGATCTTAAACATTCAAATCCCCAGTTTTTTTTATATATGGGATTTTATATAATGTCAAGTTAAGTCAAGAGGTTTTATTGTCATTTTGACCACATATAGCTGACACAGTACACAGTGAAATGAGACAACGTTTCTCCAGGACCCTGGTGCTACACAAAACAACATATAACACAAACACAAGAACACAATGCTGAGGACGAGACTAAGTTTGTCCTAGCTACATAAAGTGCATTGTGTGCAACCTAGTATATGTGTGTATATATATATATATATATATATATATATATATATATATATATAGATATATATATATATATATATATATATATAGATATATATATATATATATATATATATATATATATATATATAGTTTACTATATATATATATATATATATATAAGATATATATATATATATATATATATATATATATATATAATATATATAGATATATATATATTACACACACACACACACATACACACCCTACACACACGTGTGTGTGTGTGTGTGTGAGAGAGAGAGAGCGATGGAGATACATAGACACACACACTATATATGTATGTGTGTGTATCCTGCTCTGTTTTTACTTTGTATCAGTGCATACTTGCTAGCATTTATTAAAGGTATACAGTAAACTGTGAAACTTATTTTGTCAATATGTATAACTCACTTCTCCAGGCATAAACAAGAACAGAAAGCAAAGTCAACTGCTGCAGAGGTTTAATGCTGCTGATTCACCAGTGCCATCTGATGGACTGAAAGGGAATCCAGGCTAAGTTCATTGTCAAGAAAACTATTGCCACCTTTTTTTTTTTTTTTAGTGTTACATTTTAGTCTAGTCCGTTACATATTAAATCCTAAATATTCTTATGAACACAAATGTCATTGACGCACAATAAATACAATATTGATTCAGATAAGCAGGTTTCTGTATAGTAGTTCTTCACGGGGAACGATAGCATTTCCTACTACTAAAATCGTTTTGCTTCCTACAGACATGTTAATGTAATTCAAGGAATAGCTCATATTATTTCCATTTCGTGAGAAATGTCTATGTAGCTATTGTTCATATCAAATGTTGTTTTAATTTGTTAGCTATGTACGAAATAGAATTTGTCAGTACCCATGCATTTTATCATCCCATGTCTGTAAAACTGTCAAATTGAGTTAAACTGTAAACTCAAAAATAAAACCTACATTAACGTGAGCATATTCCTAAACACAGTGCATTGATGTGTTTAATTAATACCTTACTGTAAAGTAATATTAACAGTGAAGCATTTTAAAGATCAATTAACTAGTTTTTTTCCCTTCAGCTTCACTGTTAATATAGAACCACTGAAAAATTTATTTGTACAACAATGTTGCACTGATGCCCTTTTTTCTGGTAATTTCTTGTGATTTGTGTGTTACTATTTGGAAGCTGTGTAACCAGGTGATTATTTCCCACCTATCATACCAAAGAGATGTACAATATTTAAACTCAAATTTTCCCAGCTTAATTTTCTGATAAGACATTGTTTTAACATAACTGTTGTCTGACTAATACTGTAGAAACATTTCTACATTATTTACATATCACCTAAGTAGCACCTGCATATAAAATTTTTAGATACCATTTAGCCGAAAACTACAAATACATACTGACCTGGTCTTCAGTTGTTTTCCGATTCAGAAACCAAGTACAGCATGAATCTAGATTAATTATTATAGGCAAGGTATCATTTAACTGTACAGCTGGACAAAATGTTCTCATTGAATTTTTAAGCAATGATTTCACATTTAATTCTAAAGTACACTATAAGGCAAATTAGAAGTCCAGTTGACTCAACTTTCAGATTTAATGAACATGGATGAGGATCTTTTGCTTGCAAACACCTGACCATCACACCTATATGTAAGCCCTCTTCACTGTCGACACCAAGGTGGGAGAACACAGTTGTATAAATGTCATAGTATGCTGTATCATTCCAATTCACGGGAGACATAACCAGGACATGCTCTTGCATAAAAACACCCCTAGGCAAAAAGCAAGTTACATGAAGATATCTTGGTATCATGGCAGGAGAATTTGAGTGATCTGAACAGACCACAGTCCTCAACCCCAGCGAATACAACTGGCGTAAACTAAAACGGCAACCGCACACCAGGCCTCTAGCTGCAAGAAGAGCAAAAATCCTCACAGCAACATTTCAAAATATAGTTGAGAAGCCTTTCCTGAAGAATGGCCATGATCGGAACACCAAAAAGAACTAAACCATGTCCAAATAAGTCAGCTGTCTTTTCACTTTGCTATTCCCAAATGGTGTCAAGTACCAAGTACAATACTTTGTTCCCTTACTTAAGTACAAATTTGGGGTATATATATAATTATAACTGGAGTAATTGGTTTACTTGAGTAAAACTTGAGTTTTACTTTTACTATTTTACTTTTTACTTAAACTCCTTACATTTTCATGCAATCTATACTTTCTACTCCTTACAAGTAATCCAGAATGCGGCAAATCTTGTTTCTCCACTCAATTGCTGTACATCCCTTCACTGGCTTTCGGTAGATGCCGACATCATTAAACCACACATCACCAGTCTTTATCACTATCCTTATAGTGATACAAAGCGCTTGCCTGCCTACAAAGCCAAAAACAGATAAACACATGGAAGCTGTGTCTATGTTCACAGCATGACTGCCTGCCTTCATTTAGACAAAATTAAATGAACTTTAAAATGTAAAAAAAAGTTTTAAAATTAAGTGCATCTTTAAACAACTGAGTTACAGGTAAGCCTACCACTGCATGGTAATACTTTATGTAATATGTATCTTGTATTTGCTGCATATTTTCTCAGTATATATATATATATATATATATATATATATATATATATATATATATATATATATATATATATTATATATATATCTATATATATATATAGATATATCTTTCACAACTTGATAGTGACTCATAATGTGGGATCTAATGAACCAGTATGATGATGCTTTTATGAGAAAGGTTTGGTCATATATTGCATGCAATCAGGTAGCTGCATTTTAGGAACCAGGAGTCACCCGTAAAAATACCCAGTTCTGTTGTTTGTCTGTGGAAAATTATGAAAAATAAAAATTCTTCTTTTGTTTCCACAGCTCTAAATGTCACGGACAGCCATCCATCGGTACCGACCGAAAACAGGAAAAGAAAAAAAGACTACTTCAGACTCCTTCCGCCGCGAACCGATTCACACGAGTCACCTAACGGAATCGTTTAAACAGCGATTTTTGGAGCTTTGCCCATCGGTGTGCGTTATTAAAATAAACTGTATGGTATAATAATATATAAGTGCTGGGAATAATTCTATCCAACAGAAGTTGAAGCGGAAGTGGGAGCCATTGGAAATGCGGGGAGACGCCGCTCCAGGTAGGAGCAATATCTGTGTCGGGTTGGACGTGTAACCCAGATTGTCTATGTTCTACACGGCCGTGTAAAACCGCACTTCACACGTCCATCTTCATCCCCGTCTTTATCACTATCCTCATTTCAATCAAACGTTCATTCCCTTCATCGCTCTGTAATGTTGTGTCTCTGTTGGGGCTTCGGATCGTGTGCCTTGTTCGTGCCGTCAGTTCAGAGAAACGATTCTGTTTAGACACGTAAATGACTTTAGTGAAATGTCCTGCTCGAAATAAATCTCTTCCATCACACTTCACTATCAGGAACTGATTTTTCGCTTGGACCTGTAATTATTTTCAGCGTGGACCGTTACTGATTCTGTTGTATTGCGGTTGCGGACGTGGGAATATATGTATATGTATGTATATATATATATATTATATATTTATATATATATATATATATATATATATATATATATATATATATTATATATATATATATAATTGCATATATATATAATTGCAATATTGCATATATGCATATATATAATTGCCATATCTATAATTTGTTATATATAATTTCCTGACCGTACAGATGCACTAAATCGCTGTTAAAACATCCATAATAGGCGCACAATATATATTTTTTTTACATTTTATTATATTATTCCATTTTCTAAAATATGTATATAATATAATGGTTCCATCTTCTATATAGTGGTAAAAATAACATATCTGCTTTACCGTTAAGCAAATCTTCAAGCGCATTGAGCGCATTTCCAAAACAAAAGTCACATACCACAGTTTTTACGACATACATGATGGAGGGGGAGGAGGAGAAATGCAACTGTGAACCAAAACACACACACACACACACACACACACACACACACACACACACACACACACACACACACACATATACACTAAATAAAATATTTGTCAGCCAAAAGCATCTAATAAGTGGATTTCGATGGAAAGGGGGTTTTAGGCAGCAATAAGAACACTAATGTTGTTAGTGACTGCTCATATACGTACTCATTTTATTACATGGACTAACATATAAAAGTAATTTAAATGGAAAACCATTCAAATATATTCATTATTATTATTCAGCCACTATACTGTGTAGCATTTATATTGAACATAATAGTTTTGATAGTTGATAGTTTACATTATAAAGATATAGTCCCCTCCAAAATTGTATGTGTGTGTGTGTGTGTGTGTGGGTGGGTGTAAGGTAAAATTCTTAATTTGTAGGTTTGCATTGTAGATAATGGAATAGGATTAGTAAACATTGATGATGTACTTCATGACTGTAGCTGAGTTGAATCTCCCCATAATCTTCTGTAACACTGAGCCCACAGGACATTCTTGGTTGTGGCAATATAGTCCATTATGTCCAATTTACTCAGCGGAGGTTTCTAATGCAAAGTGTTCTTCAGAATGTGAAGTATACTTTAATCCTGCTGCTACTTTTTTCCTGTCAGGTTATAAAGTTTCTCTTAGTAAGTTTTGCTGATGGATCATTGGCTTTGCATCCTGTAATAATGAGAATGGCACCCAGCCATGGACAGACAAATGCCCAGATTTGTGACCATCTTTTTTCTCTTGGCACTGTCCGGGTTTATACTACTCATCTGCAATATCACATCTCTGGAGGTGAGTACAGCTCTTTCAGTGTAACACATATCCACACAAATTAAAATTATATTTGTTTTTATTTGATATGATTCAATTTTAGAGGATAGAAACATAATTGAATGCACAGACTATCCACTGTTGTAAATCTCATGCAAGGTCTACTTTTTTGGTGATCTTACCAAAGACACTTTCATATTTAATTTATTTTTTAATTGGTAGCATTTGGAAAATGTTGAGATTTGTGATTACTGTTTTGATTGTATGTGTAAATTCAAATTATCCTTATTTCTCTGCTCTCAGAAGTTGAGTGGACAGGTTATATCTACCTTCTACCAAATACAGAATAGCATCAACTCAGCCTTTAAGTCTCCTGGAGTCTTGTGGCCACTAGATTTAAACCACACCTACTGTGCACACTTTGGCCAGGAACCCACCCCAGAAGAGGCAAAAGAAGAGAGATATTTGCTCAATTCCATTGCATGGCCAGGCCCCATATTGCAAAGCTTGCCTGTGGAGCTTAGCAGTGACCCTTCAAAAAGTTACTTTGTGATTCAAGGCCCGGCAGAGCAAAGCATAGGAAGTCAGCTTGTGGTTCATGTGCATGTTCAGAACTTCCTGGGGGAGCCTAAAAAACATGGTGGAGATTTCCTTATAGCTCGACTACATTCGCCTGAACTCGGCGCTGGTGTTACAGGGCAGGTACAAGACCATCATGATGGAAATTATACAGTGCAGTTCCCACTGTTGTGGGCTGGTGTAGCCTCGGTGGAAATCACCATGGTGCATCCGAGTGAGGCAGTGGTGGTTCTCAAGCGCTTGCAAGAGGAGCAGCCCAACCGGGTGTTTTTTAAAAGCCTGTTCCGCTCGGGCTTCTTATCAGAGACCACCGTGTGTAATCTGTGCCTGCCACTCAACCAGCAACCTCTCTGCAACTACACTGATCCTGAAACTGGAGAACCATGGTATTGCTACAAACCCAAAATGCTAAGCTGTGATACACGAATTAATCATTTTAAAGGGGGCTACAAGAAGAACCTCATTACTGAATATGAAGCACAATTCTTCCAGAGGTGAGATGCTAACTGGGGCTTGTTTAAATGTACCTTTTAGGTGCAGTACTTTGTAAAAGACTGCACAAAGCTGCCTTTAATTAATAAAAAGAATTACATTAAACAACTAAAAAATATTTAACAGTAATATTTAAGCAATATGGCACAAACTAAAATGTTGTAATATTTAATATTGGCAGAGTTGTCATATAAGACAGTGGTCCCCAACCGCTGTGCCGTACACCAATACCGGTCTATGGGTCAATTGGTACTGGGCCGCACAAATAGAATACATAACTTACATTTTTTCCGGTTATCTGATTCTAAACAATCGTTTATTTTGCAAAATTACTGGGACATTTGTAACTTGTACTGAGATAATTTTGTAAGATTGCAGTACTTTTAGCCTAAAAGAATAATAAAATCCTGTTATGAAAAAAAAGATCAATCTAAATGTTCAGTTGTTACTAAATAGTTTTTGCTTTTGAGTTAATTATGTATAATGTACTTTTTGTTTCAGTGATATAAATATCAAAGTTCCTATACGTGCATCAGGGATGGACAATGTGACAGTATTACTGTCAGGAAAAAGTAAGTGTTTTTTTTTTTTTTAATTGCACATGCAACATTCATGTAAAATTCAGTATATCCTGTATTTTATCTTTTACCAATGGTTTTGGAATACCCAGCTATAATGTAAACTTTTGGTAAACCAAGTTACAATTATTATATTTTGTGCATGATTGCTTACATTCTTCGCATTCTCACACTGGATTGGTTACTCGTGTCTGCAGAAATCAAAACAACTTTGATGGAATTAATTGAAATGCTAAGGCCTGGCCTACAGAAGCTACCCCTTATAGCTAAATAATCTCACAATGCCTATCTATGATGGGCAAGGAGTATGTTTGGCTAGGGAGCACCCAGTTTTGTATAGGGCTCATGCCATTGTTTTAGCTAACAGTTTCATTGACTTTTATTCATCCAATACTACAAAAAAAATCAGCAATAAGGCCACATAGTCCTGGTGGCACTGAAATGAAAAGTAGTGCCCAGGGGGCAGCTTCTCCTTCTGCAAAATGTGTCCGTTCAACTAAATTGGACTTGCCCAGTTTAGTGAAAACTATTCTGGGATCTGTTTTCAGGGTTTGGGCTAGAATTCAACCCATATACCAGTGAAGGCCAAAATGAATGCTATAGCATACACATTTTAGACACATATGTATGTTTTAACTGTTCAAACTGTAAACAGTTTGAAAAAATCCCTTCCATTTATGAATCTGCCAAGCAAATAAAAACATGGTTTGATGATGGTGTGGTTTAGGGAAGCACCAGTGTCCTTCAGAGCATGTATAGATAATCACTTACCCAATCTTTTTTGAAATAACTTTCATATTCTAAAGTCTAAAATCTTGTAGTAAGCTATGGATTAATGTTTTTATTATACACTTTTACACAAATGGGGTCGAATCCACATTAGTCAAGTAACTGAGCGGTGGCTCAGAGGTTCATGCCGACTGCTCAGAACCCTCAATCTGCAGTTCCTGGGCTTAACCCTAAGTCCACTTAGATGTATAAATAAAGTTGATTGTAATTTGTTGTAAATTGATCGAATATGGGCAAAAATTCTGTAAGACTAAACAATCATATCAATTATTATATCTATGTTTATTGCTTATGTATATTGTTTGTACAGTCATTTTACATGGATAGTAATTTATGTACTGTTTGATAAATGAGGCCCTGTGAGTTACTGTAAATTATGTATAATGGTATAATGCATACAATTCTTCCCCCCAAAAAGGACAAGCCAAAGTAAAAAATAAGTACAAACCTGCTGGCTACTACTTCCATAATTCCTGGAGGCCTTTGATTGGTACAGTCATCCAGCAGTTTAATGACTCCTCAGCTGTAACACGTTGTCTTAGAGGGAAGATTGTATACATGTTTGGAGACTCCACTGTGCGTCAGTGGTTTGAATACCTCACTGCTATTGTTCCTGGTAAGAGCAACTATTAATTATCTTTTTGTTAAATATAGATTATTAAATATAGATTCATAGATTATTTGAGCCTCATTTACAATTGTGTGAATTCACTGCATTAGAGAACCATCCATTTAGAAAACCATATATTCATGACCATCTAATCTCTCTCGCTCTCGCTCTCTCTCTCTCTCTCTCTCTCTCTCTCTCAGACCTTGACATTCACCATTATATAATCAGTGTACTTTATCTAAGTAGTCATTAAATTTTGTCTCTTCTATGTACATCCACTATACAGTGAGCAGCTTTTTCAGCTGCTCCGCCCCATTAGATCATCTGTCACCATACTGCTCAGTCCTCTCCATATGCCTTCTTTCACCACATAGATAAACCACCTCCTTGGTCTTACTGTTTTAACACCTCCATCCTCAGTATTCTTCTACCGATGTACCCAATGTTCCTCCTCTTCACATGTCTGTACCATTTCGAATCTAGACTTCCTCACCTTGCCTATAAAACGACATACTTGTGCGGTCCCTCTAATAAACTCATTTCTAATCCTGTCCATCCTCGTCACTCCCAATGATAAACTCTGCCATCTCCAGCTCCACTTCCTGTCTTTTAGTTAAATGTTTTTGCTTGGAATGCCATCTGTTTTATAATGTGGTGCAATTCATACATTTAAATGTTTCATCCATATAGAAGTGTTCAAAAACTTTTGGATGGCGTTGAATCTTGTTCACTGTTTATTTCATTGTCTGTCATGCTTCTCTCCCTCAGAGCTGAAGGAGTTCAATCTTCACAGTCCTAAGAATGTGGGGCCATTCATGGCTGTGGATAATAGAAACAGTATTCTGGTGAGGTACCGCTGCCATGGGCCACCAATCCGCTTCACCTCAGTGCTTTCCTCTGAACTGCGCTATGTAGCAAATGAGCTAGACAGGATCAAGGGTGGGCCAGACACAGTGGTTCTCGTGAGTGTGTGGTCTCACTTTAGTACTTTCCCAATTGAAGTATATATACGCCGGCTGCGTCACATTCGCAGGGCAGTGGTGCGGCTGTTGAACCGTGAGCCAACAACCCTGGTGGTGATCCGCACTGCCAACCTGCAGAAGCTTGACCCAGAAAGCAGCCTCTTCAACAGTGACTGGTTTTCTCTACAGATCGATGCTGTTCTGCGCGCCATGTTCAAAGGACTTAATGTGCACCTGCTGGATGCCTGGGAGATGACGCTGGCCCACCACCAACCCCATCTTCTACATCCACCTCCCACCATCATTAAAAATATGATAGACCTTGTCCTTTCTCTCATCTGTCCAGTTGGAAGAAGAAAGAGGAGTTAACGTTAGACTAAAATGTAATAGACATAGGTGAGGGCTTGACTCTAAATTCACAATTCACAGTTGACTCATTGAATGCTAATTTAACACCAGTGAAGGGATGTGAGTCTGTTTAAAAAAGACCTAACATTCCACCATTTAAGTACATTCAAGTATTGTAATGTCATTGAATGTATACGGTTTAGCCCTGTATTTATCAATTAATATTCAATAATAATTTGCTTATTATTTTTTATCAGTGAAAATTTTATTTAGATTTTAAGATTCATTTGTCTCTGTGGCCTTATCTCCTGCTGTCCCTGAATGTGTGTTACAGGAACATTTTAATTAGGTAGACGATTAGGCAGAATATTTTCTACAGTTTTAGAATAATATTTAAGACACTCACACTATGACATAACAAATGGAACTATGCAGCGACCAAGAACTGTTAAGTAAACTTTAAATTCAGTATTCAGTATTCCTCACAGCACACACTTATATATTCCCAGCCAGCATCGTGAGGAAGCTTTACACAGGATTCTTTTAGTAAATCTCCCAAATAGGGTCAGCAGGTAATTAAATAAAAAACTGATTGAGACAGTTAAAAAGTTTTCATAGCCAAATAATCTAGTCAGTATGCCTCACACATAACAGACATGTCAGTCAGAGAGAACAAAAACTGCCACTGAAATAATTTATTTATGGCATTTCATCTGATTACTCAACAAACTATTATTTGTCACACAAATGTTTCTCAAAACCTGCTTGCATTATACATTTTGCAAAAACATTGAAAATGTAGCACTGGCACTGTGTATACAATTTACATAAATAAAAAAAATAAATAAATTATAGAAAGAAAATAATTATTTTTCTGTTGATCATGAGGAATTGGTCATTCCTCCCCATACTCATTCTTTCAGTGATTCATTTAATTACTTCTGTAAATTATCTGAGTGCAGGCAAGAGTTGGACAGTGGCTACAAATGAGAATACAAATGTAATTTAAAATTCAAATGACGTGAGGGTGCCGGGGGTGTTGGGAGGGGTTCTTTGGGATTTGTAGTATACAATCTTTAATAATCTTTAAAGTATGTACATACGTGTGTGTGTGTGTGTGTATGTATATATATATATATATATATATATATATATATATATTCTATATATATATATATATATATATATATATATATATGTATATATATATATGTATATATATATATATATATATATATACACACACACACACACACCAGGACTACAATTGCCATAATCTCCTGTACCTAACTGACTGAACCATGAAATTTTTTAAATGGTTTACATTCAGGGATAATGGATAAGCAGGGATAATGAGTACCAATCCACTTATCCACAGCTTTGAAATGTTTTCCACATTTATTCAATCTTTAGCAGAATTGTGAGACATTTACTGTCTCTGATAACACAATGCAAAAAAAATAACAATTCTACACATTTTCAACAGAAAAATGTACAGGATTTTTTTCTGCTTGCAGACATTAAATCGACCTGCTTTTCTGTTACTTTCAAAAACCAGGTTTCCTATCTCTGCCACTGTTCCTCACAGGATCTCCAGCTGCTCTTTCATTATTTTTCCATATACAGTATTTAGCAGACTTTCTTCCAGAGTTTTGTGTCCCACCCCTGGCTGTCAGGAGTGGTACATAAAAAAAGTGCTTTGAGTCTCCATCTATGAATAAATTAACTCTGGTTTGATTGATTACAAATTTAAGACAAAAACCACCCTAAACTCGGTTCAGTTTTAAAAAAAAAATAAAAACCAAGACAGTGTGAAGTGCTAGTTCAAGTGCTTCAGGAAGAGATCACTTGAAGATAGCCAATGACTTCCTTTTCCACTGATCTAGTTTCAATCTTTTGCCCTTTTTCCAGACTGATGAGGTAAATGTCTTCCAAATGTGCACGTTTAAGCTTCGTAATGGAAGTTTGCATTTGCAGTATTTAGCAGACGCCCTTATCCAGGGCGACAGTGCGACGTAGAAGAAGTGTTTTAGGTCTCGATCTAAGGTTGTTAAAAGTTACCACTTTTTAACAACCGCAACAGACTCCGATCAAATGAGACACGCGGGCCTCGATGCAGGAAGAATAAACGCGCATTTCCCCAAACATTCATCCCAAAAAAACTCGGGGTTGTTTTTGAGAATGCCACTGTTTTTTCACTCACTGAACGTTTCATCTGCGCATCGTCTCTGTCTTTAACTGCATGCGCACATGACCGTAGCAGCTCAGAAGTTCTTGGTCTGGTGTTTTATTTCTTTTACAAAATTATCTCCTCCCAGATATTTCTTTTTATTTCAGGGCATATTGTTTTTGGTCTTTATGAACATGGCAAAAAAGCAGGTATTATGTCATGATTCTGATTTTCATTTTAGCATCAAGTCAAGTCAAGTCAAGTGAGCTTTATTGTCATTTTAACATTGTCATACAGTTTCAGCGATGCAATATACATTAAAACGAAACAACGTTCCTCCAAGACACGGTGCTAATAAAACACTAAAGGCACGAAGACAAACAAGAGCTACATACACGGGACGACATAGAGCCACAAACAAGTGCGACAAGACAGACATTACATAGTACCCACAGGACAGGTACATAAACTAAAGCGCCGACAGTGCAGTTATATTGTGCAAAAAATGCAAAAATATAAAATATGGAATTGTGCAAGGTAGATAAAGGGCAGTGCAATTGTAAAAAAATAAACATTCAAGTATTTAAGGCAGCAAAGTGACGTGTGCCAACCTTCAAAAAATGTTTTTTAGCCAAAAAATAATGTTGGACAGCAGTGGTGTGTAAACCGGAGTGTGTGTGTGGCAGTGGTTCTCTCTAGTGTTAGAAGCCTGCCTGTGGCTTGCGGGTAGAAACTGTTTATCAGTTGGTGGTGCGGGCCCGATGCTTCGGTACCGTTTACCAGAAGGTGTGTGTGTTGTAAATGTTCAGGAGGGTGCTTGATGTGTGTGTCGTCCAAATGTCCGTGACAAGATAAATGATTGGATTTGGAATGGCGCACTGTACTTTAATGAGGTTCCTGTTCTTGGAGCTGTGGTTTCCTGAGGATCGGGGGAGGAAGTCGTGCTTTCAGCCTTCGCAGAAAGTACTTGTTTTTTTCTGTTAGAGACCAGGTTTTAGATGAACACCAAAGTTGGTTGTTGCTGTTCACACTGTAGAGCCGTATTTTTACTCCCCTGTGTTCAGTCTTGTTCTTGCTGAGCTCTGTTATGCTCAGTTCGGTCGTGTCATCGGACACGAGAAAAAAAACACCTGGCATCGTGATGTGGTTCGACTGTGCATCGCTACACAGTCGCTACTACACAGTCGTGAGCACAGCATGTAACACTATAAAAGTTTCTAAATGCAAATACACTAACAAACCTCCATTTTTACCTGTCCTCATCTGGGAAATAAAAAAATATTCCCCCCCAAAAAATCCAAAAACCTAAAACCTATAGGGACATTTATTTAACCTGCTTGATAAATACAAGATAAGTGATTGGATTTGGAATGGCGCACTGTACTTTAATTTCCTGTTAGATACTTGTTTTTTCTTATTTTTTGTTATTTTACCTGTCTGTTATTTTTTTGTTATTTTCCTGTGTCCCCTGTACTTCAGCTCTGTGTTCAGCTCTGTTATGCTCAGTTACACGAGAAAAAAACACCTGACCGTAGCAGTATTGAGAAGAGAAACCGTGTTAGCCACCGGTGGCGCTGTAGGACCAAAATGGCTCTTCTGAGCTGACCTTCATGTGCCTGATAAAATTTGATTCTATTGCACAATAGCTCTTGACTGTTTAATTAATTTCACATTGCTATATGAAAAGATTAAGCAGTTCATTTGGACGGATTCGGACCGGAGACCGCCAGTTGGAGACCCCCGCTCTAACCGATTCTCGGGATTGTTCAGGAAATTCCTGAAAAATTCTTTATTTGTCACATATACATTACAGCACAAATTAAATGCTTTCCTCGTATATCCCGGCAGGTTTCGAAACAGATTGCCAGCCATGATAGAGCGCCCCTGGAGTCGTATAATACTCAAGGACCCTAGGTGTGGCAGCTTGGCGATACCGGGTGCTCGATTCCCCGACCTTCCGCTCGGCTTGCCTTACATCACTGAGCTACACCCTTCCCCTTAAATACAGACTTTATGGTGGATTTTCACATCTGATAGTAACTTTGAGTCGCATTTTCAAATTTGGGATTAGGCAGAAGATGAGTACGATGTATTTATGTATTTTTTAGTACGATAGGTGCATCAGCAGTAAAAGCTTTAAAAAAAGGCGGAAGTTGACGCCTTCGCGAAAACGAAACTTAACGAAAAATGGCGGCTATTGCACTTTCTCTCGTGTTAGGCTTTTTGTTCATCCCCAGAGCAGGTAAGTAAAAACCTCTCACAAATGCATTCGCGACATGTTAAAACTAATATGTTAAAAGTGACATTAATTTGGAGTAAAAATCGAGCAATGTGTGTTAAGAAATACATCCGCTATTAGGGTTGGGTGGGTACAGACCAACAAAAACGTAACGACATTCTCGTCGATTTGATAATTGTTTTACTAGATGTATTGTAGAAGAGTCTTGTCTATTTCTAATTAGAAATATTCTAGGCTTTATATAAATATGTAAAACGCTTCAACTTATCCCTTGGCGGTTAGCCGGATTAGCTTGTGTCTCTTTTGGGGAAACCCGACAAAAAGCAAGTGAAACCACATTCCTCTCAAGAAACGCATTTCGTTTATTAATATGTTCCCTCTTCTATTATTTTAACAGTAAATAGAATATGTAGTTCACGGTAATGTTTTGTAAGTTAATATTCTGATGGGTATTATGGCACACATTTCATTCTGTTTTGTTTTTTGCTTTGTTGTGTAGGTTGTGTAGAGAACAAAGTATATGCGACTGGATCAAGTGCGACTTTAAAATCAGGTAGTAACGGAAAACTAGTAGCAATTGAATGGAAACACAATGGAAATTTGGTGGTTGAGTGGAACGTGGATGGTACAACACAGATGTATCGATACAATCCAACACTAAACATTGAAAATGGAGACCTCACTCTTATAATGGAGAATAAGAGCTACGACGGCGAATATAGATGTCAGTACTATTACAAGAAAAACGAATTTCTCGAGAGTGTATATAATGTCAAAGTGATTGGTAAGTAAGTGGTAAGTTTGTGTCCGTTTGTATATAAA